>CM029640.1:4028657-5228657 GCA_017311315.1 Dendrocalamus latiflorus | reverse complement strand
TGACATATAGAGTTAAAGTGATTAAAAGCGTGCATGGTTTACGCCAAGCTCGATCAATATGACGATACAATAAAAGCATCAGGGTAGTAGATATAGTTCAGATAGTAAGGTTGATGGAGTAGAACGGTAGGGTCGGGTGTCGATGTGGTCACAAGTTGTTATCAATAATTCAGACTTAGTGAGGTTGATTCGTCGAGTCAGGTCGTTAGTCGCAAGTAATCAAAAGCAGTCAGAGTCAGCAGTCGGAAGCAGTTGACTGCTCGACCGGCTATTGTAGGACGACCAGGTACTATAGTAGTGGTCGTATTCGATCGGTTACTGTAGCTCGACTACCAAAGGCAGTCAGAGCGTCCGAGTAAAGAGGGCGGTTGTACGTGGATTAAGTCAGAGTCAGAAGTCAGAAGCAATCGAGTGCTCGACCAGGTACTGTAGCATGATCGGGTACTGTAGCAATGGTCGTATTTGACCAGTTACTGTAGCAACAATCGTACTTGACTGAGTACTGTAGCTCCGAGTACCGAGGGTAGTCAGAGCGTCTGAGTACAGAGGATGGTCATAAGCATTCAAGTGCAAAGAACGGTCGTAAGCGTCCAAGTACTCAAGGCGGTCCTGCGAGTCCAGACTTTGTCTCAATCGAACTGAGTCTTTCGGGTAGTGTGCGGTGTGTGTGAGCTGTAGGGAGTCGTGGCCGGCGAACTCTAAAGTTACGAGGGTAGACCATCCTCGTTCGAGTAAGACAAGTATGTAGATTGTTTGAAACAACTCAAGAGAAAGCATCCAGGAGTGGGCTTCGGTATTATGGGCACCATGCCAGTCATGGCGGATGACTCGGCCGTCACATGGCATGGCGACCTTGATAGCCTACGTAGTCATAGGTAGTAAGACTACGGTGTCACGAATGCTAATGTCGAAAGAATGGTAAGGCTTCAATGTTTATGGCATCCTCAGGAACAACCTAAAAGATGCATGCAAGTGCTATCCTATCCTTCTTCTCCATGACCACCTCAGCCGTGGATTTGATCGACTCCCAAATGTTCTGCACCTCCATACATACCTCCATCTTGATCACCCGAGTGGAGTAGTTGGAAGAGGTGAGTCTATGACCAGTGTGAGTGTTCAGAGTAAGGTAGGAGTCGAAAAAGGCTTCCAAGTACTTCAAAATACTCTAGCAGTCGAAAGGGGACTCAAAGCACTATAGCAAGTAGTAAAGGACCACGGAGCACCGTAGCAATCGAGGAAGGCTTCTAAGTACTTTAGAATCTCTAGCGATCGAAGAGGACTTCAGTGCACTAGAGCCGTCGGAGGAGGCTTCCGAGTACTTATCAGTCAGAGAAGGC
The DNA here is from genome assembly GCA_017311315.1 of Dendrocalamus latiflorus. NCBI lineage: Eukaryota > Viridiplantae > Streptophyta > Magnoliopsida > Poales > Poaceae > Dendrocalamus > Dendrocalamus latiflorus. Next base: position 5,227,320 of record CM029640.1, on the reverse strand, counting down.
TTCCAAGCACTTTAGAATGCTTTAACGATCGAAGAGGACTCCAGAGCACTATAGTAGCCATAAGAGACTTCGGGGCACTGTAGCAGTCGGAGGAGGCTTTCGAGCTCTTTCCACCGCCTCATCTGCAATGAAGTTGTGCGTCGACCCTGAGTCAAGGAGAGCTATCAACGGAGTATCTCCCAACCGGATGGGTAGCCGCATCGTCTGAGTCGCACGGGATTGGAAACCCGTCAGTGCGTACAGGGATATTGCGGGTTCTTCCGCCACCGTTGGCTCGGCGTCTTACTCCTCGGAATCGTCCGACACACACTCCAGCATAAATAGTTTCTTGCAGCGGTGCCCCGGGACGAACTTTTCGTCTCAATTGAAGCAAAGGCCATTGCGCCGTTGTTCCGCCATCTCAGAGGCCGTCAAACACCTCCTGATTAGCGTGGTAGATCCTCCAACCGTGGTGCCCTCAGATGGCGTTGTGGTCTTCAATCCTGCTGGACTGGCTGCAGTAGAGGCGGTGGCCCCCGTGTGCATGAGCGCACCTCCCGGACGCATCAGGACTCCTTATCGGGCGACCAGCTTGTGTGCAGCATTTGCCACGAGATGGTGCTTCTCGTAAGCCCTGGCAAGCGCCATTGCCAGCTGCATATTTACCGACCACTGCAGCTCCACATCAGTGTGCACCGATTGCATGAGTCCTGATGTGAACAATTGCACTTGTTGTCTAGTTGTTAAGGGCTCGTATGGCAAAGTACGCTAAGAATTTCTCCTGATATTCCTCTACTGTCCAGTCGCCTGAAGCTTCGCCAATTCCCCCAAGCAGTTGTTCTGGATGGGTGGCTCGAATCGAAGAGTGCAGTACTCCTTGAAGTCGCACCATGATGCATGGTTCGCCATGATCTTGCTTCAGTTGATGGTACCACTGCTGTGCAAACCCCACCAGATGATATGATGCCAGCCAAACTTTGTCGCTTTCCGGCGTTTCTATCCTCTGAAAAATTGTTCACACTGATTTAGCCAATTGAGCTGATCCTCTTTGCCATCATACGGAGGGAACGTCAATTTGTGGAATCGTGGCGCACTCTGGTTGTCATTGGGGATGTTCCGGGTTGCGGCGCCGGCAGAGGTCGCTAGCCCTAGTGGAAGCTACAACAGACCCTCACCCGAGCGCTTCTCCAGGACAGCCAAGCGCTCCTTGATACACCCCAACTCGGAAGACGGGCCCGACTGGATGTCATCGAGTTTCTTCATGAGGGACACCATGAATTCTGCAAACTAATCTGTTAGGCCGGTCCAGTCTGAGCTGCCCACCATTGGCTCTGATACCAATTTGTCACAGGCACAGGCTAAGGACCAGAGGCGATAGCCGTGGGAGACCAGCGGTCGATGACCTGGCCCCTTGCGTCTGGCCGAAGGAGCCATGCCGACAGACGTCGGTGCAAAAGATGGCGCAGGGGAAGGGCGTCGAACAGCGGGAGGAAGGGAACGAGAAGAAGCCTGGAAGGTAAGATAGATTCTTACTGCTTAACTCCCCAACATATCCTGAGTACATATATTTATATCTATAGCAACCTGATTTGACTTAGCATATATAATCCACGTCTGATAAGCAGACTTGGAAACCGAATCCTTTCCTAACTCCTAAACTCAATCCACACACGAAACACACCTTCCTTAGCTGCTCCCGTCAGCTGTAGCGAATCATGCTGTTGTCGGCGTTGCCGCAACTGGAGTTTGGCCTGGCACCGATTCCTTTAGCTATTTGGCTTATGTTTGATGGTTGTTTCCGTTGTGTATCTAATCTTCTTAGCTCTCTATAGCTATTGAAGTGAAGAAGATTTTGTATTTGAAGGATGTTGATTTTTTTTTTGAAGTTAAAAAGAGGCGGAGATCAGAGGAGAAGTTGAAAAGAGGTAAAGATCATCCACCTCTTCTGATCTCCACCATCGAACCTACAATGTTATGAATGTCATCAGCACGCAGAACTCTGGTGATTGCTGCATTTAAGGAAGAATAACACAGGTAATGGTCGCAGGATATTATGCTAAGATCCAATTGGTCTAGAACTCTAGATATTTTCAGCTATGATGCCTGCCAATTTCTATTTAACACATTCTGATCTAGGCATTCCGAGTAGCAGCATGCACAGTGTTCCAACTTAACGGGTGGGTTCTTTTCAGCTACGGCTGATGGGTTATAGCCCTATCATGAGCGTTTGTGCTAATGAACCGAATACCGATAAGCCGCTTCGAAAAGACTATCCCGATAAGTCATTTCTAAAAGATAGCGAAGAAGCTATCACGTTTGTTTGTATGGAGAAAATTATAAGCCATAAGCTGAAAAAAAGAGGATGGACATCTATCCACAAGGTTTAAAACTCCAAAGCAATGTGTACCAGAAAATAGAATGGATAGTTACCTTGATGTAAAGCAGGATGATTTTGCCTAATGCGGAGATAGCTTTAGAAGGCATAGAGCCACGTGTTCTTGGATCAGTTATTCTTTCCAAAGAACAAAGGTCATGCAGATGAGGAGATGCCCAATCAACTAGAAACTGCTCATTCTGCCTTCTTGAACTGAAGAGGAATAGATTCCTTCAGAAAACCAGACTGCAACTTTGGTACAAAAAGTGTTACTACATACCTGTCAAAAGCCTTTTGCCCAGTCAAAATCACACCAAAACTGTAAATATCAAATTTGATGTCATCTGTTCCTGGGCTAATAGGTTCAGGGGCAGCATAGCCCTTAGCACCGCTGAGAGCTTCCGAATCCTGTTTTTCAAGTGAGGAATTGTTAATCGTTTAGGGTTATATGCAGCATATCATTCAAATATTGAATAAATCAGTTCCTGCTACCTATTGTGTATATTTGGAGGGGGCACGGGTAGTTGTAGGGGTTTAGGGGACACACTAACAGGTTTCAAATGTTTGAAGGGAGAGAGAAGGGGGGGGGGGGGGGGGGGTTAAGCAAATATTATGCCAAAACTTCAGAAGTACCACATATATGAGCCTGTCCGGTATCCTAGCTTTGATTTTGAATAAGAAGCAGATGCAGTTCTAATCTTTTTTTTGTGTGTGTACGTGCGTGTATGTGAGTAGAAGCGATTCTAATAAATCATGAAAAAACTTCAAAAGAACCACAACCACATGTAGTTCTAAACTGCCAATTATAGGGATCATTTTGTCTCAATGCATCCATCTCTGTCTCAAATTCAGATTCCAGACCGCTCAAGTGTGAGGAAAAAAGAGCATCCAAGATGCAACTTGATCCTAGAATTGATCGAGTAGACATTAACTGCATCACCATGCTAATAATTCCATACAAAGTAGTGATATTATCCTTGGTAACTGGGAAACTTGTGAGAACTGACCATTCTTGTGGCGCTGACAAAATGGCTTAACTTGCCTAATCCACAGTGACTGAGGTAGGGCATGAGCTGAGCATCGAGCAAAATATTTGTAGCTTTAATATTTCCATGAGCAACCAAAGGAGAGCACATTGAATGCATGTATCTGCAGAGATTATATAAACATACATATAAAAAAATTCAGGAAAGCTAATTCCAGTATACAAGTCTAAAAACAAAACAAAAAAATCATCAGTTCAACTAAATCTAAAAACAAAACAAAAAAAAGTCGTCAGTTCAACTAAACAACCAAAAGAGGCTATTAAACTTATGAGATAGGTGTAATCGATCACCTTGCAGTACAAAACAAAACTGAATAGAGCATTTGGTGGGGAACTAAGTGCAGAAACTGTACTTACTCCAGAGCATAGGCAACTCCAAGAGCAATCTTCATCCGAGCTTTCCATGACAAAGCCCTCGACCTTGTGGCTGCTGAAAACAAAAGGATCATCAAGAGAGCCATTTTCTGCATACTCATATAGAAGCACACAACGCCCAAACTCCACACAATAGCCCACAAGTGAACAGATATTGGGGTGCTTTAATTTGGACATATTCCCAAGTCCATGAACTCATCTTGTTCTGACAATGACAAATCTACCATGTTGATCTTCTTGATAGCCAGGAGCTGTGCAGACAAGAAGAAATGAGTATTATGCATATAAAATATATACATATAACAATGAGCTCTAGCAAACTCGGTGCCTTCACTATTTAGGAAAATGACAATTTTATACACCACTTTAAAAAAATTCACATTTTTCTGATATTGATTTTGAAAAGGTGGCATGTGAGGCTAGGGATTCAGTCCTCCTTGTACCTTGAACTGTAAATCTTATCAAGACATCAAGAATAAGCATAGAGAGCCTGTATCACCCAACACTGCTAAATGAGCTTTCTTACCGACAGGGAAAGGAAAGTAGTCAATTTATGAATAAAAACAGCAGTGGGATATAGTCAACAAACCAGATAAAGCACAATTCAGCATTTCAGCTATTAGGGTTCTGAAATACATGTTACAAAAACTAGACTTTAAGAACTTCTTCCAAATTAAGCAACAAACTAACAAAAAAAAATTCAAACAAGGGTACTACAAAGGTAACAATAATCTGCTTGTTATGATAACAGTATCATACCTGGCCATCAGGAAAATCACCTCTGTAAACTCAGCCGGTGAAGCCTTCGCCAATAAGGCATTCTTCTCTGAAGTCCCTGGTAGCCGCCAAAATGTCAACGGCTGGAAACTGTTTTGCAGGTAGAAGGCTTTTAGATGTCTTAGCCCATTTTTTCTTTTGGGAACTCTTTCAGGTTTAATGCCATTACTACAAGGTTATCACGGCGATAAGGCGAGGCGAGGCGCCAGACTACCTTCACACCTTTTAGGCGACTATGGCGTGCGGCGAGGCGACGCCATACTCACATCCTAGCCTTTTATAGCAGCAAATTTGTTGAACATACAGTGTGACTATTTTAACTATGTAACAAAGCAAATAAACATGAATAATGGTGCAGCTAGTAAACTATTAACACCTTCTGTGGAATAAAAACATGTCTATGCAATAAAAATATCCAGCAACATCTAACAATCTAGCAACCATCTAATAATCAATATCCAGCAATATCTAAAAACATCTAAACATATGCCTACTGCATACGGCGGAACACTGCATATGGACAAATATCAGTAAACAGCAGTACGCAGCAGCAAACAATCCAACGCACTCGCTCATCTCCCTCGCTCGCTCGCTCTCGCACTCCGCCTCGGCGCCTCCGCAGCTCCGCTCGCTCTCATCTCTCTCGCTCGGCGCTCGCTCGCTCCTCTCTCCGGCGAATCCGCCTCCCCCGGTCCCTCCCTTCTCCCCGCGCGCCTCCGCGCCTCCGCCTCGCCCCCCCTGCTCCCCCTCCCTCTCATCCTCCCCCTCTCTGCCGGCGTGAACTGTAGGGAAGAGCGGAACAAAGGGAAGAGCCGGCGGAACCTGAGCGGCGGCGTGGAGGCCCGGAGGGAGGCGAGCCTCGGAGGGAGGCGGCGGCGTGGAGGCCCGGAGGGAGGCGGCGGCGGCGTGGAGGCCCTTCGCTTCGCCCGTCGCCCGAGGTCGCCGCCTCCGAGTCCCTTCGCTTCGCCCGCCGAATGTATCGGGTAACCCTAACCCCATTATGCCCCCCCCCCCCTCACTTATTCTCCCGCGCTCGGCCCTCCCTTCCTCCATTTTCCCGCCTGGCACAGGGGTATGACGGGCGCCTTGCTCTTGCGACGCGCCGTCCCGGCCATGGCGACAACTAGGCGACGCCTTCGGCTCCGAGGCAGACGCCATACGCATCCGTGGCGAGGCGACGGCCGTGGCGGCAGCTCCAGGCCGCTCCGACGCCAAAGCGCCGCTTAGGCGACGACAAGGCGACGCCTTAACAACATTGCATTACTAGAAGAAGTCTCACAGCCAATCATAAGAGAATTCCAAGAGTACAGGACCTCATTTACTTTAGGGACTGCAAAGATGACAAATACGAATTTCAATGATGTGAAAGTCTGTCCCATAATACATTAGAATGCAGCATGCAAGAATGAAAAGCAAATATATGTAGATGAATTTGATGATATCAGTTGATCAATGAGCATTGAAAATAACAAGGGTTTAGGAATTATGGTGACTCCTAGATTTACAGATCAAATCCTAGATTTATGACGAGTAATGAGAAATAATCGAAACAAATAGAAAGAATATGTATAGCCATCAACTACTGATGCAGAAATTGGTTATGCTAAAAATAATAGATTTCCCAGTGCTACCTCTTTCCATATTGTCTGGTAAAGACTTGACATTGTTAGCTGTGCTCGTAGGGAAGCATGTACAACTTTTCCTGTTTTCCAGAACTAATCCAACAATGAAGAGTACAAACACTGTACAAGTAACACTACCTATTGCAGCAGCTGTCAATCGGGAGTGTGACTATCTATGGTGGCTATGACCGTGCAGAGAAGAATAGCCAAAAGAATTTTGTGGAGGTTTTGGCCTGTGCTTTAAATTCTGCTTAACTGCTGGTGGAGGCGGACGTGGAGGACCTGGAGGTGGAGGTGAATGGGTGCTCCTTGTAAATAAGGACGATGCCGTTACAAAGGATAAAGTATAAAGCGTGTACCATGGTTGTCACGGCGTACTTGGCGATCAATCATGGTTGTCATGGCGTACTTGGCGATCACGGCGCCGGAGAGGCGCCGGGACGCCATGGCATCCAGGCGGGCACCATGGCATCGCCTAGGCGAGAAAAGGCGATGCAACAGCAGCACTGGTGATGCAGCAGCAGCAGCAGTAGTGCCTGATCTTATCTCCAGGCCCTCCAAAATTTCATTCTTTACAATTAGGTCCTGACTCCCATCCAAATATCTCCGGTCCCGACTCACGTCCCGACTCCCTCACCCCTAATCCCAACTCTCCTCTCTCTCTCTCTTGTCCCCAACCGCCATCGCACCATGCTTCCTCCCCCGCGGCGCCACTCCCCCCAGTATAGCCGCTTCCTCTGCTCCATCCCCTCCCGGTGCCGTCTCCTCTCCCCGCTGCCTCCTGTCCCCAGCGTGGCTTCTCCGTGCCGCTGCCTCCTCTCCTCCCTCCCCTCCCGAATTGAATCTTCCGATGGTGCCAGAGGGAGTGGACGAGGGGGGTTGCTCGCCGGAGGCGGAGGGATCTTCGACGACGACAGGTCGGTGGCGACGGCTAGGGTTCCACCGGGTTGCCTTAGCTTGGCCTCTTTAGTCTGCTCCTCACCGGCAAGGTGTCGCCTTTCATTCGCCTTGGATGCCTTGAAGACGTCGTGGATGCTGAGAACTCCTAGGTGCTCGCCTAGCAAGCCCAGTCGAGGCGAAGCTCCACGGCGTTCTCCCAGCACCGCCGGGCGATGCCATAACAACCATGGTGTGTATTGCTCAGCCCAAAGGGACTAATATATAGAGTACATGAGACCAAACCCTAGAAACTAGAAAAAGACATTAATACCCTTAACACCTCCCCTCAGATGCAAGGCATATGCAATAGCATTGCATTTGGAAAGGTTGACATTAAAATAGGGAACAATCCGATGTCCGAGTCTTGATAATGTCGTCGTAGCATGCAGCTCTTGGAAAATATGTCGAGTCGAAGAGAAATGGATAGAAGCATGACGACGTAGATCAAAGCCTAAGACGGCGGTGACGCAATGCACAAGAAGCGCAGTGGCCTTAGAAGCTTGGGGCGGCGGCTTAGAGAGGAGCAGCGGCAGCGTAGCGGCCGGGAGGCGGTCCGATGGCGCATCCACGCCAGGGCAGCGAGGAGATGGCCACCCCCAGGAGTGGAGACACTCCTCCCAGGGGCAACACAGTGGAAGACGAGCAGCGGCGCTAGGATTTGGAGGCTAGAAAAGCTAAACCTCTGATACCATGTTACAAAGGATAAAGCATAAAGCGTGTATTGCGCAGCCCAAATGGGCCAATATATAGAGTACATGAGACTAAACCCTAGGAACTAGGAAAAAACACTAATACCCTTAGCAGATGCATGTTTGAAACATGGTTGAAACTGGTTTCCATCAATCCTGGAATATTGTTTGAATTAGATATGAAGTCAAGACATGTACAGTCATAGAGATCCTCACGAAGGACTGGGAGGGCAAGTGTAACAGAATTTAATACCTCAACTCAAGAATGGACTCAAAAGTTTCAGGCACCTAACCACTGAAGTAATTGTTTTCAATGTTGCTGAAAGCATTCCATGGTCATCAGAGTTACTGCTAAGAGATAAGAATGGCAAATTAAAGATGGATACAGTTCAATCAAATTTCTTACAGGGCTGACAATGGAAGGTCTGCTAACAAAATCACAGACCCCGTGAACTCATTATGCTGTAAATAACTGCAAAAGAAAAGGCAAGGAAACTTTTAATCAACCAATTCCTGCATCTATGTGCATGAAATAGATCGGAAGGAACATCATTCTTACAGATAGTGAAGGTTCTTCAACGAACTAAAAAATCCCAGTAAGTCACCACTGAAAGAAATGAATGATAAGTCGCTGAAAGCAGCGGGGGAACAAACATGAGACAAACTGACAAAGTGAGCGAAAGATCAAAATAATGAAAGATCTATGACTAAAATAAGTTTGAAAATTATAGAACAGAAAGAAGGATGCGAAGGAACTACTCTAGCATAAAAATTTGTGCTTGTATTAACAAACAAATGAGCTGGAAGATTGTTGAGGAGCAGTAGAACAAAACACTCCATAAAATAAAAACAAACAAACTTCAAAAAATTAGAACAACTTGATGCACACGCAGAACACTTTCCACTTGATAGCCGCAAACTACATCAGATGATCCATTTGATGCATGTGACTGCGAGAAAACATGGATGGGCACAGATGCACAAGTAACCCGCAATGACCATATACACCAATTAGTAGAGGGATACAAGCTAGGAAGCATAAATAGATATATGTAATTATGTACAGCTGAAGCTCCTCTTGTACATGCATACACTAAATGCAGATGTTCTGGGCTGCAAAAATTTGCATATCATGCTGCACACGGCATATTGTTGCAGGTCAAAGTGCAATAAAATAACTCATTTATTTCGCAGAGCCAGATAGCTTTGAAAAGAGATCAAATAATCAAGATGTCGGAACCTTACATTGTCACTAAGCTTTCCATGTTAACGAAAACATCACCGATTATTCCAGAGAGTCTATTATAGCTGAAGTTTCTGCAGCAAAGATTACAGAATACAGATCAATCAGTTGATTCTGCAACCAGATTTTTGGGTACGAAGTGCTCCCATTGCTAAAAAAGCACTCACAGATATTTCAGGGAGTGCAACCATGGCAACGATGGTGGAATACTCCCCTCGAACTTGTTGGCTGCTAAATTTCTACAAGAGAACACCATACCATGGTCACATCATTCATAGTTCATATAAGTATTTAGCCCTATTCTAAGGGGATAGCCACAAAGGGCAAAGAGAATATGCAAGTATTCCACGCTTGGGGGCAAAGCGGGTGGGATTTCACCAGCAATGTTATTGAAGCTCACATCCCTGCCACCATCATGCAGCAAAAGCACCAGGAACCATAAATTGAATCAAGAATTGCAGAATCATCACCAGTCAACATATATCACAAACTTTGTAACAAAAAGCTTGCATCTCTTTCAACGAGTGGAACTTGAGCAGCTCCAGGCCATCCCACCTGCCAACCCCGAGCCCACTAATATTTCTGCATGCGAGTAACAGAACAACAATATACTCGTCAATTAATCATCCCTATAAATTGCAGGCAAAAACTGATCGGTAAGTTAAGAATTAACTGAAGAAGCACATAGCGACAACGGACAAGCCCTTGCAAAAGACATCGTGCCACGGTCCACGTTCACGGTCCCCACTGCAGGGGTCACCACCCTCAAATGTCCACCCAGAAAGCTGCCACGGCGACTTCAACGTGCGATATAATTCCCAAAGCCCTATCGCTGTAAAGTAACCAAGAACAGTAACAAAACAAACACAAGGCAACGAACCCGTTAGAACCCATTGCTTACAAACTTCAGAGCAGCAAGATTCATACACAAACAACAGGATGGAATCACACGCAGCCATTGCACAAAGGATAGTACTTCACAAGCATACAATAATGCACACTCTTATTAAGGCACATAAGCACCTTCATCGATGTGGCCAGGGCCAAAAATAACACTAACACTAATCCCAAGTGTGAGCACAAACAGATAACCATCATGCAACCATAGCCCACGACCACAAACCCACACGCCTGCGCGAGAATGCACAGACACAAGCACATGCGCGTGCAAGCGGGAGTGCGCGCGCGCACCAATCTACGAGCGCCCTCACACCGATGCAGACCAGTCCACACGTGCGCGCGCGGTCCAGCACACACACACAAGCAACCACAATCTCACGCACGCTCATAGAAGCCATCACACCGAGCACGCGTGCGCCCATACGCGCACAGAGAGTAGAGACATCGCGGGGGTAAATTAACAGCTCGATCGCTACAGATTGGGGGCTAGCAAACGCACCATCGGAGGGGTCGGTGAACGCGTCGGTGGAGGCGAACGCGGCGAAGAGCACCACCACGGCGAAGAGGTGACGCGACGCCACCATTCCGATCATCCCTCGCCCCCCCCCCCCCCCCCCCCCCAAAATCCGCGCCGATTCCCGCGAAATCCCTTCCGAATCGAGCAACCCGAGCACGGACTGGAGGAGGATACCGGCCGTTCCGTACCGCACCACACCGCTCGTAATGATCTAGAAGCTTCCGGAGACTCGCGCGGGGGGCGCGCGCCGCTCGAATTTCTCGCCCAAATCCGCGCCGATCCCCGCGAGATCCCGATCGGATCGAGCAATCCGGCCGCGAATTGGAGATCCCAACCGATCGGAGCGGATCGAATCTCCCGGAGTGGCATCCGAAGCTACGGGGATTCGCTCGCTCGGGCGGCGAGGATTTAGGGTTTTCAAATGTTCCGAGGCTTCTCCCTTTGGGAGGGAAGAGGAGACGAGGGAGAGTTTTTTGCTATTATATATAGTACTCACCTAGCTTCGATAAAATGGTATCCACGTCGTGGGCTTCTCCAAAATGATATCTATTTCGTGTACTCTTCTCTATAATAGTATTCCCAGGGATTTGAACTCAAATTATTTTGATTTTCGAATTTTATCTCCTCTATATATCTAAACTACCCTCAATAATTGTGGGCGAGCGCCGCGGGCGAGCGCGTCGCCTGCGTGCGTAGTTCGTGCGCCGCCGCCGCCAGAGGAAAAGTGATGCGCCTGTACTGTGTCGTGTGGGAAGAAAAGAAAAAGGATTAGGTCTAAACAAATTTAGGAATGGTAGTTTAGTCATTTAGAGAAGATAAAATTCGAAAATCAAAATAATTTGAGTTCAAATTCCTGGGAATACTATTATAGAGAGGAGTACACGAAATAGGTATCGTTTTAGAGAAGCCCACGACGTGGATACCGTTTTGTCGAAGCCATACTTAGGGAGTACTATAATAGCAAAAAACTCACGAGGGAGTGAGGAGAAAGAGAAGAGAGGCGATCACGTGCCGGCCGCGTGAGAGACCGGTGCGGGAGTGGACACGTGGGGGGCTTTGAGGCGGTGGGATTGAGCGGGAAAGGGTTTGGAGTCGGAGGGGAAATTGGTAGGGGCACCCGGTCTACAAGGACCGGTTTGATAATAACGTTGTTAAGAGGATAGGCTGTGGAAGTCTACGGTGCTTGACTGAGCTGAGCTGGTGGACCGTAAGGGCGAGATGCCCGTTTCCAAAGAATTTTGTCAAAAAATGGAATTGATACGCGTAGGACATCTGACTCTATCAACTTGAATCGTATGATTCATTCGTCATCCACGTGTCACTGATCGATCCAATGCTCAGCTTGCTTAACAACTCGACCGGTCGACTTAACTACTATCCCCACTTTTCCCCATTCCCCGCTAGAACAGAGAGGCGAAGCAGATGCGTGTGAAGTGGGGCCGCACATCCGAGCGAGATATCGTCAGCGATAAACTTTTTTTTTGAGCGACAATATAGACCATGACTCAGGTGAGTTCCTCTATATGCATCTTCGTAATTACATATTCAAATGCTCAAATCTATGGGTTTTTGCATCTAAGGTTCAAAAACCGATTGGATTTTTTAAAAGCAAAAATCTAGGGGTTCTAGCGAAAAGGCCATGATTCAAGTGAGTTCTTCCATCCACATCCACGTAGTCATTGTAAAAATTTTCACTACTAAGAGACTTAGCATTTTGCTGATAGAATTTTAAAAATGGTTTTAGGGTAAGGAAGTTTCACGGGAAGCCATGAGTTGGTTGGGTCCTATGACCTTATCCTAGGGTGGAGGTTGGGCTGGAATGGTGACAGTGCAATAGGCACTGAAATATGGGTTTGTGAGTGAAAGTTGCCTTAGTGAAAATATAAAGATTAGACCTTTATGCCAAGTAAAAAACATAGCGATCGCCCAACCATAAGCGTTAATTCGTCAAACCTAGTCTAGTAACTGCTCAAGTTTGATTGAATATCTACAACTGGTGAGGGGGGACCGAGGGTGAGTTTGTATGAGAGGTGGTTAACCATACAACGGTAGGGCTGCGATAAATCGGGTGAGGCCATGTGGGCCACTCGAGTTTGTTGAGATCAAAAACCAACTGGGTAGAGGCTATATAAAGAATTGAGCAGTGAAAAGCCTTGATTTCTTAATTCTGTCGCAGGAGTTAAGAGATTTTGTGGGTAAAGTTGGACAACTTTGCAGAGTCATAAATGAAGAGTATTTAAATACGTCGTGCTTCCGGAAAATAAAGCTGTGTTTAATGGGTGGATCCAAAAGTAAAGTATAAATAGATTTGATATTTGACTAAGATTGGTATTCAAGTTGTAAAACCCCGTTCTCCTTAAGAAGGTTGTGATTTTATGTTTAAAACTTGTTTACAACTAAAATTGCATCCACATAAAAATAATGAACTACTTTACCCTACTCCTTGGTAAATCCTTGTATGTAGTTAAATAGTACTTCCCATGTGACTTATTGAGTACGGTGGTTTGTACTCATACTTGGTAAAAACAATAACAGAAAATGTCTGGCAAGAGAATGAAGAAGTCCTTGAGGACAACATGGTGACATTCTACGAAATAGATGGTGCTTGGGATTAGGGTTGTTCTTCGCTCAAGCCTGCCTGTGGTGTTCTTTTGTATTGTAATGTATCTAAGGGTCGCTCACCCCGCTGTATTACTTGGCTGTTAAGCCTTTATCTTGTAATAAAGTTATCTTTTGTTCTTGGGCATATGTTGGCAATTTTATACATTCAACTGATGTAACTCGCAGCTGAACAGTTCTGACAGTTATGAGTGATTCATGGCGCCCCTAGAAATGGGGCCGTTACATATAGTGCCCATGCATTGCTACGAAAAAGCAAAGTAGAGAGATCAAAAACCATACGTGAAATAGGAGTCCACAGGATCAAAAAAGGGCATGTTTAACAATGTATGGCAAATGGATTATATTGCCTCACATATGTTTCGTACGCAGTATATATGCATGCTTTCAAGTAATAATTGGAGCAATTATACCAATCTCACGCAATGGTGTAGCATTTTTTTTTGACCCGAATGATCTTTATATAATGCTACTGGGCATTTGCTGAATATAGTATGCCATCAAAGTAGCATGTGTTGATTAGCAATGCAATACACAGTACCTAACAGGCGGCCAGCTGTATGCGCTGAATGGTAACACAGTACCTATACAGATATATAGTTATTGTGATGGTATACTGTACATGTATATGAATTGGCAACCATTCAACCACTACTATATATCTGTATCCAAGATAAAATGGGAGGTAATCAATGCCATTCTTTAGAAACTAATCAGTGCCTTATGCATTGCCAAGAGGCTGACTGTGTGACATGATTACTAGTGTCATTAGCTGTTAATGGATGGTAACTGCTTGTTCATATTGATTTCTGCTTCTAACTTCTGCTTTTAGAAGCAGAAGGCAATACAAATGACCCAATTTCTATATGCTGCTTCTGTCAGCCACTACTTTTGTCTTTCACATAATGTAACGTACTTTATATTTTATTATATTAAAATTCCGTAAGTCGCATAACGGTTCGAATGTTGTAGTATCTTTCGTTGCATCATCTTTCTTACATAATGCACTGCTATTTATTAGCTGCTTCTATCAACCACTATTTATCAGCCACTACTATTCATCACACATAGCCAAAAGCCATCAGCAAAAACCAATATGAACAGACCCAGATATTACTAGATAGGTAACCCGACCAAACAAAAATGGTGTAAAAATGGAAGCAAATTGCTTAGTATATCACGGTGAAAGATCGCATGAGTAGGAAAAAACATAAACGTGTCGTTGACATGTGGCCCCATCCCCACTTGTCAGCTTAATATTGGGTATTATTATCCATGTGTAGTGATGAGCGATTGAGTTGCATGGTAGGCCCCACCCGTAAAATTTGTTTATAACGCATCCTCCGCTTGAGGGCATTCGTATTAGCTACATCTAATGGTTTTTGGCTAAAAATAAATAGTAATGGCTAAAAGAAGTGACTTTAAAAAAGAGAGCATGAGCGGTGCAAAAAAGTGAGGAAGAGATGTGTGCATGAGACGAGAGCGAGAGGAGTGAGCTGTGTAATGCGCCTATGCTCCACTGCCTTTTCCTCGGAGCAAGACGGGAGCGGAGAAGACGCTTCAAGAAATCGGGTGTTCATACTATCTTTTAGCTTCTCTAAGCATAAACCAATACAAACATGACCTTCATCTTCTCAACACATTTCCCTCGACTCACTCTGTCCTCATCTCCCTCTTGTGCTCCCCGTCTTTGCCGCCCTTATCGTAGCCATCGACTACCCTCCATGCTCCCTCACCCACATCACCTAACCACGGCCAATGATGCCATCGCAACCTGTCACTCAACTCAACCACCACTTCCCCACCTAGCATCGCCCCCCTCACCCCTATCATCCCTCCCCCCCCCCTCGAAAAAGAAAAAAAACTTGCTTGATCGTCGACCTCATTGATGGCCGTACCTACACTTGAAAACGTACATATTTTGTTTTAAGGTGGGGATTCTATTACTGGTCTTTTCATGTGATGAAGTATTGTTTTGTTCTAAAAGCATCTATTTGTAAATAACATCTTAACGGCCTAAAAGGCCGCTAGTTATTACTTTTTGGAAGGTAATAGAGGTGCTATAGGGACCACCCTTGCTATTATTAAGCCATGAGGAGTACAAATAGTCCAAAGCTTACATAGTTGCCCACAAAAACAAAATAAAATACAGTAATACCATGAGGGCAACTCGGCAATACACGCGTCAACAACACAAAGCAAATGAATACCACGCATCCTGCAACGTGACCGTAACTGGTGAAATGCGACAACAAAATCTAGCCATTCTTGGTTAGATCACCAACTTGGCCGTCAACAATTATGAAGCTCGGAGCAAAAAGACCACCTGAATAGATTGTTGAAGACGGCGGTAGAGTCTTTGTGGATTTCGGCAGGAAGCGTAGCTCTATACAGACCGTCGTTCACCTGCCAGAGAGAGCCTCCAATTCGGGAGTTAGAAAGTGGTGCCGACCTATGTGTTGAATCTCCAGAAAGTCTGGGTATTCCTAGGATGAAGAGGTGGTCAACAAGATGAGGTGAGGAGCAATGAATATTTTGAAGAACAACTTTATCACTTCCAATCTATTCTGCTTGCTAAAAGATTCATCGAGTAATAAACTCCTTAACTGGATCTAGAGGATTGGAAAGGGGATGGAGGGAATTGCACTCTAGATGACTTAAACTCAGGGGGATTTTGGAGGCTGGGGAACTGAGCAAGTGGATAGGTGGAAGATCTCATCGGGGTGAAGACCATGCCGCCGACTCACCGGAGTTCCAAGACTACAGTGGGAATCCCTCAATCGAAGATTTATTTAAATTATTGCTAACTATAGTAGATAACATACAAGGTGTGGGTCCCTCCTCCTTGATAATGTCGTTGGCCAATCGGAGATGAAGGGGAGGAGCAAGAGCGGAGGTGGAAGGTGACCAAGAGAAGAAGCACGAGTCGGACTGCATGAGAGTGGGACTTGTGGCCTTTCTCACTCCAATGTTTCTCTCTCTTTCGCTAGTTACTACTTGAAGGTCCGGAAGCTCCCTTCATTTCAATGCATCACAAAAGCTCAGTAATACAAGTCGCAACTAGCAACCTTATACACTACTAAAATGCACTACTCTAGATATGGTCTGTTTTTTTAGATGCGGCTGATGGTTTTTTATTATAGCTAATAGTTTGTTGTTGTGCTTTTTGAGACGGTGATAAATAGTGTTGATATAGATGACATACATGTTGATAGGCTCAAAAAGACGAAAAAGTGATTGAATAAACTATCCTATTTATTTTGGCCTCAGAAGTAATAGAAAAAAACCACCCTAAAGGTACAGGCAAAACAAAGATGACGTTCTTCTAGAAAAGGCGTCCTTGCCAAATAAGTCGACGAAGACGCGCAATGCCAAACGCCACCCCTGCCCTCTATAAATGCCTCCCTTCCTCCTCGCCTCGGTTCCTAGCTGCGCACGCTCTCCCCTCGCTGCCCTTGCTCATCACGCCTCTCCCGTGCCCGGCCCAGTCCCCGTCAGAGCGTCCGCTCAGATCGCTGGCGACCGCGCCGCGGGAGACCAGGTAAGCGAGATCCGTCGTGCCTGCCCGCCAGTGTGGGGTTTAGGGGTCAGAGAAACGAGTTCAGAGAGGCCAGAGGCTTCAGCTTCTTGACATTCTTCTGGGGTTGGCATGATCCGTGTGTTTCTCTTCATTCAATCTGCAGAGAAGTATCTACTAGCTACTGTGTTCAGATTGTGCTGTCTGATGTTGATTGAAGTGTAGGATTGGCTTGTTTGCTAGTCATTCTTGTACCTTTAGTTGACAATTACATGGAGCTGACCGTGCTCCGTGCTGCCTTTTCTTCTTTTCAGTATCTATTTCTGAGAGACCGCCCTACTTCCGATTTCTGAAGTTGCATCTTCTACTGTTCTACGTAACTGCTGCAGCTTTGAGAAGCTGAGAATCATGGTTTGGAATTTAAGTTTCTTTCAACTGTTAGCATATACACCACAATGGTTTAATGTTTTGTTATCCAGAACTCTGTTGCCTGAACAGTGATGCCTTTTTGTTTAACTAGCTTGTGTGCATGTGAAATTCAGGTTGGCAAAAGAAGACAAAGATCAACTATATTAAACATATATCGGGCTTTGCGTTTTTTTCCATCATCATGTTTATTTTCAATATTCCTTTTTAAAATGTGCATTTTTCAATAAGAGTTAATCGAAGTCTCAAATAAAAAGAACCAAACAAAAGCTGAAAGAAAAGAGCCATTGAAAAAGCTCTTGCCCTCGTGGTCAATAATCATTTCAACAGAGCCATTCATATCACTGCACCCCTAAGATGGGTTAACAAATACTCTCTCTTTTTCTAGGGAAGGTTAACAAATACTATATCAAGGTATAAGGAAATTATGCACACAGTTACTAGAAATCAAGGTCAAAGTGATTCGTAATTAGTCATACATCTATTAGAGGAAAACATTTGTATTACAATTTTTTTCATGTGCAGGTTTAAGTAAACAACGAATTCAAACAGCTGTAAAAAAAAGTAGCCCTGAACAAGGGCTGTCGCTCAACTAAAACACAATAACAAAATATATCTATTGACCGTACTCAGCGTAAACCACTTTATTATCTGTCTAAACAACACTAATCTAGTTGGGATTCAAATGGACTTTCATACGCCAGATCCTAATGCACATAACCAAAAAGAAGGTTAGTAAAGTCCGACGCACCCCTTTTATTGAATATTACTATTATGTACATACATACTGCATTTCTAAGTGCACACTTTGAAACTACTGATCTTACAACGGAGCAGATATCTGGTTGTACTTCTCTAATTTTGCATGTATATACCAATCCAGACAAGTCCTTGTTTTTGGAGGGGGGAGATATTTATTTTGGAGGGGGTGGGGAGAATTCGTGACCGTTATATCTCTAATCTAACGGTTACAAATCTAGATGATAGTTAGAAAGAAAACATCCGGATGACGTTTATCAATACCCTTTGAGTTATGAAGAATGCTGAAAATTGAGTAGTTCAGAGTTCAAACAACTTAAACTCAGAACTTTTGACTCACCATGGTTTGGAAGGCACTAGATGTAACTCTTGTATGATTCATTGGTTCGATGCGTTGCTATTGTTCAGAACTCTGTTACCTGAACAGGGATGCCTTGTGGTTTAACTCTTCTTTCTTTCTTTTTTTCCAGGATAGCTTCTGCCTGTTCATCCTACTTCTCCAATTTATTCCATGCTCTGCTTTGGAGGAGTCCGATGTAAAGAATCTATTTACTCTGAGGGAAGCAGTCACTGAAGGAAAGGGCCTCCTTCACAACTGGTATGATTCAGGAACTCCCCCATGCAGCTGGTCAGGTATAACTTGCGTGGGACATACTGTTGTGGCCATAGACTTGTCCTCTGTGCCACTCTATGTCTCTTTTCCGTCATGCATCGGGGCATTCGAGTCACTTGTTCGGCTCAACTTCAGTGGATGTGGGTTTTCCGGTGAGCTTTCAGAAGCCTTTGGGAATTTGCGGCATCTCCAGTACCTAGACTTGAGCAATAACCAGCTAGCCGGGCCCTTACCTGTCTCATTGTTTGACTTGAAGATGCTGAAAGAAATGGTGCTTTACAACAACGAATTTTCTGGACAACTGAGCCCTGCCATTGCTCAGCTTCAGCACCTCACTAAGTTATCCATATCCATGAATTCCATCTCTGGAGCCCTTCCTCCAGAGCTGGGCAGCCTGCAGAACCTGGAGTTCCTGGACCTTGACACGAACGCATTCAATGGGTCCATACCGGCATCTTTCGGTAACCTGTCTCGGCTCTCATACCTTGATGCAAGCAAGAACAACCTCACTGGATCAATATTCCCGGGAACAAGCGCAATGGTGAGCCTGTCGACACTTGATTTATCGACGAACAGTTTAGTGGGGGCAATACCTAGGGAGATTGGCCAACTGGAAAATCTGGAAAGGTTAAGTTTAGGGGACAACGATTTCACTGGAAGCATCCCAGAAGAGATTGGTAACTTGAAGCGGCTAGAAGTTCTTGAACTCTTCAAATGCAAGTTGACAGGCACCATCCCTTGGTCAATCGGTGGTCTCAAAAGCTTGACAGTACTTGATATATCAGGGAACAACTTCAATGGTGAACTCCCAACGCCTGTCGGTGAGCTGGGCAATCTAACGAAGCTGTTTGCAAATAGTGCAGGGCTCACTGGGAGCATACCAAAAGAACTTGGTAACTGCAAGAAGCTTTGTAATATAGAGCTGTCGTTCAATAACTTCACTGGCTCTCTCCCTCAAGAACTTGCAGATTTAGAAGCTATTACCTCATTTAACGTGGAAGGGAACAAATTGTCAGGTCATATTCCAGATTGGATTCGTAACTGGAGGAATGCTGTAGCTATAAAGCTGTCGCAAAACATGTTCAATGGACCTCTGCCAGTGCTGCCATTGCAGCATCTGGTTAGTTTCTCTGCAGAAACCAACCTGCTCTCGGGTCCTATCCCCGCCGAGGTATGTCAAGCCACCTCTCTTCGGTCACTCGGATTGCATCATAACAATCTGACAGGGAGTATCGAGGAGACATTTAAAGGATGCAGGAGCCTCACTGACCTGAACTTGCTAGATAACCATCTTCATGGCAAGATACCGGAATACTTGGCTGAGCTACCGCTAGTTACACTGGAACTGTCCCAAAACAATTTCACGGGAATGCTGCCTGACAAGCTGTGGGAGTCATCAACCATTGAGCATATCTCTCTCAGCGATAATCAGTTTACTGGCCCGATCACTGAGAGCATTGGTAGGTTGTCCAGCTTGCGCATTTTGCAGATAGACAAAAACTACTTGGAAGGACCTATCCCACGGTCGGTTGGAGCTCTACGTAATCTGACAACATTGTCTCTACAAGGCAATAGGCTATCTGGGAACATCCCACTGGAGCTCTTCAACTGCACAAACATTGTCACGCTGGACCTGAGCTCTAATAATCTGACCGGACAAATCCCGAGGGCCATATCTCACTTGATATTGCTCAATACCTTGGTTCTGTCAAATAACCAGCTGTCCGGTGCTATCCCTGCCGAGATATGTGCGGGATTCTCGCATGAGGCTCACTCTGACTTGGAATTTGTTCAGCACCAAGGCTTGCTTAATCTGTCATACAACCGACTGACCGGTCAGATCCCGACAGCGATCAAGAATTGCGCTATAGTGGTGGAGCTATACCTGCAAGGTAACTTGCTGAATGGCACTATTCCTGCAGAGCTTGGTGAGCTGACAAAACTTGCAACCATTGATCTGTCCTTCAATGCATTAGTTGGACCTGTGCTTCCTTGGTCTGCACCAATGGTACGCCTGCAAGGCCTTCTTCTGTCTAATAACCACCTAAATGGCTCCATTCCTGCTGAGATAGGGCGAATTCTTCCCAAGGTTACAACGCTAGACTTGTCCGGCAACGCACTTACCGGCACTCTACCCCGGTCTTTAATCTGCAACAAGAGCCCAGCCCATCTGGATATCAGTAACAACAATCTCTCTGGACAAATCCCATTCGCTTGTCCTGGTGACAGAGAATCCTCCAGGACACTGATCTTCTTCAATGCAAGCAGTAACCATTTCTCAGGAAGCCTAGATGAGTCTATCTCCAACTTCACAAAGCTGACTTATCTTGACATCCACAACAATAGCCTCACCGGAAGCCTTCCTTCAGCGATCTCCGATCTCAGTTCCTTGTACTATCTTGACCTCTCAAGCAACGATTTCAGTGGTGCCATCCCTTGCGGTATCTGCGATATATTTGGCCTCACGTTTGCAAACTTCTCTGGTAACCACATTGGCACGTACAGCTCGGCAGATTGTGCTGCAGGAGGTATTTGCGCCGCTAATAGCATCGATCGGAAGGCGGATCATCCATCGCATCTTGTTCGAAGAGCAGCAACCGTTTGCGGCATTGCGCTCGCCGTTGTCATTGTGCTGGTTCTTCTGGTGGTTTATCTGAAATGGAAGCTATTGAGAAGCAAGCCATCATTGTCTCTTGTGCCTGCCAGTACGGCCAAGGCTGCCCATGAGCCAACCTTAAGCGACCAACTCCTGGGAAAGAAGCCGCGAGAACCTCTGAGCATCAATCTTGCAACATTCGAGCATGCGCCGATGAGGGTCACCGCAGATGATATCCTGAAAGCCACCGAGAATTTCAGCCAAGTGCACATCATAGGTGACGGCGGCTTTGGCACTGTCTACAGGGCAGCGCTCCCTGGAGGCCGGAGAGTCGCGGTCAAGAGGCTCCATGGTGGCCATCAGTTCCAAGGTGTCCGTGAGTTCCATGCCGAGATGGAGACCATCGGGAAGGTGAAGCACCCAAACCTTGTCCCCCTGCTCGGTTACTGCGCCTGCGGCGACGAGCGGTTCCTGGTCTACGAGTACATGGAGCACGGGAGCCTTGAGACGCGGCTGAGGAGCCGAGAAGACGCGGTCGAAGCGCTTGGATGGCCGGACCGTCTCAAAATCTGCCTCGGCTCCGCCCGTGGGCTCGCGTTCCTGCACCACGGCTTCGTGCCGCACGTCATCCACCGGGACATGAAGTCAAGCAACATCCTGCTCGACGAGAACCTGGAGCCGAGGGTCTCCGACTTCGGCCTCGCGAGGATAATCAGCGCGTGCGAGACGCACGTCAGCACCGACGTCGCTGGCACGTTCGGCTACATCCCCCCGGAATACGGGCTGTCGATGAGATCCACCGCGAAGGGCGACGTCTACAGCTTCGGCGTCGTCATGCTGGAGCTGCTCACCGGGCGGCCGCCCACCGGGCAGCAGGAGATGGACGAAGGGGGCGGGAACCTCGTCGGCTGGGTGCGGTGGATGATCGCGCGCGGCCATGAGAGCGAGCTGTTTGATCCTTGCCTGCCGGTTTCGCGCTCGTGCCGGGAGCAGATGGCGCGCGTGCTCGCCATTGCCCGGGACTGCACCGCTGACGAGCCGTGGAGGAGGCCGACCATGCTGGAGGTGGTGAAGGGCCTCAAGGTGACCCAGATGATGGGAGTGCGGGCCTCTAGCGGTGACAGTCTCCAAGGAGGACGTGTAGACATATAGTGCAGGCAGCGGTTGTTCTTTTTTGCCTCTTTAGTTGGTTTTTAACCACAGCTTATTTCAACTATCGCTAGTGACAGATATAGAACAAACTGTGACACCCCGGCCCATGTTGGCCCATGTGTGTATGTGCACATGAATTTCTGGATTAGTCCCACCTTGCTAGCTTACCTTGAGAAGCACTTACATATAAACCTAGGAGTTCCAATGGTAGCACCCCCGGTTAACCGTTTTGCGCGAAGCGAGGATGAAAGTGCAAGCGGGTTGCTACGTGTGCGTGGCCTATCCAGAATGCAATTATGTCTGAGCCGGTTTGGACCCTAAGGCGTTACAAATGGTATCAGAGCCGACTCTCGCGGTTACATGGGCGCGTGCGGGTCAGGGGCGCGGGCATATGGCTCATGACGCGTGTGGGCCCGGAGTGGACACACGGCATGGCATATGTGCTGGCACTGAACGCACAGACATGTGCCAAGAGGGGAGATCCTTATCATTTGCCCCGGTGTGGGTATGTTGGTCCGACGAGGACGTCGGGTCCTTTGAGGGAGGGTGTATGTGACACCCCGGCCCATGTTGGCCCATGTGTGTATGTGCACATGAATTTCTGGATTAGTCCCACCTTGCTAGCTTACCTTGAGAAGCACTTACATATAAACCTAGGAGTTCCAATGGTAGCACCCCCGGTTAACCGTTTTGCGCGAAGCGAGGATGAAAGTGCAAGCGGGTTGCTACGTGTGCGTGGCCTATCCAGAATGCGGTTAGGTCTGAGCCGGTTTGGACCCTAAGGCGTTACACAAACTAACATGAGGATATCATGCTTCATACATATACTTATCAACGTATCTATCAATAATATAGTTGATGGTAATGCACTCTAAATTTTATATCTTTAGACTCACTATACTCAAGCTAATTGTCATACCTATCAAACTACGCATGGTTAAATCTTCTCTTTTTCTTCCTCAATATTATATATGGAAAATTATATGTGTGAGGATGATAAGACCTATTATCTACAGTTTTGCTACTGCACAGGCGGCTGAAATTTTTTTTTCAGTCACATGAAATTGCACTCTCAATGAACTAAAATTGCAGCCCCCCTCCAAAAAAACAGCTGCAACTTTAGGTGATTCAGAGTGCAACTTCAGGTGACCTGAAATTGCACTCTCAATCAACTAAAATTGCACCCCCCTCCAAAAAAAACATGTGCAACTTTAGGTGATTCAAAGTGCAACTTTAGGTGACTGAAAGATAAAAAAATTTCAGTCGCCTGTGCAATAGTATATCCCATTATCTAAGTACTTTCTTCTTACCACATCTTTCTGATTAGGAAGATATTCGTATGTTCTTTTCCTTTTTCCTGGATCAAACTAAATCTCATCTTTCCAATTGATTTCTAGGTTTTATGTATTCGTAGCGTTTGCATTTGATCTTGATGCCTTTCTTTTTAGAAATAGCTCCACAACTACAGACTACCTGTCTTAGGGAAATGACAACTATTTAAAAGTTATAATAAACTGAATTAAATATTGAAACACATTAAAAAATTCCATAATTCAATTGTTGCAAAGATCGAAACAAGGCATTCTAATATTAAAGCCCCAACCCACAAATATTTTAAAGATTATAGAATTGAAACCCTAAAATCTAAATCACAAAATTTAGTACCTATTTTAGTTGGTTGATTGTTATTTTGTTAGCTATGAAGACCATTAAACATTTGAACTTTGAATGCAAGGAGCCAAGGTGGACGACTTCACCTATTACCGTGACCGTCGGCCATACTGTATACAACATACATACACTGAAATTTACTCTATTTGCATGCACGCGGTGAGATTAACACAGCGATAAATCTAACCATATCATCGGACGCACACAGATGAGAAGCAGCTGGCGTTCTCATGGACAACGACAACTCTGGCGCCGGGCACATCGCTACTGTAGGCGAAAGGTTGCATGCATCACATGCCACATAGGGAATAGGGGAAGGTAGGTTAAACATCGTCTGAACCTGGCGTTGGCTACTAGGTAGGCTTGGGGCTGGGGTTGGCTTGGGCCTTGGGCTTGTATTGGCTTGGGGCTGCACCGGTTGGTGGCCCGATCAGTTCAAATAGCTTCTGTTATTTTATTCTTTTTTCACGGTTGGTTGATATGATGTGTCGTGCTGACTTCAACTTACACTTTTTTTGGAATGTTTTGTTTTGTCAACGTCCTGTGTGTTTTTCTTTTCTTTTCTCATCCGTTTGTCAACATGTTTAAGTATTCTTTCTTTTAGATAAATAGAGTCCTTACATGTAGGGGGACTAGTTTTTTGTATGTGAGAACACACTGTGTAAATTTAGACTCTGAGCAACAAAAATTAAAATCGATCTAAGGGTCTGCCCCCTGCTCAACATGCATCCACCCCTGGCGATCACTATTTATTAGATTAGAAGCCACAGTCAAAAGATAAAAGCCACAGCAAAAAAAGGCCGCCAACATGATCTTAGCATGTATGCATACTACAGTGCAGCTGGAAGACCTCACCACAGGTGGTAGTTGCGAATAATGCCTAATGCAATACAGGCTAATGGTTCATGGAACTACCAGTACAGGATAAGCTCACAAGATGCACTGAATGAAAAAAAAATTCTTGCGTTTCGAGTGCTTCATGGAACTACCAGTACTGAGATCATGCCACTTTTGCTAGATTCAGGTCTTCTGATCTTCTGTGGTTACAGTATTGAGATTCGGAAGGCGGCTTTCCTGTTTTCATTTCCCCGTGCTCTCCGTGTTTCTGTCTATATGTCATGTATCTATTAATTTATTGCTTGTGTTGTGGGATCCCTGTATTTAACAGATGCATGACATATAGACAGGAACACGGAGGAAACGGATAAATGGGAACAGGGAAACCCGGTTCTGAGATTCGACAATATGCTTAAAACATTAACCTTGATATATAAATGCAGTGAGCAGTCACCAGCAATGCTCACATTTTCAAATGCATCAACTGGGGCCGAGTTTATGTAGGGTTGATAAAATGCTGAATTTAAGTTGGAGCTTATACTGTTGTACACGCCGTGAAAGCAGCATATACATCCCTTATCAGTATACAGAGAGCTATGGGTTTGTTTTTTTAGCTGATGCTTATGGCTTTTGGCTGCGACTTGTACCTTTTGAGCTGTTTGTGCGAGAGATTACAGAGTAAGAGAAACTCACGTACAATTTTTGTCAATATAAATGAAGTCGGTACAGTATGTACTACAATTAACTAGTAGACCTCATCTTAAAAAGACACTTCATTTGAAAGTTAGTTACTGTAGAAAAGTCAAAAGCTGAAGCCATAAGCGCAAACAGAGGTTCATCCTCCTCAGAAAGTGGGGCACCTAACAATGCATATTCACATATCAAGAACAGAGATCACCTCTTTAATTTATTTTATTGATTACCCCTCACCTCTTTCATTCTAGTGCGAGATCACCTGCTCGTTTAGACTTTTTTTGGTAGCTTATGACTTATTTTCACTATTTGATACTATAGCTGACTTATTTTGCATTGTCGCTACTAGTAGTTTTTTTGGGCATAATTAAATTAAAAAAATAAATAGAAAAAACATGTTAGCCCATTAAAAAGAAACCAAAAGACCAGAAAAAGACAAAAACAAGAAACTAGAAGCCAAAAGCCAAAAGGTGAAGCCGAAAAAACAAGTTAGACCATCAAATTTGACCCTTTTAGTGACACCACCACTATCACGACAGTCACCTTGGCATGATCAAATCATGCCACTCCACTACCACTCGTGTTGTTTGGCAACGTCTCGACCAACGACATGGCCAAAACTGTAATTTGTTGGCTCGGAGCTAGACATACCTTATAGCGTGGTAGTGTTGTCTTGTCACATCACAGATGGTGGTATTACCAAAAGGGCCAGATTTGAAAATAAGTTAGCGATGGATTATTAATAAAAATAAATTTAAAAAAAGTTAAATAATTAAAAAATGCTTTGAGGGATTGCACCATCCGGGCATTTTTTTTCTTGCTTTTCCCGTGGTCCGGAGACAGTAACATTCAATAGGACTACCCCAATCCTCACCTCCTAAAAGAAAGAAGGTGATATTCTTATTTGTGACTTTGCATTGCTAGCTTGAGTACTTTGCATTGCCAGCTTGAGTTCTCTCAAGTCTGGAGTTGAGACTTGAAAACATAAGAGGATTCACCTTTGCCAAAACTAAGCAGACTCATGCTTAGTTGCTAGCTTGTCACCCTCGTATGACTGTGTTGGAGGCCCTTGCAGCTATTCATACTAAGGAGATTCACCTTTGTGGTATGGGTTTGCTATCGTCATCGTTGTTTCCTTGGGTTTTGGCAACTCCTTCATCTTCTACACCCGCTACGCTTTCAGCTACTCCTTCACTAGTGGCACCTCCACCAATGATATCTGCTATTGGTAGGGGACTTCACTGCACTTATTGCAAAAAGGATGGATATATGGAGCATTTCTACTATAGAAATAAAAAGGATTTACATCGAGATGGCCGTCCTGCGAAGGGCACTAGAGGTTCCTCCTCTCAGAGGAGCTCTGGTTCTTCTGGCATTCAGGAAATTCTCACACTGCTGCATCGCATGACTGCTTTTTCACCATCTGGTTCTACTGCACAGTCTTCTAGTGAGAGATCACATTTTACTTCTCCTTTCCCAGGTATATTATCTTAGATTTTGACTCTGGTGCATCCTTTCATATGACATCCGATTCCACCAGTCTCACTTCCGTTATTCCTTTAGTTGCTCCTATCACTGTTTAGACAGTAAATGGTACCTCTGCAAGACGAGACACTCTTTCGAATTCCTCTTTTCATGTTCCAGTTGTTTCTCATGTTCTCAAACTAACCATGCAACTCATATCTGTCGGTCAGCTCACTAATCATGGTTGTCGTGTTATTCTTAATTTTGATTCTTGTTGTGTTTTGGATTAAAGCACGGGGACTCTAGTTGGTACTTGCCCGCGTCGTTGTGACACGGCACCTATGGGAGTTTGACTGACTTCATCTTCCTTTTGCTACCCACCCTTGTCAGTCTTGTTGCCTCCACTACTATCTCCACTTCTGCTACATCCTCTACTACATCTTTTGCTTAGTGGCATCATCGTTTGGAACATCTTTGTGGGGTCACATATGTCTTCTTTAGTTCATTGTGGTCTTTTAGAGTCTATGTCTGGTGATGCGTCTCTAAATTGTTAGGGTTGTAAGCTTAGCAAACAGTTTTAACTCTCCTATGCTTCCAGTGAGTCAGTGTCACAGCGTCCTGTCGAACTTGCTTATTCTAATGTATGGAGTCTGGCTCCTTTCATTTTAAAAGGAGGTTGTCGATATTACATAATTTTTATTGATAATTTTTCTCAGCACATATGGGTATACTTTACGTCATCTCATAGATGTTTTGTCCATCTGCAAGATTTTTGCTACCATGATCTATACTTAGTTTGACTCTCCAATTTGTGTTTTTCATGTTGATTCTGTTGGGGCGTACTTGTTGGGAGTCCTTCATAGTTTTCTTGCTGAGCAGGGCAATCTTTCTCGGTTTCTTGCCCCAATGCTCATGCCCAAAATGGTGTGGCTGAATGAAAGTATCATCATCTTCTTGAAACACCCCGTGTTCTTATGCTTGCTTCTGTTGTTTCACCACACTTCTGGGCTAAGACTATTTCTACTGCCACTTTCCTAGTCAATATTCAACCTTCTTCTACTCTTTAGGATAGGATCCTAGTTGAGCATCTCTATGGCAAGACTTCTAGTTACTCTAATATTCGCCTCTTTGGGTGTGTGCTATATTGTTCTTGTACCTCATGAGTGTACCAAGCTGACTGCTTAGTCTATCGAGTGCGTTTTATTGGGATGTAGTGCTCAGTGTAAGGGATATCATTGTTGGGATCCTGTTGGCCAACAGATGCGGATTTCTCGGGATGGTACTTTTGATGAGTCTCGTCCTTTTTATCCTCATCCTTCTCCTTCCTCCAATTCAGCATCTCTTGTCGAACCACTTTCTTCTCTGACTTTTTTGCCACCCCCATAATCACCACACCACCACTACAGTGTCTGGCTTCTCCGGTGCCTCCTTCACTGCCGACACCTCCTTCATCATTGGCATCCCCTCCAAAGGTTGCTTTTGGTCTTGTTCCTTCTTATCCTCTCTACTACACTCGTCGTTCACGAGTTGAAGATTCTTTTGATGCGCCATCTTCTTTGGCTTCTCCTCCTTGATATGCTCTTCGTGATTGCCAGTCTATTCGACCTCCTGAGTGCTTTGATTTTGCTGCCACTTCTATTGCCGAACTGACTTTTTATCATGATGTGTTGTTCAATAGGAATGGCAACATGCGATGGCGGAGGAGATCGCCACCCATGAGTGTACTGGCATATGAGATCTTGTCCCTTTTTCTGCATATATTACTCCTATTATGTGCAAGTGGGTCTATAAGGTTAACACATGTTCTAATGGTTCTCTTGAGTGCTATAAGCCTCATCTCATGGCACATGATTTGCAGAAGTAGCATGGTCGTGGTTATGATGAGATTTTTGCTCATGTGGCTCACATGACCACTGTTCGCACTCTTCTTGCAGTGGTATCTATTTGGGCATGATCCATCTCTCAGCTTGATATCAAGAATGCATTTCTCAATGGTAAGCTGTGTGAGGAGGTTTATATGCAGCCACCACTAGGGTATTCTGTTCCTAAGGGTATGGTTTGTCGTTTTCGCCGATCTTTTTACGGTCTCAAGCAAGCTCCTCATGCAAGATTTGATCATTTCTCTTTTGTTGTCACTACAGCTAATTTTTCTGCCAGTGCTCATAATCCTGCTCTTTTTATTCATACTTCGCATCATGGCTTGACACTTCTTCTTTTATATGATGATAATATGATCATTACTGAAGATGATTCTCAGTACATCACTTTTGTCAAGCAACATCTTAGTGAGTAGTTTCTCATGTTTGATCTGAGTCTACTTCGCTACTTTCTTAGGATTGAAATTATTTCTACACCTGAGGATTTCTATCTGTCCCGAGAAAAGTATATTCAAGATCTTCTTGATTGTTCTTCTCTTACTAATCAGCGCACAGTTGAGACTCTCATGGAGCTTAATATTCATCTTCAGCCCACTAATGGTGAGCCTCTTACTGGTTCTACTCAGTATCATGACATTATTGGAAGTCTTGTTTATCTTGGTGTCACTTGTCCTAATATTTCATACTATGTACATATCTTGAGTCAGTTTGTCTCTGTTCCCACCCCACTATAGTCATTTTCTTCGTATTCTACAATATCTTCGTGGAACCATCACTCGATGTCTCTTTTTTTTCTCGCTCTAGCTCTTTACAACTCCAGGCATATTTTAATGCCACCTGGTCTAGTGATCACTCTGATCGTCGGTCTCTCTGTCTATTGTGTTTTTCTTGGTGGTTCTCTCATTGCTTGGAAGACTAAGAAGCAGACATCAGTTTTTTATTCGAGTGCTGAGGCTAAGTTGCGAGTTATGTCTTTGTTGACTGCGGAGGTTACTTGGTTATGGTGGTTACTTGAGGATTTTGGTGTTACTGTTTCTGCACTAACTCCTCTTTTATCTGACAGTACGGGTGCTATTAGCATTGCTAAAGATCCAGTGAAGCATAAGTTGACAAAGCATATTGATGTTGATGCTTCCTACATGCGAACACAAGTGCATGATCAGGTTGTTACTCTTCAGTATGTGTCTTCAGAGCTTTAGTTTGCAAATTTCTTCACAAAGGTACAAACCAGAGCCCAGCACAACTTCTATCTCTCTAAACTTTATGTTGTTGATTCACCATATGTTTAAGAGAGTGTTAGATATATATTATTACATGTGTATTTTTTATTGTATAAAGGAATACCTGCATATATGCCATACTTGTACCTGTATATATCGGTTCATTGGCCTCATAATGAGTACAGCGCTATTCGTAACATTATGAATGTTTGAATGCTCTTCGATAATTGCTTCTAGATAGAACAAAGTATGATAAGTTCAATTGAAATTAATTTGGTCGCGAAGGGAAGTTCAGCGCTTATGAATTTTGGAAAGCGTGGATGATGCAATTGATGATCTAGATAATTTATAAACTCTATTAGGTTGGTATTTTTCTCAGGGGAAGTATATACTTCTCGTCGAATACTGGTATTCCTGTGATTTGATAAGCCAAGACTGTCCATATGAAAATTTTCTGTGCTTCGTAAGATCTACTACCTTCGTTCAGTAGACTGTTCACACAAGCATGGACACAAAATTGTTTTTGCATGATGCTACTGTACTTTTACATGGTGACTACTGCTTTCATTTTTATGCTACTACGTTTGTGTTACATGTAGAGAATTTCTAATTTCTCAGAACCACTGGCTAGTTTTCCACTTACAAAAAAAATGATCTGGGAAAGGTGACCTCGAATCTGTGCTGCCCATTTTAAGATTAGCTGATGTAGTAAACATAGGCTGATTTCAACTCTGCACAATGTTGTGGTAACCTAATTCGTTGGAGTGTGCTAGTCATCAAATAATTGCCAACAACTTGAGGGTTGATTACCAATGGGAAACAGTATCAACATCCACCTATCATTATTTTTTAGATATTGGAATAACAAAATTCCGGCTTTATCATTCCGTGGGAATGACTACAGCCAAACAGTACCAAACAAAACACAAACCATACCCCAACAAATGGTGATACAACACCTTCAAAACAAAAACTCATGCCAAAATGACTTAATCCTGTAATCTAACACAGATGTTCCAACCATACTTGCTAAAGATCTCTAACACCACTCTCTCTAGCCTTGGGCAACCTTCTATGAGCGTCCTTCTCTCTTCCTTTTTAGATAGTTGCAACCAGCACTGGATCCAGTAAGTCCCCTGAAAATGACATGCACAATGGAGTGAGTATCGATCCCTTTGAAAACAGCGTTATTTCTATTCAACCACAATGCCCAGCAAAAAGCCGCTTTCCCAACTAGAATATGATTTCTAAACTTTAAAGAAAAATTTCCAAGCCAAGAACCAAACAACATCCCAACACTAGCAATCCACCTATCATTATATATATAGTGGGTTCTTTTCGGCTACAGCGGGTGGTCTATGGCTACACTGATGGCTTTTAGTCCTAGTATGAGCACTTGCGCAAATGAACCGAATGCTGATAATCCATTTTGGAAAAGCTGTCTCGATAAACCATTTCAAAAAGATAATAGAGAAACCGTTTTGCTTGTCTATTTGTTCAAAGAAGACATAAGCTGGGAAGAATAGAGCTACAGTGTTTGCTGCATGAAGAAATAAATCACATATTTTTCTTTAGAGAGAGGAGAATAATAAATCACATTCGAAAGTCCATGTATATGGCCCCCTCCAAAAATTTAAGCCCTCATCATCAAAAGCACAATCCTTTGATAAACAAACCCTCCCGTTATAAAACCCAACCCCGAGCAGCGTCCGCTCCAATTTTAAACCCAACTCCACGCTCCAATCCCTCCAATTTGAATACTTCCGTCCTCCCCTCTCCCAACGGTCGGCTCCGGAGCGGCACCGAGACCCACCTCACATGGCGGCGGTGGCGGCGGCGATGCCTCCGGAAGAGCTGGCGGTGCTCGACGAGGAGACGCTGGCGTTGATGGCGGGCAACGCCGCGGCGGCGGTGACCGCCGAGTGGGAGACGTTCAAGGAGAACGTGCGGCCGCTGAAGCGCGGGCGCAACGTTGGTCTCCTCAACCGCGCCCTCAAGGCGCACGCCGACCCCGCCCAACGCACCACCCTCCTCGCCGAACGGAGGTACGCCAACCCCGCTCCCGGCAAGGCTTTTTTCTTGCTTCTTGGGTTTGGTTTGGTCTGGGTTTCCCTCCTTGATCTGGGACAAGCCTCTGATGTTGTTGTTTGTTCGTCGTTTGATTGACCGGCTGGTCCAGGAGGATGATTGAGGCAATCGATGAGTACCGCGGCGAAGATCCGCTCCAACCGTGGCTAGAGTAAGCGTTTCTTGATTCCTCCTCCTCTTCATTTGCGTGGTTTCTCGCATGATTGGTCATTTTATCGATTTTTATAAGCTCGGTGCTCATAGCTGGTCTTCTCTGCTTCGTCTCTGCGCAGCTGCATCAAATGGGTTCAGGAGTCGTTCCCGACCGGCGGGGAGTGCTCGGGGCTGGTGGTGATCTACGAGCAGTGCGTGCGTGCCTTCTGGCACCACGAGCGGTACAAGGATGATCTCCGGTTCCTCAAAGTGTGGCTAGAATATGTGAGTTGCTGAATTTCGGCTTGATCTGTCTATATTTGTCATACGGAGACATGTATGTTTGACTTCCAATTTTGGCTTGCAGGCCGGGAATTGTGCTGATGCTGAGGTGATATTCAGATTCCTGGAGGCCAAGCAGATTGGTCAGGGCCATGCTGTTTATTACTTGTCTTATGCGTCGCTAATGGAGTCGAAGAACAAGCTAAAGAAAGCTAACGAGATTTTTAACCTTGGTATAGCTAGGTGAGATTCTATTGAGAAACTGGCACTTCTCTATTCCAAGGTTTCTTGGAGTTGAGATTATTTGGTAGATGTTGTCTTATTATTATCAAGATAATGAAACCATGGAATTAAGTTGCACTGGACATCACTGTGTGTAATGCACCATTATGGGTTAACCGCACCACATGGTAGACAACAATAGTCAAATATAGGAAAGATTACAGATTTTCTGCAGTGCTCGATTCTCAAACAGAACGAGGGGAAGGGAGAGTTTAAGAATAATAGAGTTTTAAGAGGGTTATTGAAGTTACACTAGAACAAATTTACTTGTTTCTTTACCAAAATTTTTCTTTGATCCCTGCAACCTTTGCCCCATACAAGATTCAAATACTGATGAAAATATTATTATCAAGATAATGAAACCATGGAATTAAGTTGCACTGGACATCAGTACATCACTGTGTGTAATGCACCATTATGGGTTAACCGCACCACATGGTAGACAACAATAGTCAAATATAGGAAAGATTACAGATTTTCTGCAGTGCTCGATTCTCAAACAGAACGAGGGGAAGGGAGAGTTTAAGAATAATAGAGTTTTACGAGGGTTATTGAAGTTACACTAGAACAAATTTACTTGTTTCTTTACCAAAATTTTTCTTTGATCCCTGCAACCTTTGCCCCATACAAGATTCAAACACTGATGAAAATATCTATTGCAGGATTTATTACTTTACTACGATCAATGGCTAATTTGCTAGAAGCCAGCGAGTGTCAATATAAAGATTGTTTTTTTTTAGTTTCCAGCCAGCAAACCTACTATCCGCAATTTCTTGGAGTCCTATTTTTGCTCTTCTACAGGAATTCAAATGCGTTCGATTAGTCATGCTATGGTCTTATGCACCATTAGACACTATAATTAGAGAGTTCTTGACTTATCTTTTTCTTTTTCACGGAGGGAATTGACTTGTCACTTCACCATGTTTTGGCTATTTATGCACTGGTTCAAATACTTGATTAATGTATACAAGACGGTGAAATTTCCTATCTTTGGGTTGTTTGTTTTTTCCGTCAGGAAAGCAAAGCCTGTGGAGAAGTTGGAAACTACATACAGGACATTTCTTCGGAGATCAACCAAAAAGAAGGAACACCCTGAGGTGCACAATTTAAATGATTGCAGCATTTTTTTTTATCCAGTCTCCACTCTCCGCGGAATGAATTTTACTCATCTTTTGTAACAACAGGATGATACAGCAAATGATGATCAGCCAGTACGCAGCTTCGGTACTGTCCTGAAACGTGGTGAAACCAGTAAGTTTGTTGCGTGATACTATGACTCAACATCAAGTGGTTGGCTGGGTGCAAGCTAATCTTGCCTTTGATGTGGCAGGAGGTCAGCATAAAGAAAACTCCCACCTGGTGAAACCTAGGGTAAAACTGCAAAGGTTAGCACCACTGCCATGTAATCAATGTAAAGTATCTAGCTGAACCTGGAGGTTTTTCACTAGTATTGATGCATTAGCAGAGTCGATGTTAACAGGCCACTTTCAGTTTACAAAGATGAGAACTCATTACCAAGTCAGGGCCTTGACAGAACCAGGAGCAACGATAGGGCCTGGCACACCCTTGGAACACAAGCAGATAGAAACAAAGAAAATAACATGATGCCTGCTAAATGGGCATCACACAAGGTAGTTTTTCTCAAGTCACTAAAATTCTTCAAAATGACCCTTGTAATACTTGTCTCGAGGACTATCCATTCAGTAAGGAACTGAACTGATGATAACATTGCATTGAACAGATTCCACAGAAGGTAGGAGCAAGAGGGACAGTTCAGTCAACTCGTGTCAGCTCAATTGAAGTCTTTGTAGACGAAGAATGTGCCAAGTATGTTATATGGCATCCTTAAGCAATCAATTTTGAAGAGTTCTTTACGAAGAACTATACAAACATAAAGCTTTTGTAAAATTTCCTTTCAATTATTTTAGGGGACCAGCTCAAGCGGCAAAGAGTCCAAAATCATCTGTTCTGAAGCTTAGGCAAGCAATAAGTGGAAACCTTAAGAAGTAAGAATAGCTAACCCCCTCATCATTTGTTTTCATAGGTTCTGTTTTCTTTGTCAATGTTTAACCACGGCTGTTTTCTTTGAACAGGGAAACTGAATTGCTTAAGGAGAATCCGCTGCGCAACTTCCCTCTGAGCAGCCTTAGATAATCAACATTTATTTAGTTCAATGCAGTCTATTGTTGATTTGGTGTTTGAATATGCCCAAATAAGCTTTAGCATCTAAAGCTTACACAAGAAACAAGGCTTGTTTGAGTGTTGTAACCGAGTACACTGACTTGGTTGACTAATCCTCACCGAGGATTGGATAAACCTGTTAGATATGTATAGACTGTGCAGCATTAGTAGATTGTATAGGATACTCTTTGCTTATTTTCCCTACTCTTGTAATCTGTATAAGTTGGCCTCCGGCCCATGGAAATAGAGTAAGCCCACTTCAAAATATGGTATTAGCCTAGGAGAAGGCTAGGGTTAGGGTTTCCTAACCCTAGCCACTGCGGCCGCGTCTCCCCCACTTGTGGCGTCGTCGTGCCCACCTGCATTCACGCCCATACCGTTTGCTCGCGTTTGCCCACGCTCGCCTCTGCACCGCCGCGCTGCCGCCAAGCTTAGATCCGGTCGTCTTCGCGCTGGATCGGTAGCCGGCCTCTATCACCACTCGGCCAGAGCTGCGGCTTTCTTTTGCATATGATGGCTACCCATAGTGCTATCTTGGTTCCAAAGGTCATCTTTGATGGGATGAACTATCGCGAGTGGGCCATGCACATGCGGATCCACATGAGGAACCAACATCTTTGGAGCTATCTTACTGGTGAGAGGCCGTACCCGCCTTGCCCTCCGCTGTCGGCCGCTCCTTAGATCCCTACAGTTGTTGATGAAGCAACCCAGAAGGTTGCGATCACTGCCTTTGAGGAGGCCATAGAGGTGTACCAGGCTCAACTTCACTCTTACGAGAGGTGGCAAGACGACGAGGCTCATGCTTCTACCATCCTGGTGAGTAACATGACTGTGACTGTCTCTATGGATGTGGTGCTATCGACCTCTCAGCTAATTTGGGAGCGCATTCATGCCCACTACAAGCCGATGAGTGATGCTATGCATCTTTCGATCGTACATCAGGCTCACTCTCTTCAGTAGTATGATGCCACGGTGGACGACTTATACTAGCAGATGTCTACGGTGTGGCGTCATCTTGACTCTTTGGGATCGGATGTCTGCCGGATCTGTCCCTGCTGTGTGCGTCAGTGTGCTCATCTAGAGACTCACCATCTCTATGAGTTCCTCATGCGTCTTCGGTCAAAGTTTGAGCCTGTCCGTGCTCACCTCCTGACTCATCAGCCACGTCCGTCCGTGCTAAGGCTCTCACAGCTGTTCATGCTGAGAAGACTCATCTTTGTTGTGTGGGCCAGCTACAACCCACCTCCGTTCTAGCTGCTTGGGCGTCTCCTCCAGCACCTGCTCTTGTTGCATCGATGCTTCCCGCTGCACCGGTGGTAGCAGCGTCTACTACAGGTCTTCACTGTACCTTCTATGATCGTGATGTCACACGTTCCAGTAGTGCTATAGGCGGAAGAATCAGGGCCGTAGGGGCGGTCGCCTTGCCAAGGGCACTGGTGGCTCTTCCCAGTCTGGCGGTTCTTCTCAGTCCAACTCTCATCAGATCTCCCCTTCTGAGGTTCAGCAGAAGATGCTCACTCTGCTCTGACGCTTTGTTGCCTTAGCTTTGTTTGGTTTTGTTGGCTCTGCTGCTCAGTGTTCTGGTGCTCCACCACCACCATCTCCTTCTTTGAGTATCACTCTCCCTTAGATTTTGGATTTTGATGCTTTGTTCCACATGACATCGGATTCCACTCACCTCACTTATGTGGGTCATTCTGTTCTTCCTCACACATTTGTAACTACAGATGGTACCTCTCTTCCTGTTGCAGGACGAGACACTCTCTTTACTTCTTCCTTTCTTGTTCCTATAGTCTCTCATATTCCCAAGCTAGCTATGCAGCTTATGTCCACTGGTCAGATCATTGAACATACTGGTTAGATCACTGACCATAGTTATCGTATCATTCTTGACTCTGAATTGTGTTATGTCCAGGATCATCGCACTGGGACTCTGGTTAAGACTGGCCTCAGGCGTCGTGACTTGCAGTGTCTCTGGGAGCTCGACTGGCTGCACCTTCTTTTTGCTGCCTCCACCAGCCAATCAGTCCTTTCCACTGCCTCCATGTCAGTCACTTCTTCTACTACCACCTTCGTCCATTGGCATTATCATTTGGGTCACATTGGAGGTTCACATCTGTCTTCGCTAGTTCGGAGTGACGTTCTTAGCTCTATTTCTGGTGATACTTCCTTACATTGTACGGGTTGCAAGCTTTGCAAGCAGCTACAGCTCCCATACCCCTCTAGTGATTATGTGTCTCACCATCCTTTTGATCTTGTTCATTCTGATGTTTGGGGTTCAGCCCCCTTCGTTTCGGAAGGGGGTCATCGCTACTATGTCATTTTCATTAATGATTATTCCCAATACACCTGGATCTATTTTATGTCTTCTCATAATTAGGTGCTCTCTATTTATCAGTATTTGCCACTATGGTTCATACTCAGTTTGATTCAGCTATCATGTCCTTCATGCTGACTCTGTTGGTGAGTATCTGTCTGCTACTCTTCGTTGTTTTCTTACTGATAAGGATACTCTTCCTCTATACTCCTGTCCTGGTGCTCATACTCATAAAGGTGTTTCTAAGCGTAAGCGTCATCATTTACTTGAGATTACTTGTATCCTGATGCTTGTTTCTCATGTTTCACCTTATTTCTGGGCTGAGGCTATTTCTACGGCTGCTTATCTTGTCAATCTACAACCTTCGTCTGCTCTTCAGGGTTGTACTCCGGTCGAGCATCTCTCTAGTAGGCCTCCTCAATACAGTCGTCCCTGTTGTTTCAATTGTGTCTATTTTGTTCTTTTACCTCATGAGCGCACCAAGCTGACTGTTCAGTCAGTTGAGTGTGCTTTTCTTAGCTATAGTTCTGAGCATAAGGGTTATCGTTATTATGATCTTGTTGCTTGTAGGATGAGGATATCTCAAGATGTCACCTCTGATGAGTCTTGTCCTTATTACCTTCGGTCTTCTTCCACCAGTTCAGCATCCTCTAAGGCGCTTTCTTTTCTCATTTTTCCTAACTCTCTGCTCCCTCCTTCGACTTTACCTTTGTCATCACCTATTTCACTTTTATATGTTCCTTCTCCTTCAGACTCTCTTGTTCCTGCTTCTACTACCTCTTCTGTTAAGGTTGTCTCACCATTTCTATTAGACTACTCTCGCCATCCATGCCCTACTACACCCCCCAGTTGTGCCTCCTTCTGCTTCTTCCCCTCTTCTGTCCCTACTAGGTCCTGCTCCAGTCACTGCTCCTAGGTACGATCTTCGTGAGTGCTACGGCTTTGCAGCCACTGCTCTTGTTGAGCCTATAACTTATCATGAGACTATCGCTCATCCGGAGTGGCGGCACCCAATGGCCGAGGAGATTGCTACTCTGGAGCGTACTGGCACTTGGGATCTTGTTTCCCTACATGCTTGTGTGTCAGACCCAGATTTTACAATCCGGAATCTACTGTGTTTAATTGCACTATTCTCTGGATCAGTAGATAGTGCACACAGTTACAGTTCTGATTATCAAAGTACATATCATGCGGAAACGTAAATATAATAGCAAACTTACACATGGGCCGATGAGGCCGAAATCATTAAATTGCAGCAGCGGAAGAACGAAGCACACAGGTGGGACCTTCAGGACATGCCCACAGGCAGCCAACTGGAGGTTCGCGACCTAGCCCTTGACATCTTCATCTTATCTGCCAGCTTGTCCACTCTTGTTGCTGAGGCGAGGCGATTTGACTCCTGATTCTGAATTTTGCTGCAAAAGCGAGCGTGAGCACTCCGACCCCGTGCTCAGCGAATCAACACACAGAATGCAATATGTAACATGTATGGCTAACCAAAGGATGGCTTAGATTTATTTTGTTTTGCAAAGAGTGCTTTTGAATACAATTATATAAAAATTCCTAAGACCTAGCATTTTGAACACAAGTATATGTTGTGATTACATGCAATATTAATAGTGATTCAGATTCCATCCACTGTTACATGGCATCTGCACCATATAGCAATTCTTCAGCGTTATAGCCGCTTAACTTACCACTGGGACGACACCCAGGACAATTCCAAACTAGGGCCTTACACTGCCCTTCCACTTTTCCAACCCATCATAAAGCATTTTGAAATAGAACTATATCTGGTTAAGTTCCCATGTCCGCCCTTGACCGTGGGCACGGCTATTCGAATAGTTTTAGACTCTGCAGAGTTTGTACACTTTCACCACAAGAGACAATCAACTCGTTACCCCACACGATTCCTTAGTCATGTGGTTGAGCAGACCATCACAGTAACTTTTCAAAGTACCTCGCCCCTTCCATCATTTCACCCTATGGGTCGCTCCCACTTGCGGTGGGTCCCATGCGTTGTGCGGGATGTCCTCCTTCTGAACGTCTAGCAGCTGGCTCCCCACCCCTACTAGCCCACCACAGCAGAACTTCACCCTACCCGGGTGTCCCATTCAAGCCGTCTCACCGACTGCCGCTTGCACTATCCCACACCTCCTCCTGGAAGGATGACTTTCAGGGTCCGGTAATTCTACTAAGCCAAGTTGTAATTTACAGACTTGTGGTTGTACTGTTTTACACGGGTTGACATGACAAGATTCGGTCCTTAGTGGTATCTGGGCGGTTCTACCACAAACCACTTTGTGCTTCCACTGCACCACACTCTCACACCATCGAACCAATCCGCCCAGATAATTAAGCAAGTCGGAGATTTTGGGAGCATAAAATATCCATAACCAAATATACCAGTCATTTCCACCATGACTGCCCAAACCAGTTTCTCATGAATAAAAGTGATGCTTGGGACAATTTCTTGCCCCGAGTTCCTAATCAATGCTAAGCATGGCATACGGTTACAGACTTATTTTCGAAATGTTACTATTATATTTTTGCTAGGGCGACAAGGTTCACACTTTCAAATACTCAAAGGAGGGGGTAATATTATTCAAGGTAAACAATGGCATATAACTAGAATATCAAATTTAGCATGCATTTGCATAAAAATAACAGCAATGCAATTTGTTAATTTAAAACAAAGTAATTTGCAGAAATGTAGGTTCAACATGATCAAAGTATTGACTCGCCTGGCGCGGTTTGCTGCGGTCTTGTGCTCACACAATGCTTTCTCTTGAGTTTCGGATCTTTTCTTCACTTCACTCTTGATCTCGCTTGATCCGTGGAATCTTCGAACTTCAGTTTCTAATTACGCGACAAACGACTGAATAAAAAATGAAAGCAAATAACTCAAAAGATCCAAATAAATCCAAACACTTTAAATACCCGATTTAATTTAAATTATACATTTATTACGATTTGAGAATAGAAGGATGATTCAGGTTAGTGTGTCGTAAGCACAACGGTAGCTAGGTTTGAGCAGGAGGACGAGTTGTCTGAATGCTTTACCGTGAGGGAAAATTTTAGAAACACGAGGAACCGAAAGTAAAGATGCACTTACAGGAATTATCTGCTTTCGAGAACGGAAGGTGGTCAGACATAGCCAATTGAGGAATACTAAGGCTCGATCGTTTATTTAATAGCTTTCTTTTTATGGAATTCTACTTATCAAGGAAGTTCCATGAGTCGGGTTAGACCTATAGTCCGGTGCAGGAGTTTAGTGCACTAATTTTACCTCTAGGGTATGCATTCCTTGCAACTCAGGTTATGGTAAGGCAAACTGGGCTGACGGATGAGATCTGTACTTATTCTATAAATCTTTTAGTCGAAGGTACTATAACACTTGGATATCTTAATTACGTTTTTAGAATAGTCTCTGATATAGGCTTTTATTTATTAATTAGATTAAGATAAATAGTAAGGGCTCAATATTTATTCTTATATGGTAATTAATTAGAATTTAAATCCCTAATAACCCCATTATCATACCTTATGTATCTTCATTCATAGCTAAGCTAAATTTTTAAGTTGAATTAAGATTTATTTGTATGAGTCTTAGCTTGTTAAACCATGCTTAGTATTATTACTTATTAAGTTTAACATCATGATTTAATTTAATGGTACCATTAGTATTTTGTTTATACTTTAGTTATTATTTAATCCATTTCCTTAATCTTAATCTTGAGGGTATTTTTAGTTGAACTCTTTATTAAACTTTGGACATGTAATCAATTCCATCTTTTTCATTATGAATTTATAAATAATTTCTTATTCTTACTTTCCATTCACCATGTGTCTTTACATACCATTGAATTAACTTAAATTTTCAACTTCATTTCATAATACTTTTAATTTAACCTCACCCTTTAATTTTATGCCCGTTTTTATTTACATCCCATATTCTACAATTGCTGCTAGTGATAAATGGAGAAGATGCAAGTGATATACCATAGCTAGGTGCTAAACTTTGGTGGGGCCCATATGTCATGCACCCCAGAAAAGGCATTGGGGGGTGTCCTGTTCGGCCATCACAGAGGAGAGGAAGAAACAGGGGAAGCGAGATGGGCTACGGGGCCGTGCGGCGTCGCCGGCGAGGAGCGGCCGGGGAGGCGACGGCGACCGGCCAAATGGGTTGAGTGGGAAGTGGGGAAACCGGTGGAGGGGGTGGCGCGGTTTGGGGCGGTGCTAGGAGGGGTCGGCGGTGTTAGGGGCGGCCGGTGGCGAGGTAAAAAGGGGCGGGGGCGCCATGGTGGAAGGGAGGAAAAATTGGCCGGCGCTTGATCATTAGGGAGTCACGAGGAAGTTACCCCGGGGGTTGACGGCGCCGGAGAAGTGCCGGAGTAGGGCGGCGGCGATGGCCACGGGCGGCGCGAGGAGGTCGTCGTGGCCGGCGAGCTCGGGCGGCGATGGGCTTCGGCCGAGGGTTGGAATGGCTTTGGTGAGCTCCGGTGTCGCTCCCACCGAGAGGAATCGGACTGGGGTGGAGCCAATCGGCGATGAGCTCATTCGCCGGAGTTGGAGAAGGGGATGAGCTCTGGCGAGGTGTGGAACACGAGAACCTAATTGTTTTCCGTGGGAGCAAGAGGGAGGTGTGGGGAGTCCGTCGGGCGCCACCACTGGCCTTATAAGCGGTGGAGCGGGGCTAGCGAC
Source organism: Dendrocalamus latiflorus (assembly GCA_017311315.1). Taxonomy (NCBI): domain Eukaryota; kingdom Viridiplantae; phylum Streptophyta; class Magnoliopsida; order Poales; family Poaceae; genus Dendrocalamus; species Dendrocalamus latiflorus. The sequence continues at coordinate 5,185,430 of CM029640.1, read as the reverse complement.
GTGGGAGGCGTGCGGCGGCACCAGCTGAGCAGCTCAGCTAGACGCGAGGGAGCAGAGCAACGGGGAAGAGGAGCATGGAGGGGTTCGGCCGGCTTCTTATAGGCGGCGCGCACGGGTGGCAACTGGGCGAGGGTGAACCTGGGGCGAAGCTGAGCGAAACCGGGGGCGGCGCTGAGGGGGGATGAACGCGAAGGAGTTGCGACCAGGGGAGGCGAATGCAAGGACGGTGGCCAAGGGGAATGAAGCACGCGGTGGTCAAAGCGTGGAGGCGAGCGCGGCTGTAGCTGGGCGACCGGGTTCAGAGGGTGGCGCGGCCGGGTGCTGGTGCGGGAGGCGCGCCGGAAGAACAGGGGAGGGAGGAAGAAGACGGGCTGCGGGCGAGGGGCCGGCTGGCCAGAGAAGGAAGGCGGGGTGGAGCCGGGGCTACGCGCCAGAGAGGAGGGGGCGCGGGCGGGCTGCACGCGCCGGCTGCGGTCGGGGCCCAGGCGCAGAGAAGAAATCGGGAGGGAGTGAGGAAAAGGGTGAAGAGAGAGAAAGAAAAGAGTGGGGCCCACATGTAAATGAGAGAAAATAAAGAAAGGAAAATGAGAAGCTTTTACAGTGGCTGAAATTTGATCTCTGTATTTGGATTTTCTATTTTCTAACTTAAGCTTTTGTTTAATATTTACGTTTACTGATTTTTGTATGACTTTCGGAATTTAAGCTTCAATATATATATACATAATTAAATGAGAGTTTCTATTACTATTATCATTTAGGTTATACGTGTGTAGGTGTGCGTGTATGTATATATATACACACACATACATATTCTCACATGTTGTTATTGTTACTAGCTTATTTCAATTTGCATATAGGCATATGTATAGATATTCTTACTTCTTATACTGGATCATCTTTTTAGATTCGCTTTTATAATTTCAGTTTTCTATTATGTGCATAATCCCCTTTTTGGAATTACTATTGTTTGTCTTTGTATTTTATGAATTCTTAAAATTTTGAAATCTCGTCCAATTTCAGGAAAACACCATAAAATCTAAATTCCAACAGAATATATTGCAAAAGAAATTCGAGAAACTCATATTTTTAAATCTTAAATTTTTCAGGATGTTACATTGTGTCACTTTTATTACGTGCAAGTGGGTGTATAAGATCAAGACTCACTCAGATGATTCCCTTGAGAGCTACAAGGCTTGTCTTATGGTGCGTGGTTTTCAGTAGGAGTATGGTCATGACTATGATGAGACCTTTGCTCATGTTGCTTGTATGACCACTATTCGCACTCTCCTTGCTATGGCCTCTGTTTTTTAGTAGTCCATCTCTCAGTTAGACGCCAAGAATGCCTTTCTTAATGGTGAGCTATGTGAATAGCTCTATATGCAGGCACCTCGTAGGTATTTTATCCTTGATGGTATGGTTTGTCACCTTCACCGCTCTCTATGGGCTCAAACAAGTCCTTCGTGCTTGGTTTGTGAGCTTCTCTTCTGTTGTCACTGCTATTGCCTTCACTGCTAATGATTATGACACTGCTCTATTTGTTCACACCTCTCCTCATGATTGGACGCTTCTTCTTCTTTATGTGGATGATATGATTATTACTAAAGATGATCCACACCATATTGCTTCCGTGAAAAAGCGTCTTAATGAGCATTTCTTGATGTTTGATCTGGATCCCCTTCAATGTTTCTTTGGAATTGAGTTTTCTTCTACGTCTGAAGGCTACTACCTCTCATAGGAAAAGTACATTCAAAATATTTTTCCTCGTATTGGTCTCACTGATCAACACACGATGGACACTCCTATGGAGTTTAGCGTTCATCTTCGACCAATAGACGGTAAGCTCCTTGCGGACCCTACTCATTACTGTCATCTTGTTGCCAGTCTTGTCTACTTTGGGATCACTATACCAGATATTTTTCACTTTGTTAACATCTTGAGTCAGTTCGTTTTGGCTCCCACTCAGCTCCACTACAGCCACCTTCTTTGTGTTCTGTGATATCTTTGCAGGACCATCTCTCGTTATCTTTTCTTTCCTCTTTCTAGTTCTTTACATCTTCAAGTGTACTATGATGCAACCTAAGCTAGTTATCATTCTGATTATCAGTCTCTTTCTACCTACCATATTTTTCTTGGTTCCTCCTTGATTGCTTGGAAGACCAAGAAGCAGAACGTAGTTTCTTATTCGAGTGTTGAGCCTGAGTTGAGGGTTATGGCATCGTTGACTACTGAGATCACTTGGTTACGGTGGCTATTCTGTCTCTTCACCGACTCTACTCTTGTCCGACAGCACGGGTGCGATCAGTATTTCTCGTGATCCAGTGAAGCATAAGTTTACAAAGCACATTAGTGTTGATGCTTCCTACATAAGATCGTAATTGCAGGCGCAAGTGGTTGCTCTTTAGTATATGCCTTCAAAGTTTTAGTTGGCAGACTTCTTTACTAAGGCACAAACTAGAACTCAGCATAGCTTCTATCTCTCTAAACTCAGTGTCTCTGATCCACTATGAGTTTGAGAGGGTGTTACATGTATAGGTTGTGCATAGTAGATTATATAGGGTGCTCTTTGTTTACTTTCCCTACTCTTGTAATCTGTATAAATTGGCCTCTGGCCCATGGAAATAGAGTAAGCCCACTTCATAACAAAACCTTCGGTACTATCAAGTGCAATATCCACTGCTTTGATTGGATGTTCATGAACTACATACAAATCTAGTAGCTTCACTACGTAATTTGATCTTGCAAATTTTAATGGTACTATCTGTTTATTTTGCTCTAATCTACAGAACAGACAAGTTGAAGTTCGGACTAAATCGATGTGTATGTGTCTTCTGCTCAATTATTTTCTAGCAAATAAAGAAACATTATATTCCCGAAAAAATATGCAATGTATAAACCCATAAGGCTATAACAAACAAAACGTCATTGAAAGCTGTAATGCAAGTGGATACATGACACATCGGATCAAGTATTTTAGTGAAGCAACACCGCAAAAGCTCGCATAACTCTGTTTTGCTCACAAGCCAATAAAAACATGTTTGCCATGGAATTCCATTGCTAAAAACTTTTTCAGGTCCTGTCAAGGCCCTATGGACACCACAAGGTGCAGAACAACAAGACGAAATCAGAACGATTATTGCCATGTTGACCTTATTTCCAAAAGGATCTAGATGCAACAGAGGAGAGGTCGGACAGGTCACAACTCAAGTGCTAGTGTTCAGAATTCAGATGAGAATTACCGTCCAAAGCACATCAAGTTTGGTAAACATTTGAATAAAACTTTGCGGTTGGGCTCTCAATCTTGCAATTGTTTTCTCCATTTTGTTGAATTAAAAATTTATGAAACAGTGGAGGGCACACAGATTTTGATCAAGTTTGATAGACAACCCCATCTATAAACTGAATCTTCTAGTGTAGAAGATATTAAATAAAAGTGTAGTACATCACAGGACATCAGCTAGGACAGAGCATTTCAGAAGCAGGTGGAGCCAAGAGGTCTCTCCTGGTGATAATGTATGGCAAGTAGTTTCTGCAGGTGATACTGTATTAAAAACAATGGCTAGCTACATTGGTCCACACCTTCTGTATCTTTGCATTACATCATGCCTTACTATATGGCCTGACCTGCAGAGCCCGATAGTGACACACATGGCTGATCGTAGTTGGTGATATGGTTCAGGAGTCTTACGGTGTATCGAAAATAGGTGGGTCACTTTGTAATACCTAAAAGTGAAGTCTATAAATAAGTCCCTACCCTCTAGCTTTATAATATAATTGTGAGTAGCACCACGAAAAAATAGAGGTATAGAGTGTAGACCGAAAATCCTTCGTAAAATTATATTATGGTTTGAAGAAAACCCAACGCCAGGAGCGAGGAGGTGGTTGCCAGTGACTGTGACGACATAAAAGCTGAGTCAGGCCTGCCGGTGTCGCCGGCCTGGGCCGGCGGAGAGGGAGAGTTCTTTCCATGCGGAGGCCAATGATGATTGCTTGGAGTTCATCAAGAGATCCTACCTGCCTGTGCAGGATGATGATCATAGGACTGCTTGCTAGTTAGTAGTTACCGATGTTGTGTTTGTAGTAATAACTCTACATCTCAGTTTTGCTAGCTGTTGCTATTACAAATATGGGCAATATTTTAATTCCAAGTTTTATTAGGAGACAAAAATAATAAACTAATGATGCAAAACTCACAACTAACAACAAGCTACTCATCATACTTCAGAATATACATAAGAAAAACAATGTAATAACAAAGTCGAATATGCGCACGAACGACTTACTTGTTAGCCTAATGAAGAACAGGAAGACGCACAGGCTTGACGCAGTGCAGAACGTAGATGTCGCATGCAGTGAGCGGTCGCGCAGATGCGCTGCCCAGAAACCTTATTGCCATACTGTGCAGGTACTCTCTACGGCAACGGTTCGGAGATATCCGCTCTCCCTCCTTCCAGGTGCACGCCGGGAAGAAAGGTCGACGAGGTTCGGGCGGCGAAGTACAACAGCACAAGATGACAGAAGTAAGAGATGCAGGGAGTGAGGGATTCTCTCTTTTCTATACCTTGGACGTCTCCAGGTATATATATAGATATGCAAATTACTCTCTAGTAACTGCCCCATTGAACTGAAATAATTCACTGATAACTGCTCAATTATTCACTGGTAACTGAAAACATTTAACCAGTGATTTACCCACTGAAAACTGTCTGTCATCAAAACCCAATTAAGCCTCAAATTCAAACGTTTGAATCTCATTTAAACAGAGAGAGAGGTGCATGGTTCAGGAAAATAAAGATGAACTTGGTCACACGATTTCACACGAAAATACACGAATACGTGTGCGCATGTGCGTGCGTGTGTGTGTGACTAGACAGAACCCTCCCCATACCATCTCTATCCATATTCAAGGAGTGATGAAGACTCCACCTTATAAATCGGTCTTCCTCACCTTTCCTTAACAATATGATATTAAACCATGCATGCTTTGGAATTAAGGAAATGAGCCATAAATAAATGGACCAATTTCTAACAGTTGCTATTGGCCATCAAGAGTTCATCAAGGATGAACAAATGTATGTTGGCGAGCCAAAACAAAAGTGTGTGTTGCTAGTTGCTACTGGTCAATGACCAACATGTGTGGTTGACGCTTTCATGGGCGGTAGTTTTCAGTTAGGAATTTGGTGAGCTTGAGTCATGGATGGTGACTTCTAAGTCCCAAGTATACAAGCTTTGTTTTCCAGAGCAGTTGGCCATAGTGCAAACAAATTAGGGGACGAGGGCTTCTTGTGTCATACTTACCAGAACTGGCCAGCGTCCTTCTGTTTTTTTCGTATAAATTTTGGGATTTACTGACTGGCTCTAAAATTCTAACTCTGATGGTACCGTATTTGCAGCAGGGGTATTAAGAATAATGGCATGTTTGGTTCGAAGAATGGATCAATTCTATGACAGCTTGATCCATTACAAGGTAATTTTTATGATATTTGTGGGGTGAACCTTTTCCTTATTTTCTATTAACATTATGGTTATGCATAATGAGGTGGTGATGAATCAACCTATTACATTCCTTAAACCAAAGCAAAGGAACAAGACAAGAGCTGATGCTAGGAGCCTAGGACTAGGCTCCAAACGCCAATTATTATTGGCCGGTAACCTGCCCAGAAAATCCTGAACCGGCCGGCGGCCTTTTTTTCCCTAACCTAGGTTCGGTTCACCCCTCCAGTGACCTCTTTATACCAATGCTTGTTACCACTTCTAGTTTTTATCCAAAGTTAAGCTCTAAAAAAAAGGAAAATTGAAAAAAGAAAACAAATCAACCCATTCCTCAAAGCCAAACAACCCAAATGTGCTGTTATTTCCTATCACATGAATTTCGGAATCAAAGGAGAAGAAAATGGCTCATTAAGGCCCTATTCAAAAATCAAAACACCTTTTGCCGATAGCTTTAACTACAGTTATTAGTTATTGTTTGAAATAAAAATTGTATGTTTACTTTTGGCTGAGACATTCAATTAAAAAATGAAAAAAGAGGAGAAAATAAAAATGTTATATCTCTACACACAATGAAAGAAAAACCCATGTTAATAAACCAACACATTCCAAATAGAGAGTTTTTGCTAATTGTTTTTAATTACAGTTATTAGTTTTTGGCTGAAATAAACACGGTATGTTTACTTTTGGTTGAAGCATTAAGTTAGAAGCTGTTTTGAACAGAGCTAAAAAAATAGAGAGTAGAGACCATCGGGCATAAACTTTCACTTTGCTATCGATTCATTTCCGGTAAGAACGAAAAAAATACATATTGAGTGCAGTGTAGAACTGTAGATACAGTGATAATAATTCGATGAGAACAGAAAGGTTTGGGTAAATAAATAAATAAATTGACAGAAGCGCCCCTACTGTAGTCTGTAGTCTCGTTTCAGAAGAGGCAATTAACACAAGGAAAAAAAAGGCTACATGCCAAAATTTCGGTCACTGGGTTTTGGAACTCCAGAGCTGTTGATGCAGTAGCTGGAAGTCAGCAAAGACTTGTTCCGATAATTAGCTGCCTTCAATGTCGATGATAACCCACCAACTGAAATGAATGTTAGAAAGAATGGCAAATGCCCCTCAAAAGGCCTCCTCCAGGCATCTGGGCCGACACATGATGCTGCAAAATACGGCACACGCAGATTAATCCCCCCCACTTACGTTGAAATTTGAACATGTAAGTTGTCAAGAAACAGAAAGAGATTTCACCTTCTACACCAGAACTCTGAAGGAACAGGCTTCGATCATTTAAGCTGTACCTTTTTCTTATCCCGTATTCCCACGTAACCACTACCGATAATCTACCTTATGAAATTGGCGTGACAAAATTGTACAACTGAACAAATAATATATACTATACTATTATAGGGCCTATTGATGACTGGAAGATATCATACAGTGCAAATTGAACTTCTCTGGAGCTATGCTCGCTGCGAATGAGATTAGCTAATAAGGGGAAAAGGTGGGGCAAATTTCTCCTAAAGCAATCCCTCTCCAGGCCACCCAATAACCGCATTACATGAAGGACCAACGAAGTTCTAGCAGACAGTTCCTCTTTCTTAGCACTGCCCAAAGGCAGTACCCAATGTAAAGCTGGATCACCACGAGAAGCATCGTTAGATGGTTCATGCCCTGCACAGTTCAGATACGTCCGTAGTATTTTCTCATAAACAAGCATAATTTGTGACTCGATGTTCATATCTTCCGACAATGATGGGTTGTCATGAAGCAAAGCTTGCAGAAGTTTGAGGTAGCTCTGGTAAGACTCATTCTCGAATTGGATGACTGCTGGCTCAGATACCTCCAAAAGGGAACATGCTTTGTGGAACTTCATGTGCAAGGCAGATTCAGAGCTCACTTCACTTGCATGCGACACAGTGGCTGAGAGCATCTCCAACATTATGCCCATATGCTCAGCACAAAAAGACTTCCTGTGTGTCTCATACAATTTAATAATGCCCTGGAAAGAAGCCAGGAAATTGTGAGTGTGATCTTAGTATGACTGTTTGCATGTTGACCATGCAGTCAGACTTATTTTTATTTTATATTTGTTCTAATTCCTGTTTTACTTGGGTGTGCAAAGCAAAGTGTAGTGTTAAATGAGATCTCTGAAGCAGGACATGCTACACAAGGGAATTATGAACAAATTTAACTAACAAAAAACATTTTCAAAAAAAAACTAACAAAAAGATTGAAGTACCTGAACAACTAAGAGTTGCAGAGCCATATGATTCTTCATTTTGACAATAGCATAAGATGATGTTTCCATATTAGCTTCCTCTTCATCATCATTGTAGATGTCATCATCTGAATATTGCTCAGCTTCAGAATGAGATTCATTTCTATCTGGAATTTTGACATCTTGCATCATCCTAACTATTTTGTCCCACACAACAAATGTGTGTGCTGCTGATTCTTTAAAACACAACAAGATCTCTTTCCACTCCTCATTGGAGAGTTTGCTCGCAAGTCCTTCTGTTAAACGCTGAAATACAGATATACCTGTGCTAGCAGATTGTTTATAAGGGCTTCTGATAAAGTTTGTAACAACAGAAGTAACTCTAGCGAGTTCTGGTCGCATCACATCAAAAAAGGTAATGTACAAATCCACTAAACACTTCACTGCTACTGTTTTAGTTTCATAATTCCAAGAATCATCTTCAGTGCTATTAATTTGGCCATTGGGTGTAGAGATTGAACTGCTAAATAGAGGATAAATAACAGATTCAAAGATATTGGTCCAGAAAGACTGCGAGAAGAGGTGCCCATGATCCTTTAAAATGTCAAAGAGTACTTCTACTGCACCTTTCCTGATAGTTGGTCTTGTATCAGTTGTCAATCTAGCTAGACCTGAAATAGAGAAAATTCAAACAAGAACTATGTTACAAAAGTGATGCTCTTCCAAATTGATCCAAAAAAGATCCATGTAATTTTGCGAAAGAAAAGGTAACATACCAGCAAGCAAAGGAACCCAGAAGTAAACATGATCATCCTTGTGCACTGTGGCACTACCATCTGAAGAATCTAAATTATTTGGTTGATTGTCAGTATCCTTGTCATGACAAACAAATCCTTCCTCAGCAAGTTTAACAGCACAGAACCGAAGAAATGCAATAGCATTGAGACTGGCATCGCTGCTAAATTTACTACTTGTGAACGTAATAAGACATTTAACGCAATCAGTAAATGTTGTGGTTTCAGTCTCAGTTATGTATGGAAAATAATCCCGAACAATCTTTTCCATGGTCTCAAACGCCAACAGAACAATACTTTTTCGATCATCAGCAGCGGCGGCAGTAAAAACCTGTAAGAAGATGAAATGCTGTAATATTGAGTATTGATGTAGGAGTGTTCCTCTAGTTGGTTTCCCGAGAACTAGATCCTACATGAAGTTATGCTAAGATAATCAAGACAAATTAAAACTACCCATAGAACACTATACATACCGTAAAGACGCTTTTCCATCCAGATTTTATATTGTTAACACGACTCAAAACCATTTGGGATACGCATCGAACTATAAGTTCTCGTACTTCTGAAGCATTGCTCTTCTGCATAACAACAGCAAAAGGTCGCAAGAATTCATTCTGGAAATTATAATTTGCCAGTTCCTCTCTTTCCAGAAACTTCATGGCTAGCTGCCTCAAAGAGTCCATAACAAATATTGCAACAGAAAGATTTTCTGACAACCCAACAGACACAAAGAAGTCTGATAGAACTTTCCAAATACGAGACCACACCAAACGTATACGGTTCATATTGTAATGCCTGCACAAGTGAAGCTCCGAGTTAGATCACTTATAACATTATTGATCATAGCTGCTTGCTATGACAATTCATGCATCTGGAAATAGGTTCTTAGACTAGATGTCGCAAAAGTCTTACGCAATCTCCACTATCTTTGTTAGGCAGAAGATACGTGGATCTGTAGGTGACTGCAACTCAGTTATTGAGACTTTGCAAAGAGCTTTCACAAAAGCAACAATGGCATCGCTATTTAATCTTTGGCTATGAGCAAATATATGATTTAACTCAAAAATGCCAATCTGGTCTAACAAATTTATGTTTGATATGAAATTATTAATCTGTTCAGGAGTAACCAATGGTGAGGCATTATTTTTTGCTGTTGTGCTGTCATAAGAACCCCCTCTAACAGCAGCCATTACAGCTGGATTCTGAAGAGCATTAGTTCGCTTTGAAGCTGTAGTGGTACTTGACTTCTGTGCCTTTTCTTCTGACTCAACCATAGGTACTGTCAAAAATGAAGCATCAGTAGGTGCCCCCTCTCCGAGAAGATGTAAATGCTCAAACCGTGAAAGACATGTTAGTACATGCTCCCAAGCTTCCTGCAAATAATCACCATCTTCTATTGCAATGGATATTATAGCCTGCCAAAAAACATAAAGTAAAAAAAAACATGACCTGTTATAAAACGGACAAATAGGTCTAACTAACAAGAGATTCAAATATTAATTAATTCATATGGTGATGATAAATGATAGGATAAAGGACTATGATACAGTACATGTGCACAACACTTTGGATAGTCTAAGCTTTTAAGTGCTGTTGAAGTCATCTAAGCCTCCTTGCAGTTAAATTAAGACACTACACATACATAAGGAATTTGTTCTAAAGAATTTCATATGAAAGTGCAAGATACAGAAATCGTACAGGCATACGGCAAATTAGTGAAAAAAGGACTAAATAATGAAAAAATAAGAATCTGCAAGAAATAAGTTAGAATATAGATTCTAAAAGTATCATAGTATTTGAGATGCTTTGCATGATAAGGTCCTTTTAATCGTGAGATGCATTAATTGGAATTGGTAAAAAAAAACGTATCCTATTTGGCTTTCCAAGTTCCTACCTTCACAGCATCCACATTCTTTTGTTTCATGTCAGCAGCACAATGGAGGTATGTGAATTTCGCTACAGATGTCACAAAGGCATCTCTCTGAGTCTGCATGCACATTACAGAGGTGACATGCACTGCAGATCTGAATCCCTGCAAACACTGCGATGTCGCAGCCTTATCATCACTTTGGTCAAGTGTCACACTGAATGCAGCCATCATAGGGGCCCAACAAACCTCCATCATGAATCTTAAAATGGTTGTATCGGTAATAACATAAAATACAGACCTGCATGAGGCACAAGCTTGAATTCACATTTCACTATAAAGTATCAGCGAACGCAAAATTATTGTCTATGAATAGTTGTATTAGTCTTACTCTGATTTTCCACTCTTTGCTTTGAATTTCTCTTGTATGTTCTTGATGAGCAAGTCATTTGCTCCAAGTGCCTTGTCTTCGGCCTGTTTCCAGTTGACAAGGTTGATAATATTGTCTAAGCCCAAGAGCTTAATTACACTACTAGGTTGCTTGTTTTGTGGAACTGATGAATCAGCACTCATTTTGATCTCATTTTTGACAATTTGGTCATACAATGTACTCAGATAAACTTCAGGCAAATCCTTCCCATCATCAATTCCACGGTTATTGTGAATGAAGTCAGACTTAGACATCTGCACAAGGAAAATCCCATTAATGAACAAACCTTATGTCATTGATAACAGAGGCAAATAATCATTTGGCTAACCTTATCCTTGACCATCGTATTATGAGCATCAGTATTGAGCATGATTACAGAATAAGCAAGAACATATGCAGTATCTGCACTGGTAAAAGAATTTGGATTGCATTTGCAGTATCGTTCAGCAAACTTTTCCATGATCCGATCAATTTTCTGTGCTTCCCCGGGCAACCTGAAACCTCGCAAGTAATACCTAATGGCTTCACCAAAGTCTATACCTTCCAAGTTCAGTGCATCGACATATGCATGCATAACTTTGATAGGAAATTCATCTCTTTCACCCAAATAGTCCCCAATCATTGTTGCATTTAAACCAGCAGTATTTCTCAAGAAAGAAGCAACATCTTCTGGGGAATGACCTATCTTCTTGCTTTTAATGAGGAAATCAATACCCTTGGAAGGTTTTCTGTTAAACAAGGAAATTCCTTTCTGCAGAAGGAAGTTTATATTCGGTAATCCAAATGTGAAACCCCCCTAAAAATAGTTTAACAATGGAGAGAATTTCAATCAAGCATGCAATATATATACATACCTGAAGTTCTATTTTATAAGCACGACGCTGCTCAAGTGAGGAAGCATCAGATATGTCTGGGCTACCAGAGTCGGATTGCAGTTCATAATCAATTCCACTCCCATCTTCTCCAATAAGGATGTTAGGATTGTCTATTGAATTTAAAGAAGCTTCAGAAAGTTTGGGTGAAAATTCACCAATTCTCAACTGTTGGTCCATCCATGAACCCATTGATTTGATTATGGTTGCAAGGCACTTGACTGACTCAATTCGAAATGTTTGGTCTTGGGTTGTGGTTAATGTTGTTGTAGATCCAGGAGGAACCCCTAGAGCAGTCTTTAAAAGTCCATTCACAATCCTGCAAAGATCTGCTGGAATTAAAAGCGCTTTAATATATGATATTATGATGAAAAGAGAGTTTTTCATAGGACTTTGCTCAGCTCAATGCATCAATACCTACACTGTGCTTGACTTGCCTACACACAATTACAGACCAACCGCCATTGTTTTGCACTTTTTTGACAATAAAACGGAAGGTGACTATTCATCAAGAACATAATTACATACCTTTCGAAAATATTTGGTGCATCAACATCACAATCATAGTTCACAAAGATATCAACAATAACCTGAGATTCTTTACAGATATTCTCCAGCAAGTTTAGAACCGTCATTTTCTGCAGAAAGCTAGGCTGATGGATATTCTCAATAACCCTTAGGACAAGCATGGGGAAAAATATTCCAATTTCCTCTTTCAGTCCAGATCTAAACCTTGACAGCAAACCCACAAATATGGAACATAACAGCTGGAAAATATTCATCGATGACAAGGCACTGTTCTTCAACAGGGACAAACAAAGGTACTGCTTGATTGCTCCAAGGTACCTGCATCAAAAGAAAAACCTCCAGTATGAGAGTTCCATTCTATGGCAAGATCACATTAAATTGAATGCTTCTTTATGAAATAAACTAAATAAAACCTCATACAGCTAAAAGCTGTACTATATACTTGCAATAAGTTTGCAGAACAATGAGTATATTTCACCATTACCATTTCTACCTTGTGGCAAATGATGAACTTTTTTTTTTTGAAAAATAGTATGTTGTTCTAGTCACCCATAGTATAAATACAATAGCATTCACTTTGCCTCCCTCTTCTGACCATCATCACATCTGCAGCTCACACAATAATACCACCATGTTTTATTCCCTTTTCAGTGTACTACTGACTCGTTACTTATTTATTTTCTTTGGTCTTTTACTGAAGAAACTGCCACACATTATGACAACAACATTCAAATACAGACTATCATGAGCACATCACTTGGACCATTCTAAAAGGTTTGTCAGTAGCCGGTTGATGGCAATACAAATACACATGCATTGCTTTCTGACTAATAGTCCTTTGGGAGGTGCTTTTATGCTTTTCTCAATAGTGATTTGCACAATATTTAAAGCACGATGAATGACGGATAGATGTTATTTACCTCTTCATTTGCTTTGAGATTAGTGCTACTCTTATTAGAAAGGAAAGCATACAATCACTGTGTCCTTTTCATTTTTATACTTCTCATTCATAGTATAGAAACCTTTTCAGCTAGGATATATAACAAAATCTTGTTGAACCCCAAAACATGTCTAAACCACCATACTACCATAGATTCATACCATCACTTACTTTCCATGTCACATTGTCATACGTCGTAAAACATACCAAAAACTCATAGCAAACATGTTAAAACATCTGAGCAGACATTAGCAAAGCTCATATGGACCCTATAGCAGAAAAAAAACATGCATCCATAATTTCTGAGCTACTAGAGTATGGCAAACACGAAGGATCCATATCCATTTCTACACTGTCCATTTTATGCCTTCCTTCCCATGGTTATTTAAGCCATCTGCGTTCTTCTAACTCACTGCAACAACAATATTTATATAGATAGGCAATGCAACAAGTTGAATTGTTAAAATGCATATAGCCATATACTAACTGAAACAACAGCAACTATGAGATCATACTTTTCATTTGATTTCCAGAATGGCCCAGCATTGTCAACAACCATCTTGAGCAACTCAAGAGACAAGACCTTCCCCCGCAGCAGCACCTGGTCCTCAGGGTTATCTGGCATTGAGGACTTCATTGACAGTTTGCACAAGTTCTTGAACAGCGCCAACCCATCCTCCCGGATCTTGCTCATCCCGGCATCCTCCTTCCCGTCCACCTGAGCTGGAGCCACGGGAGTCCCTGGCTCCGGGACGTCACTCCCCTCCATCGCCTCATTTATAAACCCCTGTGCCACTTGCACGATGCTGGAGTCGTTCAGGCTGCGATCAGACACGTCCATCATGTCCGCGATGGACACCGTCCGCACACGCACATCCATGGAGTCCACCTCCACGCGCGCAAAGACGATCACCAGCACCTGCGCGAGCGCCAGCTTCGCACAGAGCTGGTTGGCGGCGCTGCTGCTGCTGAGGTATATATTATAACAGGTCTTGAGCATCTGGCCAAGACCCTCGCCGCGGATGGCGATGGAGGGGCACCGCGCGGCGGCGACGAGGACGCGGAGGGTGGCGAGCTCCATGGCGTCGTCGGCGAGCGCACCGCAGGAGAGGAAAGCAGCGAGGAGCTTGGAGGCGGGGGAGTCGTCGCTGGCGGCGCCGAGGTTGCCGAGGAGGAGACGGTGGTAGAGGAGCTTGGCGACGCAGTCGAGGGCGGGGTCAGCGACCTTGGGGGAGGCGGACTCGAGGGCGAGGAGCAGCGCCTGGAGGGAGGCGTCGGCGGCGGCGGTGGGCAGGCCGAGGAGCGGCGAAGGGTGCGGCGAGGTGGGGTCGGGCGGCGGGTAGGCCGACGATGAGAGGAGGTCGAGCGCCGACTTGGCCGCCGCGACAAGCGTCGAGTGCTTCCGCCACGCCGCGTTTTTTATGATGCGGTCCAGCGCCGGGCCGAGCACGCGGCCCGACGGGGACGCGCCGCCGAGCGGCGCCGCGGGGGACGCCATGGCGTGTGCGCGGGGTGGAGGGGAGGCGGCTACGCGGTGGTCGTCGCCGTCGTGGTAGTGGTCATTGGAGGGATGAGGGATCTGAGGGAGGGTGGAAATGGAACAAATGGGAAACGAGAGGGGGGAGGCAGGGAGGTGACGGGCGGGTGCGTGCGGTGCAGATTTTGACTTTTCAGGAGGCGACATGCAAAAGTGGCCGTCGACCCGAACGGTAATTTATCACTTTGCTCCCTCGTTTTCTCGGTATTCTCTTCGTCGCAATTGCTGCCAGGCCTGCCAGTTAGGGATTATCTTGAGCTCTCCACCCCCAGTTCAATCCAGCGTGGGATCAGCCCGACTCGAAACCGCGTGGTCCACGACGGAGCAGGCTACACCTCAGATCCCTCCCCGCCGTTTCTGCCGCCGCCGCAGCGCTGCGGATTGCTACCGTTGGGCCACAGGTGAGTTCTTTCTGTTGCTGCAAGCAAGCTATTCGATGGAATGCCGCGACCAGTGGTTCAAAATTTGAGTTTTTGTGAGAGCAGCGTGGGGGCGAGCAGGATCCTGGTTTCTTTGTCTCTTTCAGGTTTGCCTTAGCTGGAAGCAGTAGGCCGATGGAGTGCGTGGTGCAGGGGATCATTGAGACCCAGGTATTGGGCTTCTTTGTGTAGCGAGTGATATGTGCAGTGATTATCCATGCTGTGAGGATAGTTCAAGCGAACTGTAGTTATGCATATATATTGATTAATTACTAATGTGAAACCGACTTGTACTTATGCTGTAATACTTGACTGGTTTGTGTTAGAGATATATGTATAGTTTTGTTATTCCCCATTGTTATGAGGGGTTCTTTGCATATTTACCACCTGTACTTTGTGTATATATACCGGCCCATTGGCCTCATATGAATACAAGCACTATTCATAACATGGTATCAGAGTCAAAACTAGGGTTTTGGTTTACCTAGGGTTCCGCGCCGCCGCCGGCCTCCCGCCGCCGCCGCCGTCGCCAGTCTCCTCCGCCGTCGCTGGCCTCGGCGCCTCCCCCGTCGCCGCTGCCGCCCTGCTGCCGTCGGCCCCGCCCGACTCCCACCCGGTCGCCTCGCCGGCCTCCTCCGCTGTCTCGCGCCTCCCCGCGTCGCCGTCGTACTCCCCGCCGCTCGGGCTCGGCCGCTGTCGCTCGGGAGTCGCGCGCTGCTCGGTCGTCGCCCGCCGCTTCGTCGGCTCCGCCCGACTCCGCCTCCCGCCGGCGCCCGCCCGTCCGGCCCCGGCCGCCTTCTGCCCGAGGCCGCCGTCCGGCCGCTCCGTGCCGCCGGCCGCTCCGCGCCGTCCGCGCCGCCAGCGGCCACCGCCGCTCCGGGCCCCTCCCGCGCCGGGCCGCCGTCGCCCGCGCCAGGCCGCCGCTGCCGCCTCCCTCGCGCCGGCCGCCGCCTCTCCGGGTCGTCGTCCGCCGCCGCTCCAGGTCGCCGTTTGCCCTAGGGGCTCGACCGCTCCGGGTCGGCTCGGTCGGCTTTCGGTCGGTTGCTCTCGAGTCGGTTTGTAAACCGACCGAAAAGAAAAAAAAAAGCAAAAAAAAAACACGTCGTTCTAACCGCCGCGCCGTCCAGCGCCGCCTGTTAGACTTCGTTGCCTTGGTCGCCGCGCCGTCCAGCGCCGCCTACCAATGGGCACCGTTTCCCTCCCTCGCTGCCCGGTGATCTTTGATGGTGTTAATTACACCGACTTCGTGTCTCACATGCGCATTCACATGCGTGGTCTTCGTCTCTGGGGCGTCCTCTCTGGCGATGTCACCTGCCCGCCTTGCCCTATTTCTCCGACGGAGCCTACGCCTGTTGCATTGCCCCCGACAGCCGATAAGGCTGCTGCTGAGGCCGCTGATGATAAAGCTGCCTCTGCCTACCAGGAGGCTCTGGATTCCTACAAGGATCGTCTGACCGTCTACACTCAGTGGTACGATGACGACGCTCGGGCTGCTGCTGTCCTCATCGCCAGTGTCCAGCCTCAGTTCTCTTCTGAGGTTGTGGGACTGCCTTCGGCTTTTCAGATGTGGACTCATCTTCGTCAGCGCTATGAGCCCTCTGGTGATGCCCTGTACCTGTCCGTGGTCCGTCAGGAGCACTCTCTTCAGCAGGGTGATGCTACTGTTGACGCTTTTTACGCTCAGAGTTCTGCTGTCTGGCGTCAGTTGGACTCACTTCGCACTGCTGGCTGTCGTACCTGTCCGTGCTGCCTGGAGGTACGTGCTGATCTGCAGTTTCAGCGGGTTTACGAGTTCCTTACTCGCCTTCGTCCTGAGTTCGAGCAAAGGCGTGCCCAGCTCCTTGCACACCACCCTCGTGTCACTCTCCTGGAGGCTCTTACCGAGATACGCGCAGAGGAGACTCGTTTGAGTGGTGCTGGTCTGATGCCACTCCCCTCTGTGCTCGCCGCTCGTCCGCCTGCTATACTGCCTCCTCCAGCGGCTACCACAGGTGGTGGTGGCCGTCCTCAGTCTGGAGGTGGCCGTCCTCACTGTTCCTACTGCGACAAGGATGGCCACACTGAGTCCCAGTGCTACAAGAAGAAGCGGCATCTTTCACGCCGTTCTTCTACTGGCACTAGTGCTTCTACGACGACGTCTGCCTCGACTTCTTCAGCAGCTTCTCTCACCGAGCAGGAGATAGCCAGACTTCAACGCCTACTTGCCGCTTCAGGTTCTCCCTCGACAGGTTCTGCAGGATCTGCTACTGACTCTTCAGGCACTGAGAGACCACCTCCTACACAGTCAGGTACCTCCCCGTGGATTCTTGATTCTGGAGCATCTTTCCACATGACTCCTGATTCTTCCACTCTGTCTTCTATTACACCCCTTGTTTCTCCTGTCAGTGTTCTTACTGCTGATGGTACATCTCTTTCTGTCTCTGGTCGAGGATCTCTTAGCAACTCATTTTTTCATGTTCCTTCTGTTGCTCATGTTCCTCGCCTTACCTTGCAGCTTCTTTCTGCTGGGCAGATTACTGACCTTGGCTATCGAGTTATTCTCGAATCTGACTCTTGTTGTGTTCAGGACTGCCACACGGGAGCTCTGGTTGGTTCTGGCCCTCGGCGCCGTGACTCACAGCGTCTCTGGGAGCTTGACTGGCTTCATCTTCCTTCCGCTGCCACCACCGCCGCCAGTCTCTCCGCTTCTGCCACTTCGTCTACCGGCTCTTTCCAGCAGTGGCATCACCGTCTTGGCCATCTGTGTGGATCTCGCCTGTCGTCCTTAGTTCGTCGTGGTTTTCTGGGGTCTGTCTCAGGAGACGTGTCTTTAGATTGTCAGGGCTGTAAGTTAGGTAAACAGATTCAGCTTCCTTATTCTCATAGTGAGACTGTGTCTCAGCGTCCTTTTGATCTTGTTCATTCAGATGTTTGGGGTCCGGCTCCCTTCGTTTCGAAAGGGGGTCATCGTTATTATATTATTTTTATAGATGATTTCTCTCGCCACACTTGGATATATTTCATGTCTTCTCGTAGTGAGGTCTTGCCTATCTATAAACAATTTGCCAAGATGATACACACACAGTTCTCCACTCTTATTCGTGTTTTTCGTGCTGATTCTGCTGGCGAGTACCTCTCCCGTCACCTGCGCAGCTTCCTTGCTGAGCAGGGCACTCTCGCTCAGTTTTCTTGTCCTGGTGCTCATGCTCAGAATGGTGTCGCTGAGCGCAAGCATCGTCACCTCCTTGAGACGGCTCGTGCTCTGATGATCGCCGCCTCTATTCCACCTCACTTTTGGGCCGAGGCTGTTTCCACTGCCACTTATCTCGTCAACATTCAGCCCTCTTCTGCTCTTAAGGGTGCGATCCCTGTTGAGCGTCTTTGTGGTCTTCTTCCTGACTACTCTGCCCTTCATCTGTTTGGCTGCGTTTGCTATGTTCTCCTTGCACCTCGAGAACGTACCAAACTGACCGCTCAGTCTGTTGAGTGTGTCTTTCTGGGGTACAGTGCCGAGCACAAGGGCTATCGGTGCTGGGATCCTGTTGGTCGTCGGATACGGGTTTCTCGGGATGTGACTTTCGACGAGTCTCGTCCATTCTACCCACGTCCTGCCTCTCCTTCGGCTTCCTCTGTGGAGTCTCTGTCTTTCTTGACCTTTCCAGATACTCCTATATCTGTTTTGCCCTCGTCCACCTGTCCTACTGAGTCTCCACATATTCCCCCTGTGGCCTCTCCGCCGTTGTCGCCGCCTGTGTCGTCTCCTACGACTCCCCAGGCTCCTCCCACTATCGTCTACACTCGACGACCTCGTATTGAGGATCTTCCAGATGTGTCATCTTCTTCTGATGTTCCATCTTCTTCTGATGCTCCATCTTCCCCTGATGGGTCATCTTCCCCTCGCTACGCTCTCCGCGATCGCCAGTCGATTCGGCCTCCTGCCCGTTTTGCCTTTGCTGGCGCAGCTACTCGTGAGCCTGTCTCCTACCGGGATGCTGTTACTCACCCTGAGTGGCAGCTTGCCATGGCCGAGGAGATTGCTGCCCTCGAGCGTACTGGTACTTGGGATCTTGTTCCTTTTCCATCCCATTCTCATCCCATCACATGTAAGTGGGTTTATAAGATTAAGACTCGCTCTGATGGCTCTTTTGAGCGCTATAAGGCGCGTCTTGTTGCTCGTGGTTTTCAGCAGCAGCATGGTGTTGACTACGACGAGACTTTTGCTCCTGTGGCCCACATGACCACTGTTCGCACTCTTCTTTCGGTGGCGTCTGTTCGCCACTGGTCTGTTTCTCAGCTTGATGTCAAGAATGTCTTTCTTAATGGTGAGTTGCGTGAGGAGGTCTACATGCATCCGCCACCTGGGTATTCTGTTCCTGAGGGCATGGTCTGTCGCCTTCGTCGCTCTCTCTATGGCCTTAAGCAAGCCCCCCGTGCTTGGTTTGAGCGCTTCTCCTCTGTGGTTACTGGTGCTGGATTTTCAGCTAGTGATCATGATCCTGCGCTCTTTGTCCACACTTCGTCTCGTGGTCGGACTCTTCTTCTCTTGTATGTTGATGATATGATCATTACGGGAGATGATTCTGAGTACATTGCCTTTGTTAAGGCTCGTCTTAGTGAGCAGTTCCTGATGTCGGATCTTGGTCCTCTTCGTTATTTCCTTGGGATTGAGGTTACTTCCACTCCAGATGGTTTCTTTATGTCCCAAGAGAAATATATTCAGGATCTTCTTGATCGCGCCTCTCTCACTGATCAGCGTACTGTTGAGACTCCCATGGAGCTCAATGTTCACCTCCGACTCTCTGATGGCGAGCCTCTTTCTGATCCGACTCGCTATCGTCATCTTGTTGGGAGTCTTGTCTACCTTGCTGTTACTCGTCCAGATATCACTTATCCAGTTCATATTCTGAGTCAGTTTGTTTCAGCTCCCACTCAGGTTCACTACAGCCACCTTCTTCGAGTTCTGCGATACCTTCGTGGGACTATCTCTCGCCGTCTCTTCTTTACACGTTCCAGCTCGTTACAGCTTCAGGCCTATTCGGATGCTACTTGGGCCAGCGATCCCTCTGATCGCCGGTCTATCTCTGCTTACTGTGTTTTTCTTGGTGGTTCTCTCATTGCCTGGAAGACGAAGAAACAGACTGCAGTGTCCCGTTCGAGTGCAGAGGCTGAGTTGCGAGCTATGGCTCTCTTGACAGCAGAGATTACTTGGCTACGGTGGTTACTTGAGGATTTTGGTGTTTCTGTCACTACACCGACCCCTCTCTTGTCAGACAGTACAGGTGCTATCAGTATTGCTCGTGATCCTGTGAAGCATGAGCTCACCAAGCACATTGGAGTTGATGCTTCTTTCATGAGGACTTGTGTGCATGATCAGGTGATTGCTCTTCAGTATGTGCCTTCAGAGCTTCAGATAGCGGATTTCTTCACGAAGGCCCAGACTCGAGCACAGCACAGCTTCTTCCTCTCCAAACTCAGTGTTGTTGATCCACCATGAGTTTGAGGGGGGGTGTTAGAGATATATGTATAGTTTTGTTATTCCCCATTGTTATGAGGGGTTCTTTGCATATTTACCACCTGTACTTTGTGTATATATACCGGCCCATTGGCCTCATATGAATACAAGCGCTATTCATAACAGTTTGAACAATTACCAGGAAAGTCATATGTCATAATGCAGGTTGGAATGATGGTTTATGCAATGTGCTCTAAACTTTTGTGGGACGGAAAACCTTTCAGGGCCATTAGTGTAGCCTCGTAGCCATGCACCAAGTTTGCTAGCTGCTTGTATCTTTGAGAAGAATTTAGGCATAAGCTCTTTGGCCTTTCGAACTGTTATGGGCCCAGACTAGCAGGGCACAAACAGCACCGTGGTACTGTAGCAGCGCATGAACAGGGCATCACGGTACTGCAGTGCCACATGAACAATACCTGTGTGGGTACTTTAGCGGTGTTATCTGTTTAGGTAGTTTGATTGCTTTCCTAGTATAAAAGATTAGCTGTTTAGGTAGGTTTTGGGATTCCTTGACTATCAAGTTGTTGTTAGAGATAGAATCTTATCTATTAGGAAGGTTATCTTTTATTGTTGAAAAAATTAGATTGGATTGCTAGGAGGCCAACACTATATAAGCACAGCATTGTTATCTTTTCTAATCAAGCAATGAATAAACAAATTCCTAGTCTCTTCCCCTCTTCTTCAACTAAGTCTCAGAGCCTTGGTGGTGGCATTGCCAGCCGTTCAAAGACGAGTGCCTTACCCTCAGTCCTTAGACCTATACCCAACCAACACCGACCATATCATTTGGTATCAGAGTCAAGTCCGTATCGTAGACTGTCGTGACAACCTTATCCAAGGATGTGGTATCTAGAATTTTAGTGTTCATTAAATGAAGTTTCTATCAGTTGATTTAGGATATTGATTTTGTTGTTGGAACTTTCAGCATAACTATCTTCTGACACTAGTTTATCAATTGCCTTCTGATGAAGAGGGGTCTCTATAACTGTACTTGTGATAAACCTTATAAAAGGTAACAATTATGCTATCCCTGGTTCAGTCAACCATAGTTCGGTGGTCCACCTAATGTTGAATTACCTGTCAAAAATCCATCAACTGCCGAGCTCAGAACTGAATTAACTCTCCATAGTCTTACTTAAGAAGATAATTAATTACCTTGTCATTTCTTCCATAAGCATGAAATGGTATCATAACTTTATGTCCATAGAGAATAATAATTGATGCTAGAGTTTATCATTGATTCGTTGTCTGCATGACAAGTTGGTAGTCACTTATTGTTTAGTCTCTCAGCATGAATCAACAGTACTGAAGAATAAAAAATATTTTACAAAATTGATAGATAGATCATGCTGACCACTATATGTCAACTATTTTTCTCCGCTTTGAGGGCACTACTTCTGCCACTTGGAGTTTTGTTTACTTTATCTGCTCAGCATGTTGATACAATAATTATAAGTAATATACAGTTGGAGGAACCATATAATTTATATATTATATTTTATAGTAAAAGGAAATTTAATTTGTATATTCTTGTCAATGTGTTGTGCTTAGAATATCATTTAGCCGTCATTTAGTTTCTATTGCTTTGCCATTACTTTAACTTTTGATTGATCTTTCTGTTATGCAGCATGTTGAAGCTCTTGAGGTTCTTCTCCAGGGCCTCTCTGGTGTCCCAAAAGCACGTGTCAGGGTGCATGAGCTCTGTCTTAAAAGTGGACCTAATCTAGGTTAGTTTCTGATTTCTCTTTTCTTAGGGTCATATGCAATTGTTATATTCATTGGCATTTTTCAATCATACAGGAGTTGTCCATTCAGAGGTTCGTTTGTTGTGTGACTTGGCTCAGCCCACACCATCCTGGTAACTGATTGTGTTAAGTTGCTGAAAGTTACTCTTTTTTTGTTTTTGTAATGTTTGACACTAATCTCAGCTGGTAATATTCATGTAGGACCATAAGACATGTTGGTGGTGCCATAAGAGGTGCTGGTGCAGAGCAACTCTCAGTTCTTGTGCGGACAATTGTAGAGAGCAAAGCCAGCAACAATGTCCTGCGCTACTTCTATGGTATAGGGTACAAGCTAGACCATGAACTTTTGAAAGTGGGTTTTGCATTTCGTTTCAACCGCGGTGCCCATATCACTGTGACTGTTACTTCTGCTAACAAGATGCCAAAACTCCATGCGACGGATGAAGCTGTGCCGGTCACTCCTGGAATACAGCTAGTAGAAATCACAGCTCCTGCTGCTGCTGACAACTACAATGATGTTGTTTCAGCTGTCACTGCATTCTGTGAATATCTAGCACCGTAAGTACCCCTTAGCTTGAATTTCAAGACTCCAGTTAGAGTGACATATTT
The DNA here is from genome assembly GCA_017311315.1 of Dendrocalamus latiflorus. Lineage (NCBI taxonomy): Eukaryota > Viridiplantae > Streptophyta > Magnoliopsida > Poales > Poaceae > Dendrocalamus > Dendrocalamus latiflorus. Next base: position 5,162,493 of record CM029640.1, on the reverse strand, counting down.
AATAAATCAAACATCAGTCTTCTTTTAAATAATCTTTACTCACATGAGACTGCAAACTCGCTGCAGGCTGCTGCATCTCTCTAAACCAGGTAATTCAACTGGAATCGTCCCAACTGCTGGCGCTGCAGCTGCGTCCCTCATGTCAAGTGGTGGTGCTAAAACCTTGTAATCGTTAACTTGTATCTCGTTCTTGTGTGAGGATTCATATGCTGTGTTTTTTTATACAAATCAGTTGACAATCTGATACTGTTCCTCTGTTTGATTTTGCCATTTCAAGCAAGTCAGCAGCCCCATGGTTTCGGTTGTGAGTTGTGACAACATGTCAGATGTTTGCGACGTCGCCCATCTAGTCACTGTGTTCGTCGACCCTACTTTGTATAATTGTAGAGCTGGTAAATGAGCACTCAAAAGCTCCAGTGTTATTCTCCTCTGTCCCAAGCTTGTTTATCTGCTGTGAGGGGTGGCAATTGGAGGCTGGCTTGGGAGACGAGACGAAGGGCATGTTCTTTTTAAGTCAAAAGCTCACGGCTTTTGGCTTTTGCTATAGTACCTAATTTTCAAACGGAGTATTTTCTCAAGACAGAGTTTACAAGTTAAACGATCTACACGTTAAAAGCTCAACATCTGTACCAGTTAAAATCGCAAGTAAGTATTTGTCTCTTCGTAATCTGTATCGTAAACAATCAAAATTCAAAAATTTTAACCAAAAATCATAAACCGCAACCGAAAAGAACATGCCCGAAATTGACAGCAGCGGGAGTAACTCCTTAGTCCTGATACCAGTGCAAAGCGTTAATGACTTGGTCCGATAGTAGATCGTACATGTTAGGATCATATTTTTTACTTGTCGTGGTGGAATGAATATAGTCTCTTTTAAAACTTTTATCATTTAATATACATAAAAGCATTTAGAGATTTGTCCTATGATACATGATACCAGTAGATTTGTCATCGAAAGAACTTCATGCCGTTTATCTTCAATAAAGGTGTGTATTAGATTTAGATATCGAGCCGGTGTCCAAAACAAAGTAAAATAGGATGAATGGAGTGCAAAATATTCGTCAAGGTTGCTTTAGTCAAGAAATATATGGTAATATAACACATAGCATGCATGCATTCCAAAAGGTCACACGGGTCAGACGGTCAGGTGCAACTCGAGCTCTGAATCAGAGTTCAGAGCTCATGAATCCTACGTGGTAATGGGGTTCTTTTTTTCTGATTCTAAAAATTGCTTTTTAGCTTGTTTATAGTAACTAGTTTTTAAATAATATATTTTAAAAAAAAGATACACACGAGTTTTTATTACTTGATACTTTTTTTCACAAATAAACTAAAAGTTATAAATACAAGCCCAAAACAGGTCCAATGAATCGGAGCTTGGTGCATACCACATAAGCCCGTGGAAGGAATGGGTGGCTGCGTGAAAAAAAAAATCAATTCGTGGGCTGGCTGGAAGCACGATGGGATGGGCCGGCGAACGTGCGAGCGCATGCATCCATTGCACGCAAAACGCAGACCCTACTCCAATCTATTACTACTCATGACGCTTCTGTTTCGCCGGCTTCCAACGTCAATAGGAGGCAAGGCGGGACAAGCATTTTTTTGTGTACAAGTGAGACGCGTACGCACAACTTACATCTTACACACATCACTATATATACATGTATACATATCTTTTAACACGTTTGAAATTTTTACAAAGACACTATATCCTATAGAGTGTGAGCACGTGTTTTTTCACTGACACGTGGGCTTAAGGCTCAATGGCGGATGGTCTAGGAGCGATAGGGCTGGAAACGAGCCGAGCCGGCTCAAGCCAGGCTCGGCCGAGCTCGGTCAAAGACGCGGCTCGGCTCGGCTCGTTTTGGAAACGATCTACGCGGGAGGCTTGGCTCGGCTCGACTGCCGGCTCGAGCCAGCTCGCGAGCCCGACCGAGCCAAAAAGGGTTGCCGCTGCCGACCGAGCCAAAATGGCTCGCAGATGCCCGAACGAGCCATTTTGGCTCGCCGATCGCCCGAACGAGCCATTTTGGCTCGCCGCAGCCGCTCACAGATACCCATCACAGATTCACACAGAGCAGGAGCAGCACAGCAGAAATAAATAATAGTGCATTTCAGATGTAATATTAATAGCATATCAGATTTAACAGCTTGAATGGCTTTTAACAGCTGATATAACAGTGTTGTGCTTGAATGAGCCAAAATGGCTTGAATGAGCCCAAACGAGCCAAAATGGCTTGAATGAGCCCAAACGAGCCATTTTGGCTTGAACTTCAGCAATCGCAGGTAGAGCAGCAGAGAGCATTCACACTTCACAGGGAGCATTCAGCCATTCGCGGAGCACCCCTGTGGAGATGGAGGCCAGCAGAGGCTTGATGGCAGCGCCCTACAGCGCCGGCTTCGGTGGCGGTGACGCAAGCGCGGGGAAGATGCTGCCACCGCGGGGGAAGACGCCGCTGCCGCCGCGGAGACGGGCGAGCAGTGGCGGTGGGGGCTAGGGTTTGGGGTGGGAGTGGGAGCGGGAGCCGGGAGGGGAGGTGGGGAGGAGGCGGAGGCCGAGCTGGTGGAGGTGAGCGGGGAGGCCACGGGGGTCATGGCTGCGGCGGAGGGGGATGGGGAGACGGAATTGGAGATGGGAGGGGAGGTGAGATTCCCGGCGAAGCAGTGGGGAATCTGGGGATTCATGAAGTAGGAGGCAGCAGGCACCACACCAGGCAGGAGTCGCAGGACCGTAGGAGTGGGTGGGAGATGGACGGGAGATGCGAGCCAAATAGCTCGTGAGCTGGCTCGCGAGCGGCTCGAGCTCGGCTCGTTTTTTTCATGAGCTAGAAAGCAGGCTTGGCTCGGCTCGAAATTTAACGAGCTTGAGCCGAGCCGGCTCGACTCGTAACGAGCTCGAGCCGAGCCACGAGCCTCAAGCTATTTTTCCACCCCTAAGGAGCGACACCGGCGCTCGTAGCCAATTGACCGACGGTGAAAGCATTTTTCTCCTACGTGTACATACACCCATTCCGTCCATTGTTCATCTTGTTCCAAGATGTGTGTGCACAAATACTTTCTCCACGTATTTCATCCTTTTACTCCTTTTTCTGAAAATATTATTCCACTGTGGGCTCAACCATTTCTCTCTCTACATCTCTCTACCCTAGGCCACATCTCTCTCGGGTCTGGCGCACGCCAGAGTGCACTTTAAGTGGTGAGATGTCATCCTGTTTTGCTTTCGCTTTTGTTTTCACATTTTATGTAATGCATCCATTTGGTCTAACCGGTTCTATTGTAAACTTGATCTGATATGGTCTAATTAACCTCCGATGAATGTGATATTAATATATGGTATAGTTTATGTCATATATGAAATGATTCAGTGATGTATTCTATGAGTATTATCTACTGGTCTAGATAATAGTGCAGTGGTTTCACAAAGGAATCTGGATTGGCTGTAAGAATTCTTTTTACTTGAGTCAATTGTGTAGCACTCCAGTTTGTTATCTATCTTCTGTGTAGCACTCCAGTTTGTTATCTATCTTCTATCCCATTACTTCTTGTGAGAGAAAACAATCAGCAACATCTAGTATCAGAGCTAGCCTAGATGTTAGGGATAGTGTTGCAAATAATGCACAGAAAATAGAGATAAGAGACACGAAATTTTTACGTGGAAAACCCTTGCGGGAAAAAACCACGGGCGCTCGAAGGCAAATCACTATAATGTGGAGAGTTTACAATGAAGCGCTTGCTTTTCCTATGGGCTACCGGGGTACATATTTATAGCGTGAGGGAAAAGAGTCCCACACGGAGAGGAAACCGAATCAAAGTCGGTTGCTACATATTGACACCACGTCTGATACCATCTGTGCATGCACCTGCCATGCCACGTCTGATATAAGGCGATGAATACGAATTCGGATCAACTTTAACAATTTCCACCTTGAGCCGAATTCCCTCCAGTAGTCGAAGAATATAATAGACTCATCCAATAAAATTATCATCCATACCTTGAGCGCCGAAAGTCCAAAGGACTAGTGAGTAATACCAACTAAGTCTGAGCATAGCTCAAACTTAGATGCAGGAACTGGCTTTGTCAACATATCAGCTGGATTATCATGAGTACTTATCTTGCTGACTTTAATATCACCTTGAGCAATGACACCTCGAATATAGTGATACCTGATATCAATGTGTTTTGTTCTCTCATGGAACATTTGATCTTTTGTAAGGCAAATAGCACTCTGACTATCACAAAATATTGTAGTTCAAGATGTACTTTCACAAAGCTCAGTAAATAAACCTCTTAGCCAAATGGCTTCTTTGCAAGTTTCAGAAATAGCCATATATTCAGCTTCTGTAGTAGACAAGGCAACGGTAGCTTGCCACATCCTCCAACAGTGAACACATAACCAGTAAGAGATCTTCTTTTATCCAAATCTCCAGCAAAATCAGAATCCACATAACCAACGAGTCCATCTTTAGTCTTTCCAAATTGTAAACAAGCGTTAGATATGCCCCGCAAATATCTGAAAATCCATTGAACTGCTTTCCAATGCTCTTTTCCAGGATTAGCCATGTATCTACTAACCACACTTAATGATTGAGATAAATCGGGGCGAGAACATACCATAGCATACATAAGTGAACCAACTGCACTCGCATATGGAACTTTAGACATGTACTCAATTTCATTATTTGATTGTGGACATGATGCTAAAGAAAGTCTGAAATATGCAGCTAAAGGAGTACTCACAGGTTTGGCCTTATGCATGTTGAAACGACGAAAAACTTACCAATATATCCCTTTTGGCTTAGATATAATTTGCCAAACTGTCTATCTCTAATTATTTCCATACCAAGAATCTTCTTTGCTGCACCGAGATCTTTCATATCAAATTCACTATTTAATTGTGCCTTCAATTTTGAAATTTCAGCCTTGTCTTTTGCAGCAATCAACATATCATCAACATATATGAGCAAATAAATAACTGAACCATTAACAGTCTTCAAGTAAACACAGCTATCATAATTAGATGTTTTAAAATTCTGAGATATCATAAAGGAGTCAAATCTCTTATACCATTGTCTAGGTGATTGTTTCAAACCATAAAGAGATTTCTTCAATTTGCAAACAAAATTCTCATTTCCCAGAATAATGAAACCTTCCGGTTGCTCCATATAAATGTCTTCTTCTAATTCCCCATGTAAGAATGCAGTTTTCACATCCAATTGTTCAAGCTCATAATCATGCATAGCCACAATACTGAGTAAAGTGCGAATAGAACTATGCTTCACAACAGGGGAAAAGACATCTGTAAAATCAATACCTGGAATTTGACTGTATCCTTTTGCAACTAGCCTTGCTTTGTACCTAACCTCTTCGGTTGGTGAAACTCATTCTTTCTTCTTGAAGATCCATTTACAGCGAATAGGCTTCTTCTCAATTGGCAACTTGACCAGCTCCCAAGTGTTGTTCTTGTCAAGAGATTCCATCTCATCATTCATGGCAGTCATCCATCTTTCTGAATCACTAGAAGAGATAGCCTCTGAATAAGATGAAGGTTCTGCAGTACCTTCAATTTCTTCTGCCACATTTAAACAATAAGCCACAAAATTTGCTTCTTCAATATATCTCTTAGGAAGCTGAATGTTCCTCCTCTGTCTATCAACTGCAATGGAACGATGTATTGGTGGCTCAACAATAGGGGCTTCTAAAATATTTTTCTTGTTGACTTCTGGTGTAGATCCTGAATCAATAACATGCTCCACCTGCACGCTTGATTGCTTCTCAACGAGAACATCAATAGATGGCTTATCATGCAACATAGCAGACTCATCAAAAGTAACACTTCTGCTAATAACCACCTTTCTAGTTTCAGAATTCCACAATTTATATCCTTTCACACCAGTTTATAACCAAGAAAAATGCACTTAACTGCTCTAGGCTCTAATTTACCATTGTTGACATGAGCATAAGCAGGACAGCCAAAGATTCTTAAATTTGAATAATCTGCTGGAGAGTCAGACCATATCTCAATTGGAGTCTTCTTATCAATAGCCAAATTTGGTGATCGATTAATTAGATAACAAGCAGTGGAAGCGACTTCAACCCAAAAACTCTTAGATAATCCAGAATTTGATAACATGCAACATACCTTCTCCATGATGGTTCTGTTCATTCGTTTGGCTACACCGTTTTGTTGAGGAGAGCCTGGAACGGTATAATGTCTCATAATACCTTCTGACTTGCATAAAGCTTCAAATTCTCCAGAACAGAATTCCAAGCCATTGTCGGTACGTAGCTTCTTAACATGCTTACCAGTTTATCTTTCAATCATAATCTTCCACTCCTTGAATGTTTTGAATACATCTGATTTGTGCTTGACAAAATATGCCCAAACTTTTCTTGAGTAATCATCAATGATGGTCAACATGTAACTTGCACCTCCAAGTGACGGAACGCGGGATTCTCCCCACAAATCAGAGTGAACATAATCTAATATACATTTTCTAGAGTGAGTCGCAGTACTGAATTGCACCCTCTTTTGCTTGCCAAAGACACAATGTTCACAAAACTCCAACTTGTCGATATTTTGACCATTAAGAAATCCTCTTTTGCATAATTCCATCATTCCAGCTTCACTCATATGCCCCAGGCGCAGATGCCAAAGATTAGCAGCATCAGAATTAGATAATTTATTTGAGGCAACTGTAGCATTACCTGAAATTGTAGTGCCTTGCAGATGATATAAGTTGGCAGCTTTCATATCACCTTTCATCACAATAAGAGAACCTTTGGTGACTTTCAGAACCCCATCTCCACTTGAATACTTCTACCCTTTAGCATCAAGAGTACTCAACGAGATAAGATTTCTCTTCAAATTTGGAATGTGACGAACATCTGACAAAGTTCTAATGGTGCCATCAAACATCTTGATCTGGATAGAACCAATGCCTGCAACCTTGCATGGTGTATTATCACCCATCAACACTGATCCACGTGGCGTAGCTTCATAAGTAGCGAACCACTCACGGTTCGGGCTCATGTGGAATGTACAGGCTGAATCAAGAATCCATTCATCATCGGCTTTGCAATTACCGGCGAAAGCGATGAGAACATCTCCATCAGAAGCTTCTTTGGTGACAACGGTGGCTCTAGGTTCATCATCTTGTCAATCTTTCTTGAAATTGTTATTCCTTTTCTCCTTGTTCTGTAACTTCCAGCACTCGGATATGTCATGACCATCCTTCTTACAATACCTGCATGACTTCCTGTTCCTCGATTTAGATCTGCCTCTGTATTTGCTTTGGCCTCTGCCTTTTGAATTGCCGTTTGAACCCTTCTCATATTGCCTGTCGCGGACAGACAAACCTTCTGCATGCGTACTTGAACTTTCATTGGGAACCATAAGCTTCATCTTTTCCTTAGCAAACAGAGCTTCATAAACTTCACTGAGAGTGGGAGTATCTCGGCTATATAGAATAGTATCTCTAAAACTAGAGTACGAACTGGGCAGAGAGCATAGCAAAATAAGACCCAAATCTTTATCATCATATTTACCTCCATAGCTTCGAGGTCTGCAACAATTTCCTTGAAAGCTGTCAGGTGGTTCAGCAATGAGGCACCCTCCGCCATCTTGTGGGAATAAAGCTTCTGCTTTAGATGCATCTTGCTGGTCAGATCATTGGTCATGCAAATCTGCTCCAGCTTCAGCCATAATGCGGCGGCGGTTTTCTCCTTCATAACCTCCTGTAAAAATATTATTTGATAGATGAAGATGGATTTGAGATAAGGCCTTACGATCTTTACGTTGCTTCTCATCAGCGGACAATGTGGCTGACATCTTGTCGATCCCCAAAAGTGCATCATCCAAATCAAGCTGTGATAAAACAGCTCGCATCTTGATTTGCTATAGAGAAAACCTCGTGTCACGATCCAACAGCGGAAGATCATACTTTAGAGTCACCATGCGGAAGAAAACCAAATTTTGCTGGTACGAATTTGGGTATACCAAGCAAAAAAAACTCGCATTCTGAAAATCCTGGTACAATTCCTGTGTGTACGTATCAATTTCACCCAAAAACAATTCCAACCCGCAGCCCTCTTTCTTTTTTTTTTCTTTCACCTGCCTTGAATTCCGTGCGCTTGAAGGTACTAGCTCTTGTTGTGGATTACTGATTGCTTTCTGCCGACTTTTCTCCTCTCACGCGCGGAACGAGACGATAAAACGGGTTGTTGGCTGCTGCGCGTTGCGTGAAGCTTCGCTCGGCGGGTCCTCATCAACTCGACTTCGGCTTTTAACTTCTGATTTATTTTTTACTATTTATAAATTTCGTCTTTTTCTAAATTTTTGACTTTTTATTGAGTTTTTTTGCCAGTTCTTTTTTTCCGTATTTATTTGTATTATACGTAATGGGCTAACATATTTTTTATATTTTTAATTTTTTTAAATTTAATTATGTTAAATAAGTCTCTGTCAGCTACAGTGTTTTTTTCAGCCAGCTACAGTGTTTTCAGCCATGAGCTTTTCAGCCGAACCGATCACCACCTTTATTTGCTTCGTACGTGAATAGCTTGAAGACGGATTTGCACTGCTCGTTACGGGATGGCTTGGACGTAGGGGTGCAAACGGGTCGGGTTAATCACGACCGATCTGGCACCAAATCCGATTGGTACCAAATCCGATTGATACCGAATCCGGAGAAAAAATATGGGTTAGGATATGGTAATAGCAATATCCGTCCGAATCCGATACGTCTTCAAGTTTGATATCAGGTTAGTGCTACTATTTGACGTTTCATTTTTTTGCAATGGTAAAATAAAATCTTCCATATCAGCTATTAAGTAGTAACATCAAGTTCTTGACAGTACGTCCTCCTACTCCATTTGCTGTATTGCATGCATTCCTTACAAACGGGTTAATCCCGACCGATCCGGCACCGAATCCGATTGGTACCGAATCCGGAGAAAAAATATGGATTAGGATATGGTAACAACAATATCCGTCCGAATCCGACCCGTTTGCACCCCTACTCGGACGTTGGTAGAAGGCGTCGCCGACTCGGGGACGACGCAGCTTCAGAGACGGCGCTGACTGATGCGGCTCGGATTCGACGACGGTGATTTTTCTTTTCGACGAATCTCCCGAGCGAATATGCGAGACACGCGGACGCTGATTCGAATTTTTTTTCAATCTCTTTTAATCCATAATCTTCTGTGCTCTAATCTCCTAAAGTTCTGATACCACTTGTTGCAAATAATGCACAGAAAATAGAGACAAGAGATACGGAATTCAGATCAACTTTAACAGATAGTGTGATGTTTTGAGTTCTAAGAGCACTCCCAATGCAGAAACTATAGATGGTTTCTATGGTATTAAATAAGGTGTCAAGTAAGCAAAATGCTGATGTGTCATTAGAGTTAAGGAGGAGAGATGAGGAAATGGTTTCTTATATAGACACCATGTCTACACAGGAACCAAGATAGAAAGAGCTGTGATAGGTAGATGATAGGAGAGAGAAGATAGATGATTGGATGAAAATTTTATTTGTAGAAACTATCCATTGAAAGTATAGTTTTTATGAGTAGTGTCTACATTAATTGGCAAGTATAGAAACTATCTTATAGTTTCTACATTAGAAGTGCCTAGCCAGAACGCGCCCAAGTTGGACACCCTGTCTCTCGCCGTCGGGGACAGGCTATACGTCATGGACGGGTGGTCCGAACCCGACACACCCCGCGGCCGGTACCGACAGCGGCAGACCTTCGAAGCCCTCATCTGTGGTGGTACGCGCCCAGCCGGTGAGGGCGAGGTCCGGGAGGACTGGCACTGGGAGTTGCTCCCGATGCCTCACCAGGTGTGTGCCCCTGACCGCAACCACCACACCAGCAACGTCAGGTCGTACATGGTGGTCGGCAGCGACGGAGGCTCAGGTGTCTGCGTGTCTGTGGAGGACACGGATGAGCAAGATGGGCAGCTGGCTACTGCCGTTCCGCGGCCGTGCCGAGTACGGATTCTGGTTTGGCCTCTCGCCCGAGGACGGCCTCTTCTGCTCGTCGGACCTCACCGCCGTCTCCGAATGCAGGCCACCTGTGCTACACGATGCCTGGGAGGTCGTCACGCCAGCTGAGGAGTACCAGGACCCCAGGAGGTCCTACTACTCGTATGTCGTGCACCTGGGGTCCGACAAGTTTTGCATCGCGACGTTCTTCACAAAGACACATGTCACACGGTGAGTGTTTTACAAGGACGTCGAGCTCGATGGGCGAGGACAACGGCAGGGTTCAGGTGGTGCAGCACAAGTCCACATGTCACACGCTCGGCGAGTTCGTCAGTGGTTGGGTGCTTCGACACTTTGAAATATTTGTCGACACTAGTATCTCTCTCTTTCTTATGTAAGCACAATCTATACAAACTAAACAAGGCCCTTTCGTATTGGATTTTGCTGATCACTTTTAGATTTAGCTTATGAAAGAGAGTAACAACTTGTAGAGAGCCATATAGAAAGAGAGAAACTTATATGCGATTTTGACCGATATAAATAAAGTTACTATGATATGTACTGTTATCGACTAGCAGATCCCACCTTGAAAAGATTTTCCATTTGAAAATTAGGTACTGTAGAAAACATATTTGCTATAGAAAAACAGTTTTTAAAATCTAATATGAATAGAACCAAATTAAGACCTTGTGCTTATTTGCCTTGAAATCAAATTCTCAACCTCGAGACTATACTAATTGAATAGCAAAAGATTGCATCTTGATCTATGAATCGTGCTACTTGCTTGACACTAGGGATGGCAATAGGCTATTCGCCACGGGGAATAGCCTCCCATCCTCACTCCCTATTTAGCTATTAAGGGCTATCTTCCTCCCGTCCCCATCCCTACGGTGGTTTTGGCGGGAGACGGGGCCTCATCAAGAACCTAAATTTCAATGACATTAAGGGTAATTTCATATATTTATTGTAGAGTTAATTTGTTCAGTGCTATCGCAATTGGTCGCGACTTGAAAAATACTATCGTGAAGAAGAGGACCTGCAAAATACCACCGCAAAGGCCAAAATCTGCAAAATACCACTGCTGTGACTTTTTTCATCCGCGTTGAAGTGAATTGACTATTTTGCCCTCATTCTTCCTTTTTCTTTTCTTTCTCTTTTCCTTTTGTAATGTCCGATCCCACCTGCCATTCTCCCCTCCAAATGAAATCAATCTCTCCTCCAATCTCTTTGTTCTCTCTCTCTCTCTCTCTGTCTAATGGCGATGGCGGTGATTCCATTTGCGGCGAGGCTTGGCATGGCAAAGGGAATTATGGGGAAGTGGATTGAGGCATCGAGGATTCATTTTTACACTCATGACGACCGGAGTTGGGCTGGCGGCAGCGTTGAGGTTAGGGGCATGGTGGTGGCGCACGATGAAGATGATCTGACGGTGATGAAGTGGCTGGGACCAAGGAAAAGGTGGTGACACGAGTAGTTTGGCCTGGAATGCAGCGGAGCGATGGGAATGCTAGCGGCGGCACGTAGGCACACTTCGACGATAGCGTGCATGGCACAGTGGCGACTAGATGCCAAAAGGGGTTGGACAAGGATGTCTAGGAGTTTCACTAGGAGGTCTGGAAGCTAATGGTAGAAGGAATTTGGATCGGTGAAGGAATTTTAAGATAGGATCTACTAATTAATTATAATATACATACTGTACCGACTTCATTTATATCGGTAAAAATCACACATGAATTTCTATTACTTTATAATCTTTCGTACGAATAGCCTAAAAATCACAAGCCGTAACCAAAAGTCATAAGCTTTAGTTAAAACGAACATGCCTATAGATTTACTTTGAGCTTGCTATCGGCTTGTGATCATTTATATTTGGATTGGTTGAATGGATTCTGTGTATCATTATTGAGACTGGAAGTTTACACCTGACGACAGATATTTAAGAACTTTGGATCGCACATCAATGTTCAATTTCAATGAAATTCTTTGAAAGTTGCAGATTCAGTTAAATGATTTTTTTTTAAAAGGTCATCCTTTTAAAACTGATGAAACCATTATCTCAAATCTATAAGGCATTTTACGCCTTTGCTCAAACTAGACAAAGATTGAGTTCTTTTGGATTTAAAGTTAGTTTATGTTCGTATTGTCTACAGTAACTAACTTTTAAATGGTTCGTTTTTTAAGGTGGGGTCAATAAAAAAATTATAGTAAAAAATATACTGAGTTCAGCTATACCAGCCAAAATCACATGCGATTATTTTCCTCTACGTACTGCCTCTTATGAATAACTAGAATTCAAATATTTAAGCCATAAACCATAAGCCATCAGCCAAAAGAATTCACCCAAAGCCTATCTTGCTACCAGGCCAATAGTTGAGAGTAGGCCTACCGGGCCGAGCAAATTTAAACTTAGCATTTTTTGGGTGTGCTAGGCTTAAGCTGTAGTGCAACACAGTCCTCCCCCACAGAAATTAAATTTAGCATGAGTTTACTTGTGCCTGGGACTCCTTTTATATCCGCCCCACTGCCTCATGATTTTTGACTAAAAATAAATAATAGTAACTAAAAGAAATAGTTTTTAGAATGAGCGAACGGTGGAGAAAATGAGGAAGAGATATGTGTGCGAGATATAAACGAGAAGAGTAGGATGCGTATCGAAGTGAGAAAGTCATTTCAGAAAATTATATGGTTATATTAGCTTTTGGATTGTTCGAACAGAAGTCAAGAAGTAGAAGATACTATAAATAGACCGAAGGCTGGCGATGTGGTACTAAAATAGCGGCATGCTCTCTACGTATCATTTTTGAGTGTACTCTCTCTGCGTAGCTGGGCTGTTTTCATGGCACAGCAAATTCCCCAGGCCCAAACCACACAGGCTTCGCTAAAGCCAGAACACAGGCGCATACCCACCCGGACCAAACAAGCCCAAAACTCGACCGGCTCCGCCTCCGCTTCTACCTTCGATGGCCACACCGTCGTTGCCGGCGCCGGCGGCCACCGTCACCGCCAACTCCGCACCAACACCTCCACAGCCACCATCCATGGCAGCACCCTTTTCCCAGGCCCCTTCCACTGCCGGCACCGTCAAGACGGAGGCCCCTCCCACCCCCACCTCGACCTCCACCGCCGCCGCCGCAGCCACCGCCGGAGCTGAGGACTCATCCTACACTATCACTGTCCCGAGCTACTCAGGTAATCCCCATGCGTCCGCACCCCAACACCACGCCTCTTGTAACTGCTAAAACCTAGAACCCTAACCGAGGGTTGCGCTCCCAGCGTGGTTCTCGTACGATTCCATCCACGACACAGAGCGCCGCCTCCTGCCAGAGTTCTTCGAAGGGGAGGCTGCCACGGCGTCCGGGTCCCGGGGCCCGGACGCGTACAAGTACTACCGCGACACCATCGTCAGGAGGTTCCGGGCGCGGCCGGGGCGGCGGCTCACGCTCACCGAGGCCAGGCGGGGCATCGTCGGAGACGTCGGCTCCGTCCGCCGTGTGTACGACTTCCTTGAGGAGTGGGGGCTCATCAACTATGGTGTTTCGCCATCGGGGGCCAAGCAGGGGAGAGATAAGAGGGAGGAGGTGGTGCCGTCGCAATCTTCGTTGCCTGCTGGGGCAACAATACCCAGGAAGCTTTGCACTGGGTGCCGCACTGTGTGCGGGCTTGCCTACTTCTCCTGCGAGAAGGTGAGTGCTTTGCCCTTGTTTTGATTTGTGAATGAGATATGGTGTGGTGCTGTAAAACTTGCATTACAGATTTGCGTTAATATGTGTACATCATTTATATCTGGGTAGAACTATCTTAGCTCAATTATGCCACTATTTTTTATGGGCTATGCCAAACAGTTTGTTGGCAATGTAGAAATCACTTGTCTTGCTGGCCAATAAGTTTGCCATCAAGGAACATGGAGCCGCAAAAATACGCATGTTTAGTTTTATATGGTATGTAACGGGAGGAGCACTAGTTTTGCAGTTATTAATTTGCTCGTGTATTGAGCAATTCATTAGGTGGGAATGTGGGATTGGAGATATTCCTGGTTGATCAATGGTTTTAGTTTAGTTGGTTTGATATGTCCCATAGAAAGGGAATTTGTACTGATGAGCAAACAAGATTGTTGGAAACAGGTTGATGATTTATAGTTTGTTGTGGGGATTGTCTTATTAGTTGCTTATAAATTTAATTGAGAGGGTAATAGAACCTGTGTACACAAAACAATGTTCTAAAAGTCGGCCTAGGTGGCCCCTAGGCGCTGGGCGTGGCCTCACCGCTACGATTTCTTGGCAATCGGCCGCTAGGTGCTCGGCCTGACTAGGTGGTCAACGGTGGTCCAAGGCGGTGCTAGGCGGATGAGGCGGCACAAGGCACGGCGGCTCCTGGCACGATCCACGGCGGTCCAAGGCGGTTGAGGCGGAGCTAGGCGGCGCCTAGGAGGCTAGGATGATAAGCGAGAGGTATAAGAAGGTGCTGAAGTCATACCAGGTGTAGGGTTAGGGATTTCCTCTCCGTCAGTCCGCCGCCGCCTCCTCTCCATTGAAGAGCAACTGAGTAAGAGCAAGTTGCCGTCGGCCGGATCTATCTCACCGCCGGCTAGATTCTTCGCATCGGCACATCCTTGTCTCCAACCCATCGTCACCGCCTCGAGCCACCTCCAACCCTTCGACGTCGCCGCCTTCTAGCCGTCGCCGCCTCCAACCCGTCGTCGTCGCCACCACCAACGGCCAACCCCTTGCCGTCACCTTGACTACGCCAACCGCCAGGTCTCCTCTCCTCTCTCTTGATTCTCTGTTGGGTACTTTTGTTCTCGTGTGTTGCCTTGACCGCGCGGAATGGGGAGGAGTGGAGCTGCTAAGTGGGGCTATGGGAGTATAATATGCTCACACATCAATGTAGGAGACTAGTGCTGATTAGTCTCAATGGTTGCCTGTTTGGATCATTGGAAATTCGGAATTGCCGAGTGGGACTCATACATTGATATCATTAAGTATTTACATAAAAAATTTACATCAATGGATGGAGAGCTATTATTGTTGCTCAAAGTAATAATTTTCTTCATCTAAACATCAAATACATATGTATGATTGCTTATCTTCGCCTGCTGTCCTTATTTTTAATTTGGCTGCCTAGGCCCCTAGGCGCTAGGCCCCACCTCGCCGCTCACATAGCGCCTAGCGCCTTCTTGAACCTCGACACAAAATTATCTACACCTATTGAAATCTTTAGGTTTTGTAGACTAATGGTTACACTAGACAATTGGAGTTCAATTAGTTCTGGCTTGCCCTTATTCGTCTGGAGCTTGATCTTCATGCTGAAATAACAATCATTCTGGTTGGCATTGTCAAGCCTTTGCTGTGTAACCTTATGGACTCATTTCTTCTTTTGGAGTGCTTGTGAATGAATTCGGTTTAGCAGGGTGTAGGATCAAGGATAACCGACTGGTGGGGTGGAGGAGGGGGGGGGGGTAAATAGGAGGTTTTTAAAATTCTTCTATAATTTTACAACTTTGAATGTTTCCTTTATTTTTGAAAATTGATACTAATGTGCTCTGCCACTCGTTTGACATCTTGTTCAACCTAAAAATGTTATTGAACAAATTAGTTAGCTAAACAATCGACACTTCTCCCAGGCATTTCTACACCTCGATAGGGATGTTATAAGGCCCTATGCCTTACCCACTTTCATCCTTTTTTAAGGTATTTCTTACTTTCGACTCCTGGATTCTTCGAATAAAACGCCTATCAGTGTCGTCAAAAGCATCATCCAGTTTAATCATACTATTATCATTGTCATGATTGAACAGCTTGTCAAAGTAATATCTCCACCTATCCTTGATCTCGTCTTTCACCAAAAGTCTACTAATGTCATCTTTAATGTATTTAACTTGGTTGAAATCTCTCGTCTTCCTTTCTTGAAATTTAGCCATCTTGTAGACATCATTCTCTCCCTTCTTTGTACTTAGCTTTTGGTAAATTTCCTCATATGCCTTGCCTCGTGCCTCACTCACCGCTTTCTTCGCATTCTTTTGTGTTGCTTTGTGTTTGTGTATGTTGTCATCACTCCTATCATGATTTATGTGTTTGTAGTATATCTTCTCCTCGATAGCCTTTTGTAGTTTCTCATTTCACCACTACGTGTCTTTAGGTTCGCCTCTTGTCCCTCGGGTCACTCCAAGTACCTCCGTACCTTCCTACTACGAGTTGCCATCTGTGCACATACTATTCGCTTCGCTATTTGCGTCTCCCACGTCCCATATCCCTTCTGCGATCATCCTCCTTTTAAATGCCTGTGCGGTGTCTCCTTTGAGTTTCCACCACTTCGTCCTCATGGCTTTGGCGGCCTTAGCCAGTCGAACCCGTAACCTAAAACGAAAGTCAAAGACTATCAACTGCTAGACGACACTCTCCAGGTATAACCTTACAGTCTATGCAGACTCGTTTGTCCTCCCTCCTATAAAGGACAAAATCGATTTGGGTAGAATGCTGACCGCTGCTAAAGGTAACTAAATGGAAATGTCTCTTTCTAAAAAAAGGTGTTAGCTATCATGAGACCATAGGCTATAGCAAAGTTTAGGATATCTTCTCCCTCTTGATTCCTATCACCATAACCAAAACCCCCATGCACCCTTTGAAACCCCCTAGTTATTCCGACATGGCTATTGAAATCGCCTCCTAAGAAAATCTTCTCACTGTTAGGCACACTTCTAACCATGTTATCTAGATCTTCCCAAACTTGCCTCTTAGCGGCCTCCTCCAGACCTACTTGTGCAGCATATACCCTAACAACATTCAAAACCAAGTCGCCAAAAATTAGCTTGACTAGGATAATCCTATCCCACTGTCTCCTCACATCAACAAGTCCGCTCTTGAGGCGCTTATCGATTAAGATACCCACTCTATTCTTGTTTCGTTCTATTCCAGTATACCACAACTTGAAGTCAGTATGCTCTACCTCCTTCGCCTTCTAACCCATCCATTTAGTTTCTTGAACGTACAAGATATTTATACATCCCCTAATCGTTGTATCAACTACCTCTCTTAACTTATCTGTTAAGAACCCTACATTCCAATTACCCATACAAATCCTACTCCTAGGCTAGCTTTCTTGCCTCTCACACTCGTTAAATAAATTACAAAGACCCTTACACATTTTTCACTACATCTAGGCGCCGATGTAGCGTGTCACTAAGGGAGTGACGTCCCGGTCCTTATTTATCACCACACCCGGGTTCCAATATGGCGTGTCACTAAGAGAGTTACGCCTCAATGAAACTATTTTGGGTTTCATAGGCGGAGTAAAAACATAGTCATCATTAATTACCAAAATAATTTTTCGGGGTCTAGATGCTTCACAGGGTCACTTCAGAATCCATTTTAACTATCATACCCTTTGCAGTCAGTTTTGGCCATTTAAAAAGACTTGCAATAAACATTTGCAATCAATATAGAGCAATTGCACGTCATTTTATGTCAGCTGTGGAGTTCATTGCTGTTTCGTTGGAACACTTGATTTGACCTGTTTTCGCCGCTTGCTTTGGTTCTATTTGTAAATGACTGTTGGTAACATCAGTTGAGTTACTGTCATGATGTCATCATATATATCATCCTTGTATATTTACTGAATCTTTATCATTGATTTCTTGGATGTTTTAATCAGAAATTTTATTAATTTCCCTCAACTTCTGGTCATGATCAGGCAGATATAAGCCTATGTGCTAGATGCTATGTACGTGCCAACTACCGGCCAGGTCTTACTTCAGCAGACTTCAAGAGAGTTGAAATTTCCGAAGACGCAAGATCAGATTGGACAGACAAAGAAACTCTTCACCTTCTTGAGGCTGTCTTGCATTATGGAGAAGATTGGAAAAAGGTGTCTGAACATGTTGGGAGTCGATCAGAGAAAGACTCTATTGCTCGATTCATCAGATTACCTGTTGGAGAACAGTTCATGGGACCCAAGGAGGATATTGTGCGGTTTGAGAATGATGGCAACATTGATGATGAATCTGGAGCAGAGACCTCGAAACGACTATGTCTCACACCACTGGCAGATGCAAGCAATCCAGTTATTGCTCAGGTCTGTGTATCTTTGATTTTACCTTGGTGGTAGCTGCTAAATCCCTTGATTGGTAACATCAATTCCGCATTCAAGATTAATGTTAGTACATCTCGTGTATGCCATCCGCTTGTAGTCTTGTACCTGAAGCAAAGACTGCAATCGTAATTGCCAAGAAAATAAGTCGTAATTAAGAGACCTGTTACATATAAAAGAATGTCACCTATGGTAGGACATTACATTTAACATAGCATTCATGTAAATAGATGAAAAACTCTGTGCTTAGATAGCCTCAGTTCCTCACTTTTATAAGTTATATTCTTTACTTCAGACACAAAACTTTATGATAACATTTAAAATGGTTTATGACATAACATTTCTGACTTTAGTACGGGAGGATTTGTGCACACTTGTGTTGCACTGACCTGCTGTGTACATGCTGGTGGCTTCTGTGTTTCAAAAGCTGCTTTATATGGCTGTTTAGCTTGAATGTGGAGAATGATTGATGGAACAAGCTGAATAACTGACATTTGTTTTCCCAGGTTGCATTTTTGTCAGCTGTTGTGGGTTCAGATGTTGCTGCAGCTGCAGCTCAAGCAGCTATTTCTGCACAATCCCAGGTTGATGTAAATGACAGCAGGATTGATTCTTCAATCAACAGCACCAAAGAAGAAGGTAGCTGCTCTGCTCTCTAAACACACGTTTGATATGTTCTTTGACAGCTTCTGTCATATTGATGCCGCATTGTTGCTAAACGTACAGCTTTACGTATCACTTTATAAACAATAATGACAGATTGGCGAGTGCTGTAACAGCATCAGTGTGCAAACAATGTGCTGCAGGGAGCAATAAGCTCGATCATGCATGCCTAGTATTATATAGCATAGGTGCATCTGCAAAGAATAGTATATGGGCTTGTGAATAATCAACTTAAAAGTTCTTGCTGCCACTTGCTGAAATCTAAATGCTTATCATGATACTTAGCCTTATCACCGATTCCTAAGCAAGTAAGAATACCTCTTGCAAGATTTCAAAAGCTCACTTTGCTAAATCTTTGTCCTCAGCAGAATCTCCTTGTACAAATGGACTCTCAGCCAACGATTTACTCAAAGAGGCATCTGCTAATGCACACGTGCAACTTGAGAAGGAACGGAAGGATATAGAGCAATCTTTATCTGACATAGTGGATGTTCAGGTACCAAAGCTAGAATTCTGAGACAATACTACTCAAAGAATTGTTATTTATATTAACTTATTGTCTCTGTCATCTTTTGTTACAAAATCTTTTCAGATGAAGGAAATCCAGAATAAAATACGTCGTTTTGAGCAGCAGGAGCTGATGATGGTGAAAGAGCGGCGGCAGCTCCATTATTTAAGGGAATTGCTTTTCGCCGATCAACTGGCAGTTGTCCAGCATCAACGCAGGCCCCCAACTGTAGCCACCGAGAGCAAGGACGACGAGAAACCCAAACCTGTCATCAGCATAAGTTGATCCAAATCGAGCTTCGTCATAGCATGACTTTGATGTGAGAATTGGAAGGTCCTCTACACCTCAACCAGGGCATCAACATGATGCAGTCCTGTGATGGAAGCTAACCTTTTTTCTTCTTTTGCTGGCTATAGTGTAGTGTATCCGGGCCTGGTGTTTTTGGCTAGTTGGAATAAATGAGACGGTTTCTTGAAGTGGATTATCTAAACGGCTTCTTGAGTCTAAAATCATGTGTACTATCTAATACGGTGTTTCCGCTGTTCGGTGTTGTCTCGAAAAACATTGACAAAAGTCATCTGCTACAGCCAAACATCATCGGTGGTAGCCCTCAATTTGTGTGTGGCTGCATCGGCTGTTGTATGAATGATGTCTGATTAATTTCTTTACATTTTAGATAATGAAAATTGTGTTCCTGTTCGAGTTTGAATGCCTGCGTATGTGTGTTATTTCGAGCTTTGCATCAGAATTCAGAAGCCTTCGGACGTCAGCATCGAAGATGCATCACAAGTCTTTATACGCTACTTTTGTATACGAAAATTACAACAGAAGCAACTATATTATTATTAGAGTAACTTATACTTTTCACTAGGTAAATTATTATTTATTTCACTTTGCACCAGAGTTACCTTATAATTTTACTTTATTTTGTACTAGAGTTAGTTTATAATTTCACTTTACATCATGGTGGACTAGATAAAATTTTACTTTACACTAATCCAACATGTTTGGCTCGAAATAGCTTCACATATTGACAAGTTGGTATATACAATTTTGATTGATCCACTCATTTAATCTGATTGTCTTATTTAGAATTAGAATTGATTGTTTAGTGTAAAGTAAAATTTTATTTAATCCATCTTGGTGTAAAATAAAAGTACGGTTAATCCGATGCAAAGTGAAATAAACGATAAATTACCTGGTACAAAAGCACAATTTACTCTTATTATTACAATGGCAAATTTTGTATTCGGAAAGTACAACAGAAGCAACTACGTAATTGGCAAAATTAGATAAAGGACAATCTAATTTTATTATGACGTTTCTTATTAGACATTTAAATTTCGTGTCATCGTTAAAAGACACTATAAAAAATATAGCTCTTTTTATAGGACAGAGGCTATTATAATAATATTATCCTATGTAGTAGAAGAGAGTGGATGCAAAAAGTCCTATTTGCCCTCAATCCTTCTGCCTTCTGACCAGCCTCTTCCAAAGTCCTGCCGCCCTATCGCCGATTCGCCACCTCCACTGCTCCGGCCCTCTCCCCTACGCGAGGTCGCGCTTGAGCCGCCGGTCGACGAAATCCTTGAACTTCTTCACCTTCTCCTGTCGTAGGCGCTCTTCAGGCATGGGCGGATCTTATATGGGGTATGGGTGTTCAGCCGAACACCCAATTTTTTTTTATAAAATACCAGGTATATATTTTATGCATATAAATAAATTCAGTCCGCACTCTCCGTATCTCGCGCACAACCCATGTAATACATTAGACACATTTTCTTTCCACCTCAGCCCTCCTCACGCCCAAATAAATAAAGATATAAACAAAATCCTAATATTTGTTCTATTTCTCATCTTGTGACTGTCTGTGTGGGAGGCGGTTTCGGCCTTCGAGTGGCGAGCGGGCGGAGGTGCAGGCTAGAGGCTAGTGACGATCGGCAGACGTGGACGTGGTGCCATAATGTGACGATAATCATGCGTGAGGCAGCGTGTGGCAACGCGTGCGAGCAGAGAGGTGTCGCGGGCAAGCGGGCAGTGGCACAACGAACACGGAGGTATGGAGCGGGCGACAAGAAGGGAGTAGCACGGTAGTCAGGAGGGAGCATGATATTGGAAAGTAAGTAGCACCTCCAACTTATTGTCATCGTACTCTCTTCAGATCTAGGTGTGCTCTACCCTACTCCACTTATTTACTTTCTTAGTCTGTTTTGCTCCATAGAAGGAACATACAATTTCCTCTTAGATGGATAGTTTTTACTGATGGAGAAATAGCAAAAAAAAGGTAAAATCAAAAAGATATACAACTCTTATTATCTCTATAATTTGTTGTTTAATTCATATAATTATGCTCGCCTTATGTCACATATTTCCTCATAAGAAATCATTAATTTCTATAAATTATGTATTTTTATTATATCTACATACACGTATCGTTGTATCGGTATTTTAGAGAGGACGGTGTGCTACGGTATCGACGTATTCGAGCAACTTAAGCTCCAAAATTTGAACACCCATCTTAAAAATCCTAGATCCGCCACTATCTTCAGGAGATGACGGTGCCATCACCGCCCTGCTCCTTCTCCAGCCGCCACGACCCTTATTCTGGCCAACGTCGAGCCCCGCCACCGCGCCATGGTCGGCCCATCTGGAGTTGCCTCGCCACCATTCTTCCCCTGTTCTAGCCAATCCTTTCATCCCCGTGCCACTAACCTCCGCCACTTGCCTTGCCTTGCTCAGGAACATGCTGTGCGTGTGCCATCTTTGTCGCTCCACTGCTGAAGCTCACTGTCGCCGTGCACTGCATGCCGCCTCTGCTTCAGTTGCTACAGGCGACGATGTTGCGGGAGGGGGTGGCGACGACGCAGGACATGGACCACCAGAGCAGGTGAGCAACCCAAGGTGAGAGAGAGCGAGGAGTGGATGAGAGAGAGAGAAACAGAGGACATGGAGAAGGAATGACGAAGAAGAAAAGGGAATGAAGGTTATTTTGAGCTGTTTATCTCTCCAAAATAACGAATAATATTATTATATTAGAGGCATGAAAATTATATGCATAAATTGTCAAAAAGTATTTTTATAATATTATAATCTTATTAGATTTTATAAATATATCATAATACAAATTAGTAGTCTGCCTTTTGGGACCACATTGATAACTAAAATGATATAGAAGGAGTAGGAACATTGCAACTGGCTTTGGCCCTGCTCGGTTGGGCTAAAAAATAGTGGCTTATGGCTGAAATTGCACTGTAGCTGGCTGAAATTACACTGTAATTGAAGATAGCTTATTTAGTGTAATTAAATTTTTTTTTAAAAAAATAAAAATAGAAAAAATATGTTAGTTCATCACGGACAACGCAAATGAATACGGGAAAAAGAACCGGCAAAAAACTCAAAGAAGCCAAAAGTTAAAAAAAAAACGAAATTTATGAGTAGTGAAAAATAAGGCAGAAGTTAGATATTTAAATCAAAATGAGCGAGGCGAAAAATCAACCGTAACAAACTAATATAAAGCTTATGGAGTTGTAGGGGTTGGAGATACGGAGCTGGTCGCAGGGGAAGCAATTAATGATCTAGCTCTCGTCATGTTTCAACAAGGAGTTTTTGAGTGTCAACAAGGCTTCACCACTGAAAGATCCCACAAAGTCATGCTGGATGCGGATGCTGCGAGGCCTAGATCATGCAGAGCGGTAGAGAGAAACAAATAAAGAGTGTGGCCGTGTGTGGGTCGGTGAGGGCACGACGGGTGTAAAGTTGCAGAAATTGTCTATGAGGGAGGGAGGGGGGGGGGGGGGGGGGGGGGGGGGGAGGAAGATGTGATGCTTGTGGATTGGGAGGCAGGATTGGAACAAGCAAAGGGTTTTTAGCACCTGATGGGATCGGAAAAAACAATGGAGGGAGCACTTTGGTTCTTTTCTCGACGAATCCTTAGAAGGGTGGGGGATCCTGTGACATAGGCACGCAAGTGCTGGATAGTCCCTAAAAGCTAGTGAAGCTGCATAATTTGATCGGTTAGGTTAAAGCTTTGTTCCAAAGTACAGTGACTTTTGACTAAAATAATACTATAGTGACTATTAGCTTTTTATGATATTTAATTAAAAATAATACTACTCCCGCTGTCTCTCCCCCATATAATCTCTCTCCCGACTCGTCCCGACTCCTCTCCAGCTGTCCCCCATATAATCTCCTCTCTCCCTTTGTCTCTCCTTGCCGCCTCCCCTCCCCGCCCAACCCCGTTGACTCCTTCCCCCGCCCGACGCCTCCTCTTTCCACCGCCTCCTCCCCCCCCACGGCCTCCCCTCCCTGCTGCCTCCCTCTACTACGCATCTGGCCTCTTTGCTACGTCGATGGAGAGGGCTGGCACGGTAGTCACAATGGAGAGGGGCGTCGACGGTGGGAGTAGGCTAGAGAGGGAAGCCAGCGGCAAAAGCAGTCTGAAGATTGACGCCAGTGGTGCAAGCAAGCCAAAGATCGGAGCCGGTGGTGGGAGCTAGCCGAAGATCGGTGCCGATGAGGGGAGCTAGCTAGGAGAATAGCCTCAGCGTCCATGTCTGGTTGCCAGGATGATTTGGTGTCACCTAGGCGACGCCGTGACAACTATGAACACTGTTATATCTCCACGGGTAAGGGAAGTGGTGCATAATATGGGTGGCTCAACCACCAGATTTAGGCTATGATTTTGTTTAAATAGTAGGCTAATACAACATAAAAAGCTGCTCAATTTTCAGTAGCGTAAAACTCTTGTGTTCTTGCTCATTTTCCAAATTCGTGTGTGTTCGTGTGTGTGCTGAGGCATGTTGATCGGTCGAAATTCCTAACATTTGGCATCAGAGCTAGGGAACGTTGATCCACGATGCAGCCAGTTGATTCTACGTCGCTCTGATACTCCCCATCTTCATCGCCATGTCCCAGAGACCACGCTGACGGCAGCGGCGGTGCTCTGGTGGTACAAAGGATGGTGAAGGAGGTCGGGGGATTGGCGGCATATTCAACACTCACGAAGATGAACTATGGTGATTGGGCTTTGATGATGAAGGTCATGCTCTAGGCGTGTGGGCTTTGGGATGCCATTGACACTGGTAGCGCTGAATTCCAGGAAGACAAGATGGCACTAGAGGCCATCCTGTGCGTCATTCAACCGAAGATGATATCCATGCTTGCTGTCAAGACAACCGCTAAGGAAGCGTGTGATACCTTGAAGGGCATGCACGTCGGCATTGATTGAGTGCGCAAGGCCAATGCTCAAAAGCTTCACAAGGAGTTCGAGAGCATTGCATTCTATGATGGAGAGTCTGTCGTCTACTTCACGTTGCGGCTCACTGAGCTGGTAAACCAATTTAGCACCCTTAGTGACCCAAAGCCATCGTACAAGGTCATCAAGAAGTACCTGCGTATCGTCCCCTCTAGGTTCTCCCAAATTGCTCTGTCAATTGAAACTCTGCTTGATCTCTCGACACTCTCGGTGAAGGAGGTGATCGGAAGATTGAAGGTGACGGAAGATCGGCTAAACTCAGCACCCATCGTTGGTGCTAGCGGCAAGCTGCTTCTCACGGAGGAGTGGAGTGCGCGGATGAGGGAGCGACAGCAGGGGAAGGGATCCTTTGGTGGCTCCAAGTCTAGAAACAGGCGTTGAAAGCCACCGCGATGACAGGCTGATAGTAGTGGCGCATACGAAAGTAGTGATGGGCCAGGATCTGGTGACGGTTGCGATTTCTCGAAGGACAAATGCTGCACCTGCGGCAAAATGGGCCATTGGGCCAATGATTGTCGTAGCTAGCAGAAGCGGGTCGAGGCTCACCTGACGTAGGGGGATAACGACGAGTCAACAATCTTGATGGCTAGGGCTATCACTATCTCTGAGTCATTGACGCCGCAAGCCACCATCCCCAATTCCCCATCGCCGCGATGCAGTCCTCTCCGATTAGTCAAGGGGAAGGTCTACTCATAGCTAGATCTAGAGGAGATGCGTGATGACGTGCTTTGGTACCTCGATACCGGTGCTACCAATCACACGACCAGCTCGCGCGAGGACTTCTCTGAGCTCAACTCCCAGGTGGTGGCATAGTGAAGTTTGACGACGGCTCCATCATCAACATCGAGGTCACGGGATGATCCTCATCGCGTGCAAGTCTGGGGAGCATCACACCCTTATGGGGGTGTACTACATTCCCTGGCTCACCACCAACCTCATCAATGTCGGGTAGCTTGATGAGACAGGCTACCAAGTGCTGATTGATGGTGGAATCCTAAGGATACGTGACAAGCAGTAGCATCTACTAGCAAGAGTCATGCGCTCCCCCAGCTGGTTGTACCCCACTCTGGCTCAACATCGTGCAACCGATGTGCTTGTCGGCAAGGAGCTCAAAGGAGGTGTGGCAGTAGCACGTAAGGTATGTCATCTTAATTTCCGGACTCTGCTTAAGCTCGCACAATGTGACATGGTGCGAGGGTACAACAGATTGATCAAGTGTATCAAGTTTGTGATGGCTGCTTCGTTGGGAAGCAGTGACGGGCCCCTTTCCTGGAGGAGGGAAAATATCACACGCAACACGTCCTCGACCTCGTCCACAGCGATCTCTGTGGGATGATCACGCCGACGATGCTAAGTGGCAACGGCTACTTCTTGCTGCTTGTGGATGACCTGAGCCACTACATGTGGCTCAATCTCCTTGCAAGCAAGGACCAAGCTCCAGTGCCGATCAAGCGCTTCCAAGCCATGGTGGAGGTGGAGTCAGGGCGCAAACTCAAGGTGCTCCAAGTCGACCGTGGTGGGGAATTCACGTCAATAGAATTTGATGAGTACTGCGCTGAGCACGGTATGCAGCGGCAGCTCACAGCCCCTTATTCCCCGTAGCAGTACGGGGTTGTTGAGCACCACAACCAGATGGTGGTCACCATGGCATGTAGTATGATGAAGGCAAAGGGGCTCAACGGGAGGTTTTGTGGTGAAGCCGTCTCCACCACCGTCTTCATCCTCAACCGTTCGCCGACACGAAGTGTCGATAGGAAGACATCGTATGAGACTTGGCATGGCAAGCAACCAGCGGTGCACTTCCTCGGCACTTTTGGCTGTGTAGCGCATGTGAAGAACACGAAGCCGCACCTGAAGAAGCCACACTGATTATCTTCATCGAGTACAAGTCTATGTCCAAGGCATACCATGTGTACGACCCAGCCACCCAACACGTGCACGTGATGTGCGATGTCATCTTCAACGAAATAGCATAGTGGTATTGGAGAGCTCATGGTGAGGAAGGTATGGTGAGCGTACAAGAACCTTTCACCGTGGAGTACACTGTAGTGTATGAACCAGGGAGTCGGGGACTAGTGGTGTGGACGGAGACTAGGGGTCACCACGCACGCCCACTAGTGCGCGCTCTGGCAACACAACGATGCCAGGGGTGGACATGGCAATGCCCATGATGTCGGGCACATTGGAGTTTGCCTCACAGCCAACAAACCTGGGAGAGGCACTTGACGCTGGCCACGAGGACGTATCGCTTCGGTACCACACCATTGGCAACATCATTGGGCTGGCTTCACCTCATGGTTTCGCACCACATGATCTCGACTTTGCTAGGCTGTTTTTCACCACAGCTGATGAACCAGCATCCTTCGGCGAAACAGAGCAACATGAGTGCTGGCGTAAGGTGACGCTCGAGGAGATGAAGTCAATCAAAGACAACAGCACTTGAGAGCTTGTCGCTCTCCCCGCAGACCACTGACCCATTGGGCTCAAGTGGGTCTACATAGTGAAGCGTAATGAACACAGCGCCATCGCCAAGTACAAGTCACAACTGGTCGTGAAGGGCTATGTACAACTGGTCGATATCGATTTCGAGGAAGTGTTCGCTCCTGTGGTTCACATGGAGTCAGTCCGGTTGCTGCTTGCTGTGGTGATGCATGAGGGGTGGCAAGTCCATCACATGGACGCCAAGTTTGCGCTCCTCAATGGTGACCTGATGGAGGAGGTGTACATGGCTCAGCCACCTGGGTTCATCATCGATAATAGCGAATGCTAGGTACTTCGGCTCCAAAAGGCGCTCTACGGCCTTCGCCAAGCATCTAGAGCATGGAATGCCAAGCTCGACACCAGCCTGTTGATGCTAGGGTTTCACAAGAGCGTCTTTGAGCATGCTATGTACACACGCGGCAACATCGTGCATCGACTGATCGTCGGAGTGTACATCGATGACTTGATCATCACCGACACAGAAGTGGCTAACATTTGCGCGTTTAAGGCCAAGATGAGGAAAATATTTTGGATAAGCAACCTGGGGTTGCTTTCCTATTACCTTGGCATCGAAGTGAGCCAAGCGCCAAGGTGCTTGAGAAGAGCGATATGGAGGACTGCAACAGCTATAAGAGTCGATAGAAGCCCACCTGAAGCTGAGTAAATTGAGCTCCTGCCCACTGGTAAATGCCACCCAGTACTAGAGTATCATCGGCAGCCTTCGATATTTGGTGAACACGTGGCTGGACATAGCATATGCGGTGGGCTAAACAAGCCGGTTTATGAAGGAACCGCATGAAGATCACCTAGCCATAGTCAAGCACATACTTCGCTACATCGTCGAAACATGCAACCATGGTGTCCGCTATGCAAGGAAGAGAGATGTTTGGCCATTGCTTTTAGGATTTAGTGACAGTGACATGGCCGACAACATCAACAATCGCAGAAGCACCACTAGAGTGCTCTTCTTCCTCGGAAGCAACCCCATCACCTGGCAGTTGCAAAAGCAGAGGGTGGTGATGTTGTCGTCCTACGAAGAGGAGTACACCGCCGCGTCGGCTGCGGCATGTCAAGGCGTCTGGCTAGCTCGGCTAATGGGTGAACTTCTCTACTCAGAGTCCAATGTGCTAGTGATTAAGGTGGACAACAAATCCACCATTCCTTTAACCAAGAATCCTGTCTTCCCCGACCAGAGCAAGCACATCGACACTTGTCCTCCAAGATCACAGGTGAACACGGCAACGATTAAGGGTGAATGTTGAATAATCCAGCACGTTCATCATGGTAGTTTAGAGTCTGAGCATGGCCAAGTTTTCCCTGGTCACGCGCGTCTGTGTGAGTCGGTTGAAGTGACTGTGGTCGAAGAGTCAGTCATAGCGGCCATGGTTGAAGAGTCACCGTAGCAGTCAAAAATACTCATCGCATGCTCAGTCCATGTGAGAGCGTGTTTTCCAGTTTGTTTGCGTCGTGTGCAACATGGCCTGGGTCCATGATCGTGTGCAACATAGCCTGGGTCCGCGGGATCGTGCGGGCGGTGGCACATAATAAGGGTGGCTTAACCTCCAAATTTAGGCTATGATTTCCTTTAAATAGCAGACTAATACAATAGAAAAAGTTACCTAGTTTTCAATAGTGCAAAACTCTTGTGTTCTTACTCTGTTTTCCAATTTTGTGTGTGTGCTGAGGCGTGTTGATCGGCTAGAGTTCCTGACAGATTTTGCAGTTTTGGCAGTGAGTGGAGGTGTGTGCTGACGACAAGAACCACTGTTGGGTGGGTAAAGAATGGGGAAGTTTTAGCTATGGGGATGGAACAAGCCTAACTGGCGAAGGAGAGGGGAATAGTTGGGTTGCTTTAAGATCTGTGTGGTGTAAGGTGGCAAAATCTAGAGGGCCCTCAAAGAGTAGGGTGTAAGGCCCTTAGAATTTTTTCCCTACTCTGGCTGCCTCTCTCTCTCACTCGTGGAGCCTAGTGCTACGCCATGCCCCCTCCTGTGCTTTGTTAAACTCACAAAAATTATAGTGGCAGCTGCAATTAATGCCCTTTTCTTCCATGTTCACTTTGGGATTTTCTTAAGACCACCTCCTCTATAATTCGCATGAATCTCTGCCACAGCTCTCTCTACCAACCACCTCTCTCTCTCTCTCTCGGCTCTCTCTCCTTGGCCTGCGTTGTGCCTCCACCATCGCTTGTGTCAAAAACCTCGCTGCCTAATGAAAACCCGACATGGTTTTTCAGCTGCGGTGGTTTCGTAGCAAGGCTCGCGCCGACGGCGGACCACGGTTGATGAGGGATGTGGCAGCAGGGCTCACATTTGACGAAGGAGGTGGCACGACTCAGTTGACTAGGAGAGAGAGCCAAGAGGGAGCCAAAGGAGGGGAAAGAGAGAAGAGAGGGACCTCACACGAATCTCGATGTGGATTAATGACTTGCACCTAGGTGCATAATTTTTGCTTCCATTTTTTGTCCTACGAAATTCATAGGAATTTCCACATTCAAAACTGGGCAAAGTCTACTGGTTAGTTCAATTTTGGTTTGTTTTTTTTTGGACTTTTTGGATAATACGGCTTCTCTAAATGGTTATCGAGCTCACCGGTGTATACATTGTTCGTTTCAGCGTCTCCACTATCCATCATCATTTACACAACCAAAAATCATCAGCTACAGCTAAAAAAACGGAGCCTTTATCGGCAAACTTTCGGACTAACTTTCCTAAGCTCAGCCAAACACCTAAACTTGTGTTCATCTGATCGATTCATTCGATCATTGTCAAGATCCGTACGTCCACATGGATGACCAAACATCTTCGCCGTGGATCTTGCGCAGCCGCGTTTAAAGTCTACCAGATTCAGCAAATAGAGAAACGTTTCTTGATCATCCGAAAATCTCCCTCGATCTCCTTCGTTAATTTGCACTAGAAGAGCAACTACTGTCGTGAAACACATGCCCGTCAACTTCGCATGCGTGAAAATTTGCTGATCCTCTCCCTCACTTGTACTCACACTAAGATTCTGTTTGATATAGCTCTTTCTCCTAGCTTCTTCTTTGGATCTCATGGAGCTATGCCAAATACTTAGCTTTCCAAAATCACCGGGTTCTAATTCTCACGACGAGCAGAATAAAAAAATAAACTAGTAAGGAGAAGCAGGCTTACGATGAATTCTCGTGGAAACCAATATACCCAAAACAAAAATACCATTTAAAGTTAAAAAAATTGCCCATAATTTGCCATCCGTCTACCCCAATCGACGAAATCGCGGCCGATTTGGCCTCCTTGGCCCGGAAATGCCATAATTGGCCCCCGAGCGTGCGTATTGGTAGTTTTGGCCCCCTTGCACGGCCGTGGTGCGTGCATGGAAGGTGGCGCGCTCAGTGAGCATGTGAGGCTATTGGCGCAGGTGACGATCGCACGAGGAGGGTGGCGCGGGTGGCAGCCATGCGAGGAGGGGTGGCACGGGCAGCGGCCGCGTGAGGCGCAGACAAATTTTTTTTGTTGCGCCTGTTTTCGTTAAGAATTTAAATAAATGTATTATTTGTAGGAAAATTTTAATATAGGAAATGAGGTCCGAACATTATGAAATTTTTAAAAGGCTCCTTATAGGAATGTTGGGCCAATCTGGTCCAGATGTTGCGAAATGCCATTTATGGCCCCCTCGCATGCTCAGTGGGCTGGCACGCCCAGACGTCGCGCGAGGTGGGTTTGTTGTTTTTTTAGGAAAAGAAATTCAAAATTTTTTTGTTCAAATTGTTAGGTATAGAAAATGATCTGCAAAAAATAAGAAAAATTTGTGGGTTTGTTTTTTTAGGAAAAGAAATTCAAAAATTTTTTGTTCAAATTGTTAGGTATAGAAAATGATTTGCAGAAAATAAGAAAGATTTGTGGAGTGTCGTAGCATGATTTTTTTTGAAATAATCCATTTTTGCTTGAAATTACAATAATATACCTTCGTTTAACTGGTGGGTGACACATCAACAAGTCGCGCACCAGTTAACTGATTTTAAATAATAATATTTTTTTGATTGATCCAATGAAAATAATTATGGGGGGACAAAGAGTAATTTTTGTATTAATACATGTAGTAAATCTTATTTATAGGTTGTTTTTTTTAAATAAACTGGTAGACAAGGTAGGTTGGTCCACTTGTGATTTTCATATGTTCTCAATGGTACGAAAACTATTGGACTCGTAATAACATTTCGTGATCGTTGTATGTTGTTGTAGTATGATAAATTTGTGAAGAATTCTGTGGGGATAATTGAGGTGGTAATGATTCGTAAGTATGAAGGTAAGTGATATTGCGATGTAACAGAGAACTCATACACGGAGAACTTTAGATAAATGACGTAATAATAACAACACAACATTTGATCTGGTAGGGGGTTACATGGCACGTAGGCTAACGAACCAAAAATGATACACGCATGCCTTTAAAGAATTAGTAATACATAAGACATATGGACGAAGAGGGTGGAACTACTGCGTTGCCCATGGCTATTTGTCCTTCCTTCTGAGGTCAACGTTGTAGTCCTCATTAGCCACCCTGGCCTTGGCCATCGCACTTTATCTCGCTCTCCTCCTTATGAGCCTCGCGCTCCCTGCGCTTGCATGCCTCCATGTGAGTTTTTGTCTTCTAGCATACGCTCTCCTTTGGCGTGTCACTGCTCCTCCATCCTCTCACGTGTCGTCTATGCACCCCACTCCTCGTAGTCCAACTGAACTGGTCATGCCGGTGGATCTCCCAGTTAATCCATTTACAGTACGTGCATAGCAGTTCTGGAGACTACAGGAAAATAGAAGAGCTTGTTAGTGCATGCCATAGAAGAGAACTAGTACGAGAATGTATTGTAACCCATCCTTACCGGCTGCCGGTAGTGGGCTGTGTGTCCCAACGTCGGTCAGAATAGTCCCAGATGTAGTTATCGCAACATCAGTAACACATGCCTAAACTCAACCGGTCATTGGAATTGAAGAACTTGCAAGTGTCCCTGCACCAATAGAGGGGGCGTCTCCCCCACGGGTGGGTCCTGCGGTGAATGCTTGGTGGTAACGTTCATGTATGGGTTAGGGTTGGAGGTAGGGGGCTTCATTTCTAGAACGTGGTCTCCTGGCATGGTCCTGGGCTGCTGCAGCCCTTGTGAGTTGGATGATCTTCTTCCATTGCTTTCCCATGGTAGTGATATGGTGTTTTAGCCGTAGTGCAGGAAATACGGTGCGAAAGGGGGTAGTACTTATAGGCTAAGCTGACGCAACATATGATTTGCAAGTCTAATTCGGTTTGGGCAAATTCGCGTCCACGAGGCAGGGGCACGCCGGATGATTCATAGACCAACGTAGCATCACGTCGCTGCACAAAGTTGCCCCGTTTGGTATTATCAATGCATAAAATTGTCTCATTTAGTCTTGGCAATGCAGAAAATAGGCTTGTTGGGTCATGTCGTGGGCCCGAGGAGATATGTAGCGGCAGCGTTGGGTCTTCTCAGTGCAAAAAGCTTATTCATTGGGTCACATCACTGCAAAAAGGTAACTCATTGGGTCACATCGCTGTGCAAAGATGCCTCGCTAAGATAGTGATAGGGTGGTTATTATTTCATGAAAAATTGCATTTTATCATGGTTCATTTAGTGAAGATGTTATTTACTCAAAATGACGTCATTTTATGTAGCTTGTAGTAATGTTCGAATGTATGAAAAAGATAGTGGCATACAAATTATTTTTGAGAGATATCCGATTCACATGGAAGGTATACTTGAATTTAAATTGTATTATGCGGACATACAACGCGATGCTACTGAAGAGTATACATGAAGTCATGGTACACCCAGCCGTCGTGGCCTCGGATGTCGTAGGTGATCCTCGGAGAAGGTGAACCTGATAGGGGGTGGCGCTCGTCTCGGAGCTCTTAGTGCAAGGCTTGCGTTGGTGGCGGGGCTATGGACGACTCCATGTAGGGGTATGGTGGACGGCCAAGAATAGTACTGACCCAGTCGATCGATGATAGGTCAACATGCTATGCAGATGGTACCACTGGGTTAGGAAAGATGTTGTGACATTTGCAGTGTATTGTACTGTTAGAGCACATGTACGTAGGGAGTGCGAAATGCGGACGACGAACCTTGCCCTTGATGACCGAACTGCTCTGTCTAGACCTACGAATTTTGTGTGATGCATTAGTGCAACGCATTTTGGATGTATGTTATGTACGTTATAGTGTACTAGTGTATGTGGCTGTGCGGACGATGATCTCACCGCTTTAGTGTTGCACAGTGTATCCTTGGTACATCTAGGTGAACCGAGCATCGCCCTCGCGCTGCTCGGACGAAGCCCCATGTGCAAACATGGGCAACGCGTCGAGGAAGTTCATTCGCTCATCTCCCTTTGTGATGAACATGGCTATAAAAGAGTGTTGTCCCCTGTGAAGTGCTGTAAGAACAAATGGTAGTGAGAGGTACGTTACAATGGAGTGCACGAAGAAAAAAGAGGACAACACCTATAAACTGTCGTACCGCTGGCCTGAAGCGCATGGAGGAGGAATGGTCGTAGCTAGGATGACTGCTGGAGAGCGATCGATGTGCGGATAGAGGTGCGGAGGGTGGTGCGATGGGAGGCACGGAGGGCGGTAGGGCTGGAGGCTATCCTCGGTGTCCGTGTCGAGGCACAGCAACGTCACTGTCCTAACCACAACTGATAGACCTTAGTCCTACCCTCACGTCATCGTAGACGGAACGTATCATACCTAGGAGTCGTTCCATGGTAGTGTTCCTCCCACAGCGCAGAGTATCAGCAGCCTCACAGTGGACACAGTCGTGGTAGTCGTACTATAAGGAAAATGAGAACTAGTTAGAAATGTGTAGCCATTGGAAAATTGTACGAATATTGGCTTACCGCCTTGTTGCAGCGTGCTGCATGGTGAGCATTTGGACCCGCTTGTACAACATCATCGTGCGTGATCTCGGCTGGACAGTGCGGTGCTAGCCCAGTTAGCCTACTCCGGGCGTGTGGAATGTACCACGTCATATGGTCATGCCTTCTGAACAACGTTGATCATTGTTCGCTCGGCCCACTGCATCGTGTACGGTAGCTGAGCCTGGGTCCAGTTGTTTCTCTTTTGCCCTTTCATTGTTTGCCTACAAGTCAGTACGGATGTTGCAAAATCAAAAAGAGAGATGCAGGAATAGGGCAATGGACAACAACAAATGAGGACACACCTGTACGTACTGCCAATGGAACCTGCTAGTACAACTCAAATTGTCTCAAGACTCGTTGTGCGCTGTTTGGCTCAACCATGTGGGAGAATATCAGGTTGCAAGTCGTACACCAATACGCGTGATCCTAAAAGCACTGAGAGGAGAAGCCATGGGGGCCGTGGCTGCAAGGAACTATGCAGTCCATGGCCACCAGATGACCTCATTCTCGCGAAGAGTCTTGAATAGGTTATGAAACTCAGGTAGACCTTGGCAATGTCCTAGAGAGTAACAATCATCTCTCCCAGCGAAAGAGGAACGTGCTGGTCTCTAGACGCCAACAGTCTACGAGCACGGACAACTATAAGTTCAAGCTCTATTAAATTGGTTTTGGTGATAATAATAAATACAACTGCAAGACTAATATGTTTATCGATTATGATATTGCTTAGTATCATTTGGATGAAAAGATGAAAAATATAAGAGGTATCATTCCATATCACATTATTATCCTTTTGCATTCCTCGGATCCGAAATATAGAATAAACTTCACCAAATAAGTCAAACTTGAATATGTGCATATGCTTTCACAATACATTCTTGTATGCACACATTTAGGGGAAGTTCATTCTATATTTTATGGTTTCATTAGTATTGATCCATGTTTCATTTTCACATATTAAGAATCTTTACTTTGAAACATATCCCTTGAGTATATATAACTTGTGTGGTTCATATATACTCATAATCGGGTTGTCATCTAGTTCTGCCATTATGTGTTAATGGTTGCATGATTAATGACAACCGGATAAGTAAACTTTATTTTAAAAGTTTATCTTAGAGTATATAGGTGTTGTGTATATGTTGTATATTCATAATTCAATTTCTATCTCATTATTTGTTGAGATTGTCATGAATTATCAAAAAGAGAATATTGTAGAATCTAGTCCCTCCATTATGTGTTAATGATGAAGTTTGGTAATTGATGACCATTGTTTTATAGACTAACATTTTCCATGAGTAAAATGAATAGGTTAGGTTCCACAAATGAGAAAGACTTGGATGGCTTCATGTGTTGAAGATCATCAAGTCAAGAAGAAGATGCATCATGAGTTGATGCATTCCAAGAGGAGATGATCATGTGTTTATCATCAAGTCAAGTAAAGACCCATCATGTGTTGATGGAGTTGAAGTAAAAGATACATCATGAGTTGATGCATGTCAAGACTATGACTCAAGGCAAAGGTAAGACTATGAGTTGATGCAAGTCAACTAAAGTCAATGTTTCCATTCTTTGTAGTATGAGCCTTTTATTTGCAAATATATTTTACAAATGGTTGAAACTCATATATATAATTTTTGTGTCATAATTCTAAAAGTGTGCAAATGTATTTTGCAACTTATTAGGAATCATGGATAACCCTTGTGTGCATGATACTGTAGTTTGCAAATGTATTTTGCAAAATTTGTTGAAGTATATGTACTTCTCAGGAAATTCAGAACTACCGTAGTGTATTCTGCGATACTACGCTAGTCAAAACTAACTTGACTATTCCAATTAGTGTCTTCTATTTCAAATGTTTCGTAACTATAATTTTAAGGTATCTTTATCTACCTTAGTTTTAAATGATTAGTGTGTCCAAGTTGGCGAATGATCCTCTGAGTAGCATGTTTTTGAAGGCTTATTACTATAAGCTCAGTGCAGTTTTCCTGGATTGTTTTATGATGTGCAGTTGTTTTCCTGGATTGTTTTATGATTCCTTTTAACTTATTTTCTGCTTGTCCCTGCATTTTCTCACCAGGTGATCGCTGAACTCTTTGCAATGTTTACCTTTTGCTGTTGAAGTGCATGGAGGCTAGGGAAATGACAAACCTAGGGAAATGATTGCCTTTTGTGCGTGCATGTAGTTTCAATTGCAAGGATGCTACTGGTACCTTTTGATTGTATTTCCTGGTTGGAATATATTGCTAGCTACTAGTCAAACAATTTCTTTATGGCCAAGAGATGGGTATTGGACTAGACATGCATCCCGGCTAGCTGGCTGGATGTGATTTTATGTATTGTGTTAGTGATAATAGGATGATGGCATTGTCAGACACATATGGATGATGTATGTGACCATATTTTGTGCATTTCCACTACTTTTTGTTGATTTTCTCTATCCGTGATTTCGTCCCGATCTGCAGTGTCAATTGAATTTTGTTAGTCACAAAAATCTGGTTTAGCACAATGCAGATCCGTCTATCAGTTTTACATAAATTCGACAGATTACGAAAGGTTCAAACTTCAGAGCATGAAAAGTGCTTACAACCGAGAAGTATTTTTAATGTAAAAAAGCTCAAGTCTCCTGCTGATCACTATCGGTAGATGAATTTTATATAGATCATTGAGACGAACATGTTCTAAGTACAAGATGAGCATCTGGCAAAATTTGGACAAAAATATCAAAGGAATAAGATACAAATAAAGATAAAGTGTGGCAACTAGAGGTTGCATTAGGGATGGCAATGGGCACAAATTACCCGCGTGCCCGTGGGTAGAAACCCGCTAGGGCGAGGATATAGGTTTCAAGATGTGCCCATGGGTGTGGGTGAGGGTTTATAGTTGAACCCAATAGGTAATATCTGACGGGTACAAAAATCTCGTACCCGTGCCCGCTACACCCGCTCCAAAGCCCTGACATGTGGGTACCCTGTGAAACCAAGATTAGGGCTTCTAGCCTTCTGCAATTTTATTCCCCTCCCACCTACCGGCCTCCCTCACCACAGCCGCCAGTGCACCACAGACCTCCGCCCAACCCAAGCACCCAGCCCACCACCAAATCACCGATCCACCGCGCACCGCCATTGTGATCCATTTGGCTTGTTAGAATTTGATGTACTATTGTGATCCATTTGGCTTGTTAGTTGTTACTTTCCATTGTATTTTGATTTGCATAATTGTTGATGCATGTTTCCTAGTTCCTACTGAGTAGTTAGCTATTTTGATGTCTGGTGGGTTGTGCCCGCGGGTATGCTGTGCCCGCGGGTGGCGGGTGCGGGTGCACATCTGTACCCGTCGAGGGTAATGGGTGCGGGCGCGGGTGTAGATTTGAGCTGGCGGGTGCGGGTTTCTAAACCCTCTACCCGCGAAAAATGTGCCCGTTGCCATCCCTAGGTTGCATGGTCTATTTGTCTCTAGTCTTTCCTCTTATGTTTCTAGAACTAATCTACTAGCCAAACATTTTTTAGAGGCAGCTATAGATCCTCAAATAAGTGGATGTAACACCTGAGCTGGATGAGGCCCAGCCCGGCCCACCACAAAGCTATAAGAGAGAGAGGGAGCTCGATGGAGGGAGAGGCAAAAGCCATTTTGGCTTCTCTCCCCGTGCTCACCTACGTGCTGCCGCTCCCCCTTGTGCCTGCTATCGCTGCTCACATAGCCGTCGGCGTCATCGCTCGTCGCTCATTTGTGTGCTGTCGGCGCCTCCACTCCTCCGACTACACCCCACTGCCCCTGCTGTGGACGACGCCCCGCGTGCACCGCGCATCGCTGTTGCCCGCGGTTGCCCCTTGTTGCGCTCCACGGGAGTGAAGGAGGGCCGGCCAGTCGAGAGGTGAGCAGGGAGAGGCCGTCGGCTGAGGGAAGAAGAGGAGGTGGCCGGGATTGAGGCTGAGGAAGGGGAGCCGGCCGACGGGCTGAGGAAGGAGACACGGGAGTCGCCAGCCGAGCGAGGAGAGAAGAAAGAGGAGGAGGGAGCCGACGGGTGAAGGAAAAGACAGAAGAGCCGGCCGACGGGAGGAAATAAGAAGATGAAGAAAAGAACAAAGGAGGAGAGCCGGTCGTGCGAGAAACAGGAAAAGGGAAAAAAGAAAGGAAAGAAGAGGAAGGGAGTGCCAGCCGGCTGGAAAAAAAAGAGGAAGGAAAAGAGGAGGAAGAGAAGGAAAATCTAACCCGCTGCCAGATCTGTCAGATCCAGCCAAGAAGCGACAGGAAGTGCCCTACTCCAGTTGTTCGGAGCCAGGGTAACGCCTCGAAAACCCTTCTCCCTGCTTATTCACCGAGTCATGCATATGTTAATATGTCGATGGTTAGAATTGATGCATGTGACCATTTAGATATCGTTTATTAAAATGAATGCCTGGACGGCGAAATCAGCACTGCCACTATTGATCTGGTTGATCTGTGGCAGGAAAGGGGGGAGGAGAGAATAAATTGAGGTTAAATAGTGTGATTGATTGAAGAGAGATTAAGTGTGTAGAATTTGATCTGCAAGTATAAATGATGAAATCGCTAATTTTACAGACTGGTTAAGCATCGGGACAATAAGAAGTTGTCCGGTGGGATAGAGCTTGAGAATGTCGGATTGGACATTAAAGCGATGTCTTTTGCTCGTATATGAATGTATAGCATTAGCAATGAATTGAAATGGTTAATGCTTGTTCAGGTGGCGGTTCGAGTCTTGTGCCGTCCACGCACCGTCCGCCGGGTTAACAGGCAAGTGCATGGTAGAACAGTAAACTATGGTAAATGTTTGTTATTCGTGTTTCCATGCTATGATTTACAATATTTATGAGATGATGCATAGGATTATGTTCTAATCATACCTTGATGAGCAACGCTTTTGATTAGACATCCGCATTTGAAGCATATTGCATCATGCAAAATGCATAAGAGCTAGGTCGGTAAGAAAGTCATATGACATAGTCCGGAGTGCTCTTCAATAACACCTACAGAGGTAGGCACCTCCACGGGATGGAGGGAGAGGGTGACATCGACGGGTGTACCCTCTTCTATACCGGTATAAGCTACAGTTACAGATGCATTATAGATGCATTGCATGATATTGCATTGCACGAAAGTGACAGAGAAAGTGATACAGTTTATAATTACATATTTGGTTTACAATTTACAGTTATAGATTTCATTTACAGTCACAGTCGTAGAGTTGATTTACAGTTTACAGACATAGACTTGATTTACAGCTTAAAGACATAGAATTGATTTACAGCTTACATACATAGAATTGATTTACAGCTTAAAGACATAGAATTGATTTACAGCTTACATACATAGAATTGATTTACAGCTTACAGACATAGAATTGATTTACAGTTTACAGTTCTGGCCAGGGGTCAGTATCGGTTACTGGTCAGTAACCGTTAAAACCGGGAAAAAATCGATCAAATTTCAATTCCAAAATTTGAATTTGAAATCGGTAACAGAAAAACCGGCCGGTTATTACTCAAAAAATAAGAGAAAAATCCCTAAAACCGTAAAAGCCGTTTTTCAAGCTTGAAATTAGAAATTCTTAATACATTCATGGCAAAAAATTAAGAAGTCAAGCATAGGAGGTGTATGTATCTCCTAATCCATTCCATTAGTGTTAAATAATGTAAATATCATTAAGAAAATCAACTTTAACATTCAAAATTTTAAAATTGAATTAAATAAAAAACCGTCGGACTAATACATTCATGGCAAAAGTATGAAGTCAAGTACGAGAGATGCGTGCATTTTCCTAATACGTTCTATTAGTATTAAATAATGTAAATATCATTAGAAAAATCAACTTTAACATTCAAAATTTTAAATTGGTAAAATATATGAAGTCAAGCACGGAAGATGCATACATCTTTCTAATACATTCTATTAGTGTTAAATAATGTAAATATCATTAGGAAAATCAACTTTAATATTTAAAATTTTTAAATTTAAATTAAATAAAAACTACATGTATTTTAAATCCTAGAGCCACCGGTACAACCAGTTACCGTTGGTAACCGGCTAATTACCGCCGGTTTTTGGAACCATACTTAGAATCCACACTTTCGTATGTGTTTTAAAATTTGTCCAATTCTCATGGGGAGCAGCATGCCAACCCAACAAGATTTTCTTTTCTTGAGTGGAAGGGATGTTAACATTACCCGCTTATTATTATTTTCTACAAGACTGACTGATAAGCATTATTTATGAAGAGACCTTTTTTTGCCAACATAGCAAGTATTATACTACAATTTGGATGGTTGTAAATTATCGTTCAGTGTGGATACAGTATGTATGCTGTATAAGCAATGATATTTGTGAGGTTTATCGTGCACTTGGTTTTTTTTTCCCAAAATTTTCAAAAAAAGAAGAACGTAAGACAAGTAGTGTTATGCACGCATGCAATATTTCAATATGTAAAGTGACGTGCAACAGTAAACTTTGGTTAGATGTGGTAAGTTCACACGCCCATTTTCCCAACCGCCCACAGTCCACACGCACAATCAGAGTTGAAAATTATGCCACCAGCATCCATAGCTTCAAGAGAATTATGCCAGTAACATGAAATTATTTCAATACCAGTCAAACCAACACCAGTGCCTTGAGAAGGATAAGTAGTATTCAGCTCACCACCATGTCACAATTCACCGCACTGCTACACAGAGCATAAGACGCATCAAAAGCATTTTTCCTTGAAAGAAATGTCAGGTTATGCTAGCATAACCCATAACTAGTATAATTAGCTCGAACAAACAGAACGAGAAAAAATAGCATCCATCGACGCATAAAAGCTCAAGCATCGTGCCCTAATCTCTTTTTGCTCAGTGGCAGAAAACTGATTGGGTATTCGAGTAACGGTGGATACAAAATTCTACCGTTTAAGAGCAACTAGCTCCAGTTATTGGCCAGGAAAAAAGAAGGTAGAATGAGGCTAAGCCTATCTAATTTATGATTTTATGTTCAATTATTAACATCAAATATAAAACAATACATAAAACGAAACATCGGTGTGTAGCTTCAAGCAGCCTTGCTGCAGTGGTTTTCAAGCCACTCCATGGTGACACTCTTTGGTCTCTCCAGCGGCAGGCCAAGGGCACGGTCCCAAATGAGCTGTGGCACAAATAATTGATCAGAATTAGCAGCTATAAGATCCAACGAAATAAGCATCTCAAAGTGGAAAGGAGAAGACAAACCTGAGATCCTATTCCTATGCTCCTTGAAACGCCAAACAAGACAGTGAAATACCTACAAATTAGACGTGGCATTCCGTAAGTACTCTAAACTAGATTTACTATTGTATTATAAGTCATAGATTCAAGATTAAATTAGTAACTAAATAATTTAACCAAGACATATGAACATACCTTGCTTCTGATAATCCAAAGTGGTTCAGCAAAACTCCACTGTGCGCATCAACATTGGGCCAAGGATTTTTGACCTGAAAATACATAGGATGATCCGCTGATGTCCATAACCAGAAAGCTGAAATTAGAGAGGTCGCGAACTAATGATCTATCTGGTAGCACTTTACCTTGCCCAACTCAGTTAGGATCGGGGGAACAACTTCATACAACTTGGAGACCTGAAAGGGAATAACATAGTTCAGTGGGTCAAATGGACTTTTTCCTAATATATTCCATTGAGATTGTTGAGCTGAAGAGAGACCATGCAGTTAGATGAAGGGTTTAGACTAACCAGTTGGAAAAGGGGATCCTCAGGTAAATACTTCAAGGCGAACTCCCTTTGACATGTGTATCGTGGATCCGTCTTACGTAGAACCCCATGACCAAAGCCAGGAACAACCTAAGAAGACCATCAGTTAGTAATTTAGAGTTTTAAATTCAACCCAAAAAAAGCAACAGTAGTAGATCATCAGAGATAGATCATTTGCATAACCAGCACAAGAGATTCGATCCAATAGAAGGCAACTATCTTAGATCTACTGCGTAGCATTCAACTTTCAGAACATTTGAGTTTTAGCATATCAAACTTCCTGCGAAAAAAAACCCGTCCAGTTGAATACGTTCATAAATGCAGAGATAAGCTACCTTTCCACTCTTTAGTGTCTTCCACACATATGCTTTGAGTTGATCAGTTGTAATGTTACTCCCAGTCTCGTCCATTACAGATTTGATCCATAGCAACACTTCCTGCAGTATATTGTGACAATGATCAGTTCGTGTACATTAAATAGTAATGTACATCAATTTAAAAATGACCAAATGTCCAAAACACACGTTTATTCTATCAAAGAACATGTGCAATATATATATTGAGTCAGTGATCTAGTAAATAGTACAATAAGTGCTTGCCATTTATCAGCAATTTATTCCAGAAGACATCATTTGGCAAGCACAAATGAAGTAGGGTGAGAAGATCCAGCGCACCAAACAGAGCATACCTGATTAGCCAGGCCGTGCAGCGGCCCAGCTAGACCATTCAGTGCAGCTGCAAAAGAAAGGTAAGGATCTGACAGAGCACTTCCAACCTGTACTTCAATGAATATCATGAGTGCTGGATAAAGTGGTCAATGACCATAGAGGAGATAGATAGAAAACGGCAACAAAGGACAATAGCCACCAAGATAGAAAATGGCAACAAAGGACAATAGCTACCAGATCATGAGCAATAACACAAGGACTTGAAAGGGCTTATATATAACAGCGAAAATTTCTCTCCAAATTAACAGAACGCAAAGATGCTCAACTCCAAGTTAGCTGAGTAGCTGGCTTCCAAATTGCTCCACTACAATATAGGAGGCTACCTTATACTATGAGCACCTCTGCCTTGACTTCACGTAGTTCAACTCTCCACTTTAGAGGATATCCTTACAACTGACTATTCTAGAATAGATGACTTTTTAATGCTTCACAAAGAAGGCCACATTGATATACATGGATTTTTCTAGATATACAATAGCTCATCCAGAAGAAATAAATATATAGATAGTCTTAATAACAGACCTCTACTACTATTAGAACCATTAATTTTATTTTGACTACTATACATTTCAAAGGAGGACTCTGTCAGCAGATCCTTCAAGATCACAGTTCAACTAACAAAGAACTTCAAGATCACAGTTCCAACTGCAGTACTGCTATGTTTATCTTACAATCCTTAAAGAGATCCTCCCTGATTTCTAGTTTTGTTTATCAGTACATACTAACGTATCACAGACACAATAATCATATTGCAGCAACCAAAGGCAAGC
The DNA here is from genome assembly GCA_017311315.1 of Dendrocalamus latiflorus. Lineage (NCBI taxonomy): Eukaryota > Viridiplantae > Streptophyta > Magnoliopsida > Poales > Poaceae > Dendrocalamus > Dendrocalamus latiflorus. The sequence goes on along the minus strand of CM029640.1, from coordinate 5,119,381 downwards.
AGTGACATCCGGTGCTATAGTGCTGGTGCATGCCAGAACTGTAACATATAAAAAGATGTGTAAGGCTGCTGCCAAATAAAAGTATCGTACAGCAGCCAGCCACCCAGCAGTCATCCTTTGGCAGGTTCAGAACATGGTGACAACACTAACAAGAAAAATCATTTATGAAAACAAAGAAACAATAATTACCAGGTGGCCAGTGTGAGCACTGACATTCCCGCCTTCATGGTCACTGCAAGAACAGGTGGCAGTATGAGGGAAAATCAACATAAGTCTTTCAGAAACAAACATAGAAATGGAAACAAGGATGGATGAAATTACGTGTGAATTGTCACATATAGACGCATCAACTCCAGCATTTTGGGATCGTCAAAACCAAGCATGTGTGAAAAATTGGCTGCGTAGTCCAATGCATTATCAGATGCTATAGTTTTCCCATCCTTGAAAATCCTTCAGAAAACCAGAGGAACAGGGTTATTGCTATTGCAGTTAACAAATTTTACAGACTGTCTGGATATTTAATTTCACAAAACATTCATTGACCGATGTCATGGTCCAGTAAGTGTATTGAAAGACGGTGCATGTGATGGAACAAAAGCTACCTGCGGTAAACATATGAAGCCACTGGTGGAAGCCGAGAAATCAAATTTAAACAATCTTCATAAGTAGGCTCCCAAAACCTATACAAACAATAATAATAAATGCCATGCACCATTGAACAAATGAATCAGTTTGGACGCAGCATAAATCCCAAGCATACTTTGACTTTGGCATTCCTTTGTCGTAAGCTTTTTGAAATTCACTCTCAACCTGAAATAGAGGTAAAATAGAAAAGCTAAATTAACTTACTCTGGAGGCTCTAAAAGAATTCCAAACACCCAAAAAAAAGGATTCATGGAATCGATTTCAACGAAAATTTGAATTTTCTTAATTTCTTTCTACTTGCACCAGTTCTCATCTCAATACACCTTCAAATAAGTGTCAATGAAATGTCCTTTTATTTCCGAAGGGTGATATGCTACAAAATAACACAACAAGACAATGAGAAGGGCTTACCTGAAGTGCCATCACTCCAGTGGTAAACTGAGTCATTGGATGAGCAGTTACAGGTAGAGCATCTATTGCCTTATAGACATGCCCTGCATCCACATCAAAATATCAAATATAAGGTGCTTGAGGGCAAAGTGGAAATGGAGCGTATATTTTTAAATAACTCAAGTTTGCAGTACAGTATTCCTGCCACAATTTTTTTTGAAGCTTGAATACACAAGAAACGCAAAACAATTTTTATTTTTTTTCAAAGCTGAAGATTCAAATAAGTTATTTTTTTATCCCAAGTTTTATTATCTTAAAAGAAAACACAAAAAGTCGCAACTCAAAACATCAATAGAACAGGGCCAAAAAAATCCTTCAGTTACCTGTCAACTGCATAAAGAACATCAGTTTAAGATAACAACAGCTCATATTCTAAGGCATTTAAACATGTTAACCGAAAAGATAACATATTACTATCAGAGTGCAGTACCTTCAGTTTTTTTTTTAAAAAAAAATACTTAACTAAAGAGCTACCTGAGTCAACAAAGTATACAAGAAATTTGGTATGCTTTTTGTCTACTTGCAGATTAGAACTTCATAGCAACAAGAACTCTTAAATCTATGTATTCACCGGACTACATTTGAATTTTAAAACAATGAGAAATTAGACAATGATATTAATTCGTTCAGATAGTTTGTGAATAATTTGAGTAAAGTATAATGCAATTAGCCAGCATGCACAGCAAGAGACCTGGAACATTTGAACGGCTAAGCAATTCCTTTGATAGAGCATCAACTTGCTCTTTGGTTGGCACCTAAAATAAACAAAAACCAATCAGCCCACACTAATAGCTAAAGAATTCAATATCACAAAACTAGGGTGAGAACAGGGCAAAACCAAAAAAGTTTTCAGTGATAACAGAAAAGTCAACAAGAAACTTTTGTTCCCTACTGAATCAACAACAAAATATTCTTCCTATTTTTAGAAGGAACTTTTTTAGCAGACCACTAAACTGAACGTGTGGTAAGTGCATTATAAGAAAGCAAACCTTTCCGGTCAAAAGAAGCCAAAGGAGACCCTCAGGCAAAGGTTCTCCATCTTTAACTGCTGTTGGCAGTACTTTCTGGCACTCTGGAATAGAGAGACCCCTAAAACGAATACCCTGGATAGAAAGGAGATATATATTACATACAACAACAAAAAGATATAGTGATGCATGTTTAAATTTGGCATCATCAAAATTAGTTCCAATACTATCATAAAATGTGCAATGACGCCCTCACACTAAAAGATAAAATCATAAAAGAATTATGCTCTTGCAGTCAAGCAAGTTCCTGTGTAATGATTTGAGCAAATTTAGTCCATGGATCCAAGCACACCTCTTTTAATTCACTGTAATATAGTCAATTCTGGAACTTGATTAAGATTTTGACATAAAATATACAATTAATACACCAAATTTTGACATAAAATATACAATTAATACACCAATTATTAGTAGAAATATGTTATGCTCAAGTATTACCATAGAAACTTATTAGGTGATTTGAAGATAATACAGTTATTCAATTTTTTAGTCCGCCGCATGTTACAACACATCTAGACCAAATATGCTATTTGCCCTTATATTACGCTAACATAGCTCCATGAAGTGGAAGAATGCAAGGATACCTCCTCTGGGTCAAGTAAAGATGTTTCCCAAAGCATTCCAATCATCCCTCTCATCCCACCAAGGACCTGGAGAAACATTGTTCAGGTTTTGGCCCAATAAGTAAAAAAAAACCTAGAAAAGCAATAGAGTTATCCATAGAAAATTGTTACAAAATGCATACCATATCCATAGTTATGTTTCCAAGCTGGACCTTTCCATGCTCCGACTTAAGTTTCTTTAAGCGATCCTGAAACAAAATGCAGTTTAGATGAAGTAATGCTACATTAGTTATGAATTCTCTATCATAACGTAAACTAAACGGAGCAAAGAACCAGCTGCCAAGTAGGCCCTTCTCCAATACCATTTCTGAATATTCTGATTATTTACAGCCAAGTGCAAAACTAAAATTTTGAACAAAATAATAGCCTAATAGGCCTATCTTCTAACGTATTTTTCAATTAGCCAGATAATACAATCTAGTACAACTCAAACATTACATATTCGATGAAACATGGTGTTTCCTTAAAAGGTGTTGAAACTTGAAACGACGTATTCAAAGCTACTTTCAGAGATTTTTTTTTTGGCACATTCCACCACAGCGTTTGTGAGCAAAAAGCGATCTACAGCACTTGGAAGCAGGAAGTAAGCACATGCTCTCACACGGTATGATATGAAAGAAAAAGGTGGACACTATTGGCTAAAAAGAAGGAAAGATAAGGAATCAGATACCACAAAATCTTTTCAACTTTACAAGATTTATTAGATGCACAAGTGAGTTACAAACCTGTTGTTCAGGAATCAGTTCCTGCAGCTGGGACCTAAGATCCTGCATTTTCAGAAAACACAATCAGCATCATGTTCAGTGCACACCGAAATTCCCATCAAGAGAAAATCTAGCCAAAAAACCATCATAGAGACTAGCAGCTTCCAATTTCACACGATTATATATACAAATTTCAGCACAAAATAGAAAAGGAAGATAACCATCTTACGAGATCGGAAGCGCTCTGCATCTGCAGCCATCTCACACCACCAAGAGTGGTGGCCTCCTGTGCCTGGCGACACAAGCAACCAAAAAAATCAGCATCGCTAATGGCAAACCGGCACACGAATGCGCCACCACCAAACACGACACGGAAGATGGGTCACTCACCATACAGGATCGCAGCCTCGAGACAGCAGCGAGGCCTCGGAAGAACGCCATGGCTGGAGCGTGCGGCTACCGCAGCTGAGTAGAACACAAACAGGCAATTTTTATCAGACCCAACAACTCCATCAAATCAATCAAAAATAAATCAATAAAATGGGATAATTCATATTATACCACTCCAAAGATTGGCATGTCTGGAGACACCACTCTAAAGACTGTTTTCCATATTATATCACTCTAAAGAATTTCAGATTCACACAATGCCATTACATCTCATTTCTTGCCTTTTCCTTCATTTTGCCGCATTTAACTCATGCAAAAAGTACATTATATCCTTAGGTCAATTAGTGTGATATACGAAAACTCCACCACCGTTGGACACACAAGAGCTAAGAGCTTCACCTCTTGTAAACACATCACGCCTACATCTACGTGGGGGCGTCGTGAACAGCGGGCATGGCTACAGCCTACAGGCCCCGTGGGCGGCGCACGGCGACGCGAGCTCGGACGGCAGACCTGGGCGGCGGGGCGGTTGGTGCAGGCGGATCAAGATACTCTGAGGCGGCGGCGGTGCCAAGGGCACGGGCGACAGTCTCTGGGCGACGACGTCGAGCGGCGCCGGCGGCGCAGATCGTCGGTGACGCCGTTGGCGGCGCCGGCGCCGCGGGCAATGCGATCGGTGAGGGCCGTGCGGCCGGGGCAGGCGGACGCACATGTGAGCGAGGCAGTAACAAAGGCACGGACTCGTGGTAGGGGAGAGATTAGGAGGAGAAAACCAAACCAATCTAATCTGCTGATCTGAACTTGGTCGATTAGCAAAAACGTATCAGGTGGCGCACGCGAGTGTTATCGTGCTGATATCGTATTGAAGTATTGGTGGCGTTGCCGACGATTTCGTCAAACATAAAAGTAGAAGCTGATAAAAGATGTAGCTCATGTTCTTTTGGGCTATGGTTGATGAGATACGGACAGCGTCTACAGTTTTAGGTTTAGAAAGTCGTTTTTGAAGAATTCGCTTCAAAAAGCTGTTTGAAGAAACCGCCGCATTTGCTTCGACGGAAGAAGTACAGGCTAAAAGCCACCTCAAAAGCCCAAAAGAATCCGCCGCCGTCCTCTGTATCGGAGGAAATCGGGAACGAGGTGGAAGAGATGGCGGAGACGGGAAGGGTTGCTTACCGGTGCTCGTTCTTCTAGAGCACGGAGGCCGGGGAGCAGAGGTCGGAAGACCTAGGCCTGGCTGCTCCCAGCAGTTGCTCCGGCGGGCAGCGTCTGGACTCCGAAGGGATGGGGGGTGCTGGCGTTGCGCGAGCGGAGGAGGGCGCGAGGGCGGGGGGTTTCGCCGATCTGGCGTCTCGGCTCGGGCGGCGCACGCGTCGCGTTCGGTGGGAGGGAGGAAGGAGAAGAGCTGTTGGTGGTTGACTTAAGGGGGAAGGCGGACGGCACGGGCCACGGGGGCGGGCCGAGACAAGGAAGGAACTTGTGGTGGGCCGCGGGCGCGTATCGTTGAACAGGTGGAGTTGGACGCGGCTCGGCGGAGGCGCGTGCCGGGCTCGTCGGTTGGACGAGGGGTGACGCGGAGCGCGCTGAGAAACAGGCCGCAGCCGTCGAGGAGGAGGGCACGCACGGGCCGCGGCGCTTTGGTTCGGACGCGTGCTGGGCTAGCCGGGCCTGTCCGGCCATTGCCTCTGCCGGCCCGCGTCCGCCTGCGGCTCGTGCCGGACCCACCCTCCGATAGCTGGCATGACCGCATGAGCGGACTGGTGTCCGGTGCACAGACAAGTCTAGCTAGAGGTGAAAACGTATCACATATAAATATATAATAAGTGTGTTATATTTATTTTTATATTTTTAGATGTGGATATAAATATAGATATATCAGATACGAATATAAATATGAATAATGTCGAATACAATACAAAGCAAATACGAATTGAATCAAATGCAGTCATGAATATTTCTCAGAACATAAAAACCCTTTAAATTATACACATAAAATGAATAAAAAATATAACTAGTTTATTTGATCTAAAACATTTATGAAGAGCATTCATAAATTCTTCATATAGGCTAAAGTTTCCTGTCTAACTTCATGTATTGATGTATATGTTAATGCACGATAGGTTAGGCTGAAATAGAGGGTATAGGTTATGGATATTCGCCCTTGAATTTCTGGATAATTCATATTCGTATTCAACAGATAGGAAACTATCAAATTTATATTCATATCTAACAGAGAAAATTTATATTTGTTTTTGATCTGATAATATTCGATAAATATCCGAACGAATCTACATCAGCGGCAGGGAATAATAATGCAGGGCTCATGGTTGAGCTTGCAAGACGTGACACCAATCCTTCCCCACCGTTCCACGATCCAGCTATCGCGCCTCCCGAGTCCACAATCTTTTTCCGCTTACAACCCGGCCCGATTCTACTCGTAGCACGACCTTGGTTCTTTTGTGATGCTTCGTCAACGTAGCGACGATCATATTTTCTTGATGAATCGTGTGGTACACTTGTACTGACCGTTCCACCTGCCGCCAAAGCAGAGCAACATGCAAACAACACAGGAAGCGTTTTTTTTCAGCTGCAATAGTTTATGGTTGTAGCTAATAGGTTTTTGTATTAGCACTAACGTTTAAATAAACGAATTTAATGTTGATAAGTCGTTTTAAAATGACTAATTTAATAAGATGCTTTAAAAATACAGCAAAAAATCGTTCTATTTATTTATTCTATAGGATCATCGATGACAATCAGAGAGCAGTGAATGATTGTAATCCTCAGCGGAAACTTTTTCTTTCAACTACACTATTTTCTAGATGTCCAACACGCAACACAGAAAAACACACACAAAAAATAGCTAAAAGGAATAAAAGAAGTATTATTATTACCTCTCCTTGGTTGTGTTACCTTTTACTTTGAATTCCTTCTCACGTGTAGAAGCAAAGCAATGCTAAATATATGCTTGAGTGCACCACGCATGGGATAAGGAAGTCACGAAGTGATGCAGTTGTTTTGCTCACTCACGGGAACCGAGAACGTGAAACCATGATTCGTTGGTCTTCGCGTCGCACGTTACTGCTATTTTTCTAGCGCTGGCCTCGATTCACTGTTGGCTTTGCCGGTCATGCGTAGTGACGCCCGGGCCGACGTGCTGCCTTGGCATCTTGCTGGCAATTTCTTTCCGCGAACAGAGTTGAGTTCAGCGATGATGCGTCACACCAGAACGGAGGCATCGAATTTTTTCTCAATAGATCTAATCTAATATTTCTGAATCATGGTGGCTACAAAGTGCTCTCTCTGCACCCCTAAACCCTATCACCAAATTAGTCTCTCCAAAAGCCACAGAGCTAGCCTTTAACCCCATATCTATTTATAGTTTAGGAACAAAAACATGGGCTGAGTCTAAGCCCACGAGTTCTAATCCAATTCCAACAGCAAATGAACCCGAAACCCTTCCTAACATGGGTTTTTCCAAAATTTCAACTTTTCTAACGTGTCACGTGTCGAAGCCTCCAAGACGGCACCTCTCGTAGCTTCTCCACGCGTCATCACCACGTGTCGTAGCCTCCGGACCACACCTCCGTAGCTCCAACACGTACCATCCATCCCTGATCTCCATGCGCCCCAACATAAGCCCGACCATCTCGTGACTTTCTTGACCGTCTGAACCTCGAATCTCCCATCCTAATTCCGGTTCACCTCGTCACCGACCATAATCGTCTCTATGTTCAACCTGCACATGCAAAGACCAAAGAACATTTTTCCAGCACAAGTTCGTCCCAACTTGACCAACATCAGTCCACACACACCACACGTCTCGCATAACATAGATAAACAATATCATTAAATATTCATCACAAATTAACCATTGTCAATTATTCATCACCAAAATAACATATACCTAACCACATGGTCTAACATATTCGAAAAAGCTACTAAGAAAAATAGGGCCAAAACCGGGTCGGTCGCATTGATCTGTGCTAGGCCTGGCACTAGTTTGGACCTTTTGTTCCCCCACTAGCTTTAGTTGGAAGGAACCCATCCACCCTGAGGCAATCCTTTTCCTTTCCTTTGTGAGATCGATCCGAGCCATGGCCATTGACATGGACCCCTCATCTAACCCTTTCTCATGCTGCACACTGTTGCACCGATACCAACCAAACTCTTGGCCAAGTATACATTGGAGGGACATTGCTCTGCGCATTCTTGTTCCCAACGTGTGTTCATCTGTATTCTTATTTCTATGTTTTCTTCTTTACGTAGAGAAGAGAACATAGAGATGTAGATGCGTAAACAAAGAAACATGTAATAACGTGTGTGATCATTGAATAGCCGTGGAAAGCGTTTCTAATTGTCAGAGCATGTTTCCAACATGGGAATTATACAATATTCCTTATAAATTATACTATTAGACATTGCCAGTGTCTTGATGTACGATAGGAACATTGTGTGCTCCGTATGTCGTTAGATGTTTATAAACATATAGATCACATACCGTCGGATCACCTTTTTATGGTTGGTGCAACAAAATATCCCCAATAGAAACAAAATGTATAGCGAGCTACAACCAAATTTTGTTGCGTTGCAACAAAAACACCCAGGCATTCCCCCACGCAACAATTAAGACACTCATGAAACATTTGATTTCGAGTGTGCAACATTTTGCAATGATAGTTGCAACATTGGGAAAAAAATTTAAAAAAGCCATTATCTCAACAAAAACGTTACTACATTATAAAATAACAACCTTTTACAACAAAAAATCTTGTACATGCAACAAACACTCAACTCATCTGTAAGGCGATACAGTGGCAGCGTCCGTTTGTTTGCCATTTGACTCGGCTCCTTCGGCCACCAACCTCTCTTCTACATGGCGATCTAGGGTCAGCGATCCTTAGCTAGCTATCCTCCGTGATTTTGGGAGAGGTTGTGTGATGGTGGCATGGTTAGCAACTTAGCATCATGCAATTGAAGGGATCGATGGCAGATGGCGGCGGTAAGTGAAAATTGCAGCTGCCACCAGTGCGCTGAGTTAGTGATTGCGGATGTTGGATTCGAGGTGAGATTTTGGAGAGACGGTAAGGATGTAATATGGGAGGAAGGAGAGAGAGGATAAGTGAAATGGATGAACACTGCTGCCACAGGGAGACCAGTAAATATAGGTGGAGATAAGCAGATGCGGAGGAGTTCGAGCGATGTCTTGTGGATTTGCTCATATGGTGCCTCTCACTGTTGTAACTGCGAGGGCATTTCGGTAATTTCCTAATTAAAAAGGAAAAGAAAGAGAGAGAATGACAGGTAGGGCCCACCTGTCAGTGGGCCTTCGTCTCCTCTCGGGGCTGGCTCACGTGACGGTTCGCGTTAGCGTCGGTTTGGCTCCTCACGTGCGAGCAGAGCGGCGGTGTCCACGTCTCCCGTGTGACCGAGTCGAGCGACAGCGGTGGCGATGGAGGCGCCACTAGCGCGGGCGCTTCGGCGCCAGCCGTGGCTGCAGCTCGCCGTCCTCTACCCCCACTCCCTTTAAAAGGCGCCTCTCCTCTCTTTGCTGGGCAGAATGCGTGTGTAAGTCCTCCCCTCTCCGATCTCAAATCTCTCACTGTGTTTCTTTGTGCTTGAGCCTAGAGAACCGCCGGCCGAGTCATCTCCTGTCGTTGTTGGCTGTGGAGCGCAAATCGTCGATTCTAGGGTTTCCCTTTCAGTTTCTTTGAGCCTCTTCTTCGATTTGGTTGAGAGGAAAGGTTTGGGATAACTCCTAGAGACTGATTTGGCTCGGGCTTGTGCTGTGTTTATGTGAGATTTTGTGATTTGTTCTTGCGAATGTGTGTCGCTCTTGGCCGGAGCTCTCGGTGGTCTTGTGCGGCATCAACCCTAACCCTCGACTCCGACGTCGGCATCCCGAGGTTGGAGTGGGCATTGTATCTCCATCTACCTCACTCCTCTACTACGAGCAGCACAAGGGGGTGTTAGGTTTTCTGGGACAGTGCCATGTGTGTGCCTTGCCGTGTTCAGATTCTTCTCAATGATTTCGAATATCACCACTACTGTGAGTATATTAGTTGTTGATTCTTTGCAACTTTGTGAATTATTTCACCTGTCTGTGAGTATCACTAGCTGGAAGATTGCAAAGAAGTTTCTGTGATTTAATTGCTCTGTGATGAAATGACATATTGATGAGATTATATATTGATGTGATGGTAGATTAATCTTGAACTTCAGTTAATTCTGCTATTTTCCTTTCATTTATTGCTGTCCTCTTGTTGTTCTCTGTTTTGAACCTGGACAGTAGTGAGTATTGCTGTTTTCTGGTCTGTGCCGAGCTTTGTTGAATCAATAGTATACTCTGTATGAATGAAAGATTGATTTTTGGATGTTTGGCTCTGTCCAGTCAGCTTACTTTTTATTTGTAAGTCTTTGTCAGTAGCAAGATTTAATTCTAACTCAAGATTTAATCTATAACTGTCATATATAATTAAGATTAGATTTTGTCATGGCGGAGATGGCCAAGATTAAATCTTGTGCAACTAGCCTTCTGAGAGCACTAAAAACAATTCAATTTGTTGAACATAAGCTGTATCTGATCATATATGTTAAGTTTTCAATGAGATTAGCATGTAGATACACATGTATACTTGATGTCATGCTGATTTTGAACTCATATATGACATTTATGTTGAGCATGTGTTTCTTTTACAATGACTTAAATGATTCATATGTTAATATGTTGGTTAAATTATTTCTATGCCATATTTTATCTTATTTGAATATTTATAGTAGTTGCTAAAATTAAATTAAGAATTATACTTATACCGCGTATATTACAACACTCACAAGTAGTCAAGCACTGCACGAGAAATAGGCCGTCCGAGCAAACAGCCCGCATCAAACACCTGGCTGTAGCAATATCCTATACAATTTCCTGTAAATTTCCTATTTTCGGAACAAGCTCTCAATGAGGATCAGAACTACAGAATTAAGCAGCATCTTACAACTGTCCTTACTGATGATCTCTCTCTCTCTCTCTCTCTCTCTCTCTCTCTCTCTCTCTGAATCAAGATTGTCCTTGCGGTGCTACCTTTTCATCAAGACAACAAAATGATTTGCCGCCATTGCAGGTTCGTCAAAGCTGTGCTCCATGCCTTTTTAATCACTCGTATTAGGATTGAAGTACCCGTTGTTTGAATCGGTTGCCCATATAATTGTCCTGCAAAGTCTGATGCACTTTCTGCCTTTCTTCGGATTAACCTCTGATGTGATGTCCTTTCTTTAGCTGTTGTTTAGTATGTAAGCATCATCAGAAAACATGCTTACAAAATTTTCTTGCATTTTTGTGACATGTGAGATGGTGACAAATCTTTCATCTACTCATGTTTCACTTCCCATCTCTGTCGAGCTCTGAACCACACACTTCGAGAGTGTTAGGGTGCAAAATTTGGCGTGATTTGCACTAACCTGTCGAGTCAGTTAGTTGTTGGGCAGTCAAAATCTACCTCTCGTCCTCATGTACGCACAAAACTCTTCCATGCCCCTTCTTTTGCAGCACTTTGCTCGGCAGTAATTTTGGTCATGGCCCGCCTTAGAAACAAGATCTCGCTTTCTGTGCAGTACATGTGTCCAATCGTCGTCTTCGAAAAGAAATATCGCCAATTGGCCAGCATACACCAAGAACAAGGTGATTTTGGACTGTAGAAAGTATGATTTTACATGGATTTCCATCTTGACCATGGTGAAGGGCGACTTGGCTAGGTTTGGCGGCCGAGAAGCGACGAAAGGCCCATGCCGTTACTCCGAAATCCGACTAGTAACCAACCATATGAACAATTATAGGCGAGATGTAGCATCTCTAATAATTGGTTACTAGTATAGTGGGTAGGATTGCAGGTATGCAAGGCGCGCATGAATTAGACGCCACGACGGGCGCGGACGATGGCGAGACGGAGCAAAGCCGCGAGACGAGAATGCGATACGAGGCTGCGAGCCACCGGCCCAAACGTAGAGAAGGCCACCAAATGCGCGCGTAGCATCCAGCCACTCATCACACACTCCACACGAGCGAAAGCTTCCGCGCCACAGCCGGCCATGAGGAAGGACGCGGCCGGCTGCAAGCCCGCAGCCGCCGGCATTGCGGCGAACGCATGGCTGCCTGTTGCCAGGCTCAACCTGAAGCCGTTCGTCGCGGCGCTGACGGCGCTGGCGCTCGTCATGGCTGTCTGGCACCTGCAGCCACGCCGGTCCGCGCTGTTCTCTTCCACCGCCGTGTGCGCCCAGCCCGCGCAAGAAACGCCGGTTCGGCCCCTCGCTGTCCAGGCCAAGAGATCGTCCAACTTCACGCTCCCGCGGCCGCGGGATCCGAACAAGCGGGAGTTCCGCGCGGTAGGCAGCGCCGCGGCGCTGTTCGTGCAGATGGGCGCGTACCGCGGCGGGCCGTACACGTTCGCGGTCATCGGGCTGGCGTCCAAGCCGACGCACGTGTACGGCAAGCCGTGGTTCCGGTGCGAGTGGGCGCCCAGGTCCAACGCCTCCTCGCCGTCGGGGGCGCCGGCACGGCCCATGCGCGCAGCCAAGACGTACCACATGCTCCCGGACTGGGGCTACGGCCGCGTGTACACCGTCGTCGTCGTGAACTGCACCTTCGCGCGCGCGCCCAACGCCGACAACGCCGGCGGCGAACTCGTGCTGTACGCGTACTACTCGCCGTCGCCGGACCGGTACCAGCGGATCGTCGCGCTCAAGGAGGACTCCGGCTCGTACGACGAGGCCAGGTTCCGGCCGCCGTACAAGTACGAGTACCTCTACTGCGGCTCGTCGCTGTACGGCAACCTGAGCGCGGCGCGCGTGCGGGAGTGGATGGCGTACCACGCGTGGTTCTTCGGTCCCAGCTCGCACTTCGTGTTCCACGACGCCGGCGGCGTGAGCCCGGCGGTGCGCGCGGCACTCGCGCCCTGGGTGCGCGCCGGGCGCGCGACGGTCCAGGACATCCGCGCGCAGGCAGAGTACGACGGCTACTACTACAACCAGTTCTTGGTCGTCAACGACTGCCTGCACAGGTACCGGCACGCCGCGAACTGGACCTTCTTCTTCGACGTGGACGAGTACATCTTCCTCCCCGACGGCCGCACGCTCGACGCCGTCCTCGGCGAGCTCAGCCCCTTCACGCAGTTCACCATCGAGCAGAACCCCATGTCCAGCAAGCTGTGCGTGCAGGACCCCAACGCCGACTACTCCAAGTAAGTGTACTCGATCGAAGAACTCCTGATTCCTCGTTGCTGCAACGCTCTAACATTGATGAGATCGTCGTGAAGGCAATGGGGGTTCGAGAAGCTGGTGTTCCGGAACTGGATCACCGGCGTGCGGCGCGACCGGAAGTACGCGATCCAGGCGAGGAACGCGTACGCGACGGGGGTGCACATGTCGGAGAACGTGATCGGGAACACGACGCACAAGACGGAGCACCTCATCCGTTACTACCACTACCACAACACCATCAACGTGCTCGGCGAGGTGTGCCGCGAGCTCGTCCCCGCCGTGCCGCCTGACGGGAACGTGACCTGGTCCGACAAGACGCCGTGGTACCACGACGACGGCATGAGGCGCCTCGCCGGCGTTGTCCGTGAGTCCGAGAGGCGCACCATTGGCAACGTCCAACTCTGACACGATCACGTAGCCGCATCAAACAACTTTGTATAGTACTACTATACTACAATAGCTTCCCCTTCCCCTTCTCTAACGTGTGCCCCTTCCCCTTCCCCTTCCCCTGCGCGGATCCCGCCTCCTCGTCGTCGCCGGAGCGCGCCACCGAGCGCCGGTGGTCGCAAGGAGGGCGGCGGCGGGGATTTCCTCCTCGCGGGCACCTCTCCCCCTGTCGGCAGAGGGCAAAAGCGCCGCGTGCGGGCTTCTCGGGCCTCTCTCCTCCTCCCCCCCTTCCCCGTCCGGATCTCGCCTCCTCGCCGTCGCTGGTGCGCGCCGCCGGTCGCCGGTGGTCGAAAGGAGAGCGGCGGCGGGGTTCCCCCCCCCCAGATCTGGTCGGTGGGGAGCAGAGGGTCGTGAGCTCCCCGGCATCGGCTCGGATCCGGCGGCTTGGTGGCCGGATCTGGCGTCTCTCGGCCCGGATCTGCGGCGCCGCGGCGGGCTCCTGATTGGGCGACTTCGGTGCCGGCACCCCGTGGGCGACGACGTGGTCGGCAGCGCGTCGGTGGAGCTTGGGACCTGGCTGTGCTAGAGCACGACGCCGTGCCCGCCATCTCCGTCGCCGCGAGCGTAGCGGTGGCTGCGTCGGACTTTGCTGCGGCGGCGACGGTCCTCGGGCCGCTGAGCTGGCCGGTTTGTTCGGTGTGCTCTTCTTGCTTGGACTAGAGCTGATGCCATCAGGATCCGCCGGCGGTAGCTCCCTCCTTGATAGGAAAGGATAGGAGCGAGGGAGTGTAGTCCCGGCGAGCATGTGGGCGAGGTGAGAAGTGGCGGAGCGAGATGAGCGTGTGCTCTGCCAGGGCCCTTGGCGGCACCGGCGAGCTCTTACCAGACCTCGTCTCTGAAGTTCCGTCTTCACCGGACTCAGTTGCCGGTTTGGGATGTGGACGGCGACCTGCCGGGTTGTCGGATCTGGGCGCTACCTGGAGGCTTTCAGCATCGGCTTAGATGGGGCCGGCGGTGCCAAACGGTGGGTGGATGCAAGGGCGGCTTATGCAGGGACGGACTTTGCAGGGAGCGGCCCGTCGAGGAGTTCAAGGGTGGCTATGCCATGGCCTTGAGACATGCAGGACCTCGGTGTGTTGATGACGATCTATTTTGCGTGTGGGTAGTGTGTGGGGTGCTGTGGAGGTGCTGGCGAAAGCCTTACCGGTGTTCTTGCCGGTCTCGACAACGATGACGCCTTCGGGCGCCATTTTCCTTCCTGGAGGTGTTGTCATGGCACTACATTGCCCTCATGTTTTCTGATCTCCAGGTGAAAGCCTAGCCTTGGTGAGGCGGGCGACGTCGGTGACCCTCGTCGCCTCTTTGGAGACGTCGCTTCGGAGGTGCATCTTCACGCAAAGTATACGAAGGTTGGATGGCTCAATCGGATGAGGACAGAAACTTGGTCGAAAGCAAGGACGATGAAAGAGTTCTGAAGCTTAGTCTTTCTAGCTTTTTTCATTGTCTTTAAGATGTCTTTAGTGTTGTTTTATGCTCCTCAGTTTTGAGGCTTTGAGCCTAAGAGCTCGTGTAACTTTTGGCTGTATATATCCCTTGTGGATATAGAGGCTGGATATTATATCCTTTATCTAAAAAAATATACCCTCCACGGATGAGGCTGAGAACTGTGAAGAAAGCAGATTTCAGCCCACGTACTGCAACGTTTGTCAATTTTACGATCTACAAAGAAAATTACACGAACGAACATTTCGTCGGTGCAAATTTCACCGTTTCATTTCTTGACCATAAAAGGTGTTCCTCTCTTCTTCTATGCTCCAATATGTTAGGAAGCAGAGCGTGATGCGTTTGCAGAACAGGAACGAGGAAGCTCTAGCTTGTTGCTCATGGCATTGCCACTTGACCTACAACCTACCGTACCGTACAGGGACCCGGTCTTTGTCTCCAGTTGCTGCCATCAGTGTCATGGGTCTCACAGCATTTGCAGCCTGGCTTGCTGTTTGGTAGGCCAAAATTCTCATGCCAAATCGTCTTCAGATGCCATGTAGCTAAGAGCTTGAGATCAAGCCAAATCGCTCAACATCTGCTCATTCTTTCCTGATTTTCTATGTCATTTTTTTGTAGGTATTTCGGTTTCTTCACTTGAATTTCACTACTGTTCTATGTGGATTTGCTAGACAGTATCACAGTAGTGAAACTACACTTGCAAAATGTACATCGCTGATCTTCAATACTCGTTAGTCGTTAGCACAGGCTGGCCCTTTGCACCCGGGCAAGGTTAGTACTTGTTCTGTTTCTCACGAGCTTTAACTATAACATGAATTTCTAATTGGCGAGTGGTGACAATTTTTAATTACCACCGGTTGCTCAGTCAGATTTAGGAATCAGGATTCAAATGTCACGTCCCTCTGTTCCCACAGTATTTATCCGCTCACCCTGTATATGCGTCTGTTCTTTTCCTCCGAAGCTGACGGCTTTTAGCTTTTGCTACAGTACCTAACTTTCAAATGGAGTATTTTCTCAAGGCAAAGTCTACAAGTTAAACGATGTACACGTTAAAAACCCAACATCTATACCAGCCAAAATCACAAGTGATTATCTCTCTCCGTAATATGTACCGTAAACCGCCAAAATTCAAAAAATTTAACCAAAAACCATAAACCGCAGCCGTAGCCAAACAGGAGGCACAAATAAGTAATGACTAATGGAATTGGACATCCTTCCTTGCCACGTTAAATGACATATTTCAACCATTCAACATTTTTCACATCATTAATTTCAAGGTAGATGAATAGGCGTATATTTTAAACTATTTTTGTTTAAATGTATAATTTTCCTACTCATACTGATACTAAATAAACTATCTACTTCATATACAAAATTTAAAAGGCATCACTTGAATATTTTCTTCCTAACTATGATCTAAATTTGTAACCCTTGCATTAGAGATCAGGGAACCCTTTGTTTTTGAAGGGAGGAGATTTTTTCAAGGGGAATAGGGTAGAATTCAAGGAGAAGGGGAGGGAATTCATGGTCATTGGATCTCTAATCTAACAGTCCTAAATCTGGATGTTAGTTAAAAAGAAAATATCTAGATGATGTTTAACAAAACCTAATTTTAAAATACAATAAAAAATTACCTCACAAGAGTCGTTTCTTCCCCTCCTCCCTCTCCTCTTCTATCCTCTCTTTTCTTTCCTCTCCTTTTTTCTCACCTTCTGCTCTCCTCCTCCATCTCCTTTTCTCTCGTCTATCTCTTCTGTTCACCGTGCGGTTGAGCGGTCTCGGCTGTTCGGCCGCGCGGTCCATTTATCTGCGCTTCCAGTCGTCCAGCCCTTCGGAAGCGTAGTCGCCTGACCGATGGGTGACTGTATGCAGTCGCCCGACCGTTCAACGACTGTAATAATTCGTCCAACGGCCGGCGGATTGCTTGCTTGTCACGTGGTCGTTGGGCGATAGGCTTCAGTCGCCTGATGATTAAGCGACTGAAATCTATTTTTATAAAAAAATTTCGGCCAGGTATATTTCTGTTATTTTGAATAAAAAATAGATTATTTATAAAAAAAATTCTTCTATCTTCATGTTTTGTCCATGTAACCAAGACCAACGCATTGGAAATCTACAGGGGCGAGTGGTTAACGAAAATAAGGAGCTAATCCAGGCCATACAGCGTACCGATCGAGTCTGAACTCAAATAGTACTGGTCGTATCGGACTGCATAACTGCATGTCTGCGGCGGGATCTTGTGCATCGGTGTACATGCCTCCGTCAACACAGCGAACTTGGATCGATGCACACCTTCCGTACCTCACCAACTGCCATGCCTGCATCAAGCAGCAAGCCCATCCCAATCGCTCGCGCGCGGCGTGCCACTGATATGCCGGCCGGGCTGCTGACAGCGGCGAGCGAGCGAGTGGTCTAGATCGACTGTTCGAAATAATATTGATATTTGTTAGTGTTTCATTAGCGTTTGTCGTGCATCAGTGTAAAACATCCAAGTTAAATACACACATATGTTACTGGGATTAGTCATGTGGCATATGCATGTAGTGGAGATGTGGCCTAACGTGCATGCACTGGTGGCAGGCTGCATGCCATGGTGTTTGGCCAAGTCGTGTGGCCATGAGAATAGGATGGGCTGTTGCTCAATGTATATATGGGTCATGAGCTTAGTTGGGTTGTTAGCTTACATGTAGGAAGGTGCGTAGTGGTTGTTTAGTTCACTGTGTGCGTGCGTGGGTTTAGTGGCCAGGTAGAAAGGATCAAGCGTAGCTCCTTGCTGTTGTGCCGTAGTATTTAAGTATCTTGTAATCATTTGATTAGCTTTGAGCTGAGTGAATAAAAGAGAGAGAAAAAACCCGGTGCTAAGCAGTAGTAGCACTACCAAGTTTCTGTGTGTGTTCTTTCTTCCGTGTTCATCTCCTCCCACATGTTCACATGTGTGTAGTGTGATCTCTGAGCCAACATTTGGTATCAGAGCCATGCCGAGGACAAAATTGGTGCCACCATCGGGTCACGCCATCGTCACCGGCGGTGGTCCGTCAAGGGAACCGGGAAGAGAAAGCAGCGTCTTTCTTCAATACCTTATGCTGAACAAGAGCAACTACGCCACGTGGGCAATCAAGATGAAGGTTTTCATGAAGGCCCAAGACGTCTGGGAAGCTGTGGTGGCCAACGACGTTGATGAGCGCAAAGATCAGATGGCTCTTGCGACCATCTTCCAAGGAGTCCCGGAGGAGACCCTCCTCCTACTCGCCGAAAAGGAGACGGCGAAAGCTATGTGGGACATGCTCAAGACGATGTACGTCGGCGCCGATCGCGTCATGGAGGCGCGTATGCAAACCCTTAAGAGTGAGTTCGAGGGTTTGCGCATGAAGGAAACGGAGTCGGTGGACGACTTCGCCATGAGGTTGACGACTCTCGTCAACCAGATTCGCAATCTTGGTGACGAGATGGAGGAAATCTACGTCATGAAGAAGCTTCTCTGCGCTGTCCCGAACAAATACCTGCAGATTGTCTCAACCATTGAGTAATTTGGAGACTTGAAGACAATGACGGTGGAAGAAGCGATCGGCTGCCTCAAGGCGTATGAGGAGCGTCTACGCATTCCGGGCGACGACAACAACAACAAACATCTTCTTCTCACACGGGCCGAGTGGGAGGCCCTATCGTCGAAGCACGAAGGCGACGGTTCCAATGGCAATGGTGGCCGAAATTGCAGGTATCGCAAATTCGACAAGGCTAAAGTAAGATGCTACAATCGCAACAATTATGGGTATTTTGCTTCCAAATGCCACAAGAAGGAGGAAGAGGCGCATCTCATTATGGCTGATGCCGATGACGAACCGGCGCTACTTTGAGGCTTGGCGAGAAGGTACTCAAATAAACGGAAGTCAAGATTAGGGGGGAATTTGTTAGAAATAATCTTGATATTTGTTAGTGTTTCATTAGTGTTTGTCGTGCATCAGTGTAAAACATCCAATTTAAATGCACGCATATATTACCAGGATTAGTCATGTGGCATATGCATGTAGTGGAGATGTGGCCTAACGTGCATACACTAGTGGCAGGCTGCATGCCAAAGTGTTTGGCCAGGTCGTATGGCCATGATAGTAGGATGGGCTGTTGCTCAACGTATGCATGGGTCATGAGCTTAGTTGGGTTGTTAGCTTACATGTAGGAAGGTGCGTAGTGGCTGTTTAGTTCACCGTGTGCGTGCGTGGGTTTCGTGGCCGGGTAGAGCGGATCAAGACGTATCTCCTTGCTGTTATGCCGTAGTATTTAAGTATCTTGTAATCATTTGATTAGCTTTGAGCTAAGTGAATAAAAGACAGAAAAAACCCGGTGCTAAGCAGTAGTAGCACTACCAAGTTTCTGTGTGTGTTCTTTCTTCCGTGTTCATCTCCTCCGTATGTTCACATGTGTGTAGTGTGATCTCTGGGCCAACATCGATGCCGGGCCGTGAAATGTGCCACGCCGACTTAGCTCGCAGCATTACCGCACGGCTCTCTCTCCTAGGTTGGGCCGCGGCCCATGCCGTGCTTACCGTCAAAACACACCAGGCATGCAGCACCAAAAAAAGTTGCTTCAATTAACAACTCGGCGCCGTCGTGGCGTCGTGAATGGAGGAGTTAGTGGTCAATTAGTCCTCGTTGAATAGCACTGCACTTTAGCAAAGCCACATTTGACTGTATTATTATACTTACTAGAAGCTGATAAAGCTGCGCCGCGCATGTTGTGGCGCGGCAAGAGGAGGAGACACCTCCTTCCTTAATGCCTTGTCTTGTGGACGATGCGGCCATAAAGCAATCAAGTGATTCGCTCTGCGTGCTAAAAAAAAAGTTCTCTTTGATCCTGTTTCACTGACCATGGATCGAGAAACTCGCAATGTGGCTCCCTTAAACATGTAAAGATTGTACTACGTTCAATTCTCTCTACTTGCAAATGTAGTTCCTGGAAGCCTAACTGTCTAAACTTGTAAGGTTTCTCATGTGTCCTCCTTTTGTTCATGTCACCAGCCACCACCCTATGCAGCAACTTCATCATACTCTTGCTGATTGTATATCTGCCACATCAGCAGGTTCACGGAAAATGAGCAAATGCACAAACAACGCTTGCTTAGGGAAACTAGGAACTGAGAGCCTGTTTGGTTGGTGACATAAGTATGGATCCTGACCAAAAAAAGTCTTGTCTAAGGGTAGCTTGGAATTTTGATGTTTTTTTGCTTGACTAGGCATGCATGAAACTTACTTGTTTGGTTGGTGATATGTGCCTGAGAAAACTTAAATCCGAATTACACTTTGATAATTACGTGTGTTTAGATTTATTATGATAATTACATTGTTGCGAGGAGATAATCACATTTTAGCTCTATTCCCCTTCCTATTCACACATCAACCCAATAGAAAAAAGGCCATGGAGAAATTGAGCAACATTTCATACGGCTCATCGGTGATGGCTCCGGATCACAGATTTCCTAATATCTTTGCTAAACTAGCTGTGCCCGAATTTGGACGCCTGAGCCAGGCTAACTAGGCCGAGAGGGGTCATCAGGACAAGCTGGGAAGGAGAGAACGATGAGGACATGTACAAACAAGGCTCCGGCACCTCCTAGGGACACCTCCGGCCAAGCCAAATCTCTCCGGCCTTCAACCAAACAGACCTCGCAAGCATGAATACAGCTTCCCTATTCCCTTTTCTGTGGTCCCTTACACATGGCAGCAGTCCGAAAAGAGTATGTGTTGTTGTATGTCCACAAAAAGTAAAACAGAAAGAATAGTCCGCTGACACATGTGAGGAAACAGGGACGGGAACAGGGAAAGGGGAATAGGGAAGCTGCATTCCACAAGCATGCCCCTGCGTGTACTAGGGTTATGATTCAGGCTCTTCCAATGTTGAAAACACATAAAACAAATATGTCCTACGTATCTAGGAACTTGACTCGTCTATTTTTCTTCTTTTCCTTTTGCCTTTGTGCTTCTTTTGGCTAAAGCCAATCCCCAAAAAACTGCCATCCCCACAAACAAAACCACCCCAAATCACTAGCAGGCCCGGTCCTTTTTTTTGGGGGGAATGGGGCGAGGTAGAAGCGAAGGGCCCATTGCTAAGAAAGACTGTATCAGCAAAAACACAAAGAGAGCTATGGGTTTTGATAGTGTGATTGAAACCGAAGCGGTAGCAAGAATAATTCATGAAAAACTGCAACAACATATTATGTATATAAAATTAATGCAAAGGAGGAAATCTTACCAAGAATGAACCAAAGTTACAAGAAGCATCTATGTTTTGTTTTGGATAATGTAGCTGTTGTGAGAAAGTGTTATTTATTCACCGAATTAGGGAAGAAAAATAAGAGAAGCTGTGTGCCCATAACTCGCCAACTGTGGCCTGAAAAGTGCCAACGTTCCTGTTGCGGCAAGGATGGAGCCGTAGCAAGCTGATTGGACCTTTTCTCAAGTTACTAGATGCGGAAGCGTGACGCCACGCTATACTAGTTACCATATGAATATTGAAGTAAAAGAGTTGCCACGAAAAACTGAAAGCAAGGACCTGTACGTTTTTACAGGGAAAATGAGAGGGTTTTTTTTAAAAAAACTAGAACCTATATGTAAAAAATAAGAACCTATACATAAGTAGATAAGGTAGTGCACTACAATGCGCCGAACAAAAAATACGTAGTTTAATACGTTCGATCAAGCGAGAAATACTAGTCTCTGTAATTCACAGCAAAATAACTATTTAGAGGATCTGCATAGAATCATAAAAGGCAATATTATAACATGCATATGCACAAAATAGGTATAATTTTTTTACCAACACACATATATCTCCATGAAGAGGTATTGAAATATACGGATAGAACTCAAGATATTTATGTTGCAGCCACATATAGGCTACATAATAATATAGTTGCAGCGTCGTGGTCGAAGGGTCCGCCGTGGTCAAAGTGCGGGCCATGGTTGAAGGACAGGCTGTGGTTGAAGGGCCGACCATGATCGAAGGCGGGCCATGGTCGAAGGGCCCATGGTCGAACGCGGGTCGTGGTCGAAGGGCCAGATGTGGTCGAAAATGGCCGAACAGCAGGGTGTGGTCGAAGGAGGAGCATTGTCGAAGTTCTGGGCATGGTCAAAGGAGGGGCGTGGTCGAAGGAGGGCCGTGGTCAAAAGAGGGTCGTGGTTGAAAGAGGGGTGTAGTCGAAGGGCAGGGCATGGTTGAAGAAGGGTTGTGGTCGAAGTGCCGGCTATGGTTGAAGGATGGTTGTGGTCGAAGGGTAGGGCATGGTCGAAGGGTAGTGCGTTGTCGAAGGAGGGTCGTGGTCGAAGTGTCGGCCGTGGTCGAAGGAGGGCCGTGGTCGAGGGCCAACTGTGGTTGAAGCATGGTCTGAGGGCCGGCCTTGATCGAGGGAGGGCTATGGTCGAAGTGCAGACCGTGGTCGAATGCTGGCTGTGGTCGAAAGAGGGCCATGGTTGAAGTGCCAGGCGTGGTCGAAGGAGGGCCGTAGTCGAAGGGCAGGGCGTGGTGAAAGGAGGACAGTGGTCGAAGTACCGGGCATGGTCGACGGAGGGCCGTGGTCAAAGCTTGGTCGGAGGGCCAGCCTTGGTCAAGGAAGGGTCGTGGTCGAAGTACCTGTGGTCAGAGGGTAGGGCGTGGTCGAAGGGCAGGGCATGGTCAAAGGGCAGGGCGTGGTCGAAGGAGGGTCGTAGTCGAAGTACCGGTGGTGGTTGAAGGAGGGCAGTGGTCAGAGGGCAGGGTGTGGTCGAAGGGCAGGGCGTGGTCAAAAGGCTGGGCATGGTCGAAGGAGGGCCATGTTCGAAGTGCCGGCTGTGGTCGAAGGGCAAGGCGTAATCGAAGGGCAGGGCGTGGTCGAAGGAGGGTTGTGGTCGAAGGAGGGTCGTGGACAAGGGCTGGTCGAGGTCAAAGCGTGGTCGGAGTGCCGGCCGTGGTCGAAGTGCCGGCTGTGGTGTAAGATCGAGAAGACCGACTAGAGGGGGGGTGAATAGGCGGTTTTAAAATTTTTCTTTTAAACTACTACCAAATTTATAATGCGGAAGTGTGAGCTATTTGGTTTTCACAAGTAAGGCCTAAAACATATGAATTTGACTAAGTGCACAAATGAAATAATTCTAAATAAATATAGGCAATCCTAGGAAGACAAGTATTCTAATCAATACAATGAATACAAATACTTGAATATGAATTGCTAGAAGGTAAATTGAGTACAAAATAGCAAACCACAATGACACTTGATGTTTTTTACTGTGGTGCTCGGAAACTTGCCGGTTTCCCCTAGTCCACGTTGAGGTTAGCCCGGACGAATTGGACCGGCTCCACAAATTAAGCCGAAATACCTCGTATCCACTAGTGGTAGCTCTTTCCCGCTCTGGGTAGGTGAGCTCCAACCTTCACAACTTTGCCGGGTCTTCTCACAACCTTCTTTTGAGAAGATCACCGCGCACGACGCCTCCCACGCCGTCTAGGAGTCGGCAAACTCCAAGAGTAACAAACCGACAACTCTCACTTGAACGAATCAAGTATCGCAGCTCAACGGACACAAAGTCCACCACCAAATGCAACACATGCACTTGGATATGCTCACTTCTCACTCTCTAAATGCAACATATGCAAAAGAGGAGAGAACACTTGCTCTAGCTCAAGGAATGGATGAAAAGCACCAGCATCAATCCCTCAACAGCCCTGGAGGGGGTATATATAGTTTTTCCTCGAAATCTAGCCGTTGGAGTGAAGAAAAGCCAAGCATCAGCCTCCCAACGGCTATATGGCCGATCAGACCGCCATACAAAGTCCGGTCAGACCGCCGGGCCGATTAGACCGCTCAATCAGGGCCGGTCCGACCGCCCTCTAAAAAACCAGTTGAAATCCCTCTCTGGAAAAAAGTACCGGGCAAAAAGCGGAAGTACCGGAGGCCGGTCAGACCGCCGTTATTGGGCCGGTCAGACCGCCCGTTACACGCCGATCAGACCGCCGGCCTTAGGTCGGTCTGACCGCCCCTTTGCTGATAGTTTCTAAAAATGTATTGCAATGTATATTCCTCAACGACCTTGCACACAAAGCTTTGCAAGATATAGAAATATACATTTAAGGTCAATAAGTGATTTCCAATAGATTAGAGAATGTTTCCGCAAACATATTTTGGAATCACATTACCGACAACAACATGGACTTAACTACATTCGAATTTGCATTTTCAAATTTAAGTCACATGTACCAATAACATTTGCATGAGCTACAATCATTTGAGAACACATCTCAAATATTAGCATCATGCCTCAAGGAGGGGAAATCATGGACTTCGACATGTTGCAAAACACATTCGCAAACATTAAGTCACATGTCACCAAGGTTCATATATGAGCTTCAACTATTTGCAAAACACATTTGCAAATACAAGCCTCATATTCCAACGAATAGAAACATGGACCTCAAGCACTTGCAAAACACATTTGCAATGCATAGTCTCATGTTGCAAAGAGTCAACACATGAGCTAGAGCTAGAGCAATTTTGTGAGCTATCAACACTTGTTACGTTCAAGCTACTAGTCACGACCCCTCTTAATAGTACGGCAATCTTATACTAGCAATCCAGTCTTCCAACCAAACACCAAGACCGGTAAAAGACTAGGAACATATCCTTAGCCCTAGCTAGTCATACCTTTGCCTTGCGCATCCACTCGAAGCTTGACAACATATAATCCAACTTCAAGTTCGGGTCATGACTTTTCAACACATGTGAAGTCTTTACATTTGCTTGAGCATAATCCATCGTATGAACTCATCTCAAATCATCCATCACCGTGAGACATATCCTGTTCATTCATCTCAATGAAAATATTAGTCCCACAATTCGATTGTCATTAATTACCAAAATATGTCATTAACGCATAATGACGGGTCTAGATTCTTCATGTGGCCGAAAGAGGGTTATGGTCAAAGTGTCGGCAGTGGTGGAAGGAGGCCTGTGGTCGAAGGAGGGCCATGGTCTAAGTGCCGGCCATGTTTGAAGGAAGGCCGTGGTCGAAGGAGGGCTGTGGTCGAAGTACCAGCCATGGTTGAAGGAGGGCTGTGTTCGAGGCTGGCCATGGTCGAAGCGTGTTGGAGGGGCAGCTTTGGTCGAGGGAGGGCCGTGGTTGAAGTGCCTGCCATGGTTGAAGGAGGGCTGTGGTTGAAAGGCAGGGCGTGGTTGAGGGAGGGCCACAGTTGAGGGCTAGCCTTGGTCGAGGGAGGGCCGTGGTCGAAGTGTGGTCAAAGGTCTGGCTGTGTTTGAAGGGCTGGCCGTGGTCAAGGGAGGGTCGTGGTCGAAGGAGGGCCGTGGTCGAAGGCCGGCCGTGGTCGAAGGCCGGCCGTGGTTGAAGGATGGCCTTGGTCGGAGGGCCGGCCGTGGTCGATGGGCCATCCGTTGTCGTAGGGCAAGCCATGGTCGAAGCGTGGTCGAAGGACCGGAGTGCTGGCCATGGTTCAAGTGCCGGCTGTGGTCGAAAGAGGGGCATGGTCGAAAGGAAGGGGAAGGAGCTCAACTGGTGAAGGTGGAGCAAGTGATGTCGGTGGAGAGCAGGAGGAGTAGATCTAGGGGAGAGACTGAGATAGTATCCGGTGTGAGGGAATCGGACACGCGGATGGAGGACTGGATCTATTCTATTGATATGCACACAAAGGAAGAAGGGGAGGAGGCCGACCAGCGGAGGCAGAGCAAGGTCTTCTTGAGTGAGAACGTCCAACAAAAATCGGAAGGCACGCAGAGGAGGAAGGGGGAGGAGGTCGACCGGTGGAGGTGGCATGCGGAGGAGGAAGGGGGAGCAGCTCGACCGACGGAGGCAGAGCAAGGTCTTCTCGAGAACCTCCAACGGAAACTGGAAGGCACGCGGAGGAGGAAGGGGGAGGAGGTCGACCGACGGAGGCGGCATGCAGAGGAGGAAGGGGGAGCAGCTCGATTGGCGTAGGCAGAGCAACCGACGCCGATGGAGAGTGGGAGGAGTAGATCTGGGGGAGGGAGTGAGATGACGGGCGCTGCGGAGAAGGTAGTTGCGGTGTGCCACGAGGAAAGTGCTGCGAAGATTCGCGAGAACACACGGAGCTGGGTGCTGAGATGACGGATCTTGCAGGTAGGGCGATCAGACAATGAAGGGTTTTTTTTGGGAAATAAGGATCTGTACGTAAAAAATAAGGACTCATATGTAGAAACTAAGGACCTATATGTAATTATGGAAAAGGAGAGGGCCTTTTCGCATTTCTAGTGAGGTGGCGGGCTGGGAATACCCAGGTTTAATATAGTTAGTATTAGTTGCTTGCCTTGGGCCTTTACAATAATATAAACTTCTCACTTTTACATATGTAATAACACTAAGATATATTGGTAAAAGATATATGGCCCAGAGGCCTGTCTCTTGGGGTCCCTGGGCTGGTGACCCTGCTGCCCTGCCCAGGGACGGCATGCTCAGTCGTAACCACTTAAACCCTATCCATAAAAAAGAAAAAAACACCCCCTAGCTGATCCAACCACAGCCGTCTCCCAACACCCCCAGCACCACCGACACCGCTCGCGGGCCCCACCCGAAAATGACGGGCTCACACAACACTCCGCACTGTTAATCCCTCCATATATCTTTCTTTTTTACCGCACACGGTCCTTGCGATTAATCCAACTCTGACAGCGAGGGCAGGTTTTTAACCGGAGATTAATTGCACAGTCAATCCAAAACCCTACATGTGCCTGGCCTCCTTTTATAAACCCCTGCGCGCGCGCACTCACACACGCTCCATCCCCAAAGCTGGCTAGCTAGCAGCTGCTACAGAGCTCGCTTGCTTAGCACCGCCAGTTGCTAGCATTGCCTCGCCGCGCGGCGGGGGATCGATTCGATGGACGCGGCGCTGCCGGAGGCGTGGTCGCAGGTGCGGGCGCCGGTGATCGTGCCGCTGCTGCGGCTGGCAGTCGCGGTGTGCCTCAGCATGTCGGTGCTGCTGTTCGTGGAGCGGCTGTACATGGCGGTGGTCATCACCGGGGTGAAGCTGCTCGGCCGCCGGCCGGAGCGCCGGTACAGGTGCGACCCCGTTGCCGACGACGACCCCGAGCTCGGCAGCGCCGCATTCCCCGTCGTCCTCGTGCAGATCCCCATGTTCAACGAGCGGGAGGTACATTCCGTTAATTCCATCGTTAAAAAGCCAGGCGCGAGCTCAAGCTGCCCATCCTTGGTTCTTGCAGCTTTGCAAGGGTTTAATTAGTGTGGTTTTATTTTTTTATTTTCTTTCGTGTGCGGCATATATATACGTGTAGGTGTATCAGCTGTCGATCGGGGCGGTGTGCGGGCTGTCGTGGCCGTCGGATCGGCTGGTGGTGCAGGTGCTGGACGATTCCACGGACCCCGTCATTAAGGTAAGATCGATCTTGTTCTTGGATGCTGTGTTGTCGTCTACTGCACTAGGCTAGTAAATTACTACTACGTTTTACTATGCAGCGTCATGTTTCCCTGTCGGTGGCTTTGACTGCCTTATTCCAAAGTGTTGTTATCATTTTTAATAATTTTTAGCTAAAATAATATTACTTAATTGATACTTTTAAAAAAAATATTTAATGAAAGAAAAATAAAAATATAAAAAATACAGTCATATCATAATAAAAAATACTGCTAGAAGGCAGCACTTCGATGGTAGCAAGTCCGTAGATGCCTTTAGCTTTTTTTTCTCTCTCTTTTTTTCCCCTAAAGAGTAAAGCCGTGACACCGGTGCACTCTGCTGTGCCAGGCTCCGACCAGGCTTGTCTTTAAGCACGTTACAAGCGCATTATAGCACGGCTATACAGGGGTACGTTCCTGTCGGGCGCCCCCAGCCACAACTGCATAACCATGGTGCCGCTGTTGGGCTGAAATGAAATGTCTTATTGCTGAAATTATGCTATAATTAATTAAAATTATATTGTAATTAATAGTAATTTATTTGATATAACTAAATTTAAAAAATTTAAAAATAAAAAATAGGTTAACCCGGACAATATAAATAAATACGGAAAAAAAGAACTGACAAAAAAAAACAAAAAACCAGAAAAAAAATAAAATTTAGGAATAGTGAAAAATAAGCTAGAACCTAGAAGTTCAAGCTGAAATAATCAGATCCGTATGTGGGTATTTTGGCTTATGGTTTCGTTCTGCAAGGTTTTATTTTTTCAACTTTCAATTTATTTAAATCAAAAGTTATTTTGAACATATTAGTTTCTAATTTTAGTTTATTTTGACTTTTTTATTTTTATTCCTTTGCATTATTTATGATGATCAGAAGGTTGAGCTAAAGGCTAGTTAAAGCGGGGCCTATAGCTTGGCGTACTACAATAATTAGTTTTTAAATAGAATATTTTTTTAAAACAAAGCCTATAAATTAATTATAGTAGAAACTGTTTCGACTTCATCTATATCAACTAAAATCGTATATAAATATTTCTCTTCATACTCTTCCTCATGAACAATCTAAATTTTAAATTTAAAATATGCCTCCTACTCCACCTAGCCTTGCTTAGCATTAAGTACTAATTGGTAGAAAATAATGCTGTGGTTATTAGCACAACCATGTCTAATTTTTGCCACTTTTATACTATATGAATAGAAAGTTTATTTTGTCATGACGTCTGCGTGTGAAACCTTATATGTGTGTGTCCATTCTTTTCAATTTTTTAGTCTATTTTTTATTTATATTTTTATCAGTTAAGACTATTTATTAGATTTATTAGTTACAGTCAAAAAGCTATAGCCTATTCCTTGTCGGTTTGTCAAAGTTAGCTTACAGCTTGCTCATTTCGGTCGAAAAAGTGGTTTATGGTTAAAATTACACTGTAGCTGATAATGACTTATTTGATATAATTACATTTAAAAGACTTTAAAATAGAAAAAACATGATAGCTAATCACAGATAATATAAACGAATACGAGAAAAAGAACCGACAAAAAAGCTAAAAACCAAATAATCAAAAAAGATAAAATTTAAAAATAGTAAAAAATAATCAAAAGTCAGAAAGCCGAAATAAGTAAGGTATTAGCTCCGGGACCAACGAGCGCCGAAGCCGTTGCAGTAAATCTCATCGGTTGTCAGAGCTAGCGGCGAGATCCCCTCCCTACGACTTGCACGTTATAAACGGCTTTCTTTACGTGATCCTCACAATAGAAAATATTCCAGTAATTGCGCATGAGCAAAAGTCGTTGCCTAGGCTCGCTCGATCGACGTTGAACTAGGCCTCTCATTAATTGAGCCTGCTCGGCCCTGGCCCAGGCTATGCCACTGGTCTCGTTCTCTCTTTGCGTGGAGCTAGGAGCCTAGGTCCTCGCCATCGACGAAGTACGAACTAACAAATGCACAGCCACGCCATTATACGGCTACGTACGTTTTTCCGCGAGGTTTTCGTAAATAACAGATTTTCACAGGACTCGGAACAATTCTACAGCTTAGAGCAGGTACAATAAGACTTAGTCAACAGGCTATAGCAAATATAATATCAACAAAATCTTACTTGACAGAGAGAGAAAGGAAGAGAGAGAAGGAAGCTGGCTACTAAATTACAGCTAGCTATAGCACGTAAAAATATGCATTTCACTCTCTTACACGTGGGGCCAAATAGTTATTGTAATAGTTATTTTATTGTATGAACTATTTTTTTGAAGGCTATAGATGAAATGGACAAGTGTTATAGTCACTAGTTGGCTATACTATTGTACTTGCTCTTATTTTCCATAAGGATGAAATGTTTATCTGCGGCCAGTTGAAAGCTACTTTAGGTTGTGCTCATTTAGACTTAAGCTCGTAGCTTCTTAATTTTATACATTTCTAATTTCTGTGATTATATAATTTTTTTATTCTTTAAAATTTTAAAAAAACTAACTACGCTAAAAGGGTTATCAATAATTACGATGCAAAAAGCTACTATAATACTAGAAAAACTAAGAGCTTCAACTTAAAAAAATCCAAATGAGCACCCTTTGGGAGGAGCCACTGGCGATGCTGAATACACAAGATGTGGTAGCAGTGGTTTTGCTTACGGACAGGGATGAGATTAACCAACCCGGGTTGCATTGCACGCAGGAGCTGGTGCGGATGGAGTGCGAGCGGTGGGCGCACAAGGGGGTGAACATCACGTACCAGATCCGGGAGAACCGCAAGGGGTACAAGGCCGGCGCGCTCAAGGAGGGCATGAAGCACGGCTACGTGCGCGAGTGCGAGTACGTGGCCATCTTCGACGCCGACTTCCAGCCGGACCCCGACTTCCTCCGCCGCACCATCCCCTTCCTCCTGCACAACCCCGACGTCTCCCTCGTCCAGGCGCGCTGGAGGTTCGGTGAGTGCACTGCTCGTTTGATATGTGTGTTACAGTTCACCGTGTTTTCTTTTCTTCCGGTAAGACAAGATGTTGTTCGTTTGGGCTGTCGGTTAGTTATCCCGATAAACCATTTTAAAAAACGATAAAAATCATCTTATTTGTTTATTTAGAAAAATCGTAAGTCATTGGGCGAAAATAACTTCCTATTGTCTAGGAATCAGGATTTGCCTTTGCTACGTGGAGAAACGTATCACATGAGAACTGGTAGGATCATAAGAAAATCATCATTGTATTGAATCTTACGGCAGTAATGCAAACAATGCCCTGAAATCTTACGGCAGTAATGCAAACAATGCCCAATCTTCATCTAGACCATTTAAAGCTGATCTAGCGGCCGGGATGGATGCGCAAAGTCGTCGTGTAACACGCAGCGTGCGACGGTCGAGATAATAAATTCGAGGCCTGGAAATCTGACGGGACACATGCTAGCGGTACCGTGCACGTCTGACAGCAACATCTAAGCTCCTCGTGGGATTGTCGTGTGCGGCGCGTAATCCCACGGGCATCTGCGCGCGCGCCGCGGACGGCTGCACCTTGATCTTCCGAGGGGACGAGTGTCGGCGGGAATTTATTCCGGCCGCTCGCCGATCGAGATTCGGCCGATCGCACGCACGATCGTCAGCGCTCGTTGATCGACCGGTTAACGCGTGCACGCCCCACGGCCGGCGTCGCGCGCGCGGATGCTGCAGCAGCGCCGGCTCGACCGTCGGCGGCCGCGGCGCGCGGCCGTGCTGGGAGATGCCTCCACCGTCGTCGGCACGCACGGGCGCACGCACGTGTCGGACGTCGTCGGCAGGATCGATCCCACCGCTGTCGCCGTCAGTCGTCGGTGACACCGGCTGGGTCTGCCCGGACATCGTCGGTGATCTGGTGCAATTATTGTGGCTTCTGCTCTTTGGCTTAGCCATTGTCTGCAGTTTTTTTTTTCTTGAAGCAGGACGGTTGGGTAATGTAGCCTTACAGTTACGTGATCAAATCCTAAAAAATCGTACCAGAAAATATATGAGATTAGCCTAGCTATAACCCGCGGTTAGTAGGAGTCGAACTCTGGCCACCGTCCATAAGACCCAAGATGCCACGTCGGTTGGGCTAAAGGTTGGCCTATGGTTACTGTTTTCTCCATCATCTGCCTTTGATTGACCTCTCTAGAATAACACACGAGGAACATGTCAAAAGCTTCACTTACCAACTCCATAAACAGTCCAAATCCAATCATACGCACACAGCCTCTCCTGCCCCAACAGAGGGGAAGTCCATTTCTCAATCCCTCTGTCCCAAAGCTACATGAAGTCTGTCCTGACTCCGGTAATAATAGCAGGCTAAACCCATCTGATCAAGCTAGCACGGCAACGTGGGCCACTGGAGCTGCTAGACAAGTTTTCGCGTCCATGTGGATGCGGTCCGCCGGTACCTGACGTGTGGGCCCAATGTCGGTGATCCACAGACGTAGGCGTGGGCCCCACTGACCATGACTTGCTGTCACTGCTGCAGTGCAGGAGTGCCTTGCCTTGATGTGTCCTAAAGCTCAAGTTTGGCCCTCTCAAAAAAATAAAATAAAATAAAACTACAGTCATGGAGCTGCAATTATCGGTGCAGTATCCGAGAGTCTCAGAGTTTTACATGCTGGCAGACTGCCATGCATCCGTGACCTCTCCGGCGTATTTGTGAGGAGGTAGTTGGAGGGTTCGATGGATGGTGAAGAACTGACGATATAATGGGCCTGTTTGGCAAGTTAAGTCGGTCGGCTTTTGGCTTTTACTACAGTACCTAACTTTCAAACGGAGTATTTTCTTTAGACGGGGTCTACAAGTTAAACGTAGTACACGTTAAAAGCCCAACATCTGTACCAGCCAAAATCGTAAGTGAATATCGGTCTCTTCGTAATCTGTACCGTAAACAGCCAAAATTCAAAAATTTCAGCCAAAAGCCATAAGCCGTAGCCAAAAAGAACAGGCCCAATAGCTCCAAGGGTCGCGTGGAGTCCACACTGTAGGTCTGATGGAATGTCTATACAGTATACATGAGGAGAAGTGTTGATGTTTGAACGGGATGTCCAGCCCCTTCGCTAACATCTTAAAACTTTTGAGGTAAACTGGTAGATGTGCAAAGGTCGAGCATATCGATTTGGAAATGTGGAATGGAAGTGACTAGACTCCAATTCTGCTCAGCTTGTCATGTGCCGTGATTCCTTTCTCTGGCTGTATTCTCTGCGACTGACAGATCTAATTTTCAAGCGCCATTGTGCCCACATTGTAAGCACCAATTGCCTATTGGTCACTGCCCAAGCTATTGTTATGTACAGTAGAAGTAGCA
Organism: Dendrocalamus latiflorus; assembly: GCA_017311315.1. NCBI lineage: Eukaryota > Viridiplantae > Streptophyta > Magnoliopsida > Poales > Poaceae > Dendrocalamus > Dendrocalamus latiflorus. The sequence continues at coordinate 5,086,731 of CM029640.1, read as the reverse complement.
GAACAAACCTGTTAAAAATGCGTTCCTGCATCGTGTTGTGTGCGCTTATTGAGCTTTATTTAATTTCAGCGCCATGAGCTCTGAAAAATTGTAAAAAAAGGAGAACAAAACAAATACAGAGTACCATGCACAGTTGCACAGTTCCTCCACAACAGTAGTTGTAGCCATGTAGGTCAAGTGCAGTAGTAAAATATTTGTCTGGTTAACAGAACTGTACGGTAAGTTTCAGTAACACTCTAGATTTTTTGGCAAACTATTTTTCATGAATTAGAGAATAGCTATGTGATTTATGTGTGAATTTTCTTTCTTGATCTCTTTGTTCTAGTTTTCTAATGATAGACAGTTTAGGCGTTGGTACATGTTTTCTGTGGTAACTATCATGATGACGATGGTTGTTTGTGGTGATCAGTGAATGCAGATGAATGCTTGATGACAAGGATGCAGGAGATGTCCTTGGATTATCACTTCACAGTGGAGCAAGAAGTGAGTTCCTCCGTTTGTGCATTCTTCGGCTTCAATGGTAAGCTCCACTCTACTTCTCGAGTTTTCTTTAATAAGATTTTTTTTTTGTGTCAGCTTCTAACACAGCACCGGCATTCGACATTTGATTTTTTGTTCATAACATCTAATTCATTTTTCATTTTTTTTGCAAGCAGGAACTGCCGGTGTGTGGCGCATTTCTGCTGTGAATGAGGCAGGAGGCTGGAAGGACCGGACCACAGTGGAAGACATGGATCTGGCTATCCGGGCGAGCCTTAAGGGATGGAAGTTTGTCTACCTCGGTGACGTTCAGGTACATATCAATCATGCACACCATCGATTTTCAGATAGCATCCAATGCATCCTTTTGCATTGCATTCTTCTTTGAGACAATAATACATTCATTTTGCCCAAGAGGGCTATAAAGTTAACCAAGAATTATGTCGTTTACAGGTTAAAAGTGAACTACCGAGCACTTTCAAAGCTTTTCGGTTTCAGCAGCACAGATGGTCGTGTGGACCGGCAAACTTATTCAGGAAAATGCTGATGGAGATTGTGAGAAATAAGGTCTCTCCAATCATAGTGCAGTCAATGAAATTCAGAAGATTAAATTAAGTAGAAAGTGTTGCTAACTCGCATGCTATTGATCTTGGTGCAGAAAGTGACAGTCTGGAAGAAAATCCATGTCATCTACAACTTCTTCTTGGTGCGCAAGATTGTCGCGCACATTGTGACCTTCACGTTCTACTGCTTAATTATCCCAGCAACTATCTTTGTCCCTGAGGTGAAGATACCAAAGTGGGGTTGTGTCTACATTCCCACAATCATCACCCTTCTCAATTCTGTCGGAACTCCCAGGTGAAACTCTAGTAAAAACTTCACAATGCCCATGAAATATGATCATCAATCAATGCTCCTTTGGTGATCAAACTGCATGTTTACTTAACCCAAAGGCATCAATTTTTGCAGGTCTTTTCACTTGCTTTTCTTCTGGATCCTCTTTGAGAACGTCATGTCGCTACATAGAACAAAGGCCACATTGATTGGCTTGTTAGAGGCGGGCAGGGCGAACGAATGGGTCGTCACAGAGAAGCTTGGAAATGCTCTGAAGATGAAATCGTCAAATAAAGCAGCCAAGAAATCATTCATGAGGATATGGGAGAGGTACTGAACAAAAAACTTTGCCATATTCCAAGCGTTTCTCAGCTCTTGGTGATTAACTTCCAGTAACAAATTTCAGGCTAAATGTTACGGAGCTCGGTGTGGGAGCCTTCCTCTTCTCCTGTGGATGGTACGATCTTGCGTTTGGGAAGGACCATTTCTTCATATACCTCTTCTTCCAGTCAATGGCGTTCTTCATTGTCGGTATTGGCTATGTTGGCACAATCGTTCCTCAGTCATAACAGAAGCATACATGTCGAGATCATCTGCCTTAAATTCGCAATGTCTTTCTCCGTTTTAAAAAAAATCGCAATCTTCAGCAAATCTAGTAGTGCATAACCAGTTTGAAGTAAATATTTTCGGCAATATCCCTTTTCCAAAAAAAAAAAGATTTTCAGCAATCTTCAGCAAATCTAGTAGTGCTATGTTGGCACAATTGCAGTCTTCTCTCATTTTCTCTGTGTTTTTCTTTATTTTTGGGAGACTGATCATGCAGCCGTCTCTTGTGTGTGCTATTGTAAAAAAAAAGTGCAGTGTAAGGTCGCTGCAGGGAGACCTGGAAATTGGTGTCATCTGGGCAGGAATATTGTGATGTGTTTTTGCTTGTAGCAAGTACGTGCTGTGATTAAGGGAGCAGGATGACTGCTTCCAAGTTCAACTGTAATAACATACACAAAAGAAAATGTTGAGACATGTGTTGAACAAAATCAGAATGTTCAGTCTTCTCTCGTACTACCGAGTATGCCACTACATTTTCACATATGTTGAATGAACAAAGTTCCTTGTACCACTACACAAAAGAGCTTGTCTTGTGGATGCGTTATGAAATTTCCAGACTTGTGTTCAACTGTGCCAGAGACTTCAGAGATCGCCCGTTCCCTGACCTAGCGCTAGAACTGACGTTGGACGATGAAACTGAAACAGAAAGTTCCCCCAAGAAAAAGTGGACCAGGATAGTTGAGGACGAAACGCGGATTCTTGGATATTTGAAGGGTGTAATATGGATCTTTTCCCCTAAACTAATAAATACCCAGTGCGCGTATGCAGTAACTTTTAGCCAAAACGAACGCACTGTGGGGATGACGTTGGTGGAAATTTTAGCACACATGATACTGTTTTATCCCATAATTACAAAAATAATAATACACGGTTGGTAAGAGTAAAAATATCGTTTTTGCCGTCCGGCCACCGGGCGGCAACATCGTATAAGCAACACGCCTCACCTGGAGCCTCCGCTCGGCCACCTTGCAGCAAAGGTCTGCCGCACTGCTCGGTGGCTCCAGGAGATTAGCACCCATGATTAGAAAATTTAATATGCATTGCTTATAGAATTTTTTAGATATAGCAAATGAGCACAAAAAGTTACATAATTTTTTATGGAGCTTCCTGACACAGCTTAGTTCGTTGTGTAACTTGCTCGTAATTTTTTCCGTTATAAATTTTACTCAAAAATTTATTTACATAAACTATTTGTAGGAATTTCTAAATATAGAAAATGAGATGAAAAAATTATAGCAGTTGACTTAATGGTGCAATTTTTTTATTCAATTTCGTAAGAAGTACATATAATATTACAAAAAAGCATCACATGGGATACGATATGGCTCACTCATCTAAGCCACGGCTATCACCTCGCCTCGTCTGCCTCCCCGTGTGTGGCCTTATCTTTCATTGAGCATAAGCATGTCTCGTGGGGTACGTCAGTCGGTCCGGAGCTTGCGAATTGGTTCGAAGGAGGTATGAAGACCATTCCGTTGGTTGAGTGGCCAGCGGTGGTGTAGTAGGTTGAGGTACACCAGACAGTGTCTGGTGGTAAGCGTCAATGTGCTCCTGCTAAGGGGTCGTCAGAGATGAAGTCGTGAACGATGGACTCTAGGAATCTCCGATGTGCGGAGGAGCCCTGGCCTTCACTGTATAGTATGGCAGCGATGCCAAGGAGCTCTGCCCACTGAAGTCTCCAAACCCTGTGTATGGTGTGAACGATGAGCTCTGCCCTGCGTACGCTGCAAACTCTGGCACCGCGTACCGCTCCCTGAAAGCAGCTAGGAGACATGTATCGTCATCGATAGACTGACCGTCACCCCCACATTGAATTGAACGCTACAAGATGGAACAATGTTAGTCACAATAAATATTCTGGATGTTGAATGTGAATCTCGTACCTCCCAGATGTGCAACGAAGATGATCGACGGGGAGCGGTACTCTGTGTAGGGTGTGTGAAGGGTAAAAATGATGCATCTAGATGACAGACCTGCGACAGAAGAACGCCATGATATTAGCAGAACATAAGCCATAGTAGAAAAAAAAACAAAATATAGGTTTGTACATAAGTTACCTCTTCGTTGATCTGGCCCACGGATGATCAATGGCTAGTACTACAACGCTGGCCAGACTCGGTAGGTCACGATGGCTGGCCGGACTCGCTAGGTCACGACAACTTGGCGAGTGAGCACAGTGGCTCCATTGGGTGCTTGATGCGCACAGCGTGGTCTGTCGATCGGCCACAGCTCAGGTTGTGCACTATTTTTTGGCCTACAATAGGATGTATTTGAAAGTTTTCTGCAAGGCCGGTGGTGTGTCTGGGCTGCTGAAGGCAGTTTTGGACACGCTTGCGATGCACTACATCCGCTCCAACTGAAGTGACATAAGAAACATGTTCAGTAATGACTAGTATGAATTTTATAAATGAAACGATGAGACTTTGCAACTATCTTACTGTGTCATGGCTCCGCAAAGCGCTGTGGCGATCGACTAAACGTTCTAGAATGTCATCATACATGACCTACTCTGGGCGATCTGGTAGAGGAACGGTGAGTCTGCCACATGACCGGGGTACATACCACTGTAGGTACTCATCATATGTCCGGACGTCGTATGAATGCTGCTCCATTATGATATCTAGCAGTGCACTGTCCATCCATGCCATCATCCACTCCTACTGCAGTGGCTGCCAGTTCGTACCATGTTGACCCGCCCTCGATTGCCTGCATTTCTAGAATCATCGATGTTATAGAGGAATACATACAAAGTATAAACATTACTCGAATAGAGTTTGACTCACCGGTGTATGGCTTACAGTTAAAACCTACCATCCGGAGGGGGCACGACCTGGTACAAACTGAACCGTTGTATTATGCAATGCGGCACGTAAGTCTTCACCATGTATGAGAACATTAGATGGCAGATCGTCGCGCATAGCTCCGTGTCTAGCAGTCATTGCATGAACAGTCCGTTGTAAGTTCATATACTCACAATCGGGTTGTCATCTAGTTCCTCCATTATATATTAATGGTTGGATGATTAATGACAACCAGATAAGTAAGATTTGCTTAAAAAAGCTTATCCTAGAGTATACAAGTATTGTGTATATGTTGTATGCTCGAAATTTAATTTCTATCTCATCATTTGTTGAGATTACCATGAATTATCAAAAAAGGAAGATTGTGGAATCTAGTCCATCCATTATGAGTTAATGGTAAAGTTTTGGTAATTGATGATAACTGGTTTGTGGACTAACATTTTTCATGAGTTAGATGAATAGGTTAGGTTCCACATATGAGGATAACTTGGGATGGCTTTATGTGTTGAAGATCATCAAATCAAGTGAATAATTCATCATGAGTTGATGCATATTCAAGAGGAGATGATCATGTGTTGGTCATCAAGTTAAGTGAAGATCCATCATGTATTAATGGAGTTGAAGTAAAGGACACATCACGAGTTGACGCATGTCTAGACTATGACTAAAGACAAAGGTATAGCTAGTTAGGGCTAAGAATGTGTTCCTAGTTTTTTTACCGGTCTTGGCGTTTGGTTAGAAGACTGAATTGCTAGTATAGGTTATCGTACTATTAAGAGGGATCATATCTTAGTAGCTTGAGTCTCATTATGTGTTGATAGCTCAACCTCACTTGCTCTACCTCTCTGTAGCATGATGCCTATATTTGTGAATATGTTTTGCAAATAGTTGTGGCTCATGTGTTGAATCCTTATAACATGAGACTATACATTGCAAATGCGTTTTTGCAAGTATTTAAAGTCCATGTTTTCTATTCCTTGTGGTATAAGACTTATATTTGCAAATATGTTCTGTAAATTGTTGAAGCCCATATAATCCTTGTGTCATGATTCTAAAAGTGTGCAAATGTGTTTGCAACTTATTGGGAATCATGTTTGATCACGCGTGCACGATACTATAGTTTGCAAACATGTTTTGCAAAATCTGTTGAAGTATCTATAATTCTTAGGAAAATCAAAACTAACACAATGTATTCCGCGATATTACCGCTTAACGAAATTACCAGCGTTGAGATCACAATACTACCACATTCGCTGGTGGTTGAAGACCTATGTGGTCGAGCTGACTTGGTCGAACCAATGTGATTAAAAACCTGTGTGGTTGAAGATCAATGTGGTCGAGAACCAACATAGTCAATCAGCGTGGTCGAATCGACGTGGTCAAGATCTGTGTGATTGCAACCAGCGTGGTCTAACCAGAATAGTCAGAATCGACGTGGTCGAAAATCTATGTGATCGAGACCAGCGTGGTCGAACCGACGTGGCTGGAGATCTATGTGATCGAGGCCAACATGGTCAAACTAACATGATTTATACAATGTGGTCGAAGTTCGACAAGGTGGTTGGAGATATGTGTAATCGAAGATTGAAGTGGTCGAAAATTGACATGGCCGAAACCTGTGTGGTCAAAACCAGTGCAGTCAAAACCAACGTGGTTGAGGCCTATATGGTTGAAACCAACGTGGTTGGAGACCAGCGTAATTAGAGACCAGAGCGATCAGATACCTGTGTGGTCGATTCAGACAATGTGGTTGGAGACCTGTATGGTCGAACTGAACAACGTGGTCAGAGACCTGAATGGTTGAATCATCCGACATGATCGAGGACTAGGGTAGTTGACAATTGAAAGTTTCGGCTCTATGTGAGCATACGACCAGCGAGCGGTACTACAAGTTCTGTGTGAGTGGTACTTCCGATTTGCAGAATGACCAGCTTGTGTAGCAGTACATTTTTTTTCCAGAGAGACACATTTGTGGAGTCTTCTCGTCCTCGAAGAAATTGGTAGTTTCACTTGTGCGGCGCGGTACTTGTGATGATCGGTAGTACCGAACTTTAGATGTCGGAACTACCGGAATTGTCTGTAATGGCTAGTTTTCTAACCGTTGTTGAGGGGAGTAGAAGTAACAGAGTTTTGCTATCACTACTTTTGAAAATCCTATTTTCTCAGGTGTTTTGCTTCAAACGGTTAGTTTTTATGGTGTGAGTATATACACCCCCTTGTAGCCAGTTGGAGTAAGACCTTTGGCACTCTTTTGAGCTATTGTGAGGTCCTCCTCTCAATTGTGTATGTGTTGCACCTTGTGAGTAAGGAGGAAGGCTCTAGATTGTATGTGTTGCATCTAGAGGTGGATTTAATATGCACTCGAGTTTGTGTATTCGTTGCACGTGGTGAGAGTCAAGCAAGGGGCTTGACTTATTACTCTGGGAGATTGCCGACTCGTAGACGAAGTTGGAGGCGTCGTGCATGGTGATCTTCTCAAAGAAAATTATGAGAATACCCAGCGAAGTGTGAAGATTTGAGCTCACCTACCCAGAGCGGGAAAAAACTACCACTAGTGGAGTTAAGGTGATTAGCTTAATTCGTAAAGCCGGTCCAATTCATTTGGGCTTACCTCAACGTGTACTAGGGGAGACCAGCAAGTCTCCGAACACCACGGTAAAAAGCAACCGTGTTATTTTTGGTTTGTTTTCTTGTGCTCAATTTACATTCAAGCAATTTACATTGTTAGAATTAAATTGATTGCATGTCTTCTTAGGATCACAAACTTTGCCATAGTCTTAATTTGTTTGTGCACTTAGATGAACATAATTGTTTTAGGCGTTGTTTGTACTAAACCAATTTAAGTTGAGCTTCCGTATTATATACTTGGTTTAGACAAATAGAACTTGATAATAATTGGAAGAGAATTTTTTTAGACCACCTATTCTCCCACTTCTAGTTGGCTTCCTCGATCTTACACCCGTGTGGCGCTACACGCATCATGAACTCTGGAGTCCATGGAGCCCAGATGATGTCGCTGTCATGTAACGACTCGAACTCGTTGTGCCACAACAAGTAGCACATCGATGGTCTGTCCTTGACCCAGCACAGATGGGCATCAGTCCACCGGAAGCCCATAGTGGGCCCATCTATCTGGTCGGCGAACTGGGCGAATAGGTGCACTAGCGTCAGGATGGTCGGATGCCCGACAGGGAAGTGCTCCCAACTCCACAGCTGCAAGACCACGTAGCAGACCGTCAGGTTGGGGGAATCACCAGTGTCATGCTAGCAAGTATCACACAACCCCTGATATGTGGCACATAAGACGATTGATCCCTAGCTGTACTGAGGCATCGCCCCAACCTTTGCGTCAGCCAAAGACTCGGTGAGGCGGATGAACTCGAGGTTGCAAATATCGCCGTGTGGCTGAAAACATCCTCCATCCAAAGAGCTGAATAAGGTATATGACGAGGTGCATCCTGACGACCTCGACCGGTGCATCCTGCGGGCACACACTGAAATGCTTCAGCCATGTGCAGGGAACGCCACGAGCACCCTCTGAGATAGCTAGGCCGAACTGATATGCCATTCTCTCCTTCTAGTCCACTGGTGTAGGGGCTGGCATAAGTACGTCACCCCGGAGGGGGAGACCAGTCAAGAACGAGACGTCCTGCAGATTGACTATCATCTCATCCCACTAAAAGTGGAATATATGCGTCTTGGGTCTCCACCTGTCCACCAGTGCCATGAGCAGGCTGCCGTCGAGGGTGAACTGGCGTTTGATGGAGGCCAACCTCACAAAAGGCAACAAGCCCGTGGCCCGCAGGATTAGGACGAAGTGATTGTCTAGCTCCCAATGATCCCTCCCTCCCCACAACTTGAAGGGCAAAGGGCCATCCGCGTCACCCGTCATCCATGAGTGGCACCGGTGCTTCTTGTTGTACAACTGTTTGAGAAGCTATGATAAAGACACACCTTTCAACAAATGGGATAGACGAAATATTAGTGTGAAGATTGATAATGATAATAAAATACTACAAATTGAAATTTACGATGAAATAAACAATATATACATATATGTATTATATATATGTATATGTATATATACCAACATATATACATATACATATACATATACATATACATATACATATACATATACATATACATATACATATACATATACATATACATATACATATACATATACATAATGGTAGCAATATGAAGCATCACGTTTTTAATTACTAGATTGATGAGCTGTTGTTTAATAGTGCACTTTTTACAAATTGATTTCTATCATGATGATCACATCTAAATTGTCCAGGAAATGCAGAATATCAAATATGCATAGATCCGATCTTTATTTCATTCTACAGACTTCACAACCCACCAAAACCGACCAAATCATGGCATGTTGGCACCCTACCTTTACATTCCAAATCACAACTTTGGTTCCAATTATAAAAGGTTAACAGATGAAAGGACCTACATACCATTTTCAACTTGATGCATAAAAAATTATTTGCTATTAGCTCATGCACTTATACAGTCATACCCACACATGAAAATGCATAATATCAAAACAACAAAGCTTGAGGACAAATGTACCTGTACAGTAAAATCTATAATGTGTCGAATCTTAACAACGTTGTCTAATAGGTGTGGTCTGAGAGTAAAAATTCCTTATTCACGAAATAGTGGTTTTCAATCCTTGCAAATACCTGAAGAAAAGCTAACCATGTGTTATCACAAACCAGATATAAAACGCTATATAATACAAAGTTCTAAGACCATCAATTATTACAACATCCAACAAAATGTGTATATACATACACATACATATACATATTTAATGACAGTACAATACTACAAATTAAAAATTATGATGAAATAATTAATTACATAAATATACATATGCATATACATATAATATGGTAGTACAATACTACATATTAAAAATTACGATCAAATAAATAATTACATAAATACACATACACATACACACACATACACATACACATACACATACACATACACATACACATACACATACACATACACATACACATACACATACACATACACATACACATACACATACACATACACATACACATATGTATATAAAGTAGTACACTACTATAAATTAACAATTACGGTCAAATAAATAATTACATATATATATATATATAAATATATAATGGCAGTACAATACTACATATTAAAAATTACGATAAAATAAATAATCACAATAATATACATATACATATATAATGGTAGCACAATACTATATATTAAAAATTACGATGAAATAAATAATTACATATGTGTTACAAAGGAATTACTTGCTAATATGACTGTTAATCGCCAACGAAAAATTGCGGCACTGCAAGAGCGACCGTGAGAATAATTGCGAGTGTGACTGCAAGAAAAATTCCTAGAGTAACCGCGAGAGAAGACTGCAAGATTGCTCGCAATTTATAGCGAGGGTAGGAGCATAGGGCACGCTGATGATGCCCCAATAATTGCGAAAAGAAATGCATGCGGGGAGCAAACGCGATGGAACCTTGCTTTCGGTGATTTACTCCCTTGCCGCGTATGGTATGGGAGAAACAAATGAAGGGCCTTTGCCCCACTAGGCTTGGCAATATGTAGCAAAGTGAGTAAAAAACAAACCAAAAAGTTAGCAAAGAACACGCGGGGGCCACTTGGTGGCCGGACAGCAGGCCATTAGAGGCCGCTTAAGTTTGGTTTAAAGGGGGTTAATTGCGCGCACTAATGACATGTCTTCCCATGGCCAGGCGATAGGTTGCTTGCCATACAGTGGCCAGGCGGCAGGGGCACGTGTTAGATCTACGGCTTCGCCGTCCAGCGGCTGGACGGTAAAACGATATTTTTGTCAATACTGCTCGTGTATTGTTATTTTTATAAATATAGGATCAAACAGTGATATATATGCCAAAAAAATTCAACGTTGGTGTCTACGTTGTCCCCCTCCAAGGGTTAAGACAGAGCTTCTGCAATTGATTTCAAAAAATACCAACGCATTTTTTTTTGCCGGACTGAAAATTTTAGTAACTTTCTTTAAAAAATGTAGTAACAGGAGACCCCCAAACAGACTTAAGTTCTGATGCTACCACAAGTAACAGACAGAACAGAACAAGAACTCACCTAGTACTATTTAGCCGAGCTTGCAGCATTGCAGAGTTCTCACGAGCAAATTTGGGCACGCACTGGTGTTCTCTCCACCATTTTGGATTGACGTTGTGTTCTCTTCTTCTATCGATAAATTTTTGGGGCGTACTTGCCTCTTGAGTCTTCAGTCGACCACTGCGTGTGGCTATGATGGAAACATTGGCTAGGAGTAGGCGATGAGCCATTACCATCGGCGGAACCAGAATTTCGCTATACCCGGGCATAATTCTAACAGCCTTAGATTAACGTCAACTTGAATTATATTATAACGATACAACAAAAGAGGAAAAACAACGCAAAACAATAAAAATGCAATTAACTCAAAACAGGGATACGAAACTACAGAGTATACGAAGTTTGACAACCCAACTCGCCACTTCGGGTCCTACGTGCCCGACAGCGGTGCCACGACGGCGAGCTCCAGCGAGCAACAACGACTGCTGAAGGTTAGACGGGAGACGACGGAGGAGGCGTGTGGGCTGGGCTGTGGTGACGGCGGTGGCGCGGCGCCCGAATTTTTTTGTATTTTAGCTTTTTTTTAAAAAAATATTCATATTTAGACCCCTGGTAGTTTTAATTCCGTTTTTGGACCAGGGGGTCGGCGCCGTGAGTCACGGCGCCGAGGTAACACGTCTCGGCGCCCTGGTCCATGGCGCCGAGGTCGCAGGTCCGCTCCAGCGTGGCGGCCTATGTGGCACCGACGTGGCAGGCACCTCGGCGCCGTGGGTAGTGGCGCCGAGCTCTGGCCAGCGGGCCCCACGGGGCCTTTTTCCCCTCTGTTTCGTTCGTTCTCTCCATCACTTTTTGACCTCGTGCCTGCCTCCCCGCCGCCGCCCCCCGGTGCCGCCGCCTCCCGTCCCCACCCGCGTCCTCGGCCTCCCGCCTCCCCGCCGCCGCCCCTGGTGCCGCCGCCTCCCGTCCGCCTCCCCGCCGCCGCCCCCTGGTGCCGCCGCCTCCCGTCCGCCTCCCCGCCGCGGCCGCCCGCCTCCCGTCCCGCCTCCCCTCCTCGCCCCATCCACGCCGCCGGCCGTCTCCAAGCCCGCCCGCCTCCCCTCCCCGCCCGCCGCGGCCGCCCGCCTCCCCGCCCGTTCTGTTCCTGTGGTGTGCAGATAAGGGCAAGGATTACCCGGTGAAGGTGAGTGGCGTGGAGATCGTGCCCGATCCGGTCGCCCCCGGCAAGCCCGCCACCTTCAAGATCTCCGCTTCCACAGGTAAAACAACTCCCATCGTTTTAACAAACCCTTCTCCTTTGCTTGATGTAGTTGGGTAGAATTTAGTGCACTAGTTAGCACTCTGAAAGCAATTAGTTCGTTTTTTTAGAACAATTAGTAGTAATTGGGAATTGAGCTTTGTACTGGTGAAATTTAAGGTAGTAGAATTTCGCTTGTACTGTCACAGACTATAACTTGGGTAATGAAAATTTTCTGGACATGGTATCTTGTGTTTGTATAGTGTTATTTAGTTGGGATTTGCTGTTACGTTTTCTTGGTCTATGGAGTCCTGCCTTGTAGTCTTCGAATTGTGACGGTGAAGTCTTTTGAGTAATGAGGCTATGTCCCTTGTGTACGATTAGCGATTGACGCGGTCCTAAGAATCCTATTATGTTTGGGTTTTATGTAACACACACGTTTAGTTTATGTACTAGAATTGTGCACATTTTACGAAGGGTGGTATATAAGGCACTTTAACCACTGATAGCACCTAAGAAGTAGCATCTGTTTACCTATTCTGGAATAGGAAACTAAACCCAATAGTGCATCACAAAGCACTATCACTGCTTTTATGCTGGGCAATAGTGACTAGGTACTTATTAGTTATTATCTAGTATCCAATTTCGATTAAAGGTATTAAGTTCGGTTTTCTGTATGAACTAGATGGACAATCTAGTCACCCTATATCATGGAGGCAGTGTGACAAGTGATGATTATGGAAATGTTCGATTTGTTGAAATGCAAAGGGTGCCTCTGATATTCAGTGATCAGCCGTCGTTTAGTGAGTTGGTTGCTAGGGCCCGGGAGGAGCTACATTGTCATGCAAACGAGGAGAGCATCACAGTTGAGGGGTTACTTCACTTCGGTTCAAAAGACACAATTCTAAGGCGGTTGATCTTAATTGGTTGTGAGGATCAGTGGGACAAATATGTCAAATTGGTTATGAGGAATGAGTTCCAATGTTTGGATCTTGTTGTGCGGAAGGTGTCTATTGATCCCACCCCTCATGGTTATTCACCAGAACTAGGTCATCAGGCACCCTTTGACCCTCCGTTACCGGACCTTGCGGTGGATGTGGAAGAAGTGCCTGAGGTGCCCGATGTTCTATCTGCCCCGAACGAGGTTCAGATTTCTCAACCAGTTCGAGTTGAATGTCGGACTGATGATGTCGTGGCGGCCCCTTAGGAGATCCCTTTGACCCAGAATCATCCCTTCGACACGACTTGCAGATCCGACGCGGCGAGGGTCGTACACGGAACAGAGCTCGTCCCCCACAAGAAGCGACACTTTCCCGGGCCAGGGCGGTGAGGACGACGACGAGGACGAGGTGGAGCAGACTTACGATGAGATAGGCCCGTCTCAGCTCGTAGACGCTCCTTTGACTCAGCCTTCATAGCCTCTATCACGCAGACGCCGCCGCGAGCCTAGCCGTTACACTCCAGGCACCGACGCACTTGGTAAGGGTAAGGGTAAGGCTAGGAGGCAGTGATACATATGTGTTGGCTTGTGGTTGGACTTAAAAGTCGTGTTTCATGTGATACATATGCGTATATGGACTGAGATGGGTTTGTAATGAGCTACTTGTTATATATATGTGTATATGTTATATTCATGTGATATTTGTGTTCGAATCCGTAGTCTGTACTTTGTGGTTCTATAATTCCTGCAATGTTCCGTAGCTTGTTGTTTCAGAAATTATGATTACTGGCCTCTGAGAAGGCAATGTTGTAGCACTTATTTCGTGGAACGTACTGTTTCTTGCAAACGACTGAAAAGGCTAAGAACTATGAATTTATTACGAGACTACAGGCTCTGAAAAGCCTACATAGGAACATTTATTGCTACACTGGAATCCTGAAAAAGCGAAAAGATTCGTATGTCCTCTCCATGGACTATGCCCACTGCACCAGATAACCTGCCTACATAAAGACCTCCTATGTCTTCCATACCACATCTCCGTTGCCAGTCATCACAATACTACTACACAACAATGTCTTCCTGGAGGTCCGATCCATTTGGAGTGCCGGAGTGGCATGAGCGCCCGAAGTGCCATTGCGGCTTTAGGACGATGTTGTGCGTCTGGACGGATCGAGTACAACGAGCCAACTACGGCCGTAGGTTCTTCAAGTGTCCAGACCTGGATGACGACTTCATGGTAACGACGACAACTAAATCCTTTGTTTCTCGTTATCGTTTTTCAACTTGATCCGTGACATCTGCCACTACCCACGGCGTCGAGATGCCTGCCACGTCGGCGCCACGCAGGCCGCCACGCTGGAGCGGGCCTGCGACCTCGGCGCCATGGATCAGGACGCCGAGACGTGTTACCTCGGCGCCGTGACCCACGGCGCCGACCCCCTGGGTCCAAAAACGGAATTAAAACTATCAGGGGTCTAAATGTGAATATTTTTCAAAAAAAAGGCTAAAATAGAAAAAATTCGGGTGCAGCGCTAAGCCAGGAGGTCGGGAGGCGAGAGATGGGAGGCGCGATACCGATGCACGATGCACGATTCACTCGATTGGGAGTCGAGATGCATCTTGTACTCTCGTTTGCTCTCTTTGGGCTGCAACCTGCTGATGCTGCCCTTTATATTGGGCTGTGAGGGCACGGAGATAGGAAGGTCGAGCGGCTGGGCCTGGATGGCCCATGTACAAATACACTTTTTCTACATCATTTATTACTATTATAAAAGAATGAGTTAGTAGTTGTACGTTCATTCTCCTCTAACTACTCTATTCACCCAACTTCTCATCATTCTCTACTTTCCAACTGATCAGAGCAACTCTCTTCTATAGTACGATTATCTATATATTTAATAAGTTCTATTGCAACGTATGGATATGTAACTAGTACATAAGGAAGAAGGGGTGCCCTGGTCTGCATTTTTCAGGGCCGGCGCTGAAGACCGCAGGGCAGGGCCTGGTGCCCTGGTGCTACACGCCGCTCAGGCGGCAAATAGCAGACTTGACGACACCTCCCGCCCCCCACATCCAAGTGCACGCAGCTCAAAATGATAATACCTTTTATACCCCTTACATCTAAATTTATAAAATGTATTTTCTTTCGGCATATAAACCAAAAATATATTAAAAATAACTAGATTACCTATAATTATTATCTCTAAACACTATATTTAATACATTTATATAAATAGTATAAATTAAAACTAGATATTTATTAGGGGTATGAATGAAACGCACCATTAATTTTATATTATAATATAAAATATATGTTATATTCATAGATAAGATTATTCAAAAATATATCCTTTAAAATTGGACGGGGAGAGAGTACCGAATATCCAATTCACGATTCTTTACATGTATTTTAGCTTAGTAATGCTATCATATGTCAGATATATTTCAGTAGAAGATCAATTACGGCGAGCTATGCGCACGGAAGGCTAGCGGTGCAGAACGCGCGCATGATGCGTGTTCCAGGCGCACCGTGGCGCGCGGCTGTTGAGGCTAATCGTCTCGACTGCACTTCGGGACGTGGTAGCCTGGGCGACAATTCCATCCGCGACGAGTCGTAGTTTACAGCCTCGTTTCCACAATTCCTTCTCCGTTGTCAAATTCCTCCTCCCCTTTTTTTCGCAAGTTCTTGATAACCTACTCCCTGATCCATTCGTATTCACATGTCCCTTTGGCATACGTGTAGTTTACCTCTTAAAACTTTATTCATTTTGTATTTGGATTTGTCATTTGAATGTTATACTGTAGGTTTGTCATCAAAAGTAGTTATATATCACTGTATTTTTAGTAGTTTTTCTAAGATATAATTAGCAAAAAGAATGGATGCGAAACCAGATGTCAAACATGACAGGCCATCCAAATTCAGGCGGCAGTAGCGAAGAGCTCCGCTTCCTATAGGAACCGTAGGCCATAGGCCTATAGCAAAGATAAGCACCATTTAGCAAATCAGATTACAGTTTTAACAAATGATGTCATCCAATATAACATCCTCCTACTTTCTCTAGCATGCATAAAATTAGGGCCGTTAATAGGCCAAAATCTAATCCAAATTCAATCAAAATCCAAATAAAATTAGAAAGGATATGGTCTAACCCTGACCCAAATTATGTAAACTATACCTGACCTCGGCTCAAAAACAGATCTAAGCCCTAACTTAGACCAAGTACCTTTACCTTCTTAGTTGTCTAATTAGAATCAACTCTCATCTATCTTTAGTAATTAGTACAAAAATATAAAGCAAAGCCTAGTCTAATCCAGCTCAAGTCTAGCCTAATAAAGAAAGGTCTAAATTTGATCTAATCTATTTATAATTTTGAGCTAGCCTGGTCTAAAATCCTAGACAAATCCAAACCCATTAGCAACCCTAGATAAAATGTTTAAAACCAGCTCAAAGCATTAAACATGACCTAACGGCAACATACGTTATAATACCATGCTTGGGGTGCAATTATGGTGCAATCAAACTAGAAATCATCACTAAAGATTTCAAAAATATTTCTACCCGTACTTCATATTTTACTCTATTTATGTATAAAATTATTTTTACATATACTTTATATTTTACTCTATCTACGTATAAAATTTTAAATTCAAATTCAATCTATATTAAAAGTAACAAAAAAGAAAATTATGACAAATTAACTTCCCCCTCACCTAAGTAGGGTATCAATACATCATCCCCACACACAGGCTGTTACGAGAAAATTCTGACAAATTTACTTCCATTATTGATTTCAGTTTAGCTACAACCAAAGTTACATCTGTTACGAGTAAACACCCGATTCCAGTTAGATACTGCACCTTTGCAGGGACACCAGAATCAAAGCCAAGGGACCACATATCCAAAGACTTCGTACCATCTATCATCGATCTACACGGCAGCAGCGTTACATTCTTGTGCTGCCTGAGCAACTTCTAAATTTGGGGTCTACAACGGAGCATCCTACATTATGACGCTGATGGTTCTGGCTCTTTTCTCCTCCTCCCCTTGTTTACAGCCCTGGTATTGTCAGCTGGCTCAATGCTTGGAACAGGCTCATGAGCGTAGATGATACAGCCATCGAGAGTGTAGATCCTGAGCGCGAGCGAAGATACAGTTGATGTCTTCATAGCTGCCGTGAAGGAGGACCAGTACCACCAATCATTCTTCAAGAACTCAGCTTTTATCATGCTCTCCAATAAGTTGGTCGCCAATACCATCTAAAAGAGCCATGGATATGCTTAATCAGTACAATGGACAGTAATAAAACGCTCTCAAGTCTCAAGCATAACTTACACTGCACATTCACAGAATTAAGATAAAAGGAAAATGCTAAATTACAGCTCGGGTCCGTACTTCCTGAGACTTCATTTATGTCCGCAAACTTCCAAATCAACCATTCAAGTTCCTATACCCCTAAAAAAATTGCTATTGCCCATGTAATCTCAATTGGGTCACAAAAGACCACATGTTGAGTCAAATCAGGTGTGGCGGCCACAGATAAAACCAAAGAGTAAACTAATATAAAGTCGTTAACTGAACAAAAACTTGCCTTAGAATTGTGGACGGCACCATTCACACAAAACTTGTGTACTGTACTGTGATCAAAACTTTCAGTATCCCAAGACTATTCAAAATGGTGTATAAAGTATAACCTCACAAAAAATAATTAAACAATACTAACTAGATACTCCTTCAGTTCTTTATTTGATGTTATTGCTTTTTGATGGTCTATGATATGTGACTATCCATTACTTTCTATAACTTTATATTAGTGTTAATTAATAAGATTATAATATTATAAAAGTATTTGCAAAGAAAAAACTAGTGATATAGTTTTTATATGGTCAATCTAGATAGTTTTAAACATATTAATGGTCAAATTCTAATTAGTTTTGACTACACGGATTCTAAAACATCATCACATCAAATAAAAAAGAAAGGAGGGAGTACATTTTTCATGTGACAGCAAGGTGAATAAATAGATTAAGGCACCTGGGATATTGATTCCGCATCCTTCACAAAAGCACGCCATGAACGCCTTCTTATTTGCTGAGACTTTGAGGCTCGTAGTGCTTCCTCAGGCAACGCTGCATCTATATCAAGCAAATTTATCTTCTGTTGCTTTAGGATATGAGAGTTTCTTCCTGTAACAGGCCTCAATGATGACTCCGGAACCAAGCCTCCATTAACAGCCAGCAATCCTGTTGGCTTGTCTGTTGCAGAAGATGCTTCCTCACCAGACGTACTATCAGGGGTGGTCTTCCTAGTTTTTGGCACCTTTTCATCACCCGTATTGCCAGGACAATTTTGACCAGACTTGGATCCCTCTTGCACTAACTTTTGAGCAGATATTGCCTGGTGTTCCTCTAAAGAGGAAGTCCAGTCATTTGGGAGATCATCATCTTTTTTATTTTGACTTACTACAATTGCAGGTTCAAGAAAAAATGCAGGTGAAGGCACAAAAGATGGAACTCCATTTGATCCAATGAGCCCAATGTTCTTCACCGTCTCCTTGTTTGAATCATTTGTGATGAATTTTCTGCAAATCTCTTCAAAGTCATATGGGCATGACTTCAATTTTTTGTTGCTAGATGGCTCAATGACAGGGCTACGATCAATGGAAATTTTTTCCTTGATATCAGACTTGGTACCCTTCACTTTTGGCTCATCATTTTCTTTGCTTTCGTTAGGAGAATGATTGCTTCTATTGCATTTTCCACCATTATGCACTTCATACTCCGCTGATGTGAGATAAGACTCATGACATGCTAAACAGTGGTGTCGAGAAGGCCATATAGGTTCTAAGCAGTCGCAGCGATATGTTCTTTCTTCGGAACCTAACTTTATCTTCCTTCCTCGCTTTTTCGAGAGATCACTTGTGTCCTGGTCCAATTGCAGGCCATACTTTTGCTCCAAAATTACTGCAGCCTTGGTATTTGGAAGGTCCATAAGCTGTTCGGTCTTCGTAAGCTTGGACACTGGAGGATCACTGAGAGGAAAACTACCTTGGTGATAAAGATGCCTTTGCCACTGCAAGATAGAGTCTTTCAGTTCCTTCTCCCTTGGGTCATATTCCCTTAGCCAGTCAACGAGACACTGGATCTCTTCATCAGATTCATAAATAACAACAGATGCTGAATTCCAACCTCTACAATCAAAAGTAGACACAGGATAGCTGTTAACCATACTAATGTCTCTCTCCTTGGGTATAAGCATGCTTCCATCAACGACCAACGAAGGACGTTTACCCGTTCTTCCTATAACCCAGTACAGTCGACCCAGGGAATCCTTTCCCAGACACTCTCTTCTCAAGGATGCCATATTAAGCTGTGACTCTACTGTGAGAATTGAATCCTGCAATTTTGAAATCTCATCTGATAAAGTATCCATTTCATTATTGTCAGTATCATGCTCAACTAATCTAGTTGTTGATGTTTCAACATTATCTTGGAATGATGTGCTAGCATTTTCATCAGGCGACTCTCCACCTGGGGTGCTCATAACTGTAGCTACTGGTGTTCTTTCAGCAAAATGATCGTCTCTCGAATTCAAGTTGTCACATGTACTGCTTTTACAACCTAATGACTTCTTCTCACAACTCTGGGACCCTTCATCGATAGCATCCCCATCAATCTGGTCAGTAGCTATCCCTGATGGTTGCTCAGAAAGTCTCAAAGATTTATGTTCTTCAATCATAGATATACTGGATATATCATTGTCACTTTTGTAAGGTCTACCTACATTCAATTGCCCAGCAGGAGCCCCTTCAGTTGGGGGGTTGAGGTTCACTCCAACATTACCTCGTTCAGCCTCTTCAAGATGGTCAGATGCTGTGGGCGTGCAATGCTGTTGATTTTCCACAAGTCCATAACTATTGCTAAAATGCTGTTCATTTTTGCTACTTCTACTTTGCTTAGCATACGAAGTCCTTATTTCTTCCTTATATTTCAAATCTTTCAATTCAAAATTCAAAGCACGGAACTTCTGCTGGAGATCACCCGACTTATCTGAAGATTGATCTAGATGTTCTCTAATTAGAGCTGTGTTGAGCATTTCGTCACATAGGAATTTCAGCAAATATATTCTCTGCATTTCGGAGATCACAATGAAATATCAGAAAAATGTGGACTTTGGAAATCATCATACCAGTAAATCTTAGGTAATAGTACAGTACAATAATAGAGAACAACATTCTGGCTAAGTAAAATCATACCAGACTAAAGAGTATGTAATATCCATAAGTGCATCCATAATCAATAAGAAATGTATTCAGCAGCAATACATTTAACCACTGGGAAAATAAGCAACACACAGCAACGCCTTACATAATGCAAAGCTTCAAAGTTCAAAGCAACAAAAGATAGGATATACTATGCCATAGTTTGGATGAAACATATATGGACAGTTTTAGAAGACCTTAGCTATTTAACCTTATGAGATGAGCTTCTTAGAAAAATTCGGGCGAGGAGCTTAGCCTTCTCAACATGACTGAGGCTTGCCTTATCTGAGAAGCCACATCAATGCCATATTATTGGAAGGACCTTAACTGGGAGGCCTAAGTTTATAGCAGTTCCAAGTTCCAGCTTAAGCCCTCCCACATAGACCCTTAAACTGGAAAACTTACGTGTATTTGTGATATTTACTAATTCCCAGGGAAGAAAACAATAACTAGATGGCAATAACCTACTTCTTCTTCCATACATACTTTAAGAAAAGCATACACGTGTTTGGCAGAGTTCAACATATAAATTCGGACTTCAATTAAAACATCAAATATCAACGTAGTTTCTCTAGAGCATGACAATAGAAGGCATCAGAGGAAAGTATTCTGTTTACTTTTTTCTAAGAATACGCAGGAGAAGCTGCCCATCTTTATTTTTGAGGAGCATGGGGATATGAAATCATGACCTCTTTGCACCACAAAAGCATATAAGAATTTGGCACAGAGTTCAACATATAAATTCAGACTTCAATTAAAACATCAAATATCAATATAGTTTCTCTAGAGGATTACAATCATGGATCGGATTACCGGCGGTTACCGGCCGGTAACCGGATTTCCCGGCGGTGAGCGGGATGAAAAAAACCGGCCGGGTTTTTTCGAAGTGCATTTATATTTGTGAGTCTTTTGTGATTGCATAATGCATCTTCTAGGTTGGTTTGAACCCTTTTTGTATTAGATTACCTATTGTATGAGCTAAATATGCTTCGAAACATCCGAAATTCAACTTTTTCTTGTGTTTCCCGGTTTTTTAGCAGGTTTTCCGGTTTTTTGGGGCGGTAACCGGCCGGTTTTTCCGGTTACCGGTTTCAAATTCAAATTTTAAAATTCAAAATTTGACCGGGTTTTCCCCGGTTTTTCCGGTTACCGGCCGGGAACCGGTACCGGCCTCCAGCCGGGATTTAGGCCGGTACCGGTTTTTGGAACCTTGATTACAATAGAAGGCATCAGAGGAAAGTATTCTGTTTACTTTTTTTTCTAAGAATACGCAGGAGAAGCTGCGCGTCTTTATTTTTTAGGAGCATGGGGATATGAAATCATGACCTCTTTGTGCCACAAACAAGTACTTGACCACTAATGTACGTTGGCCACCCCAAATTATTCTGTTTACATGGCATAAGTACATTCCGATGAACAAAGAAGTTCGATATCCAAGAATGAAGGGGTCAAATATTTCTGTTGAAAAATGCTGAAAAGCATGGTCCAAGTTTTTGGGGAACACAGTGACAGAAGAATTGTGGACTTGAAGTGCTAGCATAGCCTGGGGGAAGGGCAATGGAGAAGAGGTCAAGAGGGTAGAGGGAGGGAGGGGAAGAATCAGTGGTGGATCAAGGAATTTAAGGATGAGGCCATGGGGGTGCACCGTACACAAATATTGACTGTCTGTTTGCACCATGTGGCGCCCTTTACATATGCATACTATATATAAGATACCTAATATCCCTCTTGAATAATTGAGCTCATTTTGATGGTTGCAAGTTTGCAACCGAACAGATGGAATATCAAACACTTGGTGTATAAGTCATGCACAGAAGTTTGTCAGAGCCATGGTTGTCACGGCGGAGTCGGCGACCACGGCGAGTAAGAGGCGCCTGGACGCCTAGGCGAGAGCCCGGCGACGCCTAGGCGATGGAAACGGCGACGACGGAGGTATGTTTTATATAACTCTCGTGTCTCGCGTCTTCAGTCTCACGTCTTCCGCCGACTCTCGCGTCTCCGTCTCGCGTCTTCCGCCTCTCTCTCGCGTCTTCCGCCTCTCTCT
Organism: Dendrocalamus latiflorus; assembly: GCA_017311315.1. Classification (NCBI taxonomy): domain Eukaryota; kingdom Viridiplantae; phylum Streptophyta; class Magnoliopsida; order Poales; family Poaceae; genus Dendrocalamus; species Dendrocalamus latiflorus. The sequence continues at coordinate 5,064,401 of CM029640.1, read as the reverse complement.
CGCGTCGCGTCGCGTCTCCTCTCTCGCGACTCCCTCTCTCGCGTCGCGTCTCCCGTCTCCCTCCCCGGCGCCGATCTGCTCTCTCCCCGACGCCTCCCTCCCCTCCCCGGCGCCGATCTGCTCTCTCCCCAACGCCTCCCTCCCCTCCCCTCGGCGGCTCCCCTCCCCAACGCCTCCCCCTGCCGCCGCCTCCCCCCGTCGCCTCCCCTCCCCTCGGCGGCGGGAGCACGCTGGAGGGAGGTGGCCGGAGCACGGGAGGGAGACAGCGGCGGGAGGGAGGAAGGCGGCGCGGCGTGAGAGAGGGAGGCGGCGCGGGTGGAGGGAGGAAGGCGGCGCGGCCAGAGAGGAAGGCGGCGCGGCCAGAGAGGAAGGGGCAGATGGCGTACCTGGGTTGGCGGTGAAGCTAGGGTTCGGGCAAGGCGAGGCGATCCTCCCCGGCGTCTCCTCCCCGGCGCCAGGACGACTTGGCGTCGCCTAGGCGACGCCGTGACAACCATAGTCAGAGCTAAAAAAGTTAAATATTTCTCCCTACCAATCAAAGAGCACACAGAGAGAGACCCCTGAGGATGGGAGGGAGAGTGTAATAATTAGATATTTTTTAATATCTAAGTTCCCTGAGTGTATGTAAGTACAAAAAAGTATAAAATCCATGGAAACCACAACTGGTAGCGGTAAATCTAAAACATCTGGACTTTTTTGGGGGTGTTTGTGCATCCCCAGCGTCATAGCTGGACATGCCAATGAGAATTTTGGTTTAGCTACAGAGTGAGGTCTGATAAGGTTAAGCCCTGTATGGGTAGCGTGCCAGATATGGTTTCACCGATATCAATTCTCAACAAGTTAGAGAAGTCCACAATTCCCTGCCCCATTTTTAACAGGGTAGATTTGTGTGTTGGTCACACTTTCTTTATCTAAGATGAACAAACACAAAGATATAGATAATACACAAAATATAACTAAAACTTTCAAACACTAAACAACAGAAAAGTTTACGTTACTTTAAATATAAAGAGGAAAGACAAACCTCGGGTATGCTAAGCTCCCAGTACTCCTTCTCTTCCATTGCTGCAGCTAACATATTAAGCGCCTTGTGGAAGGCATGAGCTTCCTTTCCGACATGCTTCTTTTGTTGTCGCTTTAAATCTTGAACACCCTGATCAAGATGTGCTTTCTTTTGACCTGACATACATGATGGGCAGTACCAGTTTCCTTCTGGTATACGAGCTAGTGGTGGATTCAAGCAGTAAGTATGGTATTCTGAGTCACATTTATCGCATAGCAGAACACTATCATCGTCTCTATCAATGCCACATACTTTGCAAACACCATCCTCCCATGGAGCTTTGGGTAAGTTGTTTGCAGCAGTCAGAATATCATGTAGCTCCTCGTGGATTTTTGAACCAGCATTCTCAGTAGAGAGGTAACTATCAAACTTCTGAACAAGGTCAAGCACCTGCACCAGCCAAGTAAAAAAAAAGGAAAGGGAAAAGGTTTACTACAAAATCCTGGTCATATTATATTTAATAAACAGAAAACTCACCACCATTGACCAGGGGAGGGGGGGGGGGGGGGAACAATCTGATGAGTAACAGTAAGGCTTATATATACTTAAGTCAGTATCAGTAATCCCTATAAGATGATAGAAGCCCAATCTGTGATCCATTTATTTTCTAGATTCTAGATAATAGCATTTTTTTATCATTAATTCATGTGAAATGAAATTATGACATCATACGAGATGGGAACTAAATTGATAATCACTTACAGCATTGCCATAACAAATGCAGTTTGCATCATAGTCAAAGTATCGTATTGTTCATTTATCCATATACTTCATATACTACTTGTGCTGAACTTATACTGTAGGTCATGAATAGCAAATTATTGGTTCCCACCACCTCTATTTTTTAAAAAGAAAATCCACGGTAACCTTGAGGGAGCAGATATGTAGCATTGAACATTTGAACCCATAACTATTTTAACACAGTTACTGCAACTTAGTTGCACAAGGTCTCGGGACAGAACTACTCTGAATATTTCACACAATATGGCACACCAAGTCACCAACAGAAGATGGCAGCATAAGACACTCCTGTGTTTTCCTTGGTGGAAAGCTGGTACTTAAGCATTGTCAAAACAACACAGGAAGCATGGATTAAAGTTTTAGAATCACAACTGGTTAAATACAATCTTTAACCAGTTGAAAAGTAGGTAAACCAAACCACAAAGTAATTAGTAGTATATCAAAGGAATGGTGACAGGCGGCCATTAGATTATCTTTATCCATCAGCATAATCTAATCCTTTTTGTGAGAGTGTAATGTAATAGAAGGTTACCATCAGAAATGGTAGCAGGTAACATCATGCATGCCTGAACGATGAACAGAAAAGAAGGATGCTACAGAGACATAGGGATGACAAACCTCTGTCTTGTATAATGACTCAAAACTCTGAGACAGTGCTGCAACCATTTCCACCACATCAGGTCGATCACCAAATGCGGTGTGCAGATTATGTATTACCTGCAGGTAAACATAATGGCATCATAATTTGACCAGGGAACTTCTTGCAGAGGCCTTAATTCTAAGAAAGTACAGGGGTAAAGCTGCTGGAAACAGCATAACCATTAAAATACATGTGCTTCAGTATTTTTCAATTACTCAAGTAGCCACATAAATTAGCAGATGTTACTCTAGTAGGTCCACAAAATATAGAGCTTAACTCATAGACTGAACAGAACTCCTATGCTGAACTTAGGAGTTAGTACTTAAACTGGATCAGTTCATGCTTGTAAACTGGATCAGTTCATGCTTGAGCTAGTCCTTTGTAGTCTGGCACAGTGGCACTATCTTAAGCCAACTGAATCTCATCAGCATAGTAAAAGCTCATTATGTCTAAAAAACTATTGCAGTGTGCAAAGGAAATAACACAGATATGTTAAGATACATGCTATTTTCTGATTTAGAATCAAGAAGCTCGTCACTTCACAAGCTGCGTAATAATCCTAATAGATTCTCAAAAAGAAGACTATCTAGAAAAGAAGAAAGAACGGGTCCTAAGAAATGGCAAACTATAAGCCACCAGCTGTCAATAGAAAACAAAATAAGAACGGCACATGGATAACAGGTATCGTTGCATTGCCAAAATGAATAATAAGGTTGACGAATATATAAATATAATAACTAAAATAAGGCTCAAAATTAGGCTTATGTTTATTGTAAATTCATCATATATGCGTAAGCTAGCATAATGAACAGTTAATGGGTACTCATTGCAGATCTAGACCTGTAGCATAAGGCATACTATATTGTAATAACAGTAAACTGGCATGACATCATAACCAACGGCCTACTTAGAGTAAACATACACAAGACTGTCTAGTGTTCAAAAAGAATTGTAGCTTAGTCAACAACTCTGAAGAATTTCCCATTAAAAAAGAACAATGCTGAAGCAATCCGGTGTTGGCTGAAACCTAGAAAAGAAAGGTGGCAGTTGGTGCTAGAAGTACAGCCACAGGTACCATCACATCATTGATTAGTTTCCATGGAAAAAGTACAAAGAAGAAATTACCAAAGCAATGCATTATTTTATGCTAACACAAGAGTGCAAGGAGAATTTCTTGAGGGCCCATGAACAATAATCTATCCATGAAAAATCTGAGAAGACATCTCATGTGCATCACCATTGAACAATACAAAAAAGGTGTTGAAGAAAAACATACTTCTTGTACATCCTCAGCAAAAGCCTCCCAAGATCCACAGTAAGCTCCCATAGCCAACCTTATATCAATTGTGCGAAAGTCCAAAGGACGCGACACCATACCAGGAAATCCAAGGATGCCCTCGTCCTCATTTTCGTTGGAATTCATTAGAGTAGTTCCAAGCAAATTTCCAAAAAGCTTTGATTCATCTGAGGAAATAGCACAGCGCAGGGCAATACGGCACTTTTTCAAGAAAGCATCTGAGATGGAGATAGTGTTCCTTTCTTTTTGTGGTTTTTCTGGATTTTGTGGCACTTTTACACGACATGCCTCTGTCAACACAGATAAAACTGCTTTCTGTAACACAAACAACATCTTTTAGTATATCTTTCAAATAATCTCCTAGTCATAGGGACTCCCTCAGAATAAAAGATACACAACAAACATCAAGGTGAAGATAAAGGCTAATTTGATAATGCACCCACTTCTTTTAAGAACAGTTTAAAAATGGCCTTGCCATGAGGTGACTTTCCTCTTCTGGCAGCTATAGTACTAAAACTTTGGTAAAATTGTAATGTCAACACTCAACAGTGGGTTCACGTTATCAAAAGTTTCCTGCTCAAGTAAGCTAAGGAAGAAAAAGCATGTTAGTAGAGCATCTGACTGATTTGCTGGGGGAAAGGCATCTGGGCTTGAAAACAAAGCTATTAAAATGTGCATATGACTTACAAGAGTATAAGCTATAAACATTCACCAGTCAACCAGATAAATATCACAAGCTCATTGGGCTGTTCAATCCTCCTACCAAAATCAAATGTGACACTGATACCTAGGTTGTTGTCATAGACCTTAAAAACTGGCATCCCTCTTTGTTCTACCAACAGTTCGTGCTATGGCCTATGATCCGGTTAGGCACTGTAGCATGCGGACGAACGGTACCACGGTACTGTGGCACGTGAACAGTGTCATGTGGCACTGTATTGGTTGTATTAGGAATAATTAAATACATATCTTCGTATTAGGAATAGATAGATATATATTTTCATATTAGGAATAAATAGATACATATCTTTATATTAGAAATAGATATATTAATATTTAGATAATATGGATATGATATTATCTTTAGTTTATTGGTTACATTAAATTGTGTTGGTTTCTATATTGTTAGGGGCTAATCTCATATATATAAAGATAGGAGCCACACCATTCATAATCAAACAATAAACAAATAAGTCTCTAGTCTCTTTCTTCTTCTAAAGTCAAACCTCGGAGCTTCTCTGTCATGTCAGAGAAGAGCCCTGCCAGTGGCTAGATGAGGGCGAACGCCCTATCCTCGGTCTTCGGACTCGTACCCAACCACCGACCACAACAATTCGTGTCACCTTTTTTAGGGAATCCAATAGTTCATATCATAACATAGTAAATGCATATATTGTTAGGGAAATAGGGAACTCAAATGATATATTGACGCTTTAAGCCAAGGGCAAATATATTGAGTACACGAGGACTCTTAATCTAGACCGAGACCAATACGGTACTAAACCTAAACTATTACAAACTCATATTCTACATACTCTTAACATAAAACAGTAGTGAGGCTCACTTTTTTTAGTAAGTATGTTGAGTTGTTGACGATGCTATGGAACTTATACGATCATCAGACATCCTGACTTACCTTTTTACCGAAGAAAACAATGAATAACACACAGAGGGGTGTAATAAAACACACATATAGGTGAAAAATTTGTACTATTTACTTCTAATGGACGGCTGGGCCATAGCGGCAGGAATGTTACTAACCTTGGTCGGTCCAGATGCATTACCCTTGTAGACCTCTTTACTGATCGAGTGCTCCAAAATTTTCCTTGCCCATTCTGGAGGTTTTTTCTCCAAAGCTTCATAAACGCACTTTCTAATTCTCGTTCCAACATTTGTTGGTAATTTTCTCACAGGCTCCAGTGGTTTTGCCCAATCTGGCAATGTTTTATTATCAGTAGCAGGAGCCTCAGGAGAATCTACCATATCAGTATCCTTGTAATCCATCATAAAAACCTTCTTTCCTTCATTCGCTGAAGAACTGCATATCAAATTTTCAGCCTCCAAAAGCAGCTGAAAATACAAGAAGATTATTGCACAACAGCTGAGGTATGCATAACTGTTGACGTTGTCTAAAACTACAACCCAAGAAAATTTTACATCGTCCCCTTAGCGGCCACAAAATTACTTCAAGTATGGAGATTGTATTCATAGTTATTTTACGTAACGGCAGATGGACATGAACTAGAAACAAGATTTATAGATAACTTATGGGACAAACAGTAACACAGCATCCTTAAAAGTTATATTCATATTCAAAAATATATATCACATAGCTGGACATGGAATTGCTATAGCTAAGAGATCTCTCAATTTCACATGACTTCGAACATTTTTTTTTTAACAAAATAAGCAAAACAAGAACAATGTCTCTATAGACATGATTTAACAGCAAAATCTCTGCAAACAGATCAAAAGGCTCCTTATAAAACCATAGGAAAACACCTGGGTAGAGTCTCTTAACTGATTATCCCTGCCTTGTCAAGCTTGTACATACCTCTTTCCATAATTATTGATATAATAAACATATACATACACAATAGGGGCCTCCCCTACTGTTTGCTATTCAAAAAAGGGAAAACAATGTTGATGCAACTGGTAACCAAGAATTTTTGTATCCAGAAAAAAATTTCCCCAATAGGTGTATAAAAAAATAATACAACATAGGTATAATTATATAAATGATAAACAGTGTGGGACATTTCGGAAAGCTCATAACAGAGATTGCTTAATACCAAACATGTTTCTCTATCCTTCTGGGATATAATTTTTTCTTGGGAGTTTTCCTTGATGACAAACAGTGAGAAAAAAACATGTTGTAGGCTAGGTTGGCTAGAAAATCTCAGTTAGATTTTCTTTTCCCTCTAGGAAACAATGTAGAAACATAATCCTAAAAAGTTCATGTGGACATAATAATTGTACAGGGTTTACAATCAAACTTAATAATTGTTAAATGGAAATAAGAAGTTGATGATAAATCCAAGAAAAGACATCAAATAACCATAACATCATATATGACCAAAGCAAGCTAAAAAGTAAAAACTTCAACAGTGCTAGTCAACCAATATTGCCAATACTCTTATGTCTGATTGAAGAAGGAAAAGACAGGCACAATTGGAAAACTTATGTATTTCCTTGCCAAATAAATCACAAGTTCAGCTAAACTAAGAAGCAACTCCTTACCAAGGCATCCTTCTCCATGCCAGCAACCCCAGGTAGTGCTCCACACAAGATGCCACCATCGCCTTGTAGACAACGGAATAACTTCACTCCTTCTCGACTGGAAATATCAGACAAATCCATGCACCCACTTATGGAAGAAACAGCTAAAATATACCTTCTAGCCAACTCCGGCCAAGTCAACTTGTTAGCAGTTAGCATATCAAACTTTAACTCTTTTGTTGAAATGAGACTATCAGTGTCCCTCTTTCTTCCGCGCCTGGGTTTTGATTCTTTAGGATCAATGCTCGGATCTACAAAAATTGCAACCTTGGATAATAGCTCGCCAAAAAGAACCCTAAAGAGTGTAAGGTGGACCCCAGGCAATACTACACCACTACATCTCCCAAGTGTCACGGCTGCCAATTTATCTTGAGCAGCTTCCTTCATGGCAGAAGTTTCAACAGGAATAAACACAGACACAATCTCTTCATTAGTGGTTAGACCTGATTCACCATTAGAGTATGATGTAGAAACATCAGCAGGGGAATTCATTGGTGAAGTGTGATCCCTACAGTGTTGAATATCCTTCGATAACTTGTCCTTCTGATTTGAACAAACTGGCCATGGGTCAATAAGTTCATCTTCTAGTTGCTCGTATGAAGGAATTTCTTTCAGGCCAATGATTTCAGCAAAGCGCCCCAAAAACTCCCATATCTACAAGAACATTGCAAGGAGAACATGCACAAATTAGAACATGAAATGAACAAATATGTAAAGATGTGTTTCTTCAAATAGTAGAACAAGTGACAGAAATGTGTATAGATCTACCTGGAAAACATCTCCTGCCAACTCTGGTGGAAGCTTACGGCTAACAGGACGTCCTGGAGGAAGCTCACGGATGCTAAAACCGCTAGGCTGAGCATGATCCTGTAGCCCAGTTACCACAGATCCATGTCTACCGTATGACATGACATCTCCATTATTCTGGCCATTCCTATGCATGGTTATAAGTGAACCACTTGCAACCGTCAAAGAAGAGACAAATTCAGCCCTATTACACAAGAACTGGTAGTTTGAACAAGCTCTGGATCTGGGAAGAGATTCCACAATTTCTTGAACAAATTCCAAATCAAACCCAATTCTATCTTGGTATAACCATTCTTTAAGTAATGTATAGGTAGATTCCACATCATTCTCCTTTTGTATAACTCGTGGTATACAGGGTCCATTGGATGAGCAAAATCTAGTCAAAGGAGTGCAAGGACCATCAAAGTTCCGGCATCCACACCCATTGTCAAATGAATCATTTTCACTGCTGTGTGTGCAGAAGAACACCAAATGGCCATGTTCCTTGTACATTTTTTCACAAGCTTCCATCATAGCACAAGAAATCATCCTCCATACTGAGGAAGGGGATGTTCCCTCAAATGTGAATTCACCAATTTTGTCATGAATATTGGCTTCTTGACTCAGCACCCAACCAACAGTCCCAGAATGTGATGGTATTGTTGGTACCGTTATATTTGAACTCTGCACATCATTGCAACCTAAAGAAGTCCTTTTACCCTCCATATCATTGCTAAGACATGATAGGAAATCTTGATTGGTCTCACAGGGATCTGATAGGAGCATTGAAATATTATCATCCGTATGATTAGCAGTATCTTCAACCAAACTGCTACTTTCCTTTGTTTCTATTGTATCGGCCTTTCTTGTACCATTTTGAGAGAGAATGGTTGATGCATCTGGAAGTGGGAACACGGAACATGGTAACCTTCTCACCTTAAACAAAGGCCCAAAATTCCCTCCATCACACACCTCACACTCAAATAGTGAACCAGTAACTCTATCATGCCAGTAAGACGTAAAACCCACCGGCCATATCTGGTTGGAATTATGGTAGCTTGCCCGTTTATCAATTTCTCCCAAGCTCGTAATAAAGAAATCTCTATATTGAACAGGTAGGCCAACCTAGAGTCAACAAAGCAATATCAAAGTGAACAGAAGATTAAAAAAATTCAACAGTCTGAAAACTTAAAATTTGTACAGGTGGAAAACAATAACATATAAAATGGACACTGGATGAAAAATCCGAATATGAAACAGTCAATAAGATACTCACAGTATGATGATGTGGCCGACGGTTACTATTTTCCGCAAGAAATTTTGGAGGCTTCAACGAACTTCTGTTTTCTGTAGAACTAGGCTCCGTTGCATTTGTGAAAATAGATGGATCCATAAAAATGTTGGCACTTCCAAACTCGTGGTTCTCAGCAAACTTGGGTAATGTGGATGTTTGTGGAAGATCTCTTCTCCTTCTGCGTAAATGAATTGACCTTTGTGCTATGTTTCCATCAGCAATAATATCTCGGTCCAGGGAAGTAAATTGTTGTCTCATGCTAAGACAATGAGAAAGGCCAAATGCTGGCATAAATTGATTCCGATCTGCAACAAGATAGCCAGAAGTGGAATTATTTAAGCTGCACCAATGATGGTCAATAGTCGCATTTCAAAACACACATATATAATGCAGGTGACTACAAATGTTAGTAAGATGCAGAATTTTTGGGAACTGGCATCATACTATGGCCCAAGTGGGCACACAATGACACACTGCAACTTTCCTGACTGACTAATGACTATGCGCTGAGTATAGTGGCGGACAGTATTTGACCTTGATGGTTAACACAGCAAATTGCTGTATAAAAAGTTACAGGGCTAAAAAGGCATAGCACATCTCCAACCAAAAGCACCTACACACAACTCTTACAGTAGAGATGATTGCTCTGTTATCCTTATTCCTTACCATAAAGAGATGTATTCTTCAAGTGAAGCCCCTCGAAATGTGGCAACTGCGTAGCAAATTCAGTCAAATGAGCTCCATCGGCACCATTTATCCTGCAGGAATCAAAAGAGCATATTAACTACCTTATGATAATTGTGTTTGTATAACAAAGGTCATTTGAAAACTTCCAATAGCTTAACAGACATTGTTATTGTCAGAGCACCCAAAAACACTCCAGGTTATAATTTATAAAGGGTATTGCTAAAATAGCTGCCACAAGTTACTTGTAGTTTCATTTTGCTTTGCATGTTGCAACAAACTAGAGTTCCAAGAAACTAGAAGTGTTTTCCTTCAAACAGATCTTTCAAGTAAATGATGATCAAAACAATAACCAATTAACAAAAAAACAGCAAGCACAACAAACCAGAGTTTCAAGAAACTAGAAGTGTTTTCCTTCAAACAGATCTTTCAAGTAAATGATGATCAAAACAATAACCAATTAACAATAAAACAGCAAGCATCATGCATGATGATGAAAGGGCTGCTCTGTAACACAATGAAGCCGCTATAGTGAATGCAAGCATGCTTTATTTTCTGCAGTATAGCACATAAAAACAATCCACAACAATGTATGTTGGATTGTTTATACTTTGTAGTTCGTAGAACCACAGAGAATTATTGGGGCAGGATCAAGTAAACTGTCAAGGTTACATGCTTAACACATTGATATGCAAAAGAAGACGTGGTAAATCAAATTTGGCTCCATAGTTATTAAGAGAACAGAGTGTTGTGAATAGCGCATGTATTCATTATGAGGCCAACGGGCCAATATATATATAAAAAAAAACTCGACCTGCGGGGGTAAGACAGCCCCCGGGCATTTCATTAAGAAGAAGATCTTCTCACGCAGATTGAGAAAATCCCCGAACCCTTGCCCCACCCTGACACAGCGGCATCAGCCCATGTGAGAACAACCAGGGTGATCCCTAGACCAACGACCTGGCGCGACCAACGACCTGGGCGAGCCTTAGACCTGTGCTTTGGCTTATGGGGCAAGCGAGGGGATTTTTTTCCTTCAGTCTGAAATTCGCTCCCACTGGGAGTCGAACCCAGGACCTGAGGGGTGCTACTAGAGCGCTCTAACCGCTACGCTAGAGGCCCGTTCGCGGGCCAATATATATACATGTACAGGACTGGCATATATGCAGAAACCCCCTCATACAATAGGGTAAATACATAGATATATAATACATATCTAACACACCCCCCCTCAAACTTATGGTGGATCAACAACATGAAATTTGGAGAGGTGAAAACTGTGCTGGGCTCTGGTTTGTGCCTTTGTAAAAAAGTCTGCCAACTGAAGCTCGGAAGGCACGTACTGAAGAGCAACAACCTGGTCCTGCACCTGTGTCCGCATGTAGGAAGCATCAACACCAATATGCTTTGCAAGCTCATGCTTCACCGGATCTTTAACAATGCTAATAGCACCTGTACTGTCAGACAAAAGAGGAGTCGGTGCAGAAACAGAAACACCAAAGTCCTCAAGTAACCACCGTAGCCAAGTAACCTCCGCAGTCAACAAAGCCATGGCTCGCAACTCAGCCTCAGCACTCGAACGAGAAACTGCTGTCTGCTTCTTAGTCTTCCAAGCAATGAGAGAACCACTAAGAAAAACGCAATAAGCAGAGAGAGACCGGCGATCAGAAGGATCACTAGCCCAGGTGGCATCAGAATATGCCTGGAGCTGTGAAGAGCTGGAGCGAGGGAAAAAGAGACGACGAGAGATAGTTCCACGAAGATATCGTAGAACATGAAGAAGATGACTATAGTGGAGCTGAGTTGGAGCAGAGACAAACTGACTCAAGATATGCACAGGGTACGAAATGTCAGGACGAGTGACACCAAGATAAACAAGGCTCCCAACAAGATGACGATAGCGAGTAGGATCAGCAAGAGGCTCACCATCAGAGGGACGGAGATGAACATTAAGCTCCATGGGAGTCTCAGCTGTGCGCTGATCAATAAGAGAGGCACAATCAAGAAGATCTTGGATGTACTTTTCTTGGGACAGATAGAAACCCTCAGGAGTAGAAATAATCTCAATCCCAAGAAAGTAGCGAAGAGGACCCAGATCAGACATAAGAAACTGCTCATGAAGACGCTCCTTGACAAAAGTGATATATGGAGAATCATCTCCAGCAATGATCATATCATCACGGAGAATCATCTCCAGCAATGATCATATCATCAACATACAAAAGGAGAAGCGTCCGACCACGAGATGAAGTATGGATGAAAAGAGCAGGATCATGAGCACTGGCCGAGAAACCAGCTGCAGTGACAACAGAGGAGAAGCGATTAAACCAGGCACGAGGAGCTTGCTTGAGGCCATAGAGAGATCGGCGAAGACGACAAACCATACCCTCGGGAACAGAATATCCAGGGGGTGGCTGCATGTAGACCTCCTCACGCAACTCGCCATTGAGGAAGGCATTCTTGACGTCCAACTGAGAGATAGACCACTGTCGAACAGAGGCCACAGTAAGAAGAGTGTGAACAGTGGTCATGTAAGCGATAGGAGCAAAAGTCTCATCATAGTCACGACCATGCTCCTGCTGAAAAACACGCGCTACAAGACGAGCCTTGTAACGCTCAAGAGAACCATCAGAGCGAGTCTTAACCTTATACACCCAGTTGCACGTGATAGGAGTAACACGCGCAGGAAGAGGAACAAGATCCCACGTGCCAGTACGCTCAAGAGCAGCGATCTCCTCCGCCATCGCATGCTGCCACTCCTGATGAACAACAGCATCACGATAAGAAGTCGGTTCGGCAAGAGCAGCGGCAGCAAAGCCAAAATGCTCAGGAGGCCGAATAGACTGGCGATCACGAAGAGCATAACGAGGAGTGGCCGAAGGAGATGACCCGTCAGAAGGGGAGGGCATATCAGAAGGATCCTTAACTCGCGGGCGACGAGTATAGTAGAAACGATAAGAAGGAATAAGATCAGGAGCAACCTCGAGAGAGGATGCCGGTGGTGAAGAAGGGGCTGACTGAAAAGGAGGCACCGGAGAGACCAAAGGCTGTGGTGGAGTGGTGACTATAGGACTGGAAGGAAAAGTCGGAAAAGAAAGCGGCTCAACAACAGATGCTGAAGTGGAGGAAGGAGACGGACGAGAATAGAAAGGACGAGACTCATCAAAAGTAACATCCCGAGAAATCCGCATCCGTCGACCAACAGGATCCCAACAACGATATCCCTTGTGCTCAGCATTGTAGCCCAGAAAAACACACTCAACTGACTGAGCAGTCAGTTTGGTGCGCTCACGAGGTGCAAGAAGAACATAGCGCACACACCCAAAGAGGCGAAGTCTGGAATAATCAGGAGTCTGGCCACAGAGACGCTCAACTGGAATCCCACCCTGCAGAGCAGAGGAGGGCTGAATGTTGATCAAGAAAGTGGCAGTAGAAACAGCCTCAACCCAGAAATGTGGTGGAACAGTAGAAGCAATCATGAGAGCACGAGCTGTCTCAAGAAGATGACGATGATTGCGTTCAGCCACACCATTCTGAGCATGAGCACCTGGACAAGAAAACTGAGAGAGAGTGCCCTACTCACCAAGAAAACCACGAAGGACTCCCGACAAGTACTCTCCAGCGGAATCGGCGCGAAAAACACGAATAGGAGAGTCAAACTGAGTGCGAATCATGGTGGCAAAGGTCTTGTAGATAGATAAAACCTCACTACGAAATGACATAAAGTAAATCCATGTATGTCGAGAAAAATCATAAATAAAAATGATATAATATCGATGACCTCCTTTCGAAACAAAAGGAGCTGGTCCCCATACATCAGAATGAACAAGATCAAAAGGACGCTGAGACACGGACTCACTAGAAGGATAAGGGAGTTAAAGCTGTTTGCCAAACTTACAACCCTGACAATTTAGAGAAGCATCACCAGACACAGACCTTAAAAGATCTCGACGAAGTAAGGAAGACATACGAGAACCACAAAAATGTCCTAAGCGATGATGCCACTGAGCAAACGATGCGGTGGAGGCTGCAGCAGCTGTAGAGGCAGTGGTGGAGGCGAGAAGACTGACTAGGGCAGCGGAAGGAAGGCGAAGCCAGTCAAGCCCCCAGAGCCGTTGGGAGTCACGGCGGCGAGGGCCAGTACCAACCAGAGTCCCTATGCGACGATCCTGAACACAACAAGAATCAGAATAAAAAAATAACACGACAACCATGATCAGTGAGCTGGCCAACAGATATGAGCTGCATGGTTAGTTTTGGAATATGAGAAATAGTAGGAACATGAAAAGAGGAGTTTGAAAGAGTGCCTCGTCCTGTGACAGAAAAAGAGGTACCATCTGTTGTATGTATAGTGATAGGAGCAGCTAAAGGACTAATGGAAGTAAAACAAGTGGAATCAGATGTCATATGAAAAGAAGCACCAGAATCAAGAATCCAAGGTGATGTACCTGACGAAGGAGAAGTAGAAGGTGGTCTCTCACCGAAAGACTGAGCAGCAGAACCAGCAGAACAAGACGATGCAGAAGCAACCATGAGGCCTAGCAATGCGAGAAGCTGCTGAGTGTCAGGGGTACCAGAACTCTGCTGAGAGGAGGAACCTCCTGTGCCCCTCGGAGGACGAGCACCACGACGAAGATCCTTCTTCCTGTAGCAAAACTGTTCCACATGCCCATTCTTGTTGCAATAGGTGCAGTGAAGGCCCTTACCAACAGCAGCTATCACTGGTGAAGACACAGCTGGTGGAGGCAAAGGCACAGCGGGTGTAGAAGCCGGAAAAGCCACCAAAACCGAAGGAAGTGATGATGCTGATGATGGCAGACCCGCTCCACGAAGTCGAATATCCTCAGTGCGAACAGCTGCAAGGGCCTCCAACAAAGTTACACGAGGATGACGAGCCAGCAACTGAGCACAAGTCTGCTCAAACTCAGACCGGAGACGTGTCAAAAAATCGTAAATGCGGCGAAGCTCCATGTGAGACTGCTGACGCTGGCAATACTGACAGGTGGGGCAAACATCTGGCCCCAAAGAGTCGATCTGACGCCATATCACAGACAACTGAGCATAGAACTCATCCACAGTGGCATCTCCCTGCTGCAACGAATGCGTCCACATCGCATGTGCGGAAGCCAATCCAACAACATCACCAGTGAGATGCACCTCCATGCTAGCAACCAAAATAGCAGAGGCACGAGCATCTTCATCAATCCATGTCATGTAAACAGCATACTGAGTCTGAAAAGTCTCCATGGCATCCTCAGAAGCCTTTGTACGAGCGTCTTCGGAAGCATCCCTCGGGAGTACAGGCTCAACAGGTGGAGTAGGACGAGACGGGCAAGGCAACTCGCCCGTAAGAAACTCCCAAAGGCGTTGAACACGCATGTGGATGCGCATGTGCTGAAACCAATCCCGATAATTGAGACTATCGAAGATCACCAGGCAACGAGGAACAGAAACGGTGCCTGCAGAACAAGACATTTTTTTGCTCTTCTTTTTTTTTTTTTTTGCTTTGCTTTCGGTCAGTCAATCAGATTACAAAACCAACCGAGCGGTTTACAAGCCGACCGAGCGGTCGGTTATGCAACTCCCTCCGCACCAGCCGAAGCAGTGCAGTGGGCGGGGGGCGGCGACCAACAAGCGACGAGCGGCGGCCAGTCCGGCGCCGGCGGCAGATCCGAGCGACGACCCGGCGTTGGCGACCAGACGAGCTACGGAGCAACGGGCGACGAGCGGTGGAGCGGCGGCCGGTCCGACGCCGGCTGCAGATCCGAGCGGCGACCCGGCGTCGGCGACCAGACAAGCCGCGGCCAATCGGGCGACGAGCGGCGGAGACGGCGCCGGCGACGGCGGAGTCAGCGACGGCAGTCTTGGGCAGGACGGCAGCCGGCGGTCTCGGGCGTTGAGAACCGGCGGCAGCAGCCGACCTCACCGCGGCCAGAGCGACCTCACGCGGGCGTAGATCCGAATCGGCAACAGCTGATGAAAAGAGACCCGAGCGGTCTCCAAGCACCGGTCGGCAGGGGGCGGCGGGCACCAGCAAAGTCCGGCGGCGGCTGGAAAAAGAACCAGCAGCGGCTTGACAGCCAGATCCGTGAGACAGGCGCGGATCCCTAGGTATCACGAAACCCTAGGTTTGACTCTGATACCATGTTATAAATAGCGCATGTATTCATTATAAGGCCAACGGACCAATATATATATAAGTACAGGACTGGCATATATGCAGAAACCTCCTCATACAATAGGGTAAATACACAGATATATAATACATATCTAACACAGAGCACGATTTATCAAGACAACTAAATATGCACAAAATGATGGTGAACTAAAAATACAAAGAGTATTTAGCTTGTATCATGTTTGGTTTCAAAGTTTATCCAGCAATCACATACTCAGCTACACTCATTTCACAACCATTGGTGGATGAGCTACTGATGGCATCTACAATCATATGGCTTTAAGAAGATTTAAAATCTGAGGAACGAGGCAAGGAACAGTGATACGACTTTGTCCATGAAATCAAGAGAAAAATTCACCAAATAAAAACTGGGGTACAATTTTGGCATCAAAGTAGCCAAAACAAGGTAGGAGAGATGTACAGTCTATGCATGTACCAAACATAACAGCCAAGAATAAAGTAAGCTTTTGTTCAACGGCAATGGAGAACATATTCTGCTAAGGCGGAAACCACAAATTGTAAATAAAAAAAAAAGACACACATACACAAAAAGGCAGATCCAACAACACATGCCAAAGGAGAAGAGGCAGAGCTCAATAGAGGGGCAGGTGGCAACGTACTGGCCAGCTACTGGAGAACAGAAATTTTTCATAATGTCGAAAATTTTCATAATGTCCACACTAGGTGCACCTTTTATATGGAATGTGGACACTAAATGTGATGTACCACAGTCCATATATGTCACCTTTCATTTCCTGTTATTCCCTTTTCATGATTTTCTTTCAGTCACTAACTCACCGTAACCACAAAAACTAGAATGAAAATATCAAAGGGTGCGATATATATTTATGCAACTATTGCGAAAAGTAAAACACAGGTCGGATCTCTGAACTAAAGAAATTCTCCATTAGATTCCAGTACCATGTTATTTGTGTTCAACCAAATCCTTCCAGAAGTTAGCAGCGAACACCTTGGAATAGGTATATCATATCACTGTAGAAATGTGATCATAGGTAGGCCCCTCCCAAATAGGTCATCTTATTAAAGCCCTAATTCCTATATTTGGCTCATCCGATCTGATTTCCCCCTACTTTTCTTCGCAGCAATACCCAGTTCCACTACAAGTGAGACTTCTCCTAATACTAGCAGATAAAAGCCAACTGTTTGAGACCCCCCCCCCCCCCCCCAAAAAAAACACACACACATGCACACAAAGAAAAAATCAAATTGAGGCTTCGATCTGTACCTCAAGATCACCAACTCTCCCGTCAGCTGATGCGAGATTTCAGCACTAATTCCCACAAGAATGGTGAGGGCAAATTAGGGGTTCTCCCTCTTTTTTTCCCTCCTTTTTTTTAATTAAGGAGATGGGTTACTAGGACAGTAGGCTATATATAAAGGGGAAGGTAC
This sequence comes from Dendrocalamus latiflorus, assembly GCA_017311315.1. NCBI lineage: Eukaryota > Viridiplantae > Streptophyta > Magnoliopsida > Poales > Poaceae > Dendrocalamus > Dendrocalamus latiflorus. Next base: position 5,047,029 of record CM029640.1, on the reverse strand, counting down.
ATGGAGTATAGACTCAGTTCATCAACTCCATACAGGAATGCAAGAAAAATGTGCCATCATTAAAACAAAATATATAGGCTAACGTCTCCACCAGATAAATAAATATATACATACACACACACACATATGTATATGTATGTATATGTATATGTGTATATATGTATGTATGTATATGTGTATATAGATGTATGTATGTGTGTGTGTATATATAGGTTAAAAAATTCCTTGTCACCGTTCCAGCAAGTAAATCTACAAGACTTGGTTGAACACAAACAATGAATATAAGGACCTACCAAACTTTCTTTCTTATTAACCCTGGCCAAACAATTTTGTCATACAGACACCTAGATGAAAATTTTGGTCGTACGGACACCTAGCTGAACAATTTTGACATACGGACACCTAGCTGAACAATTTTGACATACGGACACCTAGTTGAACAATTTCGATGCACGAACAGCTAGTTGAACACTTTCTGTAAGTACACAAACCTATGGACCTACGCTTCTTTCCTTACGGATCCAAATGTGATGTAAAATATTTTGTCAAGAATTTTAAAGGAAAAATGAGCGTGTGTACGAGTTAATGCTTGAAAACCAGAAAATATTATGCTCTTACCAGCATTGGTTATAAAATTTAGTGTGAAATAGATATCGACAAAAAGTACAAGATCTATGTTATCAGATATGTGACCACGGCCCAATCTCCAAAAGTAATAGATATATCATCCTTGCAAATATTTACGGAGTAACTGCAACTTAAATAGAAAGTGATTAAATCGCAGTAACATCAGGGCAAAGTCTAATTAGAGTCTTCAAGTCAGATCACAATCCATCACTGATTCAACATGAACATCAAGAAAAGCACACCCTTTTTCCTCAGAAAAAGAAAAACACACTCATTGAAAAAATCACATAGCATGAAGAGCTATGACCTATATTTCGTTTGTCAACAGAAAATCATTCAATACTAGTGGCAAACATTTCTTGCAAAACAAGCTTCCAGAAAAAGAAAGCAATACATGTTGCAAGAATGCACATATATGCTATATATTACATCTGAATATAGTTTAATAAAGGAAAGGCATCGTTTTAGCAAGATGGAAATCTAGCAAAAGGGTAAAGAACGCGTATGAACTAATCAGAAAAAATTACAGCCATGTCAGAGTTGTCATTGTTAAAAGGATAGTAGATGATTTGTGAGATTCCATAAGAGATGTTACTATTGTTACATATTTGCATACCTAACTTGGTTCATAGGATGCTCCTTCTACCTTAACTACAATAAAGAGAACGCATCCTAACAATTCCATCTGAGAGATATAGATAACTAGGAAAGATATCAATCTAGAAAACATGGAAATAGATAATTAGGCAGCTACCCAAGAATCCCTCAAAACTGGAGATTGGTTGCGCTAGCTTTCATAACATCATACCTCTTGCACACACAGCTCACCCTCCAGCTGTAGGGTGGCGGCCAAGGTCAAAGACCTTGGTGACTCCAAATTGATATGATGGCACGATATTCGTGCTACGTCGCGTGGAAGATCAACGAAGCTTTGATGGATGGTGGCGATGACCAGAGGCAGAGGGAAGGGGAGATGAACAGGGGCAGGGGGCTGGCATTGAAGTTTTAGTAGTAGACTAGCCCCTAATAATTAACTTATGTGATTAAGTAACAGTTTTGGTTAAGCTAAAAAGCCTTGGAGTTAATTTGTGGCCCATGAACCCATCTTATGTAGCATCAAGATTCTATTTTCTTCCCAAAATTTCGAGCTAGTATTTAGTCTAATTTGTATTGCACAGGTGCACAATGTTTCAGCTCCTATTTGTTTGGGGCTTGATCAGGCACTTCTTCCTCAAATTTAGCTTCTGTCACACTGTCCGTCACTCAGTGAAGCGTGCATGTGCGCCAAACTCAATTTGTCATCCATTCGTGATCATGATTTGTGTTCTATTGCCTTTTCTAACATAAATTTTTTCCCCTATGAAAACTTCTATTTTTCCGTCAATAGCTTAAACTTCTATTGATTTGTATTCTTTTGCTTCGATGCGCGCAGTACCTTAGCAGCCACAAAAATTGCCAAAACCAAAAAACAGGAAGCAGTTGCTCTCCTCTACCCTGCTAATTAAATCCACCAAACTCGTTCCCAATGGTGACGAATCTAATATTCCATTCACTAGGGGAGTGATGGTGTCCAAGGTTCCAAAAACCGGAACCGGAAGAAATCCCGGTCGGCGGCCGGTAACGGTAACCGGGCGGTTACCGGAAAAACCGGTAAAAAACCGGTCACAATTTGAAAATCAAAATTTGAATTTTGAGCCGGCTGGTAACCGGAAAACCGGAAAAAAAAACCCGGCCAAAATTCGAAAAATCAAAATTTCATACCGGCCGGTTTTTTGGTTACCGGTCTTCACCAGTAAAACTGGTAACCGGCGGTTACCGGCCGGTAACCGCCGGGATTTTGAACCATGATGGTGTCAATTTGTCATCACATTCCAGTCAATGATGAACTTGTGCATTTTGGGGGGGAGAAAATGTGTCGTTGGGCCCAGCCTATGGACATGGTGTATGGACTCGAGGTTATGGCCATGGCGTTGCCGTCGAGGGTTGGGGGCATTGGGACGAGCACCAAGATCTACATCTCCAACAATGAAACATCTCGAATGAGGGCATCAAGGTACTCATACTCCACTCCATTCACATGCATCTTGCTTTGTTTCCCTCGCTCCCTATAGGCTCTAGTTTGTCTAGGCTGAGTGACATCAGATATCCAAGGTATGTTTCACTGGATAGTTCCAATTAAAACTCGGACAGTTCCCTAATCCGACGGATATCTTTCTCCAAAATCTGCCTCCGAACCTGATAGAAACTATCCGACTCCGAATCCGATCGAACGCCAATCTCCCTTCCCGAATTTGCTCCAAATGTTGTCAGTCAGTCGGGAACTATCCGACGAAATTGCACCCCTAATGGTTGTAGAGACACACCACACTCCCAATATGGGGGGTGACCTTCATATATATAGCCAATATGGCTGGGTATACAAGGAATACAATCAAGTATACATAGCAGGTGCTAATCACATATAGACCTGCCTAATATATCTAATACCCGCCCGCAGTCTAAGCGGGAGGATCCCGGACGCATAGACTGGACCTGAACTCAGTAAACAGCTGAAGAGGTAGGCCCTTGGTCATGATGTCTGCGAACTGGTGAGAGGACGGCACATGAAGGACCCGAACTTGTCCCAAAGCGACCTTCTCGCGGACGAAGTGAATGTCAATCTCAATGTGCTTCATGCGACGATGATGAACGGGGCTGGCTGTCATGAAGACAGCGCTGACATTGTCGCAGTAGACAACTGTCGCCGAAGTAATGGAGACGTGGAGCTCCTGCAGGAGCTGGCGCAGCCAGCAACACTCGGCCACCACATGAGCAACAGCACGGTACTCGGCTTCTGCACTGGAGCGGGAGACCGTGGTCTGTCGCTTGGAGGACCAAGAAATCAGATTGTCGCCGAGGTAAGACACAATAACCGGAGGTGGAGCGCCGAGAATCTGGGCAGCCAGCCCAGTCGGCATCGGAGTAGGCGACCAGTGACTGAACAGGGCCGACACCAATGTGGAGGCCGGAGGAGAGAGTGCCCTTCAGGTAGCGTAGGATCCGCTTGATCAGCGAGAGGTGCGGCTCGCGAGGATCATGCATGAAGAGGCACACTTGTTGGACGGAGTATGCCAAGTCAGGTCGGGTCAGCGTGAGGTACTGGAGCGCGCCAGCAAGACTCCGGTATGCGGACGGATCGGCAACAGGAGCACCGGCGGTGGCGGACAGCTTGGCCTGAGTGTCAACAGGTGTGGACGTAGAATGACACTCAGCCATGCCGGCGCGTTGAAGAAGCTCGAGGGCGTACTGTCGCTGGGATAAGAACAGGCCGTCGGCGGAGCGAGTGACGGAAATCCCGAGGAAGTGGTGGAGTGCGCCCAGGTCAGTCATGGCAAACTCAAAGTGGAGGCGCCCAATGACCTGCTGAAGAAATGCCGTCGAGGACGCAGTAAGAACGATGTCGTCGACGTAGAGGAGCAAGTAGGCGATACTGGTTCCGTCTTTGTAGACAAAGAGGGATGTGTCGGAAGACGAGGCGACGAAGCCGAACTGGCGAATGTATGTCGCGAAGCGCTGGTACCAGGCTTAGGGGGCCTGTTTTAGGCCGTAGAGGGAGCGCTGCAACACACACATGGTTAGGAAAAACAGGGTCGATGAAGCCTGGGGGCTGCTGGCAGTAGACGGTCTCCTCCAGATGTCCATGGAGAAAAGCGTTCTTAATGTCCAGCTGATGTATAGGCCATGCGCGTGAGGCAGCAATGCTGAGGACAGCCCGAATGGTCGCCGGTTTGACCACCGGGCTGAATGTCTCGTCGTAGTCGATGCCGTGGCGCTGGGAGAAACCACGAACCACCCAGCGAGCCTTGTGGCGGACAAGGGTACCGTCGGAGTGGTACTTGTGTTTGAAAATCCACTTGCCTGTGACCACATTGGCGCCGGGTGGCCGGGGCACGAGGCGCCATGTCCCGTTGTCGATGAGGGCGTTGTACTCCTCAGCCATAGCCGCACGCCAGTTTGGATCAGTCAAACCGCTGCGGTAGTTGGCGGGAATCGGAGACGGAGTAGTCGTCGCAGAGAGGCCCACGTACCGCACAACTGGGATGGCCCCGGACTGGGTCCGCGTGACGCGTCGTTCCTGCTGTACAGGAGGTGCAGGTGGTGCTGCGGACACCTGTGTCTGCTGGACAGGAGCAGGAGCCGGCGCCGGTGCTGTAGAGGACCCGTCATGCGCCCGGGGACGCCGGCTGTAAGTGAGCCGGAAGTCCCGAGCTGGTGGAGCGGCGTGAACAACAGCCGGAGCTGAGGCAACTGCGGGAGGAGCAGCAGGCAGCACGGGGCCACGAAACAAGATCGCGGGGTCGTCGATCAGCTCCTCGATGAATTCTTGGTGGGGCTGCCCAACAGCAGTGGGCAAGGATGCAGGATGCACCGGCAGTGTAGTACCTGTAAGCAAAAAGTCCAGTTTGCTAGACGAAGACCCGGAGGGGTGAAGTCCGAAGGGAAAACAAGTCTCATCGAAGACCACATGGCGAGAGATGATGACGCGCCGAGTGGCCATGTCGAGGCAGCGGTAACCCTTGTGGGAAGAGGGATATCCGAGGAAGACACAAGCTGTGGAGCGAGGGGAGAGTTTATGGCGAGCCGTGGCGGTTAAGTTCGGATAACAGAGACACCCAAAGACACGCAAGTGAGAGTACTCGGGAGGTTTGTTGTAGAGAAGAGTATATGGAATGGAGTGGCGAACAGCAGAGCATGGACGCCTGTTCAGAAGATATGTGGCTGTGGTGAGCGCCTCAGCCCAGTACTGAGCCGGCATGTGTGCATGGAGGAGCATTGTGCGGCTGATGTTGTTCAGTGTGCGAAGGAGGCGTTCAGCCTTGCCATTTTGTGGAGAGGTATATGGACTCGAGAGGCGGAGATGAATACCACGGGAAGCAAAGAGAGTATGGAGGGTATTGTTTACGAACTCAGTGCCGTTGTCGGCTTGGACAGCTTTGATGGCAAGGCTGAATTGAGTTTGGACGTAATTGCAAAAATTTGTAATATGTGTGGAGACTTCAGATTTGCGAGTGAGGGGAAATGTCCAACAGAAATGAGTGAAATCGTCAAGTAAAACGAGATAATATTGATGCCCGGATACACTGGCAACCGGGGATGTCCATACATCACAGTGAACAAGTTGAAAAGGCATGTAGCTAAAAGAACTAGAGTCTGGAAAGGGTAGGCGCACATGTTTGCCAAGCTGACAAGAATGACATAGTTGGTGCTCTACTTTATTACAGCTGATGGACGCATTGCGACGAAGAATGTCGATGGTGGCAGAGCTGGGATGACCAAGGCGGTGATGCCAGAGATCGGTGGAGATGGCGATGTTGGCGTGTGGAGTGGAAAACGCAGCAGGGAAGGTGTAAAGATCGCCAGCACTATTGCAGCGAAGCATCACGCGTCGGGTCGGGATATCCTTGACAGAAAAACCAAGAGCGTCAAATTCTATAGAGCAGTTGTTGTCCCTAGTGAACTGACGGACAGACAGCAGATTGCAGACTAGGGATGGGACAACTAAGACATTATGAAGATGGAAATTTGACTCTGGTGTATGAAGAACAGACTCGCCACGACATGAAATGGGGAGATTTTGACCATTGCCAACGGTAATGGAGGAGTAAGGAGGGGGATGATGAGAGAGGAGTATACCATCCGAGGTGCTCATGTGGGAGGAGGCGCCGGAGTCCAGGACCCAGGGATGCTGGCCCTGGAGATGCATCTGATTGAGGGCAGCAACAAGTCCATCCTGGTTCCACATGGGAGCCTGTTGGGAGAATTGAAGTGGCGCCAATGTCGTCGGGGGCTGTGCAGGCGCGAAGGCTGTGTGAGCCTAAGGAGGAGGGGCGCCAAGCACGACGGGGCGCCAGCCGCCCTGCTGGGCCGAAAAAGAACCCTGCGGCGCCCATGGATTGTAGCAAATCCAGGGGCCCATTGGCCGGTATTGGCCATTCTGGCCAGCCGGCTGGGACGCATGTGCAGTGCCGCCGCTGTTCCAGCCACGCCGGCCCTTGCCCTTGCCACCGCTGCTATTGCCACTGCTGCCGCCCTTGTTGCTACTGCCGTAGCCGGTCACATGAGGGTTGGGTGTCCCTCCAGAGGTGACTGTGGCAGCGAGAGCACGGCATCCGCCCGGGCTGGTGCAGCCAGAGCCGGTGGTGGCGAGGAGGGCGGTGTTGGCGACCATCTTTTCATCGTTGGCGAGACGCAGCTCCTTGAGTGCCAGCATGTCATGGGCTCTGGCGAATGTGGGAAGTACAGCGGAGTTGGCGATGTCGTCGGCGGTGTTGGAGAGGCGAGGATTGAGGCCACGCAAAAGGGCGAGGACGAGCTGCGAGTCCTCCACAGGATGGCCGACGTCGCGAAGGGCGGCGGCCTTGGTCTTCAGTCGCTGGCAGTACGCCGAGATGGTGTTGTCGCCTTGCACCATGGAGTGGAATTCGTTGAGGAGGAAGATGGCACGCGGCTCCCGGTTTGCGCGGAAGATCGCCTCAATGGCCACCCACAGATCGCGAGCGGTTGGATCGGCGTTGTCCATGGCGAGGTCGAGGACGGAGTCGTCGACAGAGCCGGAGATCCAGCCCCGGACGCAGCATTCCGCGGCATCCCACTGAGGATCATCAGGTCGAGGGGGGGCGGAGCCGTCGATGTGCGAGCGAAGGCCGAACTTGCCGCACAGCGACTTGAAGAAGAACGCCCACTTGGAGTAGTTGGATTGAAGATCCAGCGTAATCAGGATGTGGGACTTGACATGGACGGTGGCGTAGGGGTGAACCACGAGCGATGCAGCAGCACCGGCGCCCACGGGCATGGTGGTAGTGCCTGTCGCTGGCAGGGTGTCGGCACCGGTGGCCAGGGAGGAGGCGGAGGCGAGAGAGGCCGAAGTGGCCATTGGAGATTGGAGAAGGGACTCAGGAAGGGAAGTGCGGAAATTAGGATCGGATAGGCTGATACCATGTAGAGACACACCACACTCCCAATATGGGGGGTGACCTTCATATATATAGCCAATATGGCTGGGTATACAAGGAATACAATCAAGTATACATAGCAGGTGCTAATCACATATAGACCTGCCTAATATATCTAATAATGGTGATGTTGTCCAAGGTGATTGTGCTGTTGTCAACGGTGGCCATGATGTTGGCAAGTGGGGCCACCATCTTGTTCTTCTTGGCCTTCAACCTGGCCCACAGAGAGTTGGCAACAGAAGACCCTACGACTGACTCTAATATCAAGTTGCTATGAACCTTAACTCATAACAGACTAAATACAAGTTGGCAACAGAAGACCTGCAACTGACTCTAATATCAAGTTGCTATGAACCTTAATTCATAACAAGCTAAATAACATATGAAGGAGGCTGGATGGCAGCAGCTTGAAGAGGAGGGGGCGCAAGTTGAGAGGAATCTATGACTTGAGGACAATGCTACTTCGTAGTTTCTTGCTTTCCTCTCAACCATAGGCTATTCATTAAATAAAGGCCTTGTAACAATTCCATTCTAGAGACATCGATTATTTGGAAAGCTATCAATCTAGAAAACATGGAAATAGATAATTAGGCAGCAATCCTGATGATTGGTTGCGCCAGCTATCATAACACCCTATGACTTGGTGTACGTAGCATCATTCCAATGCAGGGCCTACGCTTCTATTCAAAGATATTCCGGTCCCAATTTCTAATTAACCCTTTCCCTGCACTTCCTAAACATGAAATGGAAGGCATATATCCCCTTGCATACACAAAAATGCTTGACAACATCAATTCCAATGGGCACATATGCTTGGAAATATAAAAGGTGTAACATCTTGCAATCAAAACCACCACCGAGGAAGCATTATATGCAACTATTGGATGATGATAAAAATGGTCGTCGCAACAATGGTGATTGTTATAAAACGCACAACAGAAATAGAAGATCAAAATAATGAGAGACATGGATTTAACGCGGAAACCCTTTGGGAAAAAACCACGGACGCACGAAGACGGAAATCACTATATGAGGAGATTACAAGCACAAGGAACTTCAGTGCATCTCAACCGTGCAATATAGGTTAGGGAACAAGAGTCATGAACGGAGAAGGAATCAGAGTCAGATGCGCCTGCCATTGCCACGTCTGACACAGCTTGGTGCATGCACTGCTCGGCACCACGTCTGCTGCAACGTCCGGCACGAACATGATGACAAATTCGGATCACACTTTAACAATCCCCACCTTGAGACGAATCGCTCATGTAGCCGAATATCAAATCTCCTTAAAGTAAGTCTTCATCACCAGACCTTGTGCCTTAAAAGCCCATCAGACTAATCTTCAACGAGAAAGACTGGAACAGTCTTACCAAACGGTTCTTGCAAAAGCAAAATTAAGCAAACCACCAGCAGATCCAAACACACAGCTATTAACAAAGCAAACAAACAAATCTGGGTCTTCAATAATTCCTAATCCCAACAAAGTTTTAAGTTTGTGTAACTGATCTCCTGAAATAAATACTCAATCATCAAAACTGGCATAAGCCAAAGCATCACCTATGGTGCTAAATAGATAGCGAAGAACTCATTTCATGGAATTTGGCATGCTACACCTAGAACATAAAACTCGGCAAACAACGCTCATTGAAAGAGCAACTTGCACGTGTGGCCATCACGTACGTTAAACTGCTGGCTGTAAAAGTACGTGAAATCCATGATATGGTTGAAACCACTCCTTAAACTACAGGGATAAAAGAAACTCTTGTGCCATCAATGGAATAGAAATTGCAGTAGACCCCTCATATCGAGCTATGATAACTGGACAAATGTTGTAGTATCAATGAAAAACAAACTACTTCTTGCACTTAAAATCCTTCATCTCGAACTATAATCAATGTTGCCATCAGGGTGTCATCAACTTCCTGAGAATCAATATTGCCAAAACCTCATAACGGTTACGTAAGCGATCCAAATTGCAATATATCCAAATGGTGAACGAAACACCAAATTCAATTGTCCCCATAACTGATTGATTTTTTCTCAAAGTCTCCTCAATCAAGAGTAACCCAAATTAACTCAATAGCAATATTATGCTGAATGCCTGCAACTCCACCTTAGAGTCCACATGTGCGGTAGTGGATCTTGCCTCAATAACCCGCAATAACTCGAAGAAATCGTCATTGATTAATCCTGCATGGATGCCGCCAATAATAGGCACAATAGCCTAGATTGCAATGAATTTCACATCCAACAAAAAACATTTTGAGCCGACAACACAACTTCTTCATGGAAGATGACGATCGACTGAGGCAAAAGATAGTCCACGGGGATGTAGTACGACACCAAGGCATGGTGTCCGACGGCGGGGGTAATGATGCTGGCGACCTGGTGCTGGAACAGTCGCTGAGGTACAACGCGGGTCGGCGCTCAATATGGAATCGAGTCGTTGAACGCAGTCGAGGCGAGTCGAAATCGCCTAATTAAGGCTTTTCTTTTGTGTATGCAAAGCAATATATTGTGTTATCCTTGGTACACCAAGTTTTGTGCGCTTAGCAGAGACCTTCAAAACTCCTGGTACGTCTTGGTGTGCACCAAGGAATTTCATCGAAAATCACCAAAATCTCCTACACCCTCTGAATTCAAATCAGGAACGGTGCTTGCCTCTTTTTTCTGATGAACGGCTTGAAGTGACACTGACATGCAGATCCTCTCCTGGGCTCTACTCCCGAATGGCGTGACAGGAAATGATGCCTTTTGGTATCTCTATTCCTTGATTCGCATGATGGCCCCGGGTTCGATGTTGCTCTAGTGACGTGCGGACGACACTAACACGGGCAGGACAGTTGCTTTTCACACGGATTCGTGTCGTGGACTTGACCGAAGTGGCTTCAGCAATTTACCGTCGATGAGCGGATGATGACAATCTCGTCGAAAGAAGTGACGAACAATGACAACGACTTGACGCCTGCCGTAGATGGGGTCATTGGCTAGATGTCACTTGATGTCATGCAAGTGCTAGAGATTGGGTCAATTCCGCCACAGTGAATGGGTACCGTGCAGGCGCTACCTTCTTGCTGATGCCGATTCCGATGTCGCTTGACGCCATATAGATGCCGCGCTGGTGCCGCAAGATGGCTGGCCCGGGAGTCGCCTCCCCTGGGGCAACGGGTAGACATTTGAACCCAGAGTTCTGATACTACTTGTTATAAAATACACAACAGAAATAGACGAACAAATAAACGAGACACAGATTTAACATAGAAAACCCTTTCAGGAAAAACCACGAAAGCACAAAGGCGGAAATCACTATATGAGGAGATTACAAGCACGAGGAACTTCGGCACATCTCAACCTTACAACTACAGGGGTACATATATAGCCTAGGGAACAAGAGTTCTGAACGAAGGAGGAAACCGAATCAGAGTCGGATGCGCCAGCCATTGCCACGTTTGACACAGCTTGGCGCATGCACCGCTCGGCACCACGTCTGACGCAATATCCGGCACAGACATGATGACGAATTCGGATCACACTTGAACAATGATGAATCGCATAAAAGCCTATGAAGACTAAAATAACAAAGTTGTATCAATGGCAAAATGTCCCAACAAAGACGACATAAGAGGCTCGCAGTTGATGCATTTAGGATGGACTACAATCAACCCGAAAGAAAGAAAAAGAAAGGGCACACCACACTCGATCCAATAAGGGCAGACCGCAACAAACCAAGGAAATAATTAGTTGAAGTAAACTGAAAATTTGATGAGCTTGGAAAGGCTTTAGATCTAACTTAAAGAGAAATGAAAAAACTCCAGTGGTGTAAAAGGAAAATCTCAAAAGAAGATCCTTGAAGCATCTTCGTCTAAAGATTTGGGAGCAAAGGTTGACAGGCCGAGGCCAACATTGCTAGATCTGAAGTGGAAGTCAACAACAAGAGCCAAATTCGCCAATGTAAAGCACAAGAAGCACCAAAAGGGACTAGCATCGAGAGGTTGCGATGCGGCCGTAGATGCCAACACCAGGAGGATGCGACCGATGCCACTCGACACCTAGGTCCCTGTGGTGCAACATAGGTCGCTGATGCTCACTGCGCTGATACCTACGGCATGGTACGAGCTTACTAAGGACGACGAGGTGGCCACTTGTAATGGCCACAATTCATACTGGTCAGGCGGCAGAATTCAAATGAAATACAATCCAATAACATACCTCTCAAATGAAACTAAATAAAAACATTTATAAACATCTCTCCTACGGATTGCACATCAAGGTGATCACTGACAATGCAAATCACAAATGACCAACGAATGGTGCTAAGACTACAACAAAATAAAATGCCATTGATCATGCCAATCAAAGGGTTAAAGCACAAAGTGAGCTGCACTATCTCATCTATCCTGCTCTTCGTAATACATTAGGTTCAAACATGTAACAATCACGAATTACTTGGCATGGCACCTAAATTTAGTAATCACTGTAACAGGAAGCTAAAAAAGGATGAAACACCATGCTGCACTCTTACTAATGCCCTAAAAAACCACTGCTGCTAAATGCTAATTAAAGCATTTAAAATTATTCATTCAACATCAATCATGCAATAAGAGCAGAAAATCAAAAGAAAACATTACATTAACTATGCTATGTAGCAAAAACGCAAATGTAAGTCTGTTACCATAGCAAGCGACGAACCAAATATAAACCATAATAACAAGGTTCAAAGCAAAAGCATAAGCCCACGCTCGCGGTATGTCTCACCATTACGGTTCGCAGAGTACCAGCACTTCATAAAAGGAAAGCTACTTCTTAGAACTATTCTTAGAGCTATGAAGTCCTTGGATCAAGTGAGCTGCGATCATAAGAAGTTGATTAAAAGGGAGCTGAGATAATTGCCTGCTGACGTCCCTGACGGCAACTGCGATGGGGTCCTCCCGTGGGGCAGCGTTGATGTCGAGCGGCACGGATCCGAGCCTCCACCGGTTCGTGCGGGCGCCACGCATCTCACACTCCGGGCACATCCAGTCCTCGTTCGCGGCAGCACGAGGCCGCCGCGCGCCAGGGGGGCCGGGCGGCGGGGGCGGGGGCATGAGCGGCGGCCAGACGCGGACGCAGGCGAGGTGGAACCCGCGGTCGCAGGCGTCGCAAACAATGGTGCACCCCGGAATCTCTGGGTGGCTGCAGGACGCGCACGGGAGCGGCGGGTGCCCCCAGCCCGCCTCCCCCGGGTGTAGCGCCGGCGGCGGCGCCCCCAGCGGCACCCCCGCGGCCACCGTCGCAATGGCCCTAGCAGCAGTATCCCTCAGCAACTCCGCCTGGTGGAACCTCAGCGCCAGCTCGCGGGCCTCGTGCGGGAGCAGCTGCTGGGGGTTGGTGGGAGGCGGCGGGGGCGGGGGCGGGGGCGGAGGCGGGGGCGGTGGTGGCGGCGGAGGAGGCGGAGGAGGAGGAGCCGAAATGGGCGGACCGACCTCGCGCGGCGCCGGCGGGGTCTCGCACGGCGAGGGCGCCTCGTTGAGGTCGATGTCGAGATGCGGCGGGCGCTCCATGGGGAATGGGGGGATCGGGCTCGGAGTCACGCTCAGGCTAGGGCTAGGGTTTCGGGCATGGCGAGGGGGTGGTGGCGGTGGGTGGGAAGCAGGAGGGGAGCGGGGGTTAGGAGAGAGCAAGAGAAAGCAGAGCTCGCACGAGCAAAGCGAGGCTGGGGTTATGGCCTTATGGGGGATTCGTGGGGCGCAGAGAAGCAAACAGGGAAGGGAAGGGAAGGGAAGGGACACGTGGCGGAGGAGATGTGAGAATGCGGAGGTGCGGTATGTCTGGGAGAGGGTAGCTGATGCTGTGGGAACGGCTACGGCCCCGGTTGTCAGTGAGTGGTGAGGTGTTTTAGGGGATGGGATGCGGTTGTACAGGTTGGTAGTCGCTGGGTCTACTGGATAGTCTACACAGAGTTGAGGTTTTCTATGCAGGTTCATTGATCTTCCGTAGTTGTAAGGGCATCTGTATAGTATGAAAATAGAGGGTTTTAAGTCACCTTAAAGTCAACTTTATACATTACAGGGGTGACCTTAAACAGGCTATAAGCAAAAAAGGCTTAAGGTTGGTCCTCAAGCTAAAGACCTAGCCACAAGCATTAAAATACAATTTTTCTTTATCTGCCAAGTGGGGACCGTCTTAAGACCCTTTGGGTTATATACACTATGGAGTCAGCCTTAAGATTTAGATGGGACCCACCTTAAGGCCCCTTGGGTTATATACACTACAGATGCCCTAAGCGATTGATGATTGCTTCAAATTTCAGATGTTCTACGAAAATTTCTTCTAAATGTAAGCCTTTAATGAGAGAGTATGACTACAGCATGGTATACTGTTTGGATCAAACCTAAACCGAAACTTGAAGTTTCTATAAGTTTCAAAAAATAGAGCATAAAGTTTTATGATATTTCAAAACTAGAACTTGAAGTTTAATAAAATTTCAAAACTGGAACATGGTGTTTCATGAAGTTTCAAAACTAGAACTCGAAGTTTCATAATATTTCAAAATTGAAACATGAAACTTCATATAGTTTCATGAAGTTTCGATCCTGGAACTTGAAGTTTCGTAAAGTTTCAAAAATTAGAACATAAAAGTTTCATAATGTTTCCAGACTATAACTTGAAGTTTCAAAGTTTCAAAACTAGAATTTGATGTTTCATAAATTTTCAAAAGTAGAGCTTAAATTTAGAAACTTTCATGAAGTTTCAAAACTGGAATTTGATGTTTCATAAAGTCTCATGAAGTTTCAAAACTAAAACTTGAAGTTTCATAATATTTCAAAAATTGGAACATGAATTTTCAAAACTGGAACATGAGGTTTCTTCATGTTTCAAAACTGGAACATGAGATTTCTTCAAGTTTCAAATATGAAACTTGAAGTTTCAAAAGTGTGTTTTTAACAAAATCAACTTTCTGAACAGATTTCAATAGAGGGTTGCAAAATAGTGAATCTAGGCAAAATGCAAGCAGGTTTCATAACCAAACTTCATGTTTCAAAGCAAGTTTGATGCAAAAATCAAGAAAAGTGCCTCTACCTCCTTGTCAGGCTACACAACCTTGTTGGACAGCACTGCCGCTTACACAGCTGTCACTAACCACCACCGTTGTGCCTCAATCTCTAGAGACATCATTGCTTGCCTGCACTTACTTGACCGTCGCCGCTTGCTCGTGCTTGCCTGACTATGGCCGCTCGCCGCGCCTGCACATGCATAGCCCCTTCGACATCTCTCAGCTCGTCGCCTCACTTGCCTGCTTGCTCGTTGCCACCTCGCCTTCTTACTGCTTGCCATTCATTGCTACACTCATCCACAGTCACCGCTCCAGCTTTTCGTAGTTGGATGTGTGTGACATGAGATAAGGATTGATGGACATGAGATAAGGATTGATGTGCTAGGATGCTAAGTTGGTTGGAGAGGTAGGGATAGAAGATGGAGAGGCATGGAGGATTTGAGGATTTCTGGATAAGGCTTTGGCAAATGAGTGGACATGAGTACATGCATCATGACATGAAGAAAGAAGTGGAGTGAGTTGGTGTTGGATCGAATACGGCGACAGAGGGGGGTGAATGTCGTCCTTTTAAAATACCCCCTCAAATTACCCACAAGAGAGAATCCCCTTCGATAGCTATGGACAGCTATGAAGTAGATAAACTACGTCCTCTGGGCAAACAACCAAACCAACATAGGAAAGAAACAAGCAAGAGCAGCGGCAAGTAAAAACAAGAAAATCAGCACTCAAGAACAACCGGGCGGTCATACCGCAATGGACAGGGCGGTCTGACTGCTCCCACTACGCCGGTCAGACCGGTGGCTCCAGGCCGGTCAGACCGCCAACCTCCGGCCGGTCTGACCGCCAACCACTGGCCGGTCTGACCGCCCCTCGGGTACAGGCAGCATATCAGGCCAACAGAAATCCTGAGATTTCAGATAAAAGTGCAGACTTCAAATGCAGAGCAATATTGAGATTTTCTCTTGATCTAATTGGCCCAGACAAGCAGGAAAACAACTAAAATAGCCAAATGAACCTAGAGAAACACAAGAAACCCTCTTTCCAACAAGAAATTAGGGTTTGGGATAAAAACCTAAAAAGTACAGAGTGCTGCACTCAAATCCAAATTCCTCTCTGATCTCAAGTCCTTTGCTCATGAGACGTAAGGAATAGCAAGGGAATAGCCTTGGGACTCTGAGACTCAAATTGGAGCACAAACTCTCAAGGGAAAACAAGAATCACCTCAAACCCTAGAGAAGCCAAAAACTGAACTTCTACACAGAGCAACACCAAAATCCAAAATACTCCCCAACCTTTGATCCTTTGGCCATGAAACTTTGAGGATAGCTAAAAGATAGCCTCTGGACTCTAGATACCAAATTTCAAGTCATCTCAAAGAGGGAAACGAGATTTGCACCAAAACCCTAGAAAGGCAAAACAAGAACAGAGAAGGTCAAAACTCAAGAACTGAAATTAAACTTGATTTGCTCTTGGAACTAATTGACCAAAGGGTCTAGAAATTTAATTCCATCACTGAGCAACCCATTTTGCCACTCCTTAGCAAGAACCAAGCCAAATCTCAAAAAGTCAAAAAAAATCAAGCCAAGAAGACATCGAAGGAAAATGAGCAACAGAGAGCCAGGAACTTAATCATACTCCAACAAGGCCATCTCATATTGATAAAGAGAAAAGGAGATACATGATTGATGCAAGAGGAATGATTACAAGCTCATCAATCTATCCTCTCCCTCTCACAATCCCAAGAACACAAGAACTCTCTACATGCTTGCTAGAGAGGGGACTCAAGAACACATCGAAGGAGACACAAAACACCCTCTGTTCACCTCCTGCTCTCAACCACTAAAGCCTTACCAACTAAAGGCTAAAGCCAAAACAACCCTCTAAAACTCATTTTGACTAAAGCAAACACTAGAAACCCTTGGAGTGCATGAGGGGGCATGCAGCCACTCCCTCCTATATATAGCCCTTGGCTAACGGGTCTCCAACCCTTTACGCCTGTTAAACCCAAACGGAGCCCGCTCCCGCTTTTGCAGCCTCGCGAAATTACCATTTCGCCCCTCCTACACCTTCCGAGAAGCTTTCGCGCTCCTTGTCGTCCAAGCCTCGCAACCACCTTGAGTCTCCACTGTTTTCGACACATCTCGACCGTTCTGGCCTCGACACCGCCCGTGTCTAGTCTGGTCACCTCGTGTCTCACCACGACTCCGCCTCGACGTCCTGCAGCCATCACAGACAAGAAACATATCAAATAGCACCGCTCAATACATGTAAGCATAAATGCATTAATGAAACACATTAAGCATGAGATAGCCCAAACCTGACAAGTCGACATAATATGCATCCTAACCACTTTGACCAGGTTTGACCAAGTCCGACCGAGCCCGATTGCACCACGCAACGTCAAGGTCCGAACCAACCAAATCAAACTCGACTCTCCTAAACCGGTGTTAATTACTCATCACACACATGGGATCTCAACCACATGGTCTCTCAGTTGGGAACTGGGATGAAGTGGAGTGAGTTGGGAACTGGGATGAAGTGGATGGAGTTGAGAACTTCTCAAGACAAGGATTGTAACTAATTATTAATGGTTGTAAAGTAAATGTCATAGTAGTAATGAATTAATAAGAATCAAACTATGGAAAATATTTTATTTCATATGTGCTACAAAGATTTTTCTTATAAATGTACGCATTTAATGTGATTATGTTTTTGATGTAGATTAAGTGGATTTCTCAAGATGAGGATGGTTGTGGCTGTAACTGATTATTTATGCCTTTAATGAGAACATCTTAGTAGTAGCTAATAAATATGAACCAAAAGATGTACAATATTTATTTCAGATGTGGTATGAAGATTTTTCTTGTAAATGCCCGCATTTAATGCGATTATGTTTTTGATACATATGCAATTAAGTTCTCACGATGAGGAAAGTTAAAAAATATTTATTTCAGACATGCTGGAATATTTTCTTGTAAATGTTCGCATTTAATGCGAATATATTTTGATGTAGATGTAGTGAACTTCTCAGGATGAGGACTGATGCAGCTGTAACTGATTGTTAATGACTTTGATGACAATATCTTAGTAGTAACTGATTGTTAATGACCTTCTTGTAAATGTTCATATTTAATGCAATTATGTTTTCGATGCAGATGCAGCGAACTTCTTGGGATGAGGATTGTTATAGCTGTAGTCGATTATTAATAGCTTTGATGAGAATATATTTGCGGTAACTACTCCCTCCTATCACAAATACATGTCATTTTGGATGTCAATGTGACCCCCAAAATTCAAGTTTGACCACTAATTTATATTATAATATATTTATAAAATTCAATAAAACTATAGTATTATGAAAGTACTTTTCGAGAAAAATGTATACATATGATCATGTATCCAAATTAGTATTTACAAAAATATTGATAGCCAAACTTTCAAAAGTTTGATTGCATGCATTCCAAAATGACATATATTTGTGACTAGAGGGAGTAATTAAGAAGAACCAAAAGATGGAAAATATTTATTTCCAATATGTTGCAAAGATTTTCTTGTAAATGTTAGTATTTAATGTGATTTATGTTTTCGATGCAGATTGTGTGAACTTCTTGTGATGAAGACTATTGTAGCTATAATTGATTGTTAAAGGCTTTGATGAGAATATCTTAGTAGTAAATAATTAATAAGAACTGAAGGATAAAAACATTTATTTCATATATGCTATGAAGATTTTTCATTATAAATGTTCATATTTAATGCGATTATATTTTCAATGCAGGTGTAGTGAACTTCTCATGAGGAGGATTGTTGTAGCTGTAACTGATTGTTAATGGCTTTAATGAGAATATATTAGTAGTAACTAATTAATGAGAACCAAAAGATGGAAAATATTTATTACAAATGTGCTATAAAGATTTTATAGTAAATGTTCATATTTAATGCGTTTATGTTTTCGATGCAGATTTAGTGAACTTCTTGGGATGAGGATTGTTTGTAGCTGTAATCGATTGCTAATGGTTTTAATGAGAATATCTTAGTAGTAACTAATTAATAAGAACCAAAATATGGAAATATTTATTTTAGATGGCCTATGAAGATGTTTCTTCTAAATGTTCTTAGTTAATGTTATTATGTTTTTGATGTAGACACATTGAACTTATCAGGATGAGGATGGTTGTAGCTGTAACTGATTGCTAATGGTTTTAATGAGAATTTCTTAGTAGTAAATAATTAAGAAGAATAAAAGGATGGAAAATATTTATTTTAGATGAGCTACATAGATCATCTTGTAGATGCTCATATATAATGCTATTATATGTTCGATGCAGATTCAGTGAACTTCTTAGGATGAGAATCGTTTTAGTTGTAACCGATTGTTAATGGCTTTAATGAGAATATCTCAGTAGTAAAAAATTAATAAGAAGTAAGAACCAAAAGATGGAAAATCTTTTATTTATGCTATGCTATGAAGATGTTCTTATAAATGTTTTGTATTCAACATGATTGTCTTAAGTGGATTCTAAATTGACTGCATTTAATTTGATGGTAATTTCAAATGGAAGTTGTAATCGTTGATGACTATTAATGTGTTTTATATGAATAACTTAGCCACTAAGGAGCAATAACAAAAAAAGTGCAAGTAACTTATGTGATGCTACACTCTCAAGACTTTGTGTTTTAGTGTGGGGAGTTAATGTGTTTAAGTTTAATATATATTCACTAAATATGACAATAAAATATAACGTATTTATTTGGTGATATACTTTTGAAAAAAGTTGTGTAAAATGTAGAGTTTTGATGGAATTATATTCAATTGATGGACATGGTCAATCTAGATATGACCAGAAATTTAAACTAATCCGATACATCTGAAAGAACACCTTTATGCTTTTCATGGTAAGATGTACATATTTGTTGGACTTAAGTCCCATCCTTTGACATATGGCCAATGTAGAAATGCACTTAATTTGAACAAAATTTTATACGGAAGATGTTTATATGATGACATAATTTGAATGTTTTTTTTGAATATGGAGATGTAACATCCCATTTTTGGGATGCTTTTGTGCTTATGTAAAATTTGAGTTAAATTTCAAAAAGCTAGTGTTTAATTTCAAAATTTTCTTCTCAAAATTGTTGAAAATTCAAAATTCTTAGAAATTTGAAAATCTTCTCTTGGGCCCCTGGCCCATTTCTTTCTGTCTCCTTTGTCCCCGGCCTTTCTTCCTCTCAGCCTGTTTGGCCTAGCCGGCCTCTCCTCCCTTCTCTTCCCTCTTTCCTTCCTCTCACCACTATAAATATTGCACAATTTCAATCTCCTTAAAACATGATTTGTCAAAATGCTAAGTCTTAGGAATTTCAATTATGGTATTTGTAAATGCCGCTTTAAGCAAATGAAAGAACCTGAGTCATCCTTGTTAAATCCTTGCATCTATAATTATATGCATCCTATATGTTGGCTCGTGGAGCACTGCTGTTTGTGCTCACTCTCACTCTCAACTCCCTTCAGAGTCCATGAACCAGAACAACTATGTTTACTACTAGGACCAAGGAGATGAAGGAGGTGAAGATGGTGGAGATTAGAATAGGCTCGAGTAGTCTAGCATCTCATCATAGTCTAGTCGACCAAACTGACATTTGAGTTGTTCCAATGTTAGCTAGGCTCTTGATTAATATCGGTCGCACTTGAGTCTTCCTAGTCGCCTGCCTGTGGCGAGATAAGCCTCCTCCTTTTGCTTCCGCTATCACTTTCTCATTTATGTAATAAACTCATTTGTCCTGACAGCCCTTTTTATAAACTTATCCTGATGTGGATTATTTGAACTCTGATATATTGTAATATTAATGAAAGGTATGGTCTGTATCGTGTATGAAATGATTCAACTACGTATTTGTGAGTATTATCTACTGATCCAAGAAATAGTGCCGTAGTTTCACACAGGATTCTGGAGATTTGCTTTGGTTATGTTCAATCCATTAGAGATATGGTCAATCCAGATATACACCTAATTTGATGAGGATTTCGTAGGGAAGCTATTTATATGATGGTACACATTCAATTTTTCTTTCATAAAGATTTTTTATGGGTCATATTCTTTATATTATAGATATGGCCAACCTAGGTACACACTAGAAGGTATCTACGCAAATATACACCTTTAAGGTTTTCTTGTAAAATGTAGTCAATCTAAATACATATGTACACTTCCACAGAAATGATCATCACCGACGGTTCTAAACTGTCATCACAGATGGTTTTCTGAACCGTCTGAATTTATGCGTCTGTGATAACAGGCGATTATCATAGACGGCTTGTGAGCCGTCTGTGATAAGCCATAACACAGACGATTCGTATAAAGAACCGTCTATGAAGGAGACTATCACAGACGGCTCGAACCAAAAACCATATGTAATACTTGCACATCACAGACGGTTCTAGCTACCAACCGTTTGTGATCGACAAATATCATAGATGGTTGGTATATAGAACCGTATGTGGTACACTCTAATCATAGATGGTTGGTGGATAGAACCGTCTGTGATGTGTGAGTATCATAGTTGGTTTTTGGTTCAAACCGTTTGTGATAGTCCTTCATAGATAGTTTATACCACAAAATCGTATGTGATAGTTCATTTTATACCTATTTTTTTGTTTTTTGGCTAGCCTCAGGAAATGTTAGCTATGCCATTTGAAAACAAGTAAATACAACAACAAGCACAATAGCACATTCTATTTCTATTAAGATTAGAATCCACAATTACAACATCTCAAGATAACGAGAACATGGCAAGAACACATCTCCTAATACTACGAACCTAACTCTTAAACATGGCAAGAAGATAGAAAAGGTAGAGATCCTAGCAGATAGTAGAAACTCAACCACGCTGACAAGGCCTCTATGCATAGGCCCTCTCGCCCCTAATGCAGCATGCGAGCTGGATGTCCTTAGTGCCTACCATCACCGACACTGACTTGAGTGCCGCCTTGGTAACCAGTTGCTTCCTCGATGCCTTGCCTCCCATAGACTTACGCATCGTTTGCTTCGTGCGGGCCATTGGGGTAAGGGTCAAGGAGGAGGATGGTGAGGAGGCTGAGTTTGGATGAGTATTTATAGGGGAGGGAGAGGCGAGAGTGGGAAATGTTTTGGCAAAATGGGCGCGGGGACGGAGAAGTGGAGTTACGATCCGTGGGGTGGGGGTTAGCGGGTTTTTATTGGCTGGGAATGGATTGGGGAGGATCAATGGTCCCAGTAGTTAGGGACATAATTATCACAAATGGTTTAAACCATAAACTATATGTGATACATAATTATCATAAACTATTTGAATCATAAACCGTTTGTAATACATAATTATTGTATATCGGTGGAATGTAAACAACTAGTCTTAAAAGTTGAAATAGCAAA
Source organism: Dendrocalamus latiflorus (assembly GCA_017311315.1). Classification (NCBI taxonomy): domain Eukaryota; kingdom Viridiplantae; phylum Streptophyta; class Magnoliopsida; order Poales; family Poaceae; genus Dendrocalamus; species Dendrocalamus latiflorus. The sequence continues at coordinate 5,024,971 of CM029640.1, read as the reverse complement.
GTTTTGTATGGCTTATATATGCTCATTTGAAAGATTTCGATGAGATCTACAACTTTGCAGTTGAGGCAAACCCAAAATTCTGAAGGGGAGATCAAAAATTTTGGCAAAACCAGAAACCAAAAACTTGCGACACAAATTTGAGACTAAAGATGGCCGATTTTGTGGGTCTTAGAGGGTGACAAGTGCAAGTAGGTTATTTTTTGGATTGGGCTTATCGTTAGCTTTCGAACGAGTATAAGAACATCAAAAACGGAGACCGTATGCAAAAGTTGTGCCTATTTTACTGAAGGTATTTTGGAACAAAATCCTACTTGGACTTGAATTTGTCTTGAGTTCAAATTGAAACTGCTATATCTTTCAATCCCACAGGACAAACTTGCTAAATCATTTTTTTGAAAGTTTGTGGCTGTATCTAGAAGGACTCCACCAATTTTCACTAGATTTGGTGTAAATTTGGCATGCTTTTCAATTTTTAGGAATGTATACACTTTTTAGGAAGTTCTATACGGTAACAACTCAAGCAAGGTAAGAGGATTTAGATTTTCAAATGGTTTTTAATTGCAACATCACATACGGTTTTAATTTGAACCGTCTATGATAATTACAGAGATCAAGTATCACAGACAGTTCTTATTAAAAAAATCGTCTGTGATAATTGCAGATATCATAGATGGTTCTTATTAAGAACCGTCCGTGAAGTATCATGGATGGTTCTTATTGAAAGCCGTCTGTGATAATTGCAAACACCACAAATAGTTTTTAATCCAAACAACCTATGATAATTCATAGATGGCTCTCGTTAAGAACCATCTGTGATAATTATGTATCACAAACGGTTCTAGCCATAATAGTGCAAAACTATCTGTGATAACTGCAACACAGATGGTTCCGGGGAACCGTCTATGTTGAGGAATCCATTATAGCCTTTTTTTTTGTAGTAGTGGTAGTTTGTTTAAAAATTCAAACAAAAGGTATTTATGCAAAGATCCACTTGATTTTTTTCTTGTAATTGTAGAGACTTAATGAAATTATGTTTAATCGATCATACTATCATACGATGTATGGTCAACAAAGAAACACTTAATTTTATCTGAGGTTTATTAGGAATACATAGCTCAGTTTAGTTTAGATGCATCATCAGTTTATTAGGAATACATAGCTTAGTTGTCTGTATCAGGTTTAGTTTGGATGCATCTCCAGGCTCACAACAATAACCAATGGAGATATTCCAAATGAGTGAATGACAAATGTTTCAGTGTCAGAGCAGTAGATCACCATAAACAATCAGGAGTATCAAATAAGGAAGATTAATGTGTCATGCAAACACTCTACACAGTAACACAATCATTCTGCGTAGTAATAAATCAATAAGCCAAATTTCAGAAACAGAGATAAACAGTTCCAAAACAATATAAACGCACTTACCTTTTAGGGGGGAAAATTGATGTTTTGGAAGAACCAGTGGAGTGACATACATAGATAGAACTATAAACTACTGTGGTAAAATAACGCTAAACAAATATATATTGCACATACAAATTTCAAGATATTATAAACTTCAAATGAAACATCTGAGCTTATTCGCTAAAAAATAAACTCATAAGGGCTTATCCCTATTCTGCGGGAAAAAATATTATCAGGAAGTCCAACAACTACACCAATGCAACATTAGGATGGTGTAGGATCGAATACCACAATCAGAGAAGGTGAATGATTGCCTTCGCTTTTTAGAATCTCTTAGTGCTCGATGAAGGTTTCGACCGCTCGGCGCTCAACTGCTCGATCGACCTCAGTGTTCAACCGCTCGCTCGATCACCTAGCTTTGATCTTTGACTGGTTTGTACGTACTCAAAATCTTCAACACCGGGAGCAAAACATCTCAATCACTTGTGCCTTCGAGTACTCGTATTTCCTCTGTTTTCCTAGCAGTGATTCGACACCTTTGCACATCGTCGTAAGCTTTAATCCAACTGCAATCACCAGCAACTTTTTGAGCAAATCAATAACCAGATTGATCTAAGATAATGTTTATTGCTGGATTTTCATGGATTTACAAAGTGCCCTCATAAACACCCCTAAAAGCCTAGTCCAAACTAAAGCCTCTTCAATTTACTCCCCAAAAACCTTACATTAACCCTTAGCCTTTCTCTACTTTTATAGGCTAATGCCTCAAACTATGTCCTCATTAAACACGGACACCAAATTCTATCCGTTCTGAAAATCAATAGATCCGAAACCCTTCCATAAATGGGTTTTCCATAATATCTAAGCATTTCAAGTTATGGACTCCTTTCATAACTCTTTCAACTTAGCACGTGTCGAAGCCTCCGGAACCGTACCTCCCATAGCTTCTCCACACATCATCCTCATGTGTCAAAGCCTCCAGGACTGCACCTCCCATAGCTTCTCCATGCATTATCCACCTTTGATCTCCATGTGCTCTAGCGTAAGCTCAACCACCTCATGACATTCTCAACTATCTGGACCTTAGATTTCCCCTCCTAGTCCTGGTTTGCCTCATCACCAACCATGACTGTCTCCACGCCCAACCTGCACATGCAAAGATCAAAGAGCGTTTTCGCTGGCACAAGTTCTTCCAAACTTCACCGACATCGGTCCACACACGCATAACACACCATTATCCATCCATAGACACAAACCAAATCAACCACAACTTCAATATCTATGTTCTCTAGAAATCAATCTCAGACTACTTAGTACAACCAGTCAGATTGCCATGCCAAGGTCGGTTAGACTGCTGGCCCAACACACATGAGTACTCGAGGTACTTAAAGATCATAAGAAGTAAAGTATTTGAAGCCTATGAGTACCGAACGTGAAGCCTACGGCAACTAATCGCAAAGTCTACGACTACTGATTGCGAGGTCTATGACAACCGATCGCAAAGCCTATGACTACCGATCACAAAGTCTATGACAACAGATCACAAAACCTACAACTATGACAACAGATCGTGAAGTCTTTGACTACGATAATAGATTATGAAGTCTATGACTACGAATCACAAAGTCTATAGCTACCGATCATTGACCAGACACGGTAGCACTGACTACCGATCACCGAGTACCAACTAGATACTATAACTATCTACTACCGATCATCAAGTACTGACCAGGTACTGTAGCTATCGACTACCAAGCACAGACTAGGTACTGTAGCAACGGCCATTGATCAGCTACTGTAGCTACAACCAACAACCGATTTACTATAGCTCCGACCGGTTCACTATAGCTCCAACCATTCGTGGTCGTTCTATCGTGGTTGACTTGCCGTGGTCGACCTACCATGGTTGTAATATGCTGATTCAAGTTTTGCAAAAGAGCACCGTCTAAAACGTTTACAAATGCAAATTTCAATGCAACCCAAATATTAATTATTCATCATCACTGTATACATGACCTATCCGCATGGTCTAACAATCTCCTCATTGATGAATACATTAACAACACCTCAAAATCCCTTGACTGAGTAGAGTTTTTAAAGAAAAGCAAAATTTGCAAAAAGAAAGTTTTAAAACTGCAGAGAAAAGACATCAGAAAACTATGCAAAACTCCTTAATACAAGGGAGCAAATTGAGCAAATACATCGAATCCAAAAAACTCTCCCTCAACACAAGAGAGCAAATTGAGCAAATACATCAATTTTTTCTCAAATTTCTCCCAAATTTCTCCCTCTTTGGCAATGTAATCATTAATAACTCTAGAGAGAGGAAAAATTCTAAGAAGGAGCAATGAGAGTAAACATCCAGAAGTTTTGTAGAATATCCAAGTCACTTTGCATTGATTTAATAATTTAACTAAGCCATCTTTTTTAGTAGAGCTCCTTAAATCATATAAAGTCATATATTACATAGCACTGTCAAAACAAGTCTTTGGCATGACTAAGCAATTCAGATTAATGACAGACATCCTTGCAATGACCAAACTAATTTATAAAGAGAACAATGAGATATCACACCGAAAAGTGAAAAGCCTAAAAGTGAAACAAACTTTAAGTCTAGATGAGCTAGCAGTCTCATATACCAACCTATTACTCCAATCTCAATTCTTAAGGACGTGGCATGCTTGTAACATGTTTCTTTTCATGATGGCATGTTTGTAGCATACTTCTTTTAGATGGTGACATGTTTGAAGCATACTTCTTTTTATTTGTGCACTTTTTGTGCTTTTTCTTTTTATTTAACCATGACATGCTTGAAGCATACACCTTTTTAATCTTCTCATTCTCGTTTTTTCATAACGTGCCAAATTGAGTGAACATAAACAGATTGCAATAAGAAATATACTAGGCTCATAGCCAAGATTTAAAAATAAGACTCACAATTAAGCTAATCCTTTTCGATGAACACCACAAAGTAATAATTATAATTAATCTAGTCAAAGTATTATGCTATGTCATGCTTTAGTTAAAGTATAGCTAATTAATTACAATTAGTCATGATCAAAGCTACATTGCATATGAGTAAATATGATGAAGAGAGCTCTATTACTCATTTCATTTCATTGGCTTTAACTTGATGAATTATTTGACAAGTGTAATATATAAAGCTTTTGAATTTTTAAATAACAAGCTCCCTTCTCAGAATAAACCCAAAAGATGCAACACACTCAACTCACTTCGCAAAAGAGCCAAACGAGAAGAATCAAATAGATTTGAGATAATATCAGCAATCTAAAATTGAAACTCAATAAGGTGTATAACAATATCACCATTTCCACATGACCTCTCAGAAGGTGAAATCTCCTAGAGACATCAAAGGGCATGAAGAACCATCAAGTATTCCAACCAAGTAATGACGTAAAAGACTAGAACCCAATCAAGCACATGTTCTCCATCCCGCGCCAGCTGTTCTTACATCACAAAAAACATAGATCCCACAGTATTGGGATTAGTCAAATAAGATTTAGGAATCCAATACTGTAATACATGATGAACAGGAGCAATGGCAGGCAATGATAAAGATTTAAGTGAAGAAGTAGCCACTATCAAAATCCGATCAGACCGCCATTGAAAAGTTGGATCAACCACGGGGTGGTATGACCACCCCAGCAAGGCTGGACTGACCGCCGACCAATCTGATCGTGTGGGAAACGCTAGTCTGGCCATGGGATGGTTTGACCATCTCTTCAAGGCAGGTCTGACCGCCGATCAGTCTAATTGACTAGAAGACACTAATTGAAATGTTGGTCCTACAACGGGATGATCTGACCGCCTTTGCAAGGCTGGTCTGACCATCGACCGGTTTGATTGCATGAAAAATGCTAGTCTGACCGGTCCTGCTACAAAGCTCCTGAACCCGCAGAAGAGTGATTAGAGAGAGCAAAGCGAAAGTAAGGAGCTTGCACAAACTCGACTCTAGAACCCTTTCTTAACCTGTCTTTCTTTTCTTTCTTCGCTTTTCAAAAGCAAAATTGATCCAAATAACCATCTCTACAATAATAAGTGCATGGATACTTGACTTGATGAGAAATCGTATCAATCGACTTCACATCACTCACTTTGGTAGATAAATCCTTTACAATACTAGCAAATTTAAAGATAATTTATTTTGGTTCAGATTTTACTTTAAATTTTTCAGTTTAAGAATCTTAACAACCTTGGAGGATTATTTTTGGCATGCTCAACAAAATTAAATATTGTACCATGATTTTTTACACTTGTTTTTGACTTATTTAGGATCATATTCAAATTCTTCTTGCCAAAAAAATATCTTTAAAGTGTTCTTAATATACTCATTCTCTTTAGGCAATAAAGAACAAGATGTGCACTTAACAGATTCTATTACAAGATTCTTGGAAGCACTAGACTGAGGCAATATTCTTTTAGCAGAATCATTAAGTTATCTAGTCAATGTTTCTATTTCAGTGTTAAGCTTAGGACAGTTAGAGCAAGAGGATATCTCATAATAAAGCATCTGTTGAATTGTGTTCCTGAGATAAATTAATTCTCGCTTCTAACAATTCATAATTAGAGCAAACTTGAGCTTCTAACAATTCATAATTTGAAATACTTGTCTCTAAACATGTAAGAGAACTAGACTTGAGCTTTTCAATTTTATCATTTGCATGTTTTAACTTTTCATTACGTGAGTCATCTGCTAAACTTAATTCATCAAGTTTAGTAGTTATATCACTAAGTTGGACCAAATGTGATGCATTAATTGTTCTAGCAGATTGCAACTCAATGTGAAATTTGACAAAACTCACAGGATTCATTATGAGGAATGGTAGCTCTAAGTCTATTGATTTCAGAATTTAAGCTCTCAACAACAACATCATGACTTTTAATTTTCTTTTTATTTTTCTTGAGCTCTTCTGTCAATCTAAGCACAAAACGAGATAAATTTGTATAAGAAGGTTTTATCTCATCAGGATCACTATAAAGATCATCATTGTCGAGCTCCTCACTGTTTGCCATAAAACATATCCCTACGAAGTCCACCTCCTTTGACTTCTTGCTATTGTTCTCATCATCGTTTGTAGAATCAACATCGCTTAAATCAATTTCCTCAAGTGCTAAAATTATTTTGTTGGCCGCCCTACGATAATTGTGTTTCTTATTTGGGTCAATCTTAACTTGAGAGCAACGAGTTGGTGCCTTTTCATCATTGACCTCCTTGCTCCTCAGTTTGGACAATTTATCTTGATGTGATTAACCTCACCATATTCATAGCATCTGATAGGACCCCCTCTCCACCTTGATCTGATATTATTAATTGCCTTGGTCACCTTGTTGGAGAAAAGTACATGCTGCTCTTCTGAAATCTCCTCTAATTGTTGATTTGAAATAGAGTACAATACAGACAAAGAAACAATAGAGGAACTAAAAGAATTGTTAGCTTGGTTAGTCACTAAACCCAAAAAATTAGACTTGTTTATCCTGGCGAAAACTTCAATCTCATGTGCTTTCATCTTGGCAAAAAGATAATTCAAACTGAGTGTTTTCATGTCAACAGAATGATTAATAGTAGTGACTAATACATTCCAAACAAACATATCCAAAACATTTAAAATTTGACGAGCATTGTCGGAGTCAGAATATGTGACATCAATAGAATGCAAATCATTAACAATTTTATTGAAGTGATAAAAAAGTGCATCTACTGATTCTCCTTATTTCATCTCAAATTTAGAATACTCCTTTTTGAATTGGTTCTGACAAACACCTTTTACAGATTTAAAACGTTCATGATAATCAGCTATAGTAGTCTAAATTTTATTTGTAGATTTAATATGAACAATTCTAACAAACTCGTTTCTACTTAGACCTTGTAATAAAATATTTCTAGCCTTAGCATTAACTTCAACATCAGCAATATTTTCAATATTAACAACATGAGGCACTATGGGTGGGTTCTTTTGGGCTAATGGCTTATAGCTTAAATATTTGAATTCTGGCTATCCGCGAGAGATAGTATACAGAGGAAAATAGTCGCATGCGATTTTAGCCGGTACAGCTAAACTTATTATACTTTTTACTATAATTTTTCTATTGACCCTGCCTCGAAAAGCACACCATTTAAAAGCTAGTTACTGTAGACAGTGTAAGCATAAGCCAAATTTAAGCTCAAAAGAACCCGGCCTATATATGAATTCTCAACTTTTTGCCAAATAGCATTACCATGTGCAAGTAAAAAAACCTCATGCGTGTTTTCCAATAGAGATAATCTGATCCACGAAAAAATGATGGCTTACCTGAAAAACTATCTCGATCTAATGCCATTGCAGTCTCGCTCTGATACCACTTGTGGGATGGAATATCGTAATCAGAGGGGGTGAATGATAGCCTCTGCCTTTAGGAATCTCTTAGTGCTCGGTGAAGGTTTCAACCGCTCGGCGCTCAACTGCTCGATCAATCGCTCAGTGTTCGACCACTCGATCGATTGTTCAGCTTTGATCTTCGACCGGTTTGTACGTACTCAAAATCTTCAATGCCGGGAGCAGAACCTCTTGATCACCTGTGCCTTCAAGAAACCCGCGTCTTGGAGTACTCGTATTTTTTTGTTTTCCTGGCGATGATTCGAAACCTTTGCATGTCATCATAAGCTTCAATCCAACTGCAATCACCAGTAACTTTTCGATTAAATCAAGAACTAGATTGATTCAAGATGATGTTTATTGCTGCATTTTCATAGATTTATAAAGTGCCATCGCAAGCACCATAAAAAGCCTAGCCCAAACTGAAGCCTCTTCAATCTACTCCTCAAAAACTTTGCATTAATTCTTAGCCTCTCCCCGCTTTTATAGGCTAACACCCTAAACCATGTCCTCATCAAACACGGATACCAAGTTCTATCCATTCCGAAAATCAAGGGACCCGAAATCCTTCCAAACACGGATTTTCCATAATCTCTATGCCTTCCCAGTTATGGACTCTTTCTATAACTCTTTCAACTTAGCACATGTTGAAGCCTTCAGGACCGCACCTCCAATAGTTTCTCCACACATCATCCTCACATGTCGAAGCGTCTAGACCGCACCCCCGTAGCTTCTCTACACATCATCCTCACATGTCGAATCATCTAGGACCGCACCCCTATAGCCTCTCCATGTATTATCCACTTTTGATTTCCACATGATCTAGCATGAGTCCGACCATCTCGCGACATCCTTGACTGCCTAGATCTCAGATTTTCCCCTCCTAGTCCCGGTCCTCCTCATCACGACCATGATCGTCTCCACGCCCAACCTGCACATGCAAAGACCAAAGAATATTTTTCCCAGCATAGTTCTTCCCAACTTGACCGACATCAGTTCACACATTCATAAGACACTCTTGTCCATCCATAAAGACAAACCAAATCATCATTAACCTCAATATCTATGTTCTCTAGAAATCAACCTTAGACCTCTCAGTAAAACCGGTCAGACCACCATGCCAAAGCCGGTTAGACCACTGGCCCAACACACATGAGTACTCGACGTATTCGAGGATCATAAGAATTGAAGCACTCAAAGTCTATGAGTACCAACTGTGAAGTCTACGGCTACCGATCGCGAGGTCTACGACTACCGATTACGAGGTCTACGACAACCGATCGTAAAGCCTATGACTACTGATCACAAAGTCTACGATAACAGATCACGAAGCCTATGACTACAACAACAAATCGCGAAGTCTACGACTATTGATCATAAAGTCTACAGCTACCGATCACTGACCAGGCACTGTAGCACCAACTACCGATCACCAAATACCGACCAGGTACTGTAACTATCGACTACCGATTACTAAGTACCGACCAGGTACTGTAGCTATCGATTACCGATCACCGAGTACCGACCAAGTACTGTAGCAACAACCACCGACCAAGTACTATAGCTACGACCAATGACTGGTTTACTATAGCTCCGACTGGTTCACTGTAACTCAGACCGGCCTTTGACCATCCGTTGTCATTCTGCCTTGCTCGATCTGCTGTGATCATTCTACCATGCTTGACATGCTGTGGTCATTCTGCCATGGTCGTAATCTGCTGATTTTAGTTTTGCAAAAGAGCAACGTCCGAAACTTTCACAAACACAAATTTCAATGAAATCCAAATGTCAATTATCCAACATTACTGTATGCATGACCTATCCATATGGTCTAACAGATGGCGAAACAACCACCATGGCAGTTATGAATCCAAGTACTCAATAATGTTAGCCTAAGCACAGCAGCAGTACAAGACTACTTAGAGCTATAGGGCATGTTCTTTGTGGCTGTTGCTTATGGCTAAATTTTTTGAATTTTAGCTGTTCATAACAAAGATTACGAAGAGAGATATAGTCGCATGCGATTTTGGCTAGTACAGATGATAGGCTTGTAATGTATACTATAATTAATTTGTAGACCTCATCTTAAAAAGATACTCCATTTGAAAGTTAGATACTGTAGCAAAAGACAAAAGTCAGTTTCAAAAGCCAGATAGAACAGACTCATAATTAACAAACATGTTCATGTTCCGCACATTATCCGATAAACATTGAAATTTCACATAAAGGTTCAACTAGAGTTCATAAAGGACCACAAAAGCAACTATCACTATGATTTACATTTGAGGAACTCATAACAAAAGCAATTTATGCTGTGATAGGAACTTTGCAAGTTGCTTTGTTGTGCCCATAGCCCTTGCACCTGCTGCAGCGTACTGCCCTTTTAATTGCAATACGGGGATCAGCTGGCTTTTCCTTTGGCATGGCTGTAATGCCATGCTGTGTGCGATGGGTTCAGTGGATGCAGTATGTACAACAACATCAGGTATCGGATTGATTGACATGGCGTAAGTCAAGCGGTAGCATTCTGTTGTGAAATACTTGACGCAGTAGCCAAGTGGACTCTGTTCAGTGCGCTCAAATACCGCAATTGCGTGCGAGCAAGGAATCCCAGACACATGCCACTTTCCGCAGGTGCACTCCCACGTATCAATGTTGACAACATTGACCGAGCCATCAACACGTTACTGTTTCCATCATTTCCAGTCGAGCAAACAACATTGAGTGTAAGAGCTTTGCTCGTATCTTCCTGAATTTTCTGGTTGGCTGATGGTGTTAATACTTCTGTCCATGCATTGGAAGATTCCCGCGTGTACATCATCTCCATTAGGTTGCATCTGATTGCATTGAAAAAGGCATCTGACCACGGCCCTGTGTTTAGTCTCCAAAAGCCATTCAGCAAGCTTATCTGATTCAACTTTGATGAGTTCAATATACTGATTGAATTCATCAACTTTGCACGGATATATGGCTTTCTTAAGATGTCAACCAGTGTATCTTTTACTTCTTCACTCCAACTTTCATCCAATCGTGTCTTGAATTCTTCAATAAAAGAATTGACATGGTATTCATGACAACTATCTGGAAATATTAGAGAAACCTCATCCCATAGACCACTGTTGCCATTTGATATGAATGTTATTTGCCCAGATGCAGGCACTGAAGCTTTTAGCTGTTCGAGAAACCAATGCCAATTTCCTTGACTCTCATCATCCACTACAGACAATGCAACTGGGAACATATCACCTTCGCCATCAACTGAAGTAGCAGCCAATAGCATCCAATGCTTATTTGGTTTCACAGATATCACATCAAGAAAGAGGAGAGGCCTGCAGCCATGCTCAAAACCATGAAGGGGAGGCATGGAATGCAACAAAGAAGTGGAATTTTGAGTCTTCCAAGGCCACTACTGTTGCCACACTCCCAGGGTTTGTCTCAACAATCCTTTGGCAGAACCAAGGTAGCTGATTGCATGCCTCTTCATGTGAGCTGTAAAGTTCTTTTTTGGAAATTAATGATTTAATGTGCCTCGCCAAGCTTGGGAGTAGTTCAGGCATAGTCCGTATTCACGCTGGAGATCATTTGCATTATCTCTTGGCCTGTAGTATGGACTATCACGTAATTTTTCCTTAATAACACTAGCAACCCATTTTTGAGCCGCTAGACGATGACTTTTGACTGTCTCCGATTCACAAGTATGACTTCCAAAAACTTTCTTGATCATGAACTACTCCTTTGCAGGAGACTTGGATGCATGTATACGCCATGGACATCCTTCATCAGTACATTCCACAGGACATGAGAAGAGTCATTCTTAACAAACCTGTAATAAAACCTATGTTCAATGGCGTACTTGTGTAATGCATCACGGAATTCCTTTGGCCCTTCAAACACTTGGCCAGCTCTAGTGAACGCGTTCTCCCAACTCGCACAAATCTTTTGCCGCTTAGATCTGTTTGGAGTAGTTTCTATTACGGCAGAATCTGCAGGAGCGCCGGAGTCTGCTACGGAGCTCTCTACCCTGCAAAAATGTTTCATGTCAACTTTGGGAATCCACTTAAAAGGATTTTATGCCAGTCCCCTTTCAAAAAAGGATTTTATGCCAGTCATAAGGGTACCAGTTGTCAACCTTCTTCATGACGTAGATGTATGTTGTCTCTGACTCTGCATGGAATTCAACCATGCGCCTGAGGTCTTTGTCATTGGAAATTGAAATCGAAGTCTTGTTATTTCTCGGAAGAAAGTACTTGAACACATATGAATCAAGTTTGAGATTATTGAGTGTTGAAGATTTCTCATGTTTAAACGCTTTAAAAGTCCAACCACTTTTCACATGCATCGCCAGTGGCGGAACCAGGATTTGGCTACGCCCCGGGCTGAACTCTAACCACCTAAAACTAACGCCAATTTATACCCATACCACGATATAACAAAAATATATCATAATTGGCTAATTGTATTACTGATATGAAACTTGAGCTCAATACTAAACAAGCAAACATAAAGCATAATACGAAGAACATGGCATGATCTCAAAGTACAAAAATGTAACATAATAGAGATACAATTTGAGTACCTAAATTACGATGAATTGCTCTCTATCCTATCCTGTCATTTCTTCATTGATAGTTGGACATGAACCAGAACCTGTAAAGACAACATATGAGAGTAAATCAAACATGTGTATGAATAAATATGAACAACACGAAGTCTATATTTATAAGAAGCTAACTTACCACTAGCACGAGATAATTGTTTCTTACGTGACCTCATCCCTTGAAAACGCTCTAAAATCTTATCATCATTAATGTTTGCAAATATGTCTCGTTCAATATAGCATACCATAGTATGATTCATCCACTCATCATTCATCTTATTCCGTAAATCAGTCTTAATAATCTTCATAGCTGAAAAGGCTCTTTCTACAGTTGCTGTTGCCACCGGTAAAATCAAAGTCAATTCAATGAGATGATATACCAATGGAAAAACGGTGTGTCTATCAGTCTGAACCATCTTCACAGCAAGATTTCCTAAGTCAATACAATTTGCAAAATGTAGATCACCTCTCACATCACTAATAAATGAACCAAGCTGATCCTTAAGAACTAGACAATCATATTCGGTGAAGTCATCACCATACATCCTTGCAAGTTCAATTAATTTGTCTTCATCAAAGTTGGCAAAAGAATTCTTTGGATCAAGACAAGCAATGCACATCAATAACTGGGTCGATCTTTCAGTAAAGCAATTATTCATCTCAACAATAATTTGGTCATTCACCACAATAAATATATCACGATAAAAATGGTCATAGTAAGTTACCATTTGGCCCCCACAACCCCTTGATCGGCCCCTAACTAGCATTGTATCATTCATATTTGGCACAATGATCTTATGTCGGAGGCAAAAGGCATTTGTCTCTGCAAAAAGCTCATCCTAACCATAATTTCTTATTACCTCAATTGTCTTCAATGTGGTCTTAATGAGCCCTACTGCACGAACAATGTTTTGATCTTTCTTTCACAAGCATTGTGATAGATCATTAATCTTGCCCAAGAGTCTGATCATAAGATGCATTATAAGTACAAATTCAAAGCTCTCCATTTTTTCCAACAAACCGGAAGCTGTGGTTTTCTGTGTTGCACTAGTAGCATCATCACTCAAATTTTCTAATACCTCTAGTACCGAATCCCACATGAGAAGAAAACGGCACAAGGTTTTATGATGTGAGCCCCAACGAGTATCACCGGCCCTTGCAAGATTAGTTTGTTGGTTTTTTCCTCTTCCTTGAAAAATTTCACCAGCCATCACATAATCTACACCCTGTCTTTGATTTTTGAAATCCTCGCAATGCTTTCTTGCTTTGTTGTGATAACTATTGACTTTACCAACATGTTCATCAAAACATTTAATTGCATTCTTCCAATTAGCAAACCCTACCCTTGTGAATGATTCAATACCATAATTCTCAGCTCTAGGCTGCTTAAAGAGGAAACAATAAAAACAAAATGTTGCATCTTTAGCAACACTATATTCCAACCAATTATACCTTGCGAACCATGATTGTTGAAAGCTCCTCCTCTGGTTCCCATATTCTTTATGTGGAAATTTATAACCAATTGGTTGGCATGGGCCTATTTGCAAATACTCTCTTCTAGCAGCATCTATGATATCCACATCCAAATCCTCAATTGGTTTCCGAAGCCCAGGATCAGCAACAATGTCATCCGGACTAAGTACAACACGAGGATTAATTTGATGCGTGTTACTAGCTCCTGTTTCTGGTGTTTCGTGGGATTGTACTTCTGTTGAAAAATAAGATGACAATGTCTTCGCCTGCTTCATTTTGTATTGACTAATAACTCCTAGTACATTCATTGGTAATAGAAGAGTAAAAAATCAGTCAGTTTAATGTCCATGATAAATTTGTGAATTGAGCAAAAGAGCTAGTACATTCATGATTCATTGGTAATAGAAGAGTATATACATAATACTTACATGGGCCAAATCGGCCAACACTATTACACAACCAAATCCACGGCTTCTTCATACACATTACACAACCAAATGTCCAAATCCACTGGACAAATTCAGTCACTGGACAAATCCAAATGATCCACGACTTCTTCCAGACTTCTAGTCATTCTATTAACAGTCAGTAAGTCACAGTCACCATTCACAGATTCAGTGATTCACCAAGCAAAAAATTCGAAATCTTACATCATGACAAATTGTGATTTCCATTGAGTTTTTTACATACTTACCGGGCGGGCGGGCGGCAACTGGAGGCGGGGCGGCGCCGGGAAGATCCGAAGAGGGGCGGCGGGGCAGGCTGAGGCCGAGAAGATCCGAAGAGGAAGAGTCGTAGAGGAGCCGGAAGAGGGGCGGCGCCGGGAGGTGGGGAGAAGATCCAAAGAGGAAGAGCCATAGAGGAGCCGGAAGAGGGGCGGCGCCGGGAGGCGGGGCGGGCCGGGAAGATCCGAAGATGCGCGACGCCGGGAGGAGGGGCGGGCCGGGAAGAGTGCGGCGCCGGGACGAGGCGACGAGCTGCGGCGTCGGCGAGCTGGCGAGGCGAGATTTCGGGGGTTAGGGTTGCCTGAGCGGCTGAGCAATCGGGGGAGATTTCTGGCGACAGGCGAGGCCGCGAGGTCGTCTGGGTTGGCCGAGCGCGTGAGGCTGCCGACTCCGTGAATGGATGGGCTGAGCCCGAGCGCGTGATGGGCCTTCGGCCGGAGACAGGCAGAGCGGCAGACGGTAATGGGCTGAGAGAGTGACGGGCTACTGGGCTGAATACTAATTATATTACCCTGGGCTGGGCTATATATACCTGGGCTATACATAGCATTTTTTTTCACGCCCCGAGCTGGAGCCCATGTTGCCATGGGCCCAATTCCGCCCCTGTGCATCGCGTGTGCCTCTCCACCAGAAACCAGAATAGGACATCCACCCATCATCATCAGTTGTGAATTCTCCGCCTACTTGAAGAACAGCCACAATTTGTCTGCTCCCCATGACTTACTCCTTCCTAAGAAGATACAGTCAATCCAAATATCCCCCTGTATTTAAGATGATCTGCGGAGTTTCAAGGATTTATGCTTAACTAGTCTACACAGAAAAGCACTTATTGTTCAGTCAGTACTTATTTGACCAGTTAAAGACAAGGTTTATGTAGGATCAAATACTGCAATCAAATAAGGAGTGAATGATTGCCTTCACTTTTTGAAATCTCCTGGTGGTCGGTGAAGGTTTTGACTGCTCGGTGCTCAACTATCCGATCGCTCACTCAGTGTTCGACCGGTTTGTACATACTCGAAATCTTCAACACCAGAAGCCGAACCTCTCGAATACATTTGCACGTCATCGGAAGCTTCAATCCAAATGCAATAACCAGCAACTATTCGAGCAAATAAAAAACCAGATTGATTCGAGATGATGTTTATTGCTGGATTTTCGTGGATTTACAAACCATCACAAACACCCCTAAAAGCCCTAACCAAAAACTAATGTCTCTTTTCAAGTCACTCCACCAAAAAAACCTTCCCAAAAGCTTTGTGTTAACTCTTAGCCTCTTCCTACTTTTATAGCCTAACGACCAAACATGTCCTCATCAAATACGAACACAAAATCCTATATCTTCCGAAAATCAAGAGACCAGAAACCCTTCCAAACATGGATTTTTCAATATCTCTAAACCAAACTCTATCCATTTCGAAAATCAAGGGACATGAAACCATTCCAAACATGGGTTTTCCAATATTTCTAAACCTTTCAAGTTACGGACTGCTTCCATAACTTCGCCAATTTCATCACGTGATGAAGCCTCCAGGACTGCACCTCCCGTAGATTCTTCACACATCATCCACCTTTGATCTTCATGTGCTCTAATGTGAGCCTGACCACCTCGTGATATCCTCGACCGCTTGGACCTTAGATTTCCTCTCCTAGTCCCGGTCCTTCTCATCACCGACTATGATCATCTCCACGTCCACCTACACATGCAAAGACCAAAGAGCATTTTTCTGACACAAGTTCTCCCCAACTTGACTGATATTAGTCTACACACGCAAACCACACTCTTAACCACCAGTAACTACAAACCAGATCATCTACAGCCACCAATTCCACGCTCTGCAAAAACCAACCTCAAACTACTTAGAAAAGCTGGTAGACAGCTAGTCCAACAGACACGAGTACTCGATGTACTCGAAGATCACAAGTATTGAAGCACTTGAAGGCTATGAATACCGACCATGAAGCCTACGACAACCAATTGCAAAAGCTTACGACTACCGACCAACAAAGTCTTCGACTATAGACTGCAAAGTCTGCGACTACCAATCACCGACCAGGTACTATAACACCGACTACCGAGTACTGAACAAGTACTGTAGTTTACGACTATCTACCGGTACTTTAGCTTTCGAGCATCGACCAGTTACTGTTCTATGACCATCGGCAAAGCACTGTAGCTATGACCATCGATGAAGTACTATAGCTATGACTAGTTCACTGTTGCTTATGACTGGTTCACTGTTGCATACAATTGGTTCACTGTTGCTTACGACCGGTTCACTGATTAAGGTCGAAGCCTACTGACTGCCAATCGTGGTCCACACCTCCGACCTGCTGTGGTCATCTGCCGTGGTCAAAATGTTGTGGTCATTCTGCGGTGGTCAAAACGCCATGATCGTTCTGCCGTTGTCAAAATACCGTGATCATTCTACCATGGTTTAAATGCTGTGGTCGAAGTCTGCCTATCGCCAACTGTGGTCAACCAAAACTTTCACAAACGTAAATTTCAATGCAACCCAAAAGTCAATATTCATCACCACTGTATTCACAATCTTCACATGGTCTAACAATCTCCCCCTTGATGAATACATTGACAACACCTTAAAAACTCTTGAATGAGTTGAATTTTGAAAGAATAGCAAAATTTGCAAAAAGAAAATTTCAAAGCTGTAGGGAACAGAATTTGATAAAAGCACAACAGCAAACTCTCGGCAAGGCAAAAACCCATAAAACTCCCCCTCAACATAAGAGAGGCAATTTTAGCAAATTTCTCTACCTCTTTGGCAATGTAATCATCAAGAACTCTAGAGAGAGGGAAAATTCTAAGGAGTAGTGAGAGTAAACATCTAGAAGCTTTGTAGATTATCCAAGTCACTTTACATTGATTTAAGAATTTAACCAAGCCATCTTTTTGAGTAGAGCTCCTTATATCATATAAAGTCATATATCATATAGTATTGTTAAGACTAGTGTTTAGCATGATCAAGCAAATTAGATTAATGACAGGTATATCAACAATGACCAAACCAATTAGAAAGAGTACAATGAGATATCACACTGAAAAGTGAAGCAAACTTTAAATCTAGATGAACTAACAGACTCATATAGCAACCTATTGCTCCACACTCAATTCTTAAGCATGTAGCATGTTTGTAACATACTTTTTTTCATGATGGCATGCTTGTAGTTTACCATACTTCTTTTAGATGGTGGCATACTTGAAGCATACTTCTTTTTATTTGTACACTTACTGTGCTTTTTTTGTTTAATCATGGTATGTTTGAAGCATATATATTTTCAACTTTCTCTTTCTCATCTTTTTTTATATAAGATGCCAAATTGAGTGAGCATAAAAAGATTGTAATATGAAACATACGAGCCTCGTAGCTAAGATTTAAAATAAGACTCACAATTAAGCTAACCTTTTTAGATGAACATCGCATAGTACTATCTATAATCAATCTAATCAAGATATTTCATCATGTCATATTTTAGTTCAAGTGTAGCAAAATAATTTTAACCAGCCATGATCAAAACTATACAACATATGAGTAAATATGTTGGATCGACGTTGACGTTGGTGACAGAGGGGGGTGAATGGAACCCTTTAAAAATTACCCCGAGTATCCCCTTGATTTTTCAATTCTCCGATAGCTATGTAAGCTATGAAGAAGAGGATTTGCTCACAGAGATCATGGCCAAAACAAAGTAAAACAAGCATGGAACAGGAGGCCAAAGAATCTCAGAAGTTTTAGGACTGCAACTAAAAGAGGAAAGCAAGCTAATGAAAGAAATGCAGTGCAGGCCAAAGGACAGATAGGCTGCAGACTTGAGAACCAAAAGAAACAAGGACTAAAGCAGCAAAAATCAGCAAGCAGTGCAAGGACAAATATGCTGTCGGCACATCACTGAAGAGGTTCAAAAACTGCACCCTATTGCTGATTTTCAAACCGAAAAAGGACTGCACTAAAATAGCCGGCTAAGAGCTCTGTTCACTGCCGCAAGTAGGTAGCAGGATTTTTATTAAAGTAACAGCAGCCACCAAGTTTTTCAGTCAAAAAGAACAAAGAAAATGGCAGCAAACAAGCAGCGGATCAACGGCCATTCGGTAGGAAGGCAAAGAGCTTCGGACAGACTGCTAGCCGAGAGATCAAGCAAAAGAAGAAAAAAATCAAGTCTCTAGCAACTCGGCTGCCATTTACAAAATACGCTAAAAACTATGGACTTCCTTGCAATTTTTACGTGTGGTTCACATTGGAGTATCTTATAATTAGTATATGAATATACTTAAAGTAATAAAGGAGTATTTCAAGTTTGTTTAGGTGGTATATTAGAGGTGGGTGTAATTACACCCGGGAGTAAAAAGTATTTTCCTATATATATATATATATATATTTGATTACTTCGGCTGGAAGATCACTTACTACACAAAGATTAAATTCCAACTGAGAGGAAACTAAGTGAACTCAAAGACTACTGCAGCCGAGAGATAGAACAAAAACACAAAAAGAAAATTGCTACTAAGAAGGTTCACAAACTGCACCCAACTGAAATCAAGAGTATACTAGTGAACACTCAAAGTCCATGCAGCCTAGAACAAGAAAATCAAAGAACATATAGATTTTTTTCCCGGGTAAGATTCTGGGCACACGAATCACCCAAACTGTAGCCAAAAACAAAACATAGACTTGCCAACTAAAAGCTGAAATTAGAGCAAAGATTCAAAAGAAATCCTTACTTGAGAACAAGACAAAACAAATAAAATTGGAGCCCAAGCCAAATCACAGAAGGTAAGGGGAAGAAATCAAACTCAACACCAACAAAACTAAGAGTGAATATCTCATAGATAGCCAAGGAGACATGGATGATTACATAAGTTTGTTGTCTACAACCCTCACATCTCATGCATACATGGAGAGAAACAAATAAAACCCTAACTCTTGCATCCACTCTCTCAACTCTCTCCACTAGAGAGCATCCTATATTTATAGCCTCCACTAATGGGTTTGCAACACACTTTACCCATTAGCTCTCAACCACTCATGGCGCTTTATTCACAATCCACTTCCTTTAGTGTAGCTTTGCGTAATCACCAAAACGCCCCTCGCGCACCTTCCAGGAAGCTTCCTCATTCCTTGCCCTCCAAGCCACGCAACCACCTCGGGTCCTCGTCGTCTTCGGCACACCTCGACCGTTCTGACCTCGGCACCGCCCGCGCCTAGTCCGGTCATCTCGTGCCTCGCCACGACTCCACCTCGACGTCCTGCAGCCATCACAGACAAGAAACAAATCACATAGCACTGCTCGAAATATTGTAACCATACAATACCATCAGAAGAAACACTCAAAGCCCAAACCGATTCGACTTTGCCTTTCTCTTCGTTCTGGCAGAGAAACTTTTATCTGTTTTGATTTTTCTCAAGCAGAGGATGTGTTTTTACTGTGGTTAAAATCTTATGACCAACCGATACAAGAATCACAAGTTCTGAGTTCGACCGCGTCGTTTGATTTGGCTTCTCTTGTGTTGAGGGGGAGTGTTTTTAAAGAGATTTGAACATGTGGCTTAAGATGCTTTTTCGGCCTTAATACTTTGCTTATATCTATTTGTAGCTAATTCATCATGCAATCTTGTGGTGTTGTCAATGTATTCATCAAGGGGAAGATTGTTAGACTATGTGGTTAGATCTAGGATATTTTGGTGATGAATAATTGACAATGGTTAATTTGTTATGATGAATAATTGATGATTTTATTTAGCGTTGTTATACGAGTTGTGTTGCGTGTGTGCGGACTGATGTTGGTCAAGTTAGGATGAACTTGTGCCGAAGAAAATGTTCTTTGGTCTTTGCATATGCAGGATAAGCATGGAGGCGATCATGATAGGTGATGAGATGGACCGGGACTAGGAGGGGAGATATGAGGTTCAAACGGTCAAGGAGGTCACGAGATGGTCGGGCTCATGTTTGGGGTGCATAGAGATCAGAGATAGATGATACGTGTTGGAGCTACGGAGGTGCGGTCCGGAGGCTACGACACATGGTGGATGATACGTGGAGAAGCTACAGGAGATACGGTCTTGGAGGCTTCGACACGTGACGTGTTAGAAAAGTTGAAATTTTGGAAAACCCGTGGTAGGAAGGGTTTCGGGTCCTTTTGCTGTTGGAATTAGATTAGAACTTGTAGGCTTAGGTTCAACCCATGTTTTGGGCCTTAGACTATAAATAGAGATGGGGTTAGGGGCTAACCCTGTGGCTTTTAGATATACTAATTTTGTGCTGGGGTTTAGGGGTGCTAGGAAGGCACTTTGTAGCCACCATGATTTAGAAATAAAAAATAGATCTATTCTGAGAAAAAGTCAGGCGGTGCTTTTGTTTCGCGTTGTTCAAGACGACTGTTATGCATGATAGCAGACGCGCGGGTCTTCCATTGGCGTCTCGTGCGCGACGTGGCCATCACCGATTCATGTGGAGTAGCAAACGGAATCACAGAGCCAAGCAAGTCAGCGTCATGTGAAGAAAAAGTGAAGTTATCCATCATATGCATGTGTACAATTTCTTGTTTTCTAACTAAAGTTTGGGAATTTTTTAATTCACATATATTATCTTTTTTCTTGGTTTTTGATTCCTATGGATTCTCCATACATTGATCTATGTCTAGGTATTTTTCTTACTTATATACATGAATCAAATTTTAATTAAAAATTGATTGAAAGATTGAACAAAAACGTGCACTTTTAGCAACCTATTATCTATTCGCTACAGTAACTGCTATAGTATTTTGCTACAGTAATCGGTACGGTACTGCTGCAGTAAAATCAGGAAAAATCATTTTTGTTTTGTTATTTATGTTTTTTTATAGATTAAATAATTAAAAGGCAGAAAATTTGAGAATAAACTTCCGTTAGGCGTTGCAATCATTCACCCTTCTCTGATTGCCATCGACGATCCTACAAAAAGACTTACAGATGGTTCAGCTTTACAGAATGGAGAATCCAAAACTATTGTGATTTAATCATAACGAGTAAAGACAATTATCTTTTTTTAAAAAAATCAGAATGAGTGCACACCATCTGTTATGTCAACTCTCACCACCTGGTACCTAATATCAAACATCTATTGAGCAAGATGAGTAGATGACTGCCGACGTACACCTGATATAACATTCTGTTATTTACTAGAACGATGCCCCTTTATATTTCACCATGACTGTTCACTTTTCTTTATACAACCAACTTACTAATATCTGCCTGAAAATGATGTGCCGTTCGCCCGTTCCCAGCTGCTTGCATGTCATGTCCTTTTTGCGGTAAGAAACAAGTTTGAGAAATGATCATG
Organism: Dendrocalamus latiflorus; assembly: GCA_017311315.1. Classification (NCBI taxonomy): domain Eukaryota; kingdom Viridiplantae; phylum Streptophyta; class Magnoliopsida; order Poales; family Poaceae; genus Dendrocalamus; species Dendrocalamus latiflorus. The sequence goes on along the minus strand of CM029640.1, from coordinate 5,003,067 downwards.
CATTTGAAATCTAGACTCCCTAGACCTCCTAGAACCAATGGTGACCTATAAGATCCAAATTTTCCCGGCAAATTATAAGGATCACATGAACTTGTTTATGAATTATCATCCTTTCTTTCCCTCGCGCTCTGAAAAAAATTAGTAGTAGTTTGATCGAAAGGGGTAAATGCTTTGCCTTATAAGTTTGATCAAAAGGGGTAAATACTTTGCCTTATAAAAAATCTCAGATGTAAAGATTAAAAATATGTCATTCACCTCCCCTTTTTCTATGATTGATACGTGTCCCTTTGTAAGCCATGTACTCTCGTTTGCCAAGATCCATCTCTAGCTACCCCTTCCAAAATGCCAATAAATACTGACCGTCGAAGCCAAACTAGTGGGGAATAACCGTGTTCGTAGATTCTGATCGCACAGCTAAGCTAAGCTTCACCAACTCAGCTATAAATTAAATCGCGCCCCTTTCCCGCCATTCGAAGCTAAGCAGCAGCAGCAGCAACTTCCTAGCTAGCTAGCTCGATCCAGCACTGACAATCCTGTCAAGAACCAAGCTAGGAAGAGAACAGGTCAAGACAAGTACAATGGGAGGGTGCTGCGGAGTGCCGGCCAAGTCGTACGAGGAGGCCGAGTGCCCGCCGCCGAGGAGGGTGCGGCGGAGCGACGAGGACGGCATGCCGTGCGTCGGCGACCCGGACGTGGACAGAAAGGCCACGATCTTCATCGACAACTTCCACCGACGCCAGAAGGCCAGCTGCGCCGAGGAGCCGCCGACGCCGTGCTCGGCCGCGGCTTGATCGAGAATGCGTGGGTCGGGTGATCCGGAGGTAGCTGGCTAGCTTCAAGTTTTGGTCGGTTCTACTTCTTCTATCGCGTTTCGTTCTATCGCTTCCTTTGTTTAGGCCACGGTTAAATCTAAGGGTGAGCTTACTAATGAATAAGAGAACGGTGTTATTGTATGTACGTACGTAGTATATATGCTTGTTTAGGCCACGGCTAAATATAAGGGTGAGCTTACTAATGAATAAGTGATCGGTGTTATTGTATGTACGTACGTAGTATATGTGCTTGTTTAGGCCACGGCTAAATCTAAGGGTGAGCTTACTAATGAATAAGAGATCCGTTTGTTCAAGGTAGACTGTGGTTTTGGAAATTGGAATGGAATATCTCTTCAAATTATTACTCTGGGATGTTAGTAATACTGGTGTGGTACATATGAAGTTTTCTTTTGACCTTAAATCCTGAATACGAAAGTACTTTCAACTTTTAAAGTTCCAACATATATGTGCGGATTGGAAGAGGTGAAACAAGAAAGGAACTCGCATTCTGGTGGCTGGAATTGCATGCGTAAATCATATATGTGCGGATTGGAAGAGGAGAAATAAGAAAGGAACTCGCATTCTGGTGGCTGGAATTGCATGCGTTAATTGCATACATGGTACCCTCCGGTGACCAGCATTGAACCTAGATGTCAATCTAGTATCCTGATCACTCAGGTCAAGTGATTGATGCATTGCTTGCTGATTCAGACATTCAGCTGGGCAGGTTGAAGATGAACAATAAACCCCCGTTTACTGTTCACCCGACCCCGTAAGGCCAAAGCCCGAACCCGCTAAGAATTATGGCTGACCCGTTAGCACCGAAACCCGATCCGCTTTCAACAGTAAACCGGCCCGTCGTGAACAGTAACCACCGGTACTGTAGCAACCCAAACCCACAATGAATATTCACCCGAAACCTGAAACCCAAAAATACATGTTTATATTCCTTAAACCATTTCGAGCCCGCCAATCCAAATATCAGACCCATTTCACCTTTTGACCCTTCCTAAAAGCCCAAACCCTATTTATTTGAATTTATCGAATTTTCTTTTTTATTTTATTTCTCTGTTCCTAGCTTAATCCATTTTTCATGGGAGCATCTCCAACAATTCTTGTTTCTCAGAGACTGCCAATGCAAAAATTAAAGGCAGAAACAGCGAAGAGGCCTACGTGCAAAACTCTTTCCCCTCGGCTCCAAAAGCCCATCCCCGTTCTCCACCGTCACCGGCCGCCCTTCACAACAAAGACGACGAACAAACCAATTCTCCGAAACCCTAGGAAAAAAAGAGCACCAGACCGCCTCCGCCGAGGCGCCGACCACCGCGAGGTACGCCTCCTCCTCCTCGCCCCCGCGCGCCTCAATTTCGCTTCTTTACTTGTGCTTAATCAATCCTTTCCATGTCCCGATCCTTTTAGGCTTTACTAAGCGAAATCAAGAACTCGTTCGTATGTACTGGTAGCTAATTGCGAAGCGGCCGTTGCTGTAGTTGTGATTTGCCATGGGGAGCAAGGGCCGCATGCCTCCTTACCACCACCGGCCACTCCCCGGCCCAGGCCCCGGCCCTGGCCCGGTGGACGGCGTGATGCACCGGGACCCGTACGGCCCGGGCATGCACCCGCCGCCGGGCCCGGGGCCATTCCCCTACGACATGCTGCCCCCGCCGGAGATCCTGGAGCAGAAGCTCGTGGCGCAGCGCGGGGAGATGCAGAAGCTGGCGGTGGAGAATGACCGGCTCGCTGCGAGCCACGTGTCGCTGAGGAAGGAGCTGGCTGCCGCGCAGCAGGAGCTGCAGAGGCTGCAGGCGCAGGGGGAGGCTGCGAGGGCCGCCCAGGACCAGGAGATGAGGGGGCTCCTCGACAAGGCTGCCAAGATGGAGGCTGATCTGAAGTCTTGCGAGTCTGTGAAGGCGGAGCTGCAGCAGGCGCATGTGGAGGCACAGAACCTGGTGGCTGTGAGGCAGCAGTTGGCGGCGGATGCGCAGAAGCTGAGCAAGGATCTGCAGAGGAACCTCGGCGAGATACAGCAGCTTCCGGCGCTTAGCCATGAGTGTGATGCTGGTAGACAGGAATATCAGCACCTCAGGTGTGTCGCTGTGTGCTGCAATTGTTCTCTAGCATGTCTTTTCTTCAATATGTGACTGACCTCAACTTTGCATGCCCTATTTATATTTCAGGGCTACGTATGAGTATGAAAGGAAACTCAGGATGGACCACTCCGAGTCGCTGCAGGTAACGAAGAGAAATTATGATTCCATGGTTACAGAGCTAGAAAAGCTTCGTTCTGAGTTGACAAACACAGCTAATCTTGAAAAAAGTGGTATGTCGTTATTTGTTATGTCATTTTATTATTCTGTATATTGATATATCATTTGCAATTGCAGTTATTTATTTAACCATGAGACATTTTTATGTGTAGGAACTCTGTACAATCCTAATATTGCTCAAAAGGATGATGGTACATCTAGCCATCACTCTGTTGGACAAATTGCTTATGATGGTGGCTATGGGGGTGCACAGGTGAGCAGCTTTACTTCCTCCTAAATGGATACCTCACTAGTTGTGACATTTATTATTTTCTGAAGTATGTTTTATCTAGTTGATTGTGTGGGTCACGTCACCACTACCACAAGGCAACCCTTAAGTTTTGCCCTAACTTGAGAATTTGTCTTTCCAATGGCAGGTTGGCAGTTGAGCCTTTTCATTGTATATACCTTCATGGGTTAGTCTCATGAAACACGCTTAACATGAAATTTAGAATTTTGTCGCACATAAGACTCATTTGGGGCATAATTTGAAGAGACCAAATGATGAAACACCAACCAAACATCACCTTAACTCTCAAAAGGCACAGCTGAGGTGGGTTTTGTGAGGCTATGGACCTAACTATCAAACAATTCATGTATGCGGAAAGTAGATTTAAGAACATATGGACCGGGTCTCACTAATATCAATGAAAGGTTTGGTAGAAGTTGTGCCTAGTATATCTAAAGAGAAAGGAATAAAATAATTGCAGCATTTATGTTTATGCATGTATATGCTAAGTTACAATATGTAGGCCAATACCCCACTAAATAGCAAAAAAACATAAGGCTTTGTCCCATTAGTTCCAATTTCATCTGATGCTAATCATAACTTTCAATGTGTCAAGCACTTTTTTCTTCTTTTTGGTAACTTTTGGAGGTAATATTGGATTCATAAAATTGGCATATTTTTCTGGAGTTCTCAGACATTAAGTTCTTATTTCATAATTGCGTTACATTTATTTGCATACTCCGGGTCTCAAGTTCTTACTAGGTCGAAAATTTGAGATTTGGAAGTATGGCACTGAGTTCTACAAACTACTATTCCAGTTAATTCAAAGAAGCCACACCCACCATATAAATATTCCATAATGTATATACTGTTGAATCAAGGATCTGGCTCAACCCCTGTTCTCGCCTGGGCCTTCAAGGCAGAGTTCTCATAGCAAACACAGAATAATGTTACTGAAAGCTGGACTAGCTAGTTGGCTACTTTAGTTTGTCCTTGATGCCTTTTGTTCTTCATTTCTTTTTCTGGCTTGAATTGAAGTTAATGGATGCTTATCTTGCTGTGCAAAATGGATCATAAAGCAATTATTCTACTTTTTCCCCTAGCAATGATAATGTGAATTTTGTCTTCAGCTTTTTTAACTAGCTGCTGGAGTAATATTTCTATATTAATAACGATATAATTTTTAATGTTAATTCAGGCAAGAACGCCCCCTACTGGTCTGGCAGACCCTTTAAACGGAAGCCCAGCTGGCACTGCTCCTTGTTCTGGATCTGATCCATCAAGAGGCAATACATATGACATTTCTCATCTTGCTAGCTTCAATTCTTCCCAAGCTGGAGGCCATGATGCATCAAGGGGTGCCACTGGCTATGACTCTTTGAGAGGTGGTGGATATGATGCTTCTAAAGCTCCTGCACTCGGAGCACAGGCAGCAGCTGCAGCTGTTCATGGGAGTAGTGCTGGTTACTATGGATCAAGTCAGGCCACACCACCTTCATATGCATGGGCACAAGCTGCATCCACCTATGGATCTGTACAGGTGCCACCATCATATGCATCTGGGCCAGTCCCGTCTTCATCCTATGGTGCAACAACAGTGCGGCCCTATGGCTCAGCTCAGACGCTACCATCATTTGGACAAACACAGGCACCATCTTCATATGGACACACACAGCTACCATCATCCTATGGTGCGCAGGCACCAACCCCCTTTGCCCCAGCACAGGGGGTGTCACCCTATGGGTTGGCTTCACAGCCTCCGGCCTATGGATCTGGGCAAGCAGCAACTAATGCTGGCGGTGCTTATCAAACTCCTCATGGACTTAAATAAATTTGCGACAAGTGTCTACTGATGGGGTCTTACTGGCAAAAGAGACACGGTGCTGCTTTGTCCACCAGAGTTCAATTTCCTTTGTGCAGCTACCAAAGTACCAAGCGTTGTTGTTTATCTGATCTGAGAAGAACCTTTCTTACAATCTGTAAGAGATAATCTGTGCAAACATTCATTTTCTGAGATGGTGATGCTTCTCTAAACATGTGTTGTGATGCTTTTAAAGCATTTTTATGAAATGGTGATGCCTCCATGTTAGGCGAGTAACAGTAGTGTAAATTTTGACTAGTGCTGTACTGTTGATTGGCACTCTTTGAATTATCAAGCGATATTCATTGATTGTTAGTTGAGTTGTTGCATGTATGATATGAGATGTACACTGCAATACTGGGGCTAAATATTTGGCTGGTGCTGGAGCCCCCTACCATGCCCTGTCTGTTTATGGTATTCAGTAATTGTGTAGCTGTCTTGGATGCTTGGTGACAGCTTCAATGGCATGGTAGGAACTGATGCCAGACGTGTAGATTTGCAAATGGACAAATTTTTTGCATTTCTGAACTGGATTACAGGTCATCAAAAGTCTGAAGAACTCCGTATCAATCAAGTTTTTCTGAGTATCGTTGCAGCTTCCTGTTGTGCAGCAATCGTCCAAGTTTATTTTGAAATTGAGATCACAAATTTTAGAAGCCATGCTCACATACGAAAGGATTCAATGTGTTAGAAGAAACATCAGTGTTAGATTACCTACTTGCAAAGACAGTTTGTTCGCTTCGTGTTCTGTGCATATAGCTTGCTAACCAGCACCATACTTGAGGAACAGCAACTAGCAAGAGATGAAGAGATGCCTGCCTGTCCTGAAACTTCTCTGTGTGGTGGACAGATCGTGTACAAGCATAATAGCCACCCATTCACCAGTTACAGCAGAATGACATATTGAACCAAACATTTTACATCCCATTTGTTGACAATGCACCACGAATCCAGTTTAGTGCAGTGTATTAAGGGGAAAAACACAGGAAAAACCCAAGCCGCCAAATTTCCGCCTTTACAGAAAGCAGAACAGAAAAGACTCTGGTTCCAACTCTACATACTGGGGAATATATTAGGCCCTATACTGTCTCATGTTTAGACTTGCTACAAACAAGAAATCATGATCAGGAAAGGATAAAAATGAAAAGAAAAGAAGCTTTTTCAGGGCAGGTACAAGTGAGGCTCTGAAGGTAATTGGAAGATGAAAAAGGCTCATTGCCTAACTCTCTTTTGTCTGAGGGTGCTTTATTCATGAAGGCAATCTTCTTGCAACAAACATTGTTTGATAGCGCAATAGCTTTAAGAAAAGCCAGTCCATTAAACCATTTGATGATATAGCCGTTTGAAAAATGACTTTATTATTTTACTTTTGTGATGATGCCAGTCAAAATCTATGTTGCCTGCCTAGATATTAGATATTGTCTATATTACTAGATTTCGTTGCAACAACTACTGTTGAAGCAATAGCAAACTGTTACATCAAAACAAATTTTAAAGTAGATTAATATTTACTAAATCTGTCAGTTGATAAAAATTTACTTCATCAAACAGATCACTAACTTTTGCACAATGATTTTATCATAGAATGGCACGTCTGCACGGCACTACGAAACTGAGATATTTCTTGTTTTGTATGTCCTCTAAATAGAGATACCACTTGCTTTCTAGGTTCTCTAAGTAGTTACTACCATTTGTAAGATTCTATTATTCTTCGTTTGTTTGGCACACACAATAGGAAAGGAGGTGATAAATTAGTACTAGTTTGATCAAAAGGGGTAAATACTTTGCCTTATATAAAATCTCAGATGTAAAGATGAAAAATATCTTATTCACCTCCCCTTTTTCTATGATTGACGTGTTTCTTTGTAAGCCATGAACTCTAGTATGCTAAGATTCATCTCTAGCTACCCCTTCCAATGCCAACTTATTCACCTCCCCTTTTTCTATGAATTAATATGTTTCTTCTTTGTAAGCCATGAACTCTCGTATGCCAAGATTCATCTCTAGCTACCCCTTCCAATGCCAACTTATTCACCTCCCCTTTTTCTATGAATTGTTTCTTCTTTGTAAGCCATGAACTCTCGTATGCCAAGATTCATCTCTAGCTACCCCTTCCAATGCCAACTTATTCACCTCCCCTTTTTCTATGATTGACATGTTTCTTTGTAAGCCATGAACTCTCGTATGCCAAGATTCATCTCTAGCTACCCCTTCCAATGCCAACTGGACACAAAAGGCATACAGGTGGTTCAGCTTTACAGAATGGAGAATCCAAATAATCTAACAGAGATTAGGACATGAACATTTCTATATATCTAAATGCGTAGCTTACGCCTGACAACTCTCGACCTCTGCCCATCATTAGGATTCTGCCTAAAATTCGTTATTATGATCGATGCGCCATTATGTTTACAGCAAGTGCGCATTACATGCACGGTGGGGACTAAATTAAGTAATGAGCCAAACGGCTAAAAGTGAAGAGATCTTTCATTTTGCAGCTTCCCTGCTCGTCTGAACTAGGCAAACCCAGCTGTGGAAGGCAGTAGGAGACTGGGAGTTGTAGGCAGCAACAGCTTGCACTGTGCAATGTACTGGGTGATCTTTCGGTGATTGGAATCATTTCATGGTATAATTCCCCTTTTGACTGGACATTCTGGGTAGCCAGTAATATTGAATCATACTATACAGATTGCAGAATACAGATAGATATACACAAATACACGAGGTATCACAAATACACGAAAACCAATTTTTTCTTTTGTGCAGACTATTTTCAGGGGGTCATATTGGCTGCGGTTTTGGGCGCTTCTGCAGCGTGAGGGCACAAAAGAAAAAATCCGGTTGGCAAGCAAAGCTTTGGAGGTTGTCGCCTTGGATGTTTTCGCCAAGAATGGGTGGCCAAACAATAATAGACTTTGCTTTTGATTTCTCTTTATTTGAGTGTACTCTTTCTCGTTTTATTACTCCAGTGTTCGAGCTGGGAATTTTGTAAGGTTTTGGCTATGTGCGTTTTGCAGAGGCCGGATATTTCCATTATCTAAAAAAAATCACAAATACACGAGGTATAGCTAAAGTGAGTAGGAATAATTTTCTAAAACTTCTGCCTGTCTTTTTGTTAGGCACCGAACATGGTAGAGAATTGGAGTAATGTGAATGCTGCCCTTCTTTTCAGTATTTTTTGGAATTTTGATTGTTGGTGCGAGATCACGGAATTACGTGCTAATCAAGATTTGTTCCTCTGAGGTTCTTCCAAACAGGAAGTTGTACCTTTGGTTCTGAGGTAAAGGTAGACCAAATCTTGGCCAAGTCTGATTATAAAAATGGCCATGAAGTGACTGATCGTATTAGTGACCCTAGATGCTGGCTTATCGTCATAAACTTCCGATCCTTATCTGAACAGCCGCTCCCTCCCTCCCTTATCTGAATTTACTTTCAGCAATGTTCTACCGGATGATGTACAAGTCACTACAGTAGAAGCTCATCTGGGATTTTGCTCCTATGATTAGCAGTTATATATTCATGACATTTCAAATCTGAGGAAGAATGCATTGTTGCACAGCTAGATTTGTTCAGCTGTACGTAGTAGAAGTCTGAAGAATCCTTTTGCCAATTGCGATTTTCACATTGTAACATATGTATCACACTTCAGCTGCTCAATAATACAACTTTCTCCCTTACAGTCCAAAAGTAAAAGGATCCTCGATTGGTCAGTCAAAGAAAGAGTCGCGGTTGGTTAGAGGTAAAATTATGCCTGGCTAGCAATAGCATGTCAGGCTAGGTGCTTTCCCTGTGTGAGGCTTGGAGGAAAAACAATTTTGAGTTGCCTGCCATATTTTGGAAAGGGCCTTCATATGATGGACTTTAAGGACTGCCTTCAGAAACATTTTTCTCCCTGGATTAATACAAAATTTAAAGTTGACATGATCAGTAATTTCCTTCAACAAAATTATATTCCCACAAATTTCAAGAAGAGTTTTTTATTTTTGGGTTGAGGCCAAGTTGAAGAAAAGGTTATATATTGTTAGCTTCTTATGCGAATGGTTAAACACTACATATACTCAGCCAAAGCTAATCAGGATACGGCCAATGAGCCTCATAGCACCAGTTTTGAAATCACAAGTGTCCTCGGAGCTACTTCGTTGTAACAGTAAGAACTCAGAAGCTCCCATTTGAGCAGAATTCAGAAGCTCTCATCTGAACAGCACCTCCATATTTTAACTGAATTCGCTACTTAAAATCTCAGTTGTCCCTACCATTCGATATTGCTCCACATATACCAGCAAGCAATAAACTAATAATAGACTAGTAGCATTGCAGATTTGCAGTTCCATGAAGAAAAATAATGGCCGCAAGCCCGCAACAGCCCTGCTCATCTCATCGATCCCAGCCAGATCGTTCAGTAAACACACCGTGCGTGCGCTACAGTCTAAGATTCGCACGTTTCGTGTGGACCAAACCTGACCGTCGAAACCGCGCGCGCTGCAACTATCAGGGAATAACCGTGTTCGTAGATTCTGCCTGAATCGCACAGCTAATCTAGCTTCAGCGCGCCTTCCCTCACCAACTCCGCTATAAATCGCGCGCGCCCCCTTAGTCCCTTACCCGCCATTCGAAGCTAAGCAGCAGCACCAACAACTTCCTAGCTAGCTCGATCCAGCACTGACAATCGTGTCAAGAACCTAGATAGGAAGAGAACAGGTCCAAGACAAGTACAATGGGAGGATGCTTCTCTTCCGAGTCGTACGAGGAGGCCGGGTGCCGGCCGCCGAGGGTGCTGCCGAGCGACCAGGACGGCATGCCGTGCGTCGGCGAGCCGGACGTGGACAGAAAGGCCAGGATCTTCATCGACAACTTCCACCGACACCAGTCCGGCTGCGCCGAGGAGCCGCCGACGCCGAGCTCGGCCGCGGCTTGATCGGGAATGCGTGGGTCGGGTGATCCGGAGGTAGCTGGGTAGCTTCAAGCATGGTCGGTTCTACTTCTACTATCGCGTTTCGTTCTTTCGCTTCCTTTGTTTAGGGCCTTTAGGCCACGGCTAAATCTAAGGGTGAGCTTTACCAATGAATAAGAGATCGGTGTTATTGTATGTACGTACGTAGTATATATGCATGTAAATTTGTTCAAGGTAGACTATGGTTTTGGAAATTGGAAGGGAATATCTCTTCAAATTATTGCTCTGGGATGTTAGTAATACTGGTGTAGTATATATGCAGTTTTCTTTTGACCTTAAATCCTGAATACGAAAGTACTTTCAACTTTTCAAGTTCCAACATATATGTGCGGATTGGAAGAGGAGAAACAAGAAAGGAACTCGCATTCTGGTGGCTGGAATTTCATGCGTAAATTGCATACATGGTACTCTCCGGTGACCAGCACTGAACCTAGATATCAATCTAGTATCCTCACTCAGGTCAGGTGACTGATGCATTGCTTACTGATTCAGACATTCAGCTGGGCAGGTTGCCCATTAGCCACTTCCATATTGAAATTAGTACATGATGCAAGCGATATCTTCCGTCGAAAGAACTTCTCATCGTTCGCCATGACAAAGTTTCAAAGGAGCATAGCCGTACCGGTGATTTAACTCACCAAGTGAAAATATCTTCTAGTTCAGTTATCAACTGTAACTGAAGATAAACACTCTTCATTAACAGGAGAACTTATGGGAAGAAAGGCTAGAACAGTGAAATGCCAACTCCAGATTTACCCAGGAGAAACCATGTTGACCCGTTCGTTAACTGAACAAGATTCAGTTCATACGTGACCTACGTGTGGCCTTCCTAATTAATTTCCATGCGAAGCACGATTTGTTCGACCTGATCTAAGTGCCAGTTGCACGGCACTTGCACGAAAGGAAATGAAAAGGGAAGAAACCGAGTGAGCCTAGGCGCGCTTTCAATCGTCGGCCAGGGTTAAACTTAAACATTTCGCCTCGAAATTTTACCAAAATTTTGGTAATTTCATTTGTTTCAGCAGGTGCCGAAAGGAAAAGCATTTGGCTAAATTTTGGCTGGATTTATCCTCGTTTAAAATTTGTCTGAATTTGATTAAATTTTGTCAAAATTCAAACCATGTTTGAATATTTCATCCAAAATTTTAACCAAAAAGAACAAAATTTTGGTATTTCATCACTTTCACCGCCCTCTCAATTTTTGTGCAAACCGAATGATTTTTCCCTGTCGTCGGCTATATCATGAATCTGCCTTCAAAATTTTGCCGTCTAATATTGCAGCCAATAAAGTCCCACAATATGCAAAATCCTCTCACAAATCTCTCATTCCTAGACACTCTGACAATGTAGATTCAGACAGAGCTATTTCAAGTCTCAACTTATCCATCAATCACAGCCATTTCAAGTTTTAGGCTTATGCAAAAGCCAAACGGCTATTTAGTGTTTTTTGATCGGTCTTTCCTGTTCTCAAGCTAGTTATGCCATGCTACCAGGGTTTGAAAATTGGTTTTAAAATTTCAACGGGGGCTGATAACACCGATATGATCAAAATCAAAAAATGAAGACAATTATCTTTTTTTAAAAAAATCAGAATGAGTGCACACCATCTGTTATGTGATCTCCCCGATCCAAGCGGCGAAATGAGGAGGGCGAGGTCGTAGATCCGCGCCGCGCGCACCACCGCCGCCGCGCGTTGCCCTGCGACAGCTGGGGCGTAGCGCGCCGGCGTCGTCGCCAGCACCAGCGGCCGGAGAGCGGTGGAAGGCAGCTTTTTGCGGGGTGGGGCCCAGATTGGAAGGGGAGAGGGAGGCGGGGGGCGCGCGCAGAAGGTGTTCGGCTTATTGCTTCAAGGACGCGATGTCGCCTGGCTTGCGCTTCTGATGCCGGCGGAGTAGATCGCTGCTGGTACGTCAGTCTTTCTTCTACTCTCCTGTACTCTCCTTCTGGATTCCTTGGTCCGTTTATTGGTTAGCTTCTGAAGTTAGCCTTTTTAGTGGCCTTCCGCCTCATAATAATTTTTGGGTGTTAGTCATTCTGGGTGGCTATCCATCTCATAGTAATTTTTGAGACTTAGCCATTCTAGTGGCAATCCGTCTCATGGTAAAATTCTGAAGTTAGCATTTTTAGTGGCTTCCATCTCATAGTAATTTTTGGGAGAGCATAAGCCCGATGTTTACCAGGCCGTCGACGCCGTCAGAGTCAGCGTGCAAGGCTGTTCTTGCACGGCGACATTCTGCGCCTTATCTCTGCACGTCACCTGATCCGCTAGCCGGAATTAGGAGGTCGGAAGGAGGATCAAGGTTCTGGTCGCACGACGGAGAGGTCAGCTCTGATGAGGATGAAGTGAATGCTAGTCATCGCTCATCTTCGCCAAACGCAGAGTTTATTCAGGATGCATTACAGGTTGGTTTCTCGGTAGATGATTTGATTAGAGCTGAGGCCATGTTGGCTAGTAATGTTGCATCACCAAAGTTTGGTTCGGTGGATTGTGGAGCAGGCCAGGTTAGGCGTCCTCGGACGTTGGCGTCTAGAATCAGTGATGCTGTGGCAGATGTTAGGTTGGCGGATACCCAGTGGTCCTTAAAGGTCAAGCCCTGGAAGGGACCTTTGCCGAAGCCAAGGCTGTCGCCGACAATAAGGCTCGGGGAGGTTCGAGTTAAGGATTTGAGGTCGGACAGGTCGGTAATAAAAGATGAGTTGTCACTAGCAGACTTGTGTTCGAACGAAGGATCACCGGAACAGAGCAGTAGTGACGTAGCGCAGGGGGATGCGAGGTTGAAGACGACTCCCAAAATTGGGCCAAATGGGCTGGTTTCCTTGAAGTTGGGCCGGAGAATTCAAGTCGGCTCACACCCGGTGTTCATCTCAACATCTGGGTTAGGGCGCCTGTTTATGGCCGGGGGAGTTCCGAGGGGGTTGCTGGCTAAGCGAAAGGGTTTATGGGTGGTCTCAAGTAATAACTCCGTCACTTCATCTCCGCACCGCGACTCTTCCGCTGGGAACGGCAAGGAAAGTGCTCGGCAAGGAGAAAAAATGGCGGGCAACATGGGCGCTCGTCCCTTTGGTGGTGGTGGTGGTCGTGAACCCCCGTTCCGCGCTCGGGGCCGTCAAGGCTTACGCCGTGTTTCTGGGGTTGCGGATGGTCGGGACTCTCGAAGGCTTTATGGTGGTCATAGGGAGTCCAGGTTTGGAGATCTTGCTAATTCTGGGAGAGGAGGTCGCGGCCGTGGTTGGCTGCCTCGCGGCGCCTCATGGGGAGGGCGGCGTGGCTCGCATGTACCTTCGGGGTTTGGAGGTCGACACGGTTGTTCGGAGGCAAGGGCGTCGGAGGCGCTAAGAAGCGGTGCAGGGGATGGTTCGGTTCCAGTTAGTGCAGCAGTGGAGTTTGTCAGGGAGCCTGAGTCAGTTGTTCAGGAGGCTGTGTCGATGGAGGATGCTCAGAATGGTGGCAAGGAGGAGGGAGAGGCTGTGCGTTCAGGTATTCGGTGCTCAAGGTGCACAAAGAAGGGTCACGTGACTGCAGGCTGTGCTGTGGAGGTGTACTGTGTCATATGTGATTCTCATGACCACGTGAACCACAGATGTCCAGTGCTCAAGATGACTAGGCCGGTTGCTCATGCAGTGGGTTATGCCGTCCATGGTTTGGGGTTCTATCACATTCCCCACCCACCTTTGCCAAGGGCGAAGAAGGACTCAAAGATGGCTTTGATTTCAGTAGTTGGGGGCCTCTTATCTAAAGAGCAAGTGATTTCGCAGTTAAGAAGGATTGTTCCAGTTAAGTGGAATTGGGTTCTTGAGGAGCGTGGGGAGGGAGAGTTCATTGCCCAGTTTCCTTCCAAGTCAGAGCTGCAACGATCAATGGCGTTTGGGGGGGCAGATGTGAAGGAGGATGGGGTTGCCCTTGGCACTAGGCTTCAGTTTGATGTTTGGTATGAGAAGGAGGAGGGTTTTTTGCTTCCAAAGGTGTGGGTTCGGGTCGTTGGTTTAAGGAAACCTTTGAGGGAGTTCCTTAATCTCTGGGCGGTTGGATCTATGCTCGGTTCAACTCAGTTGGTAGATATGGAGACGACTAGGAAGAGTGACTTTGGTCGAATCTTAGTGGCGGTATTGAACACGAAGTTGATCCCACCACATTTAGATGTAGTCATTGGTGATCACTACTTTGAGTTGGATTTTGAAGTGGAGAAGAGGGGGTTTGATGAGAATGGAGAAGAAGTGGATGTGGAGTGGGATGGTGGGGATGAAGGAGGTGATGGAGGAGGTAAAGAGGGTGATCTAGAGGATGAGGACCTATTGGGTGATGATCTGGAGGAAGTTAGAGGCGCCAAGAGGCAAAAGAGTAATGGAGAGGGTAGGAAGGAGGGGGCTCCAGCGTCTGGGCGTTTGTCTCCTGGAAAGGAGCCTTCGGGTGGCAAATCTGTGGTGGTGTCGGAAGCTGAATTCCAGGAGTTTCTGCGTTGGAAGGCAATGGAGGTGTTAGACAGTTCAGTGAACTTGGTGCTTGATGAGGTAGCTAGTAAAGTGATGAATGAGGAGGAAGGGAGTTTCAATCCTGGGGAGAAGGGAGAGTTAAATGGGGGAGATGTGGTGACGGACATTGGGGAAATGTTGGTTAATGGTGGCCGGGTGGATGAAAGCGGGGATGAAGGTGGTGCTGCGGCAAGTGCTTGGGATCGGTTGTCTTCTCCGTGCAAGGGGACAGTTCTTGACGAACTGCCTGAAGGCAAGATGAAGGCTGCTGCGCTGATCCCGGAAGTGACTTTGTCTCCAACGCGTTTGAGCCCAAGGCTGGCTGGAGTGGCCGATGGGCACATAATGCTGAAGGCGGAACGTTATGCAATCTCCAGGAACTTAGAAAATGGGGGAGGTAATGTTTCGACTAACTCTCTGTGTTCTTTTCCTTTACTTTCAGCAGTCGATAACCTCAAGGCTTTGGGTTTTTGTGAGGGGAGCAGTGGTGTTTCTTTTGATAGGGCAGTAGAACTTTCTTTGTCTAGTGAGAGAACCGTGTGTTCAGTCTCAACTGAGCAGGTTAGCGAATTAGAAGAAGGTTCAGATTCTGAAATAGAATTTGCAGATGAGTTAGAAAATAAGGCAGTTAACTTGTTGTGTGGGGAGTTGATGGAGGAAGTGTTTGATGCGGACAGCTATCACCTAAGTAGTGACTTTAAAGTTGTCCATAGGAAGTCTGACGCTAAGTCGTCCAAGAAAAGGGCTTCTAGGAATTTGAAGGTAAAACTGAATAAACTTTGTAAATGAGAGGGATTTTTTGGAATAGCAGAGGTCTTCGTGACTTGGCTAAGTCTAGTTTTTTATGTAACACAACCAAAGAGCAAAACTTAGACTTTATAGCTCTTTTGGAAACTGGGAAGAAAGATTTTTCTCAAGCTAAGCTTGATAAATTTTGTGGTGGAAGGAATTTTCTTTGGCATTGGACGGAACCTCATGGTAGATCAGGAGGGATGTTGCTTGGAGTTAACCTTGATGTCTTTGACATAGGAAGTATAGTTGACGGGGATTTTTTTATAAAATTCCATCTTAGAAATAAAAGTGACGGTTTCCAATGGATTCTAGTGGCGGTTTATGGAGCTGCCCAACCAGAATTCAAAGAAGTATTTCTCACTGAGCTAGTCCATACTTGCAGTAAGATATCGTTGCCTCTGTTGATAGGAGGAGATTTTAATATCATTAGAAACCCGAGTGAAAAGAATAACGACAAATTTGAGAGCCATTGGCCCTTCTTATTCAATGCTATCATAGATGGGTTGGATCTGAGGGAGATTGAGATGTCTGGTCGTAGGTTCACTTGGGCTAACTCCAGGAATGTGCCAACTTTTGAAAGACTAGATAGAGTCCTAGCAAGCACTGAGTGGGAGCAGAAATTCCCTCTTGTCACGGTTGAGGCATTGAACAGGGAAATATCTGATCACACGCCTTTGTTACTAAACACTGGTGAAAAGATCCAAGTCAAGAATCAACCGTTGTTTAAGTTTGAGCTTGGCTGGTTTTTACACGAAGGCTTCTTCGAATTAGTGGCAAAGGTTTGGAACAATGAGAACAGGGGTACTACTCCAATGCAGAAGTGGCAGAATAAAATTAGAAGGTTGAGGCAGTTTCTCCGAGGGTGGGCTAAAAATTATAATGGAAAGAATAAGAAGGAAAAGCAGGAACTTTGTAAGATAGCAGAAGAGCTGGACAAGAAAGCTGAGTATCAGCTTCTTAGTCAGCAGGAACTCGACCTGAAGCAAAGTGTTAAAGAGAGACTGACCCAACTTCTTAGAGAAGAAGAAATAAGATGGTTACAAAGGGCAAAAACAGAAAATTTGACGAAAGGAGATGACAACACAAAGTACTTCCAAATGGTGGCGAATGGTAAAAGACGAAAAACTAGGATTTTTCGTCTAGAACAAGAGGAAGGAATCATCGAGGGTGAGGACGATTTAAAAAGATACATTACAAAATATTACAAAGAGTTGTTTGGTGCAACTCAGAAAAGTGACTTCTCTCTGGATGAATCTCTAACTGAGGATATTCCGCAAGTCACCGAAGCTGAAAATAGTGTGCTGATTGGGGAATTCACGGAGAAAGAAGTAAGAGATGCAATTTTTCATATGAAACACAATAAGGCACCAGGTCCTGACGGATTTCCAGTAGAGTTTTACCAAGTTTTTTGGAGTCTAATTAAGGATGACCTAATGGCCATGTTTAAAGATTTCCATAACGGTGATTTACCCATCTTTAGCTTGAATTTTGGGATCATTTCTTTGATCCCAAAGCAGAAAGAAGTAAAACAGATCCAACAATACAGACCTATTTGTATGCTTAATGTTAGTTTTAAGATTTTTACAAAAGTCTTGGCTAACAGGTTGACTGCAGTGGCTGATAGTGTGATAAGACCTTCACAAACAGCCTTTTTGCCAGGTAGGAACATTTTGGAAGGTGTGGTGGTCTTGCATGAAACAATTCATGAATTACATAGAAAGAAAAAGGATGGCTTAATTCTTAAACTAGATTTTGAGAAAGCTTACGATAAGGTAAATTGGTCCTTTTTGCAGCAAACTTTAAGAATGAAGGGTTTCTCACCAGTTTGGTGTAAGTGGATTGAATCTATTGTTAGTCGGGGTAGTGTAGGGGTGAAAGTAAATGATGAAATTGGTCATTATTTTCAGACTAGGAAAGGACTTAGGCAGGGAGATCCTCTCTCGCCAATCCTTTTCAACCTAGTAGCTGATATGCTGGCAATTCTCATTTCAAGAGCAAAGAACAATGGGCAGTTTAGAGGGCTGGTGCCTGAGCTAGTTGATGATGGTTTGTCCATCCTACAGTACGCTGACGATACAGTCTTATTTGTGGAAGATATTGTGGAAGAAGCTAAGAACTTGAAGTTAGTACTATGTGCTTTTGAAAAGTTGTCTGGCTTGAAAATCAATTTCCACAAGAGTGAGTTGTTCTGTTTTGGTTCAGCTAAAGATAGGAGTAAAGTCTATGTTGAGTTACTTGGTTGTAAGGAAGGCAACCTCCCCTTTAGATATCTGGGAATACCTTTACATTATCGTAAGTTGTTAAATAAGGATTGGAGGCTAGTTGAAGATCGTTTTCAGAAAAAGCTTAGTAGCTGGAAGGGAAAAATGTTGTCGGCAGGAGGGAGGCTAGTGTTAATTAACTCAGTGTTAACTAGTTTACCTATGTTCATGATGTCTTTTTTGGCCATCCCTAAGGGAGTGCTTAAAAAATTGGATTATTATCGATCCAGATTTTTTTGGCAATGTGATGAACATAAGAAAAAGTATAGACTAGCTAGATGGAGTATTCTATGTAAGCCAAAGTGTTTGGGGGGTTTAGGCATTTTAAATTTGGAAGTTCAGAATTTTTGCATGCTCAGTAAGTGGCTGTTCAAGCTACTAAATGAGGAGGGCCTTTGGCAAGAAATTCTAAAAAAGAAATACTTGAAGAACAAGTGTTTAACTCAAGTGGTTAAACAGCCAGGCGACTCACACTTTTGGACAGGTCTAATGGAGGTTAAAGATCTATTTCTAGAGAAAGGAAAATTTAGGGTGAACCGTGGTGATCAAGTGAGATTTTGGGAGGATCAATGGTTAGGTCAAGAACCTTTAAAATTAAAATTTCCGGTGCTATATAAAATTGTGAGGAGAAAGAATGCTACCGTGGCTAGTGTGCTAAGTACTTCCCCTTTAAACGTCTCGTTTAGGAGGGCTTTGACTGGGGATAAGTTGAAGGACTGGCTGAGTTTAGTGACTTTAGTGTTCCCTACTTCTTTAAATAATCAAAAGGATGTTTTTGTATGGCAATTAAATAATAATGGTCATTTTTCAGCACAATCTTTGTATAAAGATATTATGAAAAGGGACGGGCTGCCGAGGAAGAACTTATTTTGGAAGGCTAAGATGCCTTTGAAGAT
Source organism: Dendrocalamus latiflorus (assembly GCA_017311315.1). Lineage (NCBI taxonomy): Eukaryota > Viridiplantae > Streptophyta > Magnoliopsida > Poales > Poaceae > Dendrocalamus > Dendrocalamus latiflorus. The sequence goes on along the minus strand of CM029640.1, from coordinate 4,984,489 downwards.
AAAGATTTTTCTTTGGTACTTGAAAAGAGGAGTAGTCCTAACAAAAGATAACCTAGTGAAGAGGGGTTGGAAAGGGTGTACTAAGTGCAATTTCTGTGGTTTGGAGGAAACTATACAACACCTCTTCTTTGATTGTCATATAGCAAGATTTGTTTGGAACTCGGTGTTCATCATTTGTAATATTCAACCACCAAGGGATACATCCCATTTGTTTGGTTCTTGGCTAAAGAATTTGGCTCCAAGACTTAGGAAGCAAGTACTAGTGGGTGTGGCGGCGATGTGCTGGGCTTTGTGGTTAAATAGAAATGATGCAGTGTTTAATAGAATCAAAACTAACTCTTTTGTGCAGGTAATTTTCAGGGGGACGTATTGGATCAAACAATGGTCACAGCTATCTAAAAAGGAAGAGAGATTGCCATTGAAGGAATGCTGTCGTCGACTGGAAGTTATGGTTTTGGAATTTTTTGGAAAATTCGGGTGGCGACAACAACCTAGAATTGAGGCTTGATTTGTCCTGGGTTGTAGGATTAGCTTTTTGTTGAACTTTTACCCTTCTTTGTTTCCGTTTAGCGGAGTTTGGTCTAAGTACCTGAGTCTGTATTGATTGGCTATACTCATTCATTCGTGGATGTGCGAGGCCGGAATGTTTCATTCCTGAATCTAAAAAAAAAAAAAAAAATCTGTTATGTCTACTCTCATCACCTGGTACCTAATATCAAACATCTATTGAGCAAGATGAGTAGATAACAGCTGACGTAAACCTGATATAATATTCTGTTATTTACTAGAATGATGTCCCTTTATATTTCACCATGACAGTGCACTTTTCTTTATACAACTAACTTATTAATTTCTGCCTGAAAATGATGTGCCGTTTGCCCGTTCCCTGCTTGTCATGTCCTTTTTGCGGTAAGAAACAAGTTTGAGAAATAATCATTTGAAATCTAGAATCCCTAGACTTCCTAGAACCAAAGGTGACCTATAAGATTCAAATTTTCCCGGCAAATTATAAGGATCACATGAACTTGTTTATGAATTATCATCCTTTCTTTCCCTCGCGCTCTGAAAAAATTCCCTATGGGGGCGCAGGGCATCAAATCCTCCCGGCAAATGAGCCTTCCCTTTCATTCCTTCATGGCAAATGTCACTTTTGATAAGAACAAGCCAATGATGTCTGACAATTCATTGGACCTGGCGTTCGGAAAAAAAGATCTCGCTTTGCGCCAGTTGTCGGAATCATCTGTCGCTTTACACTGTTCAGATTCTTGAACTGGTAATGCATTCCATAGCTTCATAGCACTCACTAGTGGCAGCATATATGTGATGTGTTTAGGCTGATTTGTGTGAGTTTTTTTGACTGCCAATGCACAGATTTCACCAAATCAGTGAAGGCTGGTGAATCTGAATGTTCTCCAAGAAATGGCCGAAATGCCGTTCCGGAAAGAGAGCGAGGTTCCACTGGCATATGCTAGACTGCTAGTCCCTTTCATCGTCTGCTGCGGATGCAAGAGAGAGATATTTTGTTTGCAATTGCAAGCCTCTGTATACTTCTGAAGAACAGTAGTACGTACAGGGCTTGCAACTATGTCAGGATTTTGCAGATCATGTGATGATTCCCTCAATCCTAATTGTGGCCAAAGTGGCAATTAGTGCTCGACGATCGAATACAATATGTTGCTGAAGAAAGATACTCTCTTGAGGCTACTTAACATAATAATTCCTTCTTATCTCCTAAGATTTCAATTTGCAATAGCATACTGCATGTGGATTTTTTTGCAAGCTGCCATGCTACCAACTCCCAACTCTCCCGAGTTCACACTTACACTTTTCTAAGCCTAAGTTCCCAGTAACTTCATCAATTAGCGCTTTGCTTAACCAATTTGACAAGCTAATCAGTCACAATGCAGATGGTAAGATGCTCCTAACTTCAGAATCGCACACACTTTGCAAGGGCCCCATTTGCGCGACACATTTTCCAAGCCTGAGTTTCTAGCAGCCGCTGCGACGTTCTTTCCCTGCACTTTACCGGAGGAGTGGAGCGGGAACAAGACGAGGAGGAGAAAATTATGTTGACACTTTAGACAACATTGGACGGAGGAGAGCCGTCTGCAAACTGTTGCAGACCTGTGAAGGACTGAAGATCTCTCTGGCTCCCTCAAGAGAAGGCCCTTTTCTGTACTTAGAAAGTACTGGGCTCTTCTTTTTTATTTGGCTTATGATTTTTAACTGTGACTTATAACTTTTAAGTTGTTCATAAAAGAGAGTACAGAATAACAGAAATGTGCGTTTTTTACCGATACTAGTTAGAGACCCATGCGTTACAACGAAGTCATAAAAATAGGGAGACGAAACTTACTACCTGTCCAACTTCACATATCAAGAGTGGCCAGAATGCGCGATGAGATGAGGAAAGTGGAGGGGTGGGTGGTTGTATCCTGAGAGAGAGAGGAGAAGAGAGATGAATGGTCCAGATCAGATCAAATCGGATGGCTGTAGAGAGGGGAGAGGAGAACGCACCAACCACTAACTCCTCTTTATATAATAGTAGAGATAAATGAAGTAACTATAATGTGTACTAAAATCAACTTGTTGACCTCGCCTTAAAGAGACTCTGTTTGAAAGTTAGTTATTGTAGAAAAGTCGAAAAACTTTTTTTAGAAGTTGAAAATAAGGGACCCAACTAGCTGTTTCTTCCCCCTCTTCTGAAAATGCTCACCGTGCTTATGGATTAATAATCGTGTCAGTACATGTTTAATTGCAAACCTAGTAATTCTGGCAGTAAAACTAATCTTGATTTCATAACGATCACTGGTTCACAGAACCGAATTTCAGAAAATCTATTACTGGTGCAATTCTTGAAACCACTAAGCGAGAGAATCGGAGAATCGGATGGACTATACGGAGAAGAAGAAAAGAATTGTACAACTTCCTTGGTTCCTTCATTTGGAGAATAAGAAGTTCTATCTCGTGCTTTTGTCATTGTTAGTAAGCAGTACTGCTAGTCACTGAAACATCTTCAGAGGGAAGGTATTTACCAAAGGCCAATACCTCAGAGGAACTCCAGTGCAACGAACCACTAACCTAGATTTGCAGTGATCTCAAGCTGTTTTCCACAGAATCTAGAAAAAAGAAGGCAGCAGGAGGAGATCGAAAGAAAGGAGCCTTCACTTGATATGTCAATGTGTGGGACTAGACTGAGCGAGTACCACTGCATTCTGTACTGACAAATCTAGAGTGCAATGTTCTTCTAGGTTTGAAGTCAGACATGCAATGCAGCCCTCACAGGCTGGGCAAGGTGGCCAAGGGCATCAATGCCTTGCTAATTGCTACTTGACTACGCAAGCAGAGAGAAGTTCGTGTGGTAGCTTGCTAGCACGTATGTCTCTTATCGTGTCTGGACTCTGAACTTGCACTGCTGCTTTTTTCTGAACAGATCAGGACGTCCAAATACGCTGACATGTTAGCATATTCGATTATTCGTACGGAAAAGGAGTCGGCTAGTACATGGATAGGGTATCACCTCCCTGTTTTTGTGAAACAAAAGTAGGGATTGGCATCTTATCTGTTTTGTAGAATGGACTTGAGATAACACTAACTAGCCTCGTAGGCACGGCGGCACGCCGCGTTAGCCACCGTGTGTACCGAAGTAAAAGAGGCGATAATTCGTGGTGAGTTTTATAAAAAAAATCGAGGGCAAATGTGTATTTTCGAAAAAGTTTAAGGTGCTTTCTGAAAAAAACGAGGACCTATACGTAAATAAATGGGTCTGTATGTAAATAAACGAGAACCCGTACGTAATTTAGGAAAACGCGGGGCGCAATCCTGCAAAGTGGAGGGGTAAAAAAATTGTAGGGACCTGTTCGCAAGGAAAAAGGACCTCTACGTAATTTCCGAAAAACATGAGGAAAATGCCTCCTCGGGCCGTACGGGAAATCCCGCGCCACGCGCCGGCCGGGGCGCGCGCGCGGGGGCGAGCTGGCTGACGTGGGGGGCTCTCCTGCGCGGAACCCCCGGAAATGTATATGTTATAATTCCACAGACCACAGTGATGGAATTCAAAGTACACGTGGAACGATGGTCAGAATCCCACTATTCGAAGTCTACCCTCCTGACAGGAGATGCATAATCACCTCGGCTTTGGTTCTTGCAAAAGAATAATCACCTCGGTTTTATATCATAAAATTAAAAAAATTATTTCATAAAATCATTTCTTGTCGCCGTTTTTTATATAATAAAAAAGTTTTTCCTCTATAATCATTACAGGTATGCGCGCTACGCCGCGCACGGGCAGACTCGCGCGGTGGCGGTAGACTGCACAGATAGCCATCCTAGAGCGTTTGTGATCTGAATTTTTCTGAGTACATTGGTTGGTAGGTGTTCACTTGGGAAACCGCCATGTTAAGCAGCAGTGCAAAGAACTGTACATCCCTCGAAAAAAAGATGGTATTTCCGCTGTTTTTTAAAAATAATTTATCAATATTCGGTTTATTTATATAAATGCTCACACTAGAATCAAAAGCCGCATTAGTCATAGCTATAAGCTATCAGTTGCAGCCGGAAAGAACCCACCCTTAATATTTTGCATGCGGAAGGTGAAGCGCTACGGGTATACTATGCAAGCACAATTTCAAAAATTCTATCACGTAAATAAGGAACCTCTGTTAGTAATAGATCACGGGATTACCATTAGACACGCAGCAGCACGACTCCTTCAGATCCTTGTGATTGTCACAGTTGCGGATTGTCCTAGTGCTGAACCTTCGTATCAACACCTACAAGGTATCTACACGTACGAGGCAGGAACACCGCGCGCCGGAGTGCTAGCGCCAGCAGCGTGGTGTTAGATGAGGAAGATATAGCGTCTAGGGTTTCAGGAATTCTGAATTCTCTCTGTGTCACCAATCATATACCACCGCGCCCCTATATTTATAGGTATCTATAATGGTCATTGAACTTGAGGCCCATTAGGAACTTATAGCTTACATGAACTCAGATCACCATCCGAATTATATCCTAACCCTTTAAGTGAGCCATCCTATAGATTCACGTACACTTCGACATAGCCCGAGTACTCCTACTCATCCACTAATCGGTAGCGGTCCATAGCAGGACATGCCGACTCCCACGTATACGTAAATATCATATTAGATGAACCTTAACAAATTTATATGCATTTCCCTTCGTCTCACGATATCGGTCAAGCTCAAGGTGGGTACGTGCCATCCTTGTTGGTTAGATCAACCACTCTTTCTCGATTACGTGACTTGAATTCTCCGACTACAGTTAGCTCTTTAACTGTGAGTAGCATGGCGATGCATTTATGGAATCTAATCACTCGAGAGGCCTAGAGATATCTCTCCCATTGCATGGAGGGGCAAATCCTATTTTGATCAACCATGCCTCGTGTTTGATGATTTTTTGTGCAAAATGTCTAGACAATCCAATAATGTGTCGTGCCTCATACGGTCGTGTGCCGTCACGAGTATCCTGAGTCCGTAAACTGCCGGCTACAACCACATTGCATCGATCAGATTGGTTTGACCACATTGTGCAGTTTGACCGTGATTGCAGATTATCAACAACATGGCATGGTCGCACCGTATCCTCATCTGGTTGGAGATAACGCTTAACAAATCTCTGATATGAAAGCAGAGCCCAGGAAGGTAAGTTATCTGTAGTCAATCAGGACTTTGATCTCAAGTTTAAATGGCATGACCGGCATAGTGTTGGAGCCGTATATGCTATGGCCCCTTGCCCATGCCTATAAAAGGAGAGGCAGAGAGGGGTGAAGGGGAGGAGGGATGTTCATGAGTGGAGAGGTTTACGCAGAAGGACCACAGACGTAGACGCAGACGGGGCAAAGACGCAAGAGCACCCACAAAGAAACTGAGGCGGAGGGAAAGAAGAAGAAGGAGAAGTCAGAGAGACCCGAGGCAATGATCTGTACAAGCCCAAGCCATGGCATCCTATGTTGAGAATGGTAAAAATATTCTCGCTTCTTTTTCCTCTACATCTTAATTTGCATGTGATGAATGGCGGCTATGACAGCAATGTCGCCAAGCAACTACGGCCACTCAGGTGCTCTGGGTTTCATCGAGATGTGGCTCACGACCCTTGAGGATGTTCCGGATCACTAGCGAAAGTCAGCGCCTCTGATTGCTTCAAAAGTCATGCGTCCCCGATCGCTGGCCAAAGTTAGGCATCTTCGTCCGCTGTTCAAAGTCACGTGTCCCCGATCGTTGGCCGAAGTCAGCGCCTCCGATCACTTTAGAAGCTGAAGTCCTTAATCGCTTTCTGAAGGCAGGCGTTCCCAACCTCTGTTCATAGTTGAGCGCCTCGATCACTTTCGAAGCCGTGTGCTTCTGATTGCTTCCAAAGCCTGACGTGTTCAACTGTCAGCCAAAGCCATGCACCCCTGATCGCTGGCCGAGCTCAGGCGCATTCAATTGCTTGCAAGGATGCGAACACTTAGGACTATCAGCCATCTACGATCGCTGGCTAGAGCCAAGCACCTCTGATCGCCAGCCAAAATCATGCCTCTTGATCACTGACCAAAGTCAGGCGTCTCTGACCACTGGTGAAAGTTGTGAGCCTTCGCTCATATCTCGAAGTTGAGCGCTTTCGACCACTTCTTGGAGTCGAGCGCTTCTGACCACTCCTTCGAGATGGACGCTTACGACCACCTCCCAAAGATGAACGTCTTCAACTGCTTCCAAAGATAGATGCCTACGACCGCTTGCTGGAATGAAACGCTTCCAACCACTTCCTAGAGATAGACGCCTCCGACTGCTTCCAGGGTCAGACACCTATGACCGCTTGCTGGAATGAGTGCTTCCGACTGCTTCCTAGAGATAGACGCCTCTGACCACTTGCAGGGTCGGATGCCTATGACTGCTTGCTGGAATCGAGCGCTTCTAACCGATTCCCAGATACGGACACCTATGACCGCTGGCTGGAGTCGAGTGCTTACGACTGCTTCCCAAAGTTAGATGTTTCCGACCGCTCATTGTATTCGTACTTCTTCAGTCACGATGTTTTAGTACTCCCATGAGTAGTCCCTACGATCAGGTGCTCCACGAGTGCTCTGCTCGATCTCAAGCTACAGTACTTTTACGAGTACACCTTACGACCGCAATCGGAGGTCGATGGCTCCAGTACTCCAACGAGTGCTCCCCTTGATTGATTGCTATAATAATCTCCTGATGAGTTTGACCACGGTGACTCCCGTCATCGAATGTTTTCTGATGTGTTCGACCGTGATGAGTTTGACCATGGTGACTCCCATCCTCGGATGTTTTCTGATGCTTTCAACCACGATGAATTCGACCACGGTGACTTCCATCCTCAGATGTTTCCCGATGTGTTCAACAACGATGAGTTCGACCATGGTGACTCCCGTCCTCGGATGTTTCCCAATGCGTTCGACCACAATGAGTTTGACCATGGTGACTTCCGTCCTTGGATGTTCCCCGATGCATTTGACCACGATGAGTTCGACCATGGTGGCTTTTGACCTTGGATATCTCCTAATGAGTTTGACCCCGGATATTTCCCGATGGGTTCAATTGTGGTGATTTTTCAACCACTAAGCGCTTCCGATTGTTTCGACCCCGATGGGTTTCAACCACGGGCATCTTTCGATGGTTTTGACCATGGTGGCATTCGACCATAGACACACCTCGACGGGTTTCGACCATAGTGACTTTTGACTTGGAATGTCTTTTGACAAGTTCGACCACAGTGACTTTTATCCCCGGATATTTCCACGACGGGTTTCGACCTCGGGTGTCCGCCTATGGATTTTGACCACGTTGGGTTTCGACCACAGGCATCTTTTGATGGTTTCGACTATGGTGGCATTCGACCACATACATGCTTCGATGGGTTTCGACTATGGTGGCGTTCAACCATAGACATGCTTCGATGGGTTTTGACCATGGTGACTTTCAACCTCGGATGCCTTCCGACGAGTTCGACCACGGTGACTTCCCTCCTCAAATATTTCCCGATGGGTTTCGACCATGATGGATTTTATCCTCGGATATTTCCCGGTGAGTTCAACCACGGTGACTTCCGTCCTAGGATATTTCCCGATGGGTTCGACCGCGGTGATTTTCAACCACTAAGTGCTTCTGATGGTTTCGACCATGATGACTTCGACCACGGGCATTTTTTGATGGATCTCATCCTTGGATATTTCCTAATGAGTTCAACCACTGGTATTTTTCAATGGATTTTGACCATGATGGATTTCGACCATGGATGGCTTCCTATGGCTTTCGACCATATTAAGACTTGATCCTGTGGCCTGCTCTATTAATCTTTTCGCTCAGGCTATGCCTACGACATTGATTCTTGCTGCCATTGCTGTTGGATTAGTCATGTTAGACATTAATTATGCACACTTCAAATCACTTCTGTTGTGTGTTTGTTCGATACCGACGAGGTCAAACGTCACAGGCGAGCGCAGTCAAGTGTAACAACCATGCTATCAATAGCCTCATAGATGACGAAGCTATGGATAATGCCAATGCCCATGCTTTCATTAATCATTCATCCTATGCATGAGGAACATAAAGTGAAGATTGAAGACGACGACCAATACACAGCTTAATCAGAGGTTTTCCGTGGGTTATCCTACGGATGTAATTAACGGGAGCCTTCTGAGACCTCGAGAACCAGGACACCATATCGTCTATATCAAATCTACTATGCAAAGCAGGCTATGGAGTACACTCTCATAAAGGGAACTTGTAATTTTGTCAAATAAATAAATAGAATACATATTTTCCCTACCTTTTGTCATGTTTATCTATTTTTGTGTACTTTAGTACACTGGCACGCCCACATCTTATTACTCGGGGCAATAAATTCGTGAGCGATTTCTTGCATTAAACACCTAGATGTATACATCGTGACAAATGCATATGCTAGTCTATTCATATGTGTCTTCATATGTTTTGACTAGAGATTGTTTAAAAATAATCATCGTAGAAATATGGAGTTTCACAATAAGTCATATACTCAAAATAAATATTAATGATATTATTCAAAGAACAAGATAACATAGTATCCAATAGATCATGAACATAACAGAACAACATGATCAAGCCAACGTAGTCGAACTAATATAATCATCTCTATAATTACTTCTAGCAAAAATACTCTGAACATCCTTCGGAACACCGGCGGGCAGATTTCAGATTATTATATCATTCCATTAACCTGTGCACATGGCTAAATCGCCAACCACCCATCCAGAACAAATCCTGGAAATTGCTCAAGCCAAAGTACATGACTTCCTTGCCCAAGGTTTGCGCCGTTTAGCTAACCTGGAAATTCTGCATAGGTAATTTACATATTCTGTATACAGAGGCTAACGAACATAACTAGGGTGTATTTTCTGTTGTCATACAAACAATTAATAGCCTGTGCATATGAAGGACAACATATGCACATGGTCAGCAAACATTAGCCTGAGGTAGTTCGTAGGGCAAATTAGCAATCCACCTGCTGCCCTGATTGTGCTCATGCGTGCAAAACCTGTACATGAAAGCAGACAACCATCAATAGCTTGAATGATCATGGCTGAAAGCAAAGGGTAAAGTGTTAGTGAATATTAAGGGAATCTGAGTCAGCCGTCAGGAAGAGATCGCATTTCAGGCAAATAAACAAATAGTGTTAGTTTAGGTCAGAGTACCGGCGTTATACATGGTATGGTGGCAGCATATGGGGAGCCAGTCTTTTAGTCAATCTGAGCATCCAAGAGTTCTCGTAAGTTCATGGTCATGATATCTTTGATACGCATCTTTGGGTTAGAGCACATGTGTTCTAATAGAATGGAATGTACTAGTGACAATGACATGCTCTAAAATTGATATGGAAAGTATGAATGCTCATGCTCTAGCAGTGAGAATGATATGCTAAGTATAGCATATGAAGAGCAAGCAGGAGCCTCGATCTAAGTCGGGCAGACAGCTATACAGGTTTTGTAAACGGTGTGGATGCACAGGAGGCTTAAGCTCAGTGGAATGCCTATCATAACATTGCACAAGACATTTGTAGTTCTTTTGAACATACCAGGAGCCAGGAAGTTCCGATTTGAAGATATAGAGGTTCCGATTTGAGGATATATCTCATGCATCCTACAATCTACAATCTCTAGAATTAAGATAGTAAATATCCGAAGTGAACAATAGAACCTCGTCATGCCAGGTGAGGAAAAAAAAAGAAATAATCCTCTGAGATTTGCAAATAGCTCGGCAATAACCGCAATGCCCATAAACATCTAAGAATATAACACTAAGAAAAATGGCATATTTCTAGACAACAAAACCTAGATGATTAAACATACAATCACCACATAGTCATTCAGATGTGAGTAACAACTGAACTAACCCATACTCCAACAGGTGATCAATCATCTATGGGGCCAAAAGCCATGGAAACCACAATATCACAATTATAAAATAACACAACTGCTACTATCATCCTTGAGCAAACATAAACTAACAAAGTGATAGGATGCGCCAAATTGAGCTCACCTCATAGTAATTCTCCTCCTGTCAACGGGAGTTTCTAGTTCCATTTCCATGTCAAGTACATGACCATTGAGTTCTATAAGAGCAATACGGAAACACTGCATTACAAACAAGACAATACCTTCTTATAGATGTAAATTTCTGCGCACCTATATCTAGCGGCAGCAAGCAAAACAAATATCACTAAATTTATAAAGAGTTTCATAGATTGTATTATACGAAAACTAAATGTAGGATCGGCATAGCAACAGAGAGGGTGAATGATGCCTTCAAATTTTTCCTCAAGTATTCTCTTAATCTTTACTACAATAGCTATTAGAAGCTATGAAGATCAAGAAGTCCAAAATCCAAAAATTCTTCGAGCTATTGAAATTTTCACACCATGAATAGTGATTTCAGCACTATTTTGATCTGTTGATCCAAAGACTTGAAACTTGAACCACAGCTAGTTCATGACCTTAGAAACCTATCCCAAACAAAAAACTTGAAAGCACTTAAGAGATTTGGGATATTTTGGTTTGTGAAGCTCTACTACACCAAAACCATCGCAAAATCTAAAATTGAGATAACTTTCAAAGCAAAACTCCAAATCACTTCAAATTTGGTACACACCTTCTCTAGGATGTCAGGAACCAATTCCAATCAGTAATTAAGAAAATTATTGTCAAAGTTCTGATATTTTTCTGTTTCAAGGTAGATTGCACCAAAAACGAGTCAAAAATCTAAAACGGTGAACAAGATTTGCACGTGTGTGGATGATGGCCAAGATGGCTCTAGATGTATTCCCATATATCATAGAAAGTTAGAACACTAAAAAAATCAAGACAAAAACCCACAGATCCAGAAATCACTTGAAGGATCAAAAATGCATAGAAACCGAGTTTGTTGATGAACTTGCTACCAAAGAGCCTAGATAAGTAAAGATTGATTTCTTGAGATTATCTTCATATCTTACATGTCCTTAGCACAATAAGATCAAGAAGAGAGAAGAGAAGAGATCAAAACCTACCTAATGAAAAGCAAATCAATCAAAATAAGAGATAGCCATGAAGAAATATATTGCTACTTAAAGAGGCATGTTTTACAGCCACTCCACCTTGGAGAACAGAGAGCACACAAAGCACTTAACTTTCAAACCCTAACCCTAAACATAAGAGTACAAGAGAGATGGATTGGATGGTTCTCACAAGTCTCCATCCTAATCCCTTTATAAAGGTGGGCTAACTAGCCACACTTAGCCTTTAGTGGATACTATCCATTTAGCATAATGGGGGAAACCTGAATGCACACTTTTCAAAGTACACAAGTTCGAATCCGCTAAGTCTTTTACCTTTATCCATCTTAATCAAACCAGCTTCTCCTTGATCTAAACCACTCTTCAAGCGCTACTTATGTGCTACGGTTTTGATCTAAGGCAGATTTTGGTATTTTAGCTAAACTACCAAAATACCCTTTCTTGACTCAGTCATCTCTTTTCATTGCAAGCAGTCGCCATGCTTGCCACGTGTAGGTGCACCATTGGCTTGCCAAGCATTGACAAGTGTCTCCTGTTCCAGTTGCACTAGATCATGCCTCACTTGGATCGACCAAGCCACATGGTGTACACCCGCCGTTCGAATTTCCCTTCAACATTTCCTGTCTTTCTCGTGTCATGCATGAACTCACCATCTCACCTGGTATTCTTCATCATTTTGGGCCTTTGGCTCCTCCATGAGTGTAACTCCCATCCTCGCCGTTGGCCATGGTCGACTCCAAGCGACCTTACACATCTAAAGATAAAGAAATCATTTTTGAGCATACGTTCTTCACAATTTGACACACATTAGCAATGACATGTCTCATACAACCTATGTCCATTGACCTAAGTCACCAAATCATCTTATGACTCAAAATTCCCAAAATCATCCATTTATGCAGGTTGTCGAGAAAGATTCACAAATCTACAAATTTCAAATTTTCACTTCTTCAAAACGACAATAAAATGACAATGGTTCATTATAACAAAGCCATGGACCTTCTCTCATGGTCCTTCAATCTCCCCCTTGATGAACCCATTGGCAATTTCATAAAAATGCAATTTAGAGGTGGTTTTAAACAATAGAAAGAGGAATTTAAAAACAGAGCACAAAATGGTCACAAGTATGCAAAGGCTGAAAATAACCATATGAGCTTGGCAAGTTTTCCACAAAAAGCTTGAAATCCACCAATTGAGTTGAGAAATCTCACTCTAGGTCTATATGAAAGAACAATTATTCTATTTGATCTTGATCATGATGAGAAGAGATCAAAAGATCAAAATAATCATAGCAAAATATTAAAGCTCCAAATTAGCGAGATTTTGCAAAAAAAAAACTCTAAATGATGCTCTAGATATGAATTTTTACCAATCTTTCTCCCCCTTTGACAATGAAGTCATCAGGATGCATGGAAGAAGATAGAGCATGAATAAAATGAAGTGGCTGCATTTTATTCATTTTTAGCATTAGGAGCTAAGAAAATTAACCTAAATGACTCTACAAGTATTACACCAAGCCATATTATGTGAAAGATCTATCTAGATCATGGCAAACCATATATAGCAAACCTAAAGCCAAGTGAGCAATAATATAAAATTAAATAGATTTTTAACATGTCAAGTCGCACAAGATCATAGTTTAGTTAAAGGTATCCAAAAATAAGCCAAACCATGTCAATATACTAAATGGAATTAAGAAGTTATAATTGAGTCAATTTAGAGTGCTACAAGTTCAAGGTTGAAACATTTTGTTTAAGCACTCGATACCACTTATAATTGAGGAAATTTAGCATATTTGGGATTTTCTAAAATTCATTTTGGTTTTATCTTAGGAAAGTAAGTCCTAGAATAGGAGCCATCCACAACTACCTCCTAAGTTTCAACCATTTTTTACAATTTTTATTTTTTAGCCATGTGCTAGATCTTAAGCCTTATGCGTCCACCCCAAGCAAGAGGCTAGGCCCTGCTCAGTTGGGCTGAAAAGCTGTGGCTTATGGCTGAAATTGCACTGTAGCGGCTGAAATTTCACTGTACCTGAAGGTGGCTTATTTGGCGTAATTAAATTTAAAAAATTTAAAAATAGAAAAAATATGCTAGCTCATCACGGACAACGCAAACGAATACGGAAAAAAGAACCGGCAAAAAAGCTCAAAAAAGCCAAAAGTTCAGAAAAAGACGAAATTTGAATAGTGAAAAATAAGCCAGAAGCTAGAAGCTGAAGCCGAAACGAGCGGTTAAAGAAATGGTCTTGGTCGTTCAAAACTCTCTCTAAGTTCATGCCTAGTGTAATTGCAAGCAGTCTCGTGAGGAAAAATTGGTGAGATCAGTTTTTTCGCACAAAATAGATTATTTTTCATTTTTTTCGGCTTAGTTTAAGAACAAAGAGCTAATACTAACTTATGCTTCACTAGAGAACTAGTATAGCTTAATCTAAAGCTCAATTTAGATTCAAGACTCAATTTAGTCTATTAGACATGGCATGAATTATAAGACGACCACTAAGGCAAAACTTGTCACAAGATCAAACAAGACATGATTTAATTCAAGTTTCTCATATTTAATAAGGTTAGCATGGCAAAAGTTAAGCTACACGTAGAAGGACATGATAATTCTAGCAAACTAGCACAAGACATGGCAAGATGTAAAGCAATATATCATGTCACACAAGGATAATAGTTAAGCCTCCATGTATTTATATTACAATGCAATATGATACAATATATGCAAAAGAGATGAACTCCCCCTTAAAACAGGACAAAAGACTAATAACCCCCAACTCTCCTTGCAACGAAGCAAAACGAGAAGAATCAAGAGCCGTAGTGAAAATATCCGCAACCTGCTGCTCGGACTCTACAAAGTGAAGCACAACAATACACTTCTCTACATGGTCCCTAAGGAAATGGTATCTAATATCAATGTGCTTGGTCCTAGAATGTTGCACTGAGTTTTTAGCAATGTTTATTGTGCTAGTGTTGTCACAGAAGAGGAACACTATCTAAGGCCAACCTATAGTCCCATAGAGTAGATAAAATCCAGAGAACCTGGGAACAACTACTAGTAGCAACTACATACTCTGGCTCATCATTAGACTGTGCAACAGATAATTGCTTCCTAGAAGACCAAAAGATAAGAGATGTGTCTAAAAGATGACAAGTGCTAGAAGTAATCCCAATCAAAAAACTTGAAAGAACATAAGAAGTTTGGGTATTTAGTCCGTGAAGCTCTGCATCAAAACCAACCTAAAATCAAAAATTAAGCTAACTTTCAAACGAAAGCTCTAAACCACTTGAAATTTGGTACACACGTTCTCTATGATATCAAGAACCTATTCCAATCAACAGTTAAGAAAATTATTGCCAAATTTCTGACCTTTTTCTGTTTGAAGGTAGATTGCACAAAAAGGTCACAAATCTAAAACGGTGAATACAATTTGCTCGTGGGTGGATGTTGGTTAAGATGGATCTAGATGTATTTCCATATATTACAGCAAGTTAGAACACCAAAGAAATCACTTTCAGGATCAAAAACACGCAGAAACCGAGTTTGTTGATGAACTTGCTACCAAAGAGTCTAGATGGGTGGAGATTGATTTTCTAAGATTATTTCCATCTCTTACACGTCCTTGACATAACAAGATCAAGAAGAGGAAAGAGAAGAGATCAAAACCAACCAGATCAAATGCAAATTAATCAAAATAAGAGATAGCCGTGGGGATGATCTAAGATTGATATATTTCCATTTGAGGAGGTAAATTTTATAGCTACTCCACCTTGGAGGACAGAGAGCACACAAAACGCTCAACTCTCAAACTCTAACCCTAAACATAAGCGCATACGAGAGATGGATTGGATGGTTCCCACAAATATCCATCCCAATCCCTTTATATAAGTAGGCTAACCAGTCACACCTAGCCCTTAGTAGATACTATCCACTTAGCACATTGGAGAAAACCCGATAACCCCACACTCACGGGTTTTACTCACACATATTCACTTATGTACGCTTTTCAAAGCGCATAAGCCTGAATCCGCTAAGTCCTTTACCTTGATCCATGTTGATCAAAACAGCTTTCCCTTGACCTAAACTGCTCTCCAAGCGTCACTCATGTGCCTCGGTTTTGATCTAAGGTAGATTCTGGTATTTCACCCAAACTACCAAAATACCCTTGTTTGACCCAAGCCATTCTTGCCACGTGTAGGTACACCACTGGCTTGCCACGCATCGACAAGTCTCTCCTATTTGGGTTTTATTGGATCATGCCTCACTTAGACCGACCAGGCCACATGGTTCAAACCCGCCAAACTTCCCTTTAATATTTTCTGTTTTTCTCGTGCCATGCTTGAAGTCACCATCTCACCTAATATTCTTGATCGTTCTGGGTCTTGGCTCCTCCATGTGCGTAGCGTAACCCCAATTCTCGTCGTAGACTATTGTTGACTCCAAGCAACTCTGCACATCCAAAGATAAAGAAATCATTTTCAGGCATAAGTTCTTTACAACTTGACCCACATTAGTAATGACATGTCTCATGCAACCTATGACCACTGACCTAGTCACCAAAATCATCCTATGACTCAAAATTCCCAAAATCATCCATTTCTACAGGTTGTCGAGAAAGATCTGCAAATTTTAAAATTTCACTACTCCAAAATGACAATGGTTCATTACAACAGTACCACAGACCTTCTCTCATGGTCCTTCACTAAACCTTTTTAATCACAAATGTTCAATTCTACATACTCATATCTAGTGAAAGCGAAACAAATAGCATTTGAATCTACTAGAGGATTCCTTCAATATGCATCAGAGTAGATGAAGAGGGAGGGACTATATATGAGAATGACTTTGTTATTTCTTGCTTAGTTCCAACAGCATGCGGTAGCCCCTTTTATATAGATGGGCTCCCCTTAACAGATAGAATCTAATCTCAATCATATCTCTAACAAATAGAAACTAATATCATATCTCTAATAGATAGAAACTAATCTCTAACTTTCTAATAATGAACTAGTTGGGCCCAAGGCCTACGCCCATGACATTACACCCCTCTTGGACATGCAGCTCATCCTCGAGCTGCTAGGTGGTGACCATGGTTGTAGTTCCACGTCAACAAAGTTTAGCGCTTTCGGCTAAACGGTGCCTGCAAAAGGTGACTCTTTTTCCTCCAACTCTGTTTCGACTCCTTTGCCTTAAACGTTAAGGCTCAGTATCACATTACCGAAAGAAGAGGCAGTGATGGCGGAGACTCCCCAGCGGCATCGGCTCTAGCTCCCTGCCATTGATGGCTTTGGTTTTGACTTTTGGTGATCGGCAGCTAGTGGAGAGCGTCTAGTGGTGGTGACCGACGTGCAGCCAGGTGATGATGGCGCCAATCGAGGTGGTGTCAGTGAAATACTGGTGAATCGAGGCGGCACTGGTGGAGGATCGGTGGATCTAGGTGGTGTCGATGAAAGACTAGTGGATCGAGGTGGCGTTGGTGAAAGATTGACGGATCGAGGCCGACGCAAAGCGTAGAGACCTCAGCAGCGGCGATGTGGATAGGCGCAGTGGGGACGGCCTAGGCTACCATGCGCTCGGTAGTGGACAGGGCGGCGGCGTCGGTGTAGATCTCGTCGAGGAGTGCACAAAGGTCGGCCTTGGCCTTCTTGATGGTGGCAGTGTCGTACGAATCGGTGGCACCTACGGCCTATTCATCGGCCCTTGCCTGGTCGATGGGGCAGACCTTGGGGTTGGTAGAGTGGAGGTCATTGGAGGTGACCTCGAGCATCTAGTTGGAGTCGGTGGTGCAGGCGGCGAGGTGGAACTCGACAGAGCAGCACTCGCAAGAGTCATCCCTGTCGCAGGCGTCACAGTCATGGGAGAATCGCATGGCCATGGCAGTGGTGGAGGTGAGGGGATGAGGCCGAGGCGGTGTGCGATGAATGCATCATTGAGGACGGATGAGTTGGCCTCGATCTCAATGAGGTCAATGGCGACAGTGGGGAACTCGGTGATCATGACACGGCAGAGGGCGTGAAGCCCGAATCCGACCAAGCGGCCACAGGGGAGCCTCGATTCGGTGGATCTGCCGGTGAGATCCACCGCGGGGGCTCGCAAGCGCATGGTTGGGGCTATGAGAGAGCTCGTCCTCCATCTTATCCGGCAGCATGATGCCTGCGTTGGCGACGATGGTGGAGCAGATTGCTGTGGTGGCACCGTCATCACAATCAGGGGAGTTCCCGTGGTGGTGACTTTGGTGGTTGGGGCGGCAGAATGCGATTGCTCACACGATGTCAACATCAAGACAGCTGCTTGTGCTTTCTCCTTTGCTGCCAACATCTTCAACACCGTGCTCTCTATGTACTTGAGTCCAGCGATGATTTCATCATAGCTAGCAATGATCTTTTCACCTGTTAACTCAACAACAGAAGCCATGGTGTTGGATCTAACACCAAATTGTTATAAACCTTAGTTCATCAGGGGGTAAACACCACTGAGAGAATGGTCAAGCAACATCGGCGTAGAGAAAGAGGAAGAGACTATAGATAAGAATGACTTTGTTATTTCATACTTGGTTCCAATAGCATGCGGCAACCCCTTTATATAGATGGCCTCCCACTAACAGATAGAATCTAATCTCAATCATATCTCTAACAAATAGAAACTAATATCATATCTCTAATCATAACTCTAATAGATAGAAACTAATCTCTAACTTCCTAATAATGAACTAGTTGGCCCAAGGCCCACGCCTATGATACATTAGGTAGCAAATGTTACATAGGCATGGCATGAGAAAAAATAATTGATAGTTGTGAAATCTTTGTTGACCATGGTGAGTAGGATTGGCATTGCGGATTATATGGGTGCCATGGGTGGAGGATGAAGTCCGGTTGGTTTGTGCCATACAAAGCATAGGGAACTCAAATGTTATCAGTACGTATTAAGAAAGAAACAGACAATTCATTTAAAAACAATTAAACCAAAGATGAGCACAATTTTGACAACCCAATTGAAGTGCATGGAAATATTTTGCTTTTACAATGCAATTCTCTTCACCCTCACAATTGATAAGCAACTTGTAAGGGTGTCACTTAACAATGAAACCTATATGAGCATGTCACTGAACCATGAAACCTATATGAGCATGTCACTGAACCATGAAACCTACATGAGCCCAAGAATCAAATTCATTGCACTGATAGGGCACGACCTGATTAGACTTGGTATGGCTGGCCTGAATAAGTTATTGTACTATGTTGTGTCAGCCCACGTGCCTACCCTTCGACTCATGCACGATATGGAGAAGGGTTGGGCGATGATGCAGACCAACAAAGGATTAGTTGATGCGTAGGGATGGCCCGATCTTTCCCAGTACGTCCAGCGAGGTTCCTTCCCCTTTTGGTTCTTATGGAAAGAGTCTTCTCCTTGTCTTGACGTAGCCAACAATCTTGATAATGGCAATTTGCACTAGTATGCAAGGCACACACTAGAAGCAATCCACCGAATTCCCCAAACCGTGAATTCAGCAAGAAGACACGAATTAGAAGAGATGAACCTTATAGATTTGATGGGCAATCTCAAGAATCTCCTATTCTTGCCTCCCACCAACTCAACAAACTCCAAACGAGAAAACCTTGCAATCACGCAATCTGGCCGCCAACAACCATCATGGTGATTTTCTCTTTTATTTCACAAGTATAAAAACTTATCATATCATAGCCTAAGTTACAATGGGGCAAAGGCCCTGGCCTTATATTAGTGCACAATGCATGGCCTTGACTAAAACTCACGCATAACCTGGCCTAAGGCCGAAACAAACTCTAATATGAACTAAAAAGGAAATATCTAAACTACTACCACCGGATTCTCTCTCAATTTGCGACATGAACATGAGGATTCCATGGTTGGCACCTTGTCCATTGTATGGGGCTTCGAAATAGCTTTCCAACAAGTCCAAGAACACCCAAATCGAACTCCGTTTGTAAAAGTTATGGACGCTTTAGTGTTGGACTTCCTGTCTGACCTGAATCGAATCCGAACTGAATTCAAATCTGTATATGCTTTCTTTTCTTGTTCAAGGAGCTTCCAAATCCGTTTGAAACCTGAAAAGGAATCCTTCTCAACCTTTGAAAAACCATGGTGTGGTCGGATTTTACTCTTACTTGCATTGCAATACTTGGACTCTTTATGTTTGGCAGGTATCGCGCATCTCTTCGGACAGTTCGTGCAGCATCCACTGAAGTTGCCATAACTTTGTGTAGGAAGCTCCAATCAAGCGATGTTTGATTCGTTGGAAAGTAGACTTCATTAGATTTCCAAATATGTATTTTGTGTGCATTAGAAATCTCAGAATTGGAGTTGAGAACTTTATGAACATTGTGGACTGAACTGCAATCACGAGAACTTGATTGATCTTGTGTCTTCCTCTTTAGCCAAACTAACATTCTTTCTTCTCCATCCACACCTCTAATTTCATGCATTGTTGTCTTGTTTGCACTGCGCAAAGGAGTAATCACATAAGCATCCGCACGAACTAGTATATTCTTCTCTCTCCCATAACCGATGACTTCTTTCTCCTTGCGCAATTCAGCACTACTAAGCCTTATAACTTCAGATTGCATAGATGAAGCATAAATCAATGTAGAACTGCCCAGATAACCCTAAGAACTGAATCTTGTCATGACCTTGTAAGACAAGTACAACCACAAGTTTGTAAATTACAACTTGGCTTACTAGATTTGCTGGACCCTAAAAGTCAGCTCATTGGTGGAGGAGGTGAGGTTGTGCAAGTGGTTGTCTGTGTGACGACTTGAATGGGACACTCGTTGAGGGTGAAGTTTACCGCGGTGAGCTAGTCAGTATGGGTAGTCTAGCTGCTAGTCGCATAGGGGTAGAGCATCCCACACAACTTATGGGACCCGTCACAAGTAGGAGAAGCCCATATGGGTGAGGTAATGGAAGGGGCGAGGTATTTTGAACAGTTACTGTGATGGTCTACTCAACCGCATGACTAAGGAATCGTGTGGAGCAACGAGCGGATTGTCTCTTGTGGGTAAAGTGTGCAAACTCTGCAGAGTGAAAGCTATTCGAATAGCCGTGCCTAAGGTCAAGGGCGGACATGAGAACTTAACCAGATATAGTTCTATTTCAAAAACTTTGTGGGTCGAATTGGAAAAGTGGTGGGCAATAGAAAGTCCTGATTTGTGTTGCCCTGGGTGTCGCCCCAGTGATAATGTAAGCGGTTATAACGCTGAAAAGTTAGCATATGGTGCAGAAACCATGTAACAGTGGATGGAATCTGGATCGCTATTATTATTGCATTCTTTCACACATTATGTTTTTAGTTCAAACTGTTAGGTCTCAAGCAATTTCTATGTATCATATTTTAAAGGCAATTTATGGCAAATAAAATAACCTGAGCCTTTCATTGATAGGCCTTGCATGTTATCTATTTGCATCCTGTGTATTGACTCGCGGAGTACGGTGGTTTGTTCTCACCCTCGCTCACTCAATTAATCCAGAATCAGGAGTCATATCACTACTCTTCAGCAATATACCAGGACATGATGGTGAAGAAGATGAAGGTGACAAGAACTAGGTCGCGTACCCCCAGTTGGCTGCCTGTGGGCACGTCCTGAGGGTTCCACTTGTGTGATTCGTTTCCGTTGCTGCATTTTACTGATTTCGGCCTGCTCAACCCATGAGTAAGTCTATTATTATATTTACGCTTCTGCATGATATGTAATTTGATGTTCAGTACTGTATCTGTGAGCACTATCTACTGATCCAGATAATAGTGCAGTGGAATCACAGAGGATTCTGGACTGTAAAATCTGGGTCCGATAGTAATTCAGACATTTGTCAGATCAGATTAGCTAAAAGCCAAAAGCTCCAACCGAATTGAACACTCAACCGCTTCTATTTCCATACACTACTATTTCAAAACAAAATTACAATCACTAGAAACTCCAGCCATTTTAAACCGCCCTTGGTCTCACCCGCCCGGGCTTGGGATCGTTTCAAGTGGCCACTGGCACACGTCGGTGATCCCAATCTCAACCAAATAGATAAGGCGCGCGCGGCTATACGCGAAGAGCATTATGGATGCAAACAGAGCGGATAATTTCTGTCCGTCCGACCGACCAAAGGCTTGCGGAACGAATACGGAAGGGGTAGATGGGTATCCGGCACTATCCGTGCCCGACTCCGACTCCAAGGAAAAAACATGGAATAGGATATGGGATAAATAATATCCGTCCGTATATATCCGTCCGAAAGATTACGGAATGGATATAGAATGGAGAAATAAATATCCGGTATTATCTGTGTTCGACTCCGACTCTGAAAAAATATGGAATAGAATACAGAAAAACGATATTCGTCCGCATCCGCTCCGATTGTATCCCTAATTATCGCATAGAGTATGAGTATGCAATCATAAGAAATCATCATGCTCGTCTCAAATATAAAATGAAACCATCATCCTTCCGCTAGCGTGAACGTGGAATCACATCACAGGGTCATCGATCGCCAACACGTATAATACCGCCGACGTCGACGACGTCAACTTGGGGAAGTCATTCGCATCATGGAAATGGAGTTCGTTTTCCGCGACGCTTGAGCTGACCACCCATCAACCGATGTTCCACGAATCGAAGCCCCTATCGATGATCACTCCTGATATCTTTGTCAAATAAGGCGACAAGGAACACCTTTTACGTACGCGTGCGACTGTTGCCGCGCGCGCGATATGCGTGTGTAAAACTGAAAGCCGGCGCACTCGATCCCGTGATGGAAACCACGCACGTACGCCACGAATTCAGGACGATTCATTGGCGGATGGAGCGGCCGGGGAAGAAAATGTTGGAGCTCCATCGTTATCCACAATGCAACAACTGCCTCTTTCCGTCTGCTCCCATTTGCGGAAAGGAAGAAAGCAAGTGAAGGTGCCGAACAAGATGCACATCACGTCAGACCGCAGGTCAAAAGCTGCCATCATTCTGTTCTGCTAGCTCGTGTAACTCGATACTTCGAAAGAGATCTAGCTATTATCGTGGAGCTGATCACATACGAACGTGGTACTGTAACTTTTTTTAAAAAAAAATCTAGCCTCCTTAACAAACAAAATTTCAATTTTGGCTTCCTCCGCGATCACGAAAGCAGTGTCCAGTAACACGCGTCACCTATCGAGTTTCACGTCGCGGCAAGTTCGTGGCACCGTGGTACCACCTGCCAAGCTAGTTGAGCTTTATAGGCATCCTGCACGCATATATAGCATTAATGCCTAAGCATGCTTACACTAAGCATGCTTAGTGACTTGCTAAGCTAAGCTCCAGCTCCTCGACAGAACAATCGTCAGACCGGTCTCGGTGGTCAAACCGCCATTGGTGGTGTGGTATGACCAGCCGACGATCAGACCAGTCTTGCTGAGGCAATCAGACCAGCACCTCAACGGCGATCTGACTAGAATTTTACAATGGCTAATATTTCACTTAATTATTATCGTTGCATGTTGTTGCCCATGTTCATTGTGTATCTCAGTACTAGATTCCTAAATTTTATTTTGCTAACCCCAGTATTGTGACACCAATGTTTCTCGTAATGTAGGAACAGCTGATGAGGAAGGGGAACACGTTGTTAGTGGATTCAGGTTGTTCGAGGCATATGACTGGTGATTGAAGATGGTTCTCCTCGCTCACTAAGGCATCCAGTGATGAGTTGATCACTTTTGCGGATGCTTCAATAGGTATTGTGATGACTAAAGGTACAATGCATGTAAATGATAAATTCATTCTCAAGTACGTTGCTTTGGTAAGTAAATTGAAATATAATTTGATTTCAGTTTTATAGTTGATAGATGATAACCTTGAGGTGAGTTTTAAGAAACATGCTTGTAGAATTTTAGATGCTTCTGGGGATCTTATTTTCAATATATCTCGATTGGAGAAAGTCTTTAGAGCTGATTTAGACAATTAATTGTTACTGCTATGTGCCCTGTGGGACTGTATTTCTGGTCAAAATTTATTCTTACTTGTTGAGCTGCAATGAACTGACAATCAAATTTAATAGCATGCATCCTTCAACCTGAACTATCTGGATAAAACATTTTTCTCTTAAATCCTTCAGTGCTACGAATGAAGTTATTCGCAGTGTGCATGTGGCTGTGGGCTGCGGCTAATGCGTGCCGGGCCGCCGCATACGCGACGGCCGACGAATCACCGGGGCCGGAGAACGACGGTTGTTGGATTCGTCAAGAACCGTAGCAGCTGGGGCACTAGAAGTTGTTGCGCCAATAAGATCACCAGAAGACGACGACGAGAGGAAGAGAAGAAAGGAGGATGAATTATTGCCGCCACTAGCAAGCAACCTGCATTATGTTATTCACCAAAATGTGGTGTGTTCTTATCAAAAAAAAAAAAAAAGATGTGGTGTGTTGTTTGCAAATATATGTACATGTCCATTTCCGTGTCCATGTCAACGATCTGCATTAGAATGATATATCGATGCTGACTACCACTAGCTAGCTTGAATAGTTGAATGTTCCATATAAGCATGCATGAAACATTATCCATGGGGAGAGGGGTCATTTCCTAAACTATCCATTTCTCACAATGTTGTGATCATTGGAGCCAATGTTGCAACTCAATCGTATAATTAATTAATGACGATCAATGTCTACATTTAACTCAGGATATCGATTTGAACCCAGGCTAAGCGTTTGGGTCTTCCATTTATAAGGACACTGATAAACAGTTTAGCCCTTATAATTTACTTGTGAAAAGTTTAAAATTGTTGCCTTGTGGGTAGATCGTTCATAGGCCAGTACTTCGCAGTTAGCACGCATCAAGTTTGAGATATTGCTGCTTCCCAAAGGAATTTTCAGGAGCAGGTACGTGTACAACCGAAAGGAAGTCTCTCTTGATTAACTTTTGCCTACTTGCATATATAGACGTAGCTAATATTCTTCTTGGACGACACACACATATATACATATATATGAACATAAATAGGAAGCAAATTTTATGATATAATTTGTGTATATATGAAAAAGGGTATACTAAAAAAGATAAAGATGTATAATAATATTATTTAAACGGTATATAAGAAGTGAAAGTATATATACTCAGGAGTATGAAATTATATATACATATACACATACATATATTGTATATATATACATGTACATGTATATATATAGAGAGAGTGTGTTAAGTATGGTATCATGTTAATGCAACTTTAACAAAGAGTTCTTATCCCTTTCACAGAACACATTGGGCAGAAGCTGGGCCAGCCTGATGGGATCCTAGCTAGCTAGTGCGCGCTTGCATGGCATCCATCAACGCGTCTGCATGCGTGTTGGGGGCTGATGCAGAAGCCATTGCAATGCTTCTACTAAGCCTTGACGTTTACGTGGTACAAGCTATGTATCTCAACGAAGAGAAGGTGGTACCAGTCAATTCAAACGACAACGAGTGATACCTTGACACGAATGCAAGTAACAACATGACTGGTGACAAGAACATGTTCACCTCACTAGATGATCACGTAAAAGGCAAGGTGAAATTCGGTGACGGCTCAACGGTGGACATCTGCAGAAAAGGCTTTGTGCTATTTTGGACATCTGCGGAAAAGGCTTTGTGCTGTTTTAGTGCAAAAACTAGGAGCATCGGATGCTCACGGAGGTATACTGCATCCCTCGACTACGGTCTAATATCATTAGTATTGGCCAACTCGAGGAGGGTGAATGCAAAATTGTAATCGAAGACGGCGAGCTAAGCATCTTTGACCAGGAACGAATGCTGCTGGCATAGGTGCATCAGTGAAGGAACAGGCTATACACTCTTGGCCTGAATTTGACCACACCCATATGCCTGATGTCGAAGGCAAATGAGGCGGCATGGCGCTAGCACGCGCGCTACGATCATCTCAGCTTTCACGCCCTGCATGACATGAGCACCAAGAAGATGGTCGAGGGAGTTTTCTTCATCGAACGACTGGAACAATTATGTGACGAGTGCGCACTTGGCAAGCAGCATCGAGCACCATTCCCATACGCCTTGATGTATCATGCCGAGCATGACCTTGAGCTGGCTCATGATGACTTATGCGGCCCGATTACACCAGCCACACCAGGAGGTGACCGCTACTTCCTGCTGATCGTGGACGATCATAGCCGTTTCATGTGGCTCGAGGTGATCAAGATGAAGGACGAATCACTTAAGTTCTTCAAGAAGATCAAGGCCATCGCCGAGAACGAGATCGACTTCAAGCTGAAGGCATTTTGAACCGATCGTAGAGGGGAGTTCAACTCCATCGACTTCAATGACTACTGTGAAGAAATGGGCATCAAGCAGTATACGACGGTGTTGTGGAGCGCCAAAACCAAACGGTTGTGGAGATGGCTTGTAGTATGATGAAGAGCATGGCGATACCTGCCATGTTTTGGGGCGAGGCAGTAATAACAATGGTGCACGTCCTAAATCGTGCACCGACTCAGAACCTGGATGGTGTAACGTCGTACAAGGCGTGGTACAAGAGGAGGCCTAAAGTCCACTATGTTTGAACATTTCGATGTGTGGCACATGTCAAGAAGGTTGGCCCTGGTGTCACCAAGCTCTCTGATCACTCCATACCAATGGTCTCATTGGATATAAGGAGGGCTCAAAGGCTTATCGTGTCTACGATCTGGTCACAAAGAAGCTCCATGTGACATGTGATGTCGTGTTTGAAGAAGAGAAGCAATGGGACTAGGCAACGTCATCTTCATCAACTGGCATCAGTGAACTTGACACGTTCACTGTCGAATATGGCGTTACGAGTGACACTTTGGTGGATGTCGATCGCACTACATCTCTGACAACGACGAATATGCTTGTGACACCACAGGCGGCAGAACAATTCTATCCCACAACTACCACCGACTAGTGGATTGTGTGATTTCGAAGGTATGCTGTTGAGGTATCGCACGATATCAAATATCTATGGCACAACTGAAGTGGTGCAAATCAACAACACCGAGCCTACTGATGAACTCGTGGAGTACGACGACCTCTGTCTCCTTGGTGCAGAGGAGCCCGCAAGCGTACAAGAGGCGCTCTCAGACACAGCATGGAAACATGCCATGAACAAATAGTTGAAGTCCATCAATGACAACAACATTGGGAGTTCGCCGCACTCCCTACTGGTCATCGAGTAATCGGGCTCAAATGGGTCTTCAAGGTGAGAAAAGATCCTCAAGGTAACATTGTTAAGTATAAATCTCACTTGGTTGCAAAAGGATATGCACAGCGATAGGGGGTGAACTTTGACAAAGTATTTGCACCAGTGGGTCACATTGAGACAGTGCAAGTGCTGATCCAACTGGCGGCACACGTTGACTAGCAAATACATCATATGAATATAAAGTCCGCATTCTTGGATGGTGATCTAGTCGAGGAGGTGTACGTTCAACAGCCTCTGAGGTACGTTGACAACAAGCACAAGAACGATGTGCTAAGACTACACAAGCCTTATACAGGCTGTTGCAGGCACCGCGAGCTTGGAACTCAAAGCTGGACGCCACTTTGGTGTCACTCAGGTTCACGAGAAGTCCACTCGAGCATGCGGTATATCGTCGGGAAAAAGTAGCACGTTCTTGCTCGTGGGGTGTACATCGATGACCTCATCATCACCAGCTCAAACCTCGACAACATCGTTGAGTTCAAGGCCCAGATGGAGGAACTATTCAGCATGACCGATCTTGGTTTGTTAAGTTATTATTTGGATATCGAGGTCAAGCAAGAAGGCGTGAAGATCACGCTATCACAGAGTAGCTATGCATGTAAGATTTTGGAAGCTACGAGAATAGCATGGTGTAATCTGTGCTCAATGCCGATAGAGAACCGACTGAAGTTGAGCAAGAAAGATGGCAGTGCCTACGTCAATGTCACTGAGTACCATAGCATTGTCAGAAGTCTTCGCTACCTTGTGAATATGAGGCTAGACATTGCTTATGTTGTGGGAATTGTTAGCAAGTACATGGAAGCACCAACATCATAGCATTTGGTTGCGGTGAAGCGTATTCTTTGCTACATGAGAGGCATGATTGGATTCGGGTGCTGTTATATGAGGGCAAGCACGTTGGATACTGAACTTGCTGGATATAGCAACAATGATTTGGAGGGCAACACAGATGACCGCAAGAGCACTACGGGTATGATATTTTTCCTTCGTGCAAGTTTGATCACTTGGGTGTCGTAGAAGCAGAAGATTGTGGCACTATCCTTGTGTGAAGCAGAGTATGTCACGGCAGCAATAGCAGCATGCTGGGCAATCTAGCTAACTTGGCTCATTAGAGACTTGATGGGTGTGGAGCCAAAGAAGGCAAAGCTACTCGTGGATAACAAATCGGCAATTGCTTTGTTCAAGAATTATGTGCTCCATGATCGCAGCAAATACATTAATACAAGGTATCATTTCATTCACTACTGCATTGAAGATGGCAAAGTAGATGTGGAGCACGTTGGCACAAATGAGAAGCTAGCTGACATTCTTACGAAGGCCCTCGGTCACGTCAAGTTCATCGAACTAAGGCCTCATTTGGCAGAGCTCTAGCTCTAGGAAATCTGTAGATTTCCTAGAGCTGGTCATCTGTAGCTCTAGGAAATCCTGGATCTAAAGTTGCAAGCATGTTAAGTGCATTTACATGACTCATTTCATTTATATTATATATTAAATAAAAATATTTAAATCACTTTAATTTAGTCAACAAACTACAGATCCAGCATAGATCTCGGAGCTAGAGCTGTGCCAAACGGGGCCTAAGGCAAAAGATCAGGGTGGTCAAGGTGAAGTCGGTGCGCCATGGTTAGGGGGTGATTTGTTGGACTTAACCATATCACACCTACAGACGTTATAGTAGTCTTAGTCGTACAACATTAGTGCGTATGTTAAGTGAGTTAGTGCGTGCGTTAAGAGTATTAGTGCATGCGTTTTGTAACTTCATGAATGTCATGAATAGCTTAGACGTGGGATGGCATGTCATGAAGAGCTAGACGTGGCGGGTATGTCAGGTCAGTTATTTCTTTTTTCGCAATATAAAATATCAATAGAGAAAACATCGTAAACCAATTCCGGGTGGCACAAAAACACTGTTGTCTCATGAGTTCACTGTTCTCCAGTGAGTCTAGCCATCCGCGAGTGTCGAGTCTTCATGATCGTCACTCGCTTCAAGTACATTTCCTTCATGGTCGTAGCTCACTTTGAGTACGTTCATTCGTGATCGTAACTCATTCCTTCATGGTCTAACTCTTTTCGAGTACGTTCCTTCGTAGTCGTAAATCACTTTGAGTACGAGTTACTTCGTTGTCGTAAGATACTTTTCACTGAGTATTACAGCAGAGTATTGTTCTATGAGTACTATAGTATAGCACTGTTCTACGAGTACTGTAGCAGAGTACTGTAGCAGAGCACTGTTCTATGAGTACTGTAGCAAAGCACTGCTCATCCGAGTACTCACAGACAAAGCTTTCGAGTACTCATAGTCGAAGTCTTTCGAGTACTCACGGTCGAAGCTTCTAAATACTCACGGTTGAGACTTTCACAAGTCTTCCAACCATGTTATATGCTCCGACTTGCCGCAACATAATGTACATTTCACACACAAAAGTTTAGGTATTTTACCTTTAGTAAACATGAAAAGGAGCTTCCAGGAATATGATGGTCTCCCCCATTCATCTCTGGCATGTGATCTTCACTCGCTGTCCTTTCTGCTGAGCTAGACGAGACGTGCCAATCATCTTCCTTTTGAGGAAAAGGGAAGACAGATTAAATCAGAATTTCAATCACTTCATTTCACATGACTTGAGGTTAGCACGAAATCGAGCAGGGCGACGATGGTGCAGTGAGGGAGCCGACGGCGAGCGTTGAGAGAGACGACGTCGCTGAGGGCTGACGGGGCCAGTGGCGGAGGACTCGATAGGGCAGACCTTGATGCGGGCGGCGGGGGGAGGCGGGAGGCGCAGGAGGCCGGCGGGAGGCGGGCGGTGGGAGGCCGGCGGGCGATCCGCCCCACCTCATTTTTTCCCCGTCCTCCGCCACTGGACGGGGCGACGGCCTGGGGAGGCAGCCATGGAGGGGGGAGGGAGTTGGGAGAGCCGCAGGGGGAGGCGAGGGCCGATAAACCCTAGAAGCGCCCCAAACCCTAGGTTTGGACAAGGTGGCATATCGCGTTGAGTGGAGGAAAGATTGAGGTGACGTGGTTTCTTTGGCGTTGATGGAGGTGGCCGAGGTAAAGAGGGGTAGATGACGCAGTGTTGAGGAGGCACGGTGTCGGGCGAAGGAGCAACATGGGGATTGGGATCGAGAGAGAGGGGGAGGCGTGGCGTCAGTCAGCTGAGCAAGATGAAAGGCTAAAGCTTGAGAGGTTCATTGCATAATACCTCAAGTGGAGAAGGGTTCCCACCCAACGTGATCTGGCCGCACGCAGGAGATCAAACGTCCCTAGTTGCCATTTGCGCTTTACCACCCAAATGGATACACAGACGCTGAAATGGGACACCTAAGTGCCCGGGCACCAAGCCTCTCTGCCTTTGGATTGCTTTAAGATGCGTTCTAGTACAATAATATGGAAAGGAAGTCATTAACATGGATGGAAAGTCTTAATCATGGATGGAAAATCTCACTCATAGATGGAAAGTCTCACTCGTGGAGTCTGGGCACCATGGTGCCCCTGTTATTTATACTATACACACACACATATATACATATGTATACATACATATACATACGTATATATATACATATGTATGTGTATACGTATGTATACTTATACATATGTATATGCTCGCGCGTGTGTGTAAAGTATGGTATCATGTTAATGCAGCGTTAACGAAGTGTTCTTATCCCTTTCACAGAACACATTGGGCAGCAGCTGGGCCAACCTGATGGCATCCTTGCTAGCTAGTGCGCGCTTGAATGGCATCCGTCAACGCAGCTGCGTGCGTGTTGGGGGTGATGCGGAAGCCATTGCAATGCTTCTAGAAACTAGTAAAGCCTTGACGTTTACGTTTGGAAGGAATGGCTTCCGCGACTTGACTTGCGTGTTAAAATATCGCAACAAATTAGGGTTATGCATTTCACCATCGATCCTGATGTGAATCGCATTGGCTAAACTTAACGGATACATCGCGACCAGTGGCGGAGGACTCGATAGGGCAAGGTCTGGCGTGCGTCAGACCTTGATGCGGGCGGCGGGAGGCGGGCGGGCGGCACGGGAGGCGGGCGGGGGGCGGGCGGCAGGGGGAGGCGGGGCGCGGGAGGCCGGCGGGAGGCGGGAGGCGGGCGGCGGGAGGCGGGAGGCCGGCGGCGCGGGAGGTCAGCGGGAGGCGGGAGGCCGGCGGGAGGCGGGCGGCGGGAGGCGGGAGGCCGGCGGGCGATCCGCCCCACCTCATTTTTTCCCCGTCCTCCGCCACTGATCGTGACAGACGTACGTACGTACTAACGCACAAGATGTCATGTGTATGCATTAGCTAGAGAGATTGATAGGTGCATCTAATTAATCTCCCTTTGTACACAGATGAACACAAGGAGAGAGATCTGCACCCAATATTTCATGTACGTATTCCGCCGTGCGAGAATTTGCTATAACTAAAAAGCCTAAACTGTGCTTACGTCCAATTGTCTGGTCCAAAATTGAACGGAAGATTTTACACGATATATGTGAATAGATATTGATAAGTGCTTGTTCGGAACGTAGGAATAAGAAAAATGTTGAAATTGGATATCATGGCTAGTGCAATGCAGCAAATTAAAATGAAAGCACAGAAATGGCTCAAAAGACATTTTCGGATGCCCCATAAGAAAAAAAATTGGGAATTTCGAAATTTTGGAGCATAAATGCTTGTGATGAAATCATGAAGAGAGAGATGGAAAGAAAGAGATTGCCGTGTGAACAAATGAAAACAAAATTTCCATGAGATTTAGATGTAGTGTTTTGTTTCCTCCAAAATCTCCAAAATGTGTAGCATATGAAAGTTTCCTATTGAATTCATTTGAGTGAATCCTTCAATCAAAACAACCTTTGTAGGAAGTAATTAATTCTTCGAAATAAAAACCCTCATAATTCCTCCAGTTTTCCTGTGCTCCAAATACCATACAAACTCACCTTAAGGTGGAATCATGGAAACCCTTTCTGTGTAGGCATCAAATTATCGATATGAAAGTACGAGACGTGTGCATTTACACAGGAGGGACACCCTACTCTCGTCGAGAGGCCATAAGGTCAGGAGGTCTCTGAGGGCACACCTGTTTAGACAAGTGACGGCGCGTGGGGTCACAGTACATGCGCGGTGACGGACGAGCGGCTAGGGTGAGCCTTGAGTCATGTTAGTTATTGACGGCGGCGTAGCACGGCAGCAGCTGCCATGGTGACTGTTCAGACAGGGGGCTATGGACGCAGAAGGCAAGGAAGTTGGGCGACAGCTCCGACGACATGCGGTAGACGCAAGCGGGGTCGAAACGGTCAAAGCAATGGCGGATGCTGTGATTGTTGGATTGATGTGTCCAGAGTGATGGAGAGAGGGATGAAGGTAAACACGTATACTTTTAAAACATAAAGCAGATCAGAGAATCTATGTAAACTATGACCTAAGTATTCTAGATTAATGCTTTCGTCTCATATGAAATGCAATTTTGATATAACGATAGATGCTATATATGTTGTGTAATGGCCTTGAACATGTCAAGTTCGAACACTAAAAAATAAACTTGAAAGATCACATGTCGACTCATTTAATTGTATATAAAGTGAAGTCCAATAGAAATTACAACTGTTGCTCACACATTAATGATTTGGAATAAGATAAATTCATGAAGTATAGCACATAAATTCTAAAAAAAATGATTAAGTATGCTTAATTCGCAACAACATACAGACACTCAACTAGTGTGTGTATGTATATATATGTATGAATAGGAAATATATCTAGTGCTAATGGCGACGTGGACTATCCAATCTAGATTATATGACTCAGATGGAGGTGGATGGAAATATATCCTATCTCCACTTGATGGGTTTTTGTGAAAAGCACATGGGTTTTCTGCAAAAGCGTTTAAGTGGCATGGGTTCCTACTCACCTCCATCCGAACCCCACAATCTAAATCAGGCGGTCCACATCTCTATTAGCACCTTAGTACTGAAATATCCATTAGTACTATATATATATTCCCATATATATCGATAGGGTTAAGCATGGTATCATGTTAATGCAGCTTTAACGAAGGGTTCTTATCCTTTCACAGAACACATCGGGTAGCAGTTGGGACGGTTGGGCCAGCCTGATGGCATCCTTGCTAGCTAGTGCGCGCTTGCATGGCACCCATCAACGCGGCTGCGTGCGTGTTGGGGGGTGATGCGGAAGCCATTGCAACGCTTCTAGAAACTAGTAAGCCTTGACATTTACGTGGGGAAGGAATGGGTTCCGCGACTTGACTTGCGCGTTAAAATATCGCAAGAAATTAGGGTTATGCATTTCACCATCGATCCTGATGTGAATCGCATTGGCTAAATTTAACGAATCCACCGCGACAGACGTACGTACTCACGCACGAGACGTCTTGTGTACGCATTAGCTAGAGAGATTGATCGGCGCGGCTATTAGGCGGTGATCATTTGGGTTTTTTTTGAGAGGCTTATGGCTGAAATACACTGTACGTAGCTGGCTGAAAAAACATTATAGTTGACAGAGGCTTATTTAGCATAATTAAATTTAAAAAAATTAAAAAATATAAAAAATATGTTAGCTCATTACGTATAATACAAACACATACGGAAAAAAGAACCGACAAAAAAGCTCAACAAAAAGCCAAAAGTTCAGAAAAAGACGAAATTTATGAATAGTGAAAAATAAACCGGAAGCCAGAAGCTGAAGCCATTTTGATCACAGCCAGTACACAGATGAACACGAGGAGAGAGATCTGCACCCAACATTTCTGTACGGATTCCGCGTGCGAGAATTTGCTACAACTAAAAAGCCTAAACTGTGCTTGCGTCCAATTGTCTGGTCCAAAATCGAACGGAAGAAGATTTTACACGATATATGTGGATAGATATCAAGAGTAAGGGACAGTTCGGAACGTAGAAATAGGAAAAACGTTGGAATTGGATATTTGTCATGTCTAGTGCAATGCAGCAAAATGATACCACAGAAATGGCTCAAAAGTCATTTTCGATTCTCCGTAAGAAAAAAAAAGGGAATTTCGAAATTTTGGAGCATAAATGCTTGTGATGAAATCACGAAGAGAGAGAGGGAAAGAAAGATACTGCCGTGTGAACAAATGAAAAGAAATTTTCCATCCCACATATGTGAACTTTGGTACGACTTTATAGCACTGATCGGAACGATTTGAGAAGAAGATATAATCAATTCATGCAGATACACTACTGCTCGAGAATTACCACCTTTTGAGAACACTAATCGGGATGTTAATTGGACGGTCGACTACTTTCATTGCATTGACACTTGCTACATTAAACCGAGCTGCTTCAACTTTTCTTCTATCACACTGTACATCTAGTGGTAACGATCTATAATCTCTTACTTGTATGCTTTCTTGGTTTATATAGTAGATTTTCTTTAATTTATGCTAATATAACTTATCCGTATCCCAACAAGTTCCTCCCCACTACTTGAAAAAGCAAAACCACAGGACCGTCTGCCCTACCGTGCTAAAACACCATATCCTTGAGCCAAGTGATCCATGCATTCTCTCCCTCTATAAATCCACTCCAACCTTGCACACACCACGCACCACCCCTTTGCTGATTTGTTCAGTTACCACACGACAAAATGAGTTCTGCAGGAGTCGACATGCCAATGGACGGCGGCAGCGGCCGCGTGCTGGGCGGCGCTTCGTCGTCGATGCTGCCGGCTTACGGCCGCATCCAGCCGCCGCCGTTCTGGTCGACGCCGACGCCGTACCTGTTCATGGGGTTCGCGGTGGTGATGGGGCTCATCGCCGTGGCGCTCGTCGTGCTGCTCTGCTCCCGTCGCAGGGAGGCCCGCAACGAGGAGGACGCGGCGGGGCTGAAGTCCGTGCGCGTGCTGGCGCCGCTGGACAAGGAGGCGCCTAAGGTGGTGGTCGTGATGGCCGGCGACGACGCGCCGTCGTTCCTCGCCAGCGCCACGCCGCTCGCCTGCGCCGAGGTGGCCAAGGTGGCGCAGACGTACCCGCACGCCGGTGACAAAGACGCCGACGCCGTGTAGCTAGCTAGCTCGCGTCGACATGCATGCATGTGTCAAATTAAACGGGAGGAGCAATTTTGTTAGAGATTTTAAACTTCCTTTTCTCTTTTCTAGTTTTGTGACGTGCAATGATGCAACGTTGTCCTTGTCTACGTAGTTGGTTGGTGCAGAGCTAGCTGCAAGTGCAAGGTCCTGAGATGGCCCTGTTTTAAATGCGAGGATTTTCTCGTACATATTCTTGTAAAAATTTTGTGCTTCAAATGTACGAGACCACATACATAGATTGCTCGTGGCTAAATATGAGTTGAGACGAAAGCTTCATAATTTTGTTGTTTTAAGCTAGTTTTAACATTGATTTGGAAGTTCTGTAATTAATTTCAAGCTTACTGTCAATTAGCTAGTGATAAACATTATCTCAGTCGTTTCATCTCTATTTTCCTTTGCTTTTTAAAGAGAAGGAAAGCTCACAGTCTCTCCCCCTCTGCGTACCGAGTCACTAAGCACTATCGCATCCGTTCCCATCCGAAATTCCGAATCCAAAGAAACTATAAAACTAGAGATATGATGTGCATCCACTAACTAGTGACTAAGTGTCAAAGGTATCTAAGCGCACCAAGTTTTGGTAGAAACGCCTTTTCTGAAGTTGGCTACGCCTACAATGTAATGTGGTACTACCAGCAAGACATGGAAACCGATATCTGGGGCGCACTATAAAAGTAGTGTTTCAATGCTTTTCATGGTACCTCCTGCAGTCATACATCTAAGATGTATTATTCACTCGACCAATTGTACGTACTGTACGTCCTCGTCATGTCCTAGTTGTAACCTTCTTGTTGAAGTTGTCATATCCAAAAATTCTTCCATATGTCAAACAAATGAATTTTCACACTCTTTTGAAGGTACTAGATGTTGGCGCACGCAGAAGTCAGAGGCGACAGACAGATGCTCTAGCTCTATACCCAGCTTCAAATGTTTCAGCTTCTATTTTTTATTTTTCAGTTTATTTAAATTAGAAGACACTTAAAACACACTAATTTTTAATTTTAGCCTTTTGCTTTTTTATCCCTTTGTATTATCTATAGCGATATAACGGTTTTTTAATTATTTTTCTACTTTTTCAGAAAACTAACAGATATTACAGTGCAATTTTAAACAGAAACCCATAGCCAAAGTCGTGAACTGTTTGGAGCGCTGTCGTACATCCAACTGCAATTTGCAAAGGGAATCGATCGTTCGCTAGCTTTGCTTCATCAAGTACGTACTCCCCTAGTACAAGATCTGCTGCACTTGAAAACCAATGTGCCGCTCGAACAGATTCTCCATGTATTCTGAGCCACTAATCCAA
This sequence comes from Dendrocalamus latiflorus, assembly GCA_017311315.1. NCBI lineage: Eukaryota > Viridiplantae > Streptophyta > Magnoliopsida > Poales > Poaceae > Dendrocalamus > Dendrocalamus latiflorus. The sequence goes on along the minus strand of CM029640.1, from coordinate 4,948,384 downwards.
TCCAGAGACTCCGGTTTTGGCAGAGGCCATGCATTTCGTACACAACTAAGAAATACAGTACGTTCGTGATACATCGGTAGAGGTATGCATGTTCTTTGGAGTTTTTGTCTTAATAACTACTTCAAAAGTCGAAGTAAATGATGTGGCTTTTTAAAAGAATTTTTTAAGTTCGAAATTATATACGTTATTTGCATTAACGTTTTTTGTCACTGTTGCTGTCTTAAAAAATATAAACAAAGACAATCAGTAACAGCCAAAATAAACATGCAGCCCAATGCATATCTCAGTTTTGGTAGGGTTCGATCGAAAACGAGCAGAGTAGATCCAGACACGCACGTCTGCGTCGCTGCGGCCGGCGACGCCGCTAGCTTCCGAGAGGTTTCTGTCGTGTGCTGCGTCTGCGTCTGCGCGCGTGCGTTGCGTAGCAAATGCAGTCCGTTTATGCTCTTCCTCCGATCCTGACATTGGAGCGTGCGGGCGCTACGTGTGCGTAGCTGCTGGGAAGCGCGCGCGGCGCCGGCGCGTCGAACTCGAACGTGCAACGCCTTTTTTTTACACGAGTCTAAGCTCTCCACAAGCAAACTAGGGAATACTAGTAGTAGCAGTGCATGTACCCGTGGACCTTAGTCAGAAACCAGAGCAGAGCAGAGCAGCTAGACGAACACACGGAGACAGGTAGGCGGCTACGGCTACGCCTACGGCTGAGATTGTCCAGCTTTTGCACTTTTCAAGTTCGAAAGTAGCACCACGAGATGGGACGACAGGGTACTAGAGAAGTAGACGCCTCCATTTGCCATAGGAGTTTTTTATAATACATTATACTAGTAAAAGAAAGATAATAATAGAAATAAAATCTAACTGTTGATTTGTGAGTGTATTATAGGTTTTTGTTTTTCAACTTTGTTTTTTCGGCGAGGTCCATGTTGGCATCCGGCGCGCCAAGCACAAGCTCTGCAGCGCTGGGATGATGAGGGCCCCTCGTGTTGCCCAGATGGGACCTGAACATGATCCCATATTCCCATGATCTTATCGCCCATTAGCCGCTGCTTCAGCATGAATGATTTCTGGCAAAGACCAAAGTAGACGCAGGTACCGCATCAAGCTACATTGGTGTTGGTGTCCATCACTGGCAAGAAATATTTCGATTTTTGAACATCCAAGTACTATTTCCTAACACAAATGTCAAATCATGTAGATCTCTGGTCAATTTAGTTTAATCCAATATGTGGTTTCTTCGTACAAAAATTCCATAAAGAAAAACTTAGTTATTCTAGAGATCATTCATAAGTTATTTCAACTCGAAAGAGCGAGGGGAAGGTAGAATGACCAATGGCGAAATGGACATCCTGATCTATCGTTAATCATCGGCTACTTCCCCATCTTCTTGGTCTTGATCAATTACTTCCTTCGCCTTATCCTGTCTTCTCCAGTGCCTTCACTAACTCCTTGAGACACTAGTCCGCATTGCCGTTCATGCTCCTTGGCGTCAAATTCTCGGTGACGTCTGCCAACGTCATGTTCACCTCCTACAATACTCCTTGATGGCGTCGAACAGCTCGTGTGACTCGACGTCGAGGTAGGTCTTGCTGAGGAACTTGAACACCTCGAATCCGCAGTACGACATCTCGATGTGCTTGTCCATCCGGCCCCTCCTGATCAGCACCGGGTCTGATGCAGGGCAATGCAAGCTCGTGCTGCGGTGGGGGCACGAGCACCATCATCGGCGTCCAAGCTGCCAACCCATCCAATGGCCGCAGTCGCCGTGGTGACTCCTTTACAATTTTATCCCTTTAGAGATTATACTGCTAGCTAACGGTGTGTGTGATAGTATAACTAAATCCTAACTAATATGAACCATTGGAACGTAAAGATTGGATGATTCATATTCATTTTAAGATACCGTAAAAGAATTCCCTAAACCATCCAGGTCCGATGGGGTTGGCCAAGACGATCACGTTGGAGAGTTTTTTCTTTTCTTTTTGTGGGAACATACAACATCCGATTTCATTAAGCAAACCACACGATAGACTAGTTATTCCACGTTTAGAACATAGAAATTTCACAACAATCAGTTCAGTTCCCGCAAGAAACAGAAAAATCCTCACGTTCCAAATGGGACCTTAGTTTCTCACATGCCACAAGCGAAAGACGAGCATAACCAAGTTACAGTATTAAATATTTCCTCCGTTTTTATAATACTTGGCACTTTTAACTTTACTTTGATGGATCAAACTTTGTAATCTTTGACCATTAATATTTTCTTATATATTTAGTTTTGTTTTGTTGAAGTGATATTGTTAGATTTGCCGTAACAAGAAAATTTATAACATTGTACTTCCATAATGTTTTATAGATATATTAGTACAAAATTAGTGGTCAAAGTTTTACTTTGGAAATCTTCAAAAGTCAAGAGTGCTAAGTATTCTGACTAAACTGTATCATGCTACTTAGACTTGCTCAACTCTTGGGGCAAGCCGGTCTTGGAAAAGCCTGGCTGGACATACGCTAGGTCCGAAGACCGAAAATTCTATTTTTAGAATAAAATATTATTATTTAATTTATTTTTGGAATATAAATAAAAAATATTATTATTTATTAATGTCATCGGCCTTTCCCTAGGCTTCGGGCTAGGTCTACAGGATGAAATCTTAACCCTAGCCCAAAATAATCGGGCCAAGCCACCGGACCGGGCTGCCCATCAATAGGTATACTGCTACTGAACAATTGATGTAGCGCCATGACACGTATGCGCTGCCGAAGTCAAGCTTGACTAGTACGTACACTGGTGGTGGCATGCTGGGCCAGTGACCACTAGAGGTAAAATTTCCGAATTTTTTCTATTATAGCCTCTTTTTTTGAAAAATATTCACATTTAGACCCCTGGTAGTTTTAATTCCGTTTTTGGACCCAGGGGGTCGGAGCCGTGACCCACGGCGCCGAGGTATCACGTCTCGGCGCCGTGGTCCACGGCGCCGAGGTGGCACGCCCGCACCAGTGTGGCGGCCCGCGTGGCGCCAACGTGGCAGGCACCTCGGAGCCGTGGATCACGGCGCCGAGCTCGGAGCCGTGGATCTCCGCTCCGAGCTGCCTGCCACGTGGCGCCTAGCTGCCTACCACGTCTGCAGACACTCGGCTGTTTAGGGTTTGCACCGATCAGCCTTTTTTCGCCAAATGAATTACTAGTTGTATTTTTTATTTGGATTATTTAATTATAGTAATATTATGTGATATATTTATTTATTTATTTATAGAGAGCAAAAAATACGACATATGTTTTGAAAATTCGTTATGTATTGCAGATGATACGTGTTGGAAATTTTTTGTAGATTGACATAGTTTGACAATGTCGCCTGCGCTCCTCCCTTCGCTCAGCGCGCCGGCGCCTGCGCGCAGCTCCGCCACCGCTACAGCTCACCTCCTTCTCGCGACCTCTCTTCTCGGGGAGTCCACCAACCGTACCATGGGGCAGAGGGGAGATGCCAGCTCCCTCTCACAGCCTCTGCACCTCTTCAGTGCATCTCCTCTCTCCCTGCTTCGCGTGAGCCGAACGCAGCCGGGGAAATATCTCCCGGGGAACCCACCTTGCGCTGGCTATAAGAGCCTAATTCCACCTCCCAGCAACTTCTGGCATCCTCACAAATCCCCTCCTCCAGTTAATCGAGCTTCCGTCGCCCGAGTCGCCGACAATCGCCATTCTTGCGTCGGTGAGCCCTAGAGCCATTCTCCCAATTTAATCGATTATTTTCTAATTCAATGCACTGACATAATCCTCGTTATCTCTGGAACACAATGGCGCACCCGCCGGAGCTCGAGCGTCTTCCTAGGCCCGGGGCAACGGAGGTCGCCGTCGGCCGAAGAGCCCTCACCGTGGCCAGCCCAGTCGAGCTGTCCCCGAGGTCAATCGCCTTCTCCAGTACACTCCTTAGAGTCCGTAGATGGTGAAAATGCCTTCAATTTAGCCGATGAGCCTCTAGATGTTAATGGCGCCACCGCGAACACCACCTCCTTTCCGGCCACCGCCAGCCATGGCCATTTCTCCACTCATTTCCCAAAAAGCCAAAATGGAAACTCTACTTACAATCGCACCTTTTAGTAAAAGCTATCCCCTGTGAGCGTCCCTGTCCTCGCCGCGCCACCACCGGTGAAGAACTCTGTTCTGCCGCCACGGTCGGGGGTCGGGAGGAAGACGACGACGCTCCGCCGTCGATCTCGTTCCATCCGAGCATCGGTTCGGGATTAAATCCCGCTATAATTAAATAATCTACAAAACTATGTCAATCTACAAAAAATTTCCAACATGTATCATCTGCAATACATAACGAATTTTCAAAACATATGTCGTATTTTTTGCTCTCTATAAATAAATAAATAAATATATTACATAATATTACTATAATTAAATAATCCAAATAAAAAATACAACTAGTAATTCATTTTGCGAAAAAAGGCTTATCGGTGCAAACCCTAAACAGCCGAATGTCTGCAGACGTGGCAGGCAGCTTGGCGCCACATGGCAGGCAGCTCGGAGCCGTGATCCACGGCTCCGAGCTCAGAGCCTGCCACGTCGGCGCCACGCGGGAACCTCGGCGCCATGGACCACGGCGCCGAGACGTGATACCTCGGCGCCGTGGGTCACGGCTCCGACCCCCTGGGTCCAAAAACGGAATTAAAACTACCAGGGGTCTAAATGTGAATATTTTTCAAAAAAAGGCTAAAATAGAAAAAATTCGGGGTAAAATTTGGGTGGATACTTCCCACCTCTGGGAAGCTATTTGCTTATCCAAACAGATCCGGATAGTTAAATCTGAATAAGGGTTGAATCTGTAGCGACTACTAATCGTTGGATCTGGATTTTTTTCCTTATTATGCCAAATAATTTTTTGTATTGTGCTCCAGATAGTTTCATGAATAGTTTCTTGTATTATAGGAAGAAGAATAAAAATTCCAGAAAAAAGTTTTCGGGTTTGAAAACTAGCAAAAGACACTGAAAAATTCCAGAAAAAATTATACATGCATTTTAGAATACTTGAAACCCAAATAAAATATTTTTAGACTTTGAAAATGTTTTATTAATTCTGTAAGAATGCTTTTAGTATCAGGAAAAGTAGGAAACAGCTTTTATAAATTGAAAAAATGCCTCAGAAATTCAATAATCAGTAGAATAATTATTTAAGCTGGAATTTGAAAATTAAGGCTATTACACCTTAACGAGGATATAATAATTCTCAAATTATTATTTATTTGTAAATGATATTATTATGTCATTATATTCCTTGAGTGTACCCCTTATCCATAAGGGAGAAACTTAACTAGGTGGCCGTTAGCCCTTTTACGATCTCTCCTTGGTCGTAAGTCTTTCCACGACCGCTTCATGATTGTAAGCCTTTCTATGATCATGACAAAGTCGTAAGTCATTTTATGATTATCTTGTGGCTGTAAACTCTTCTACGACTAAATGTAACTTCAACCTACTTATCTACAACAACCTATTACATCGTGGGGCTGTCTGACAAGACGGATAATGTACACACTTATTCTCTGGAATAACTGTGTATAACTTCTCCTTGCCCCTGGCAATAACTGCTTGACGGTGAAGATGCATCATGTCACCGATAATAACTTCCACGAACAGTTACTCATTTGAAATGTTAAGATGTCTCTTAGCCTGAAGCAACTGTCACCTTTTCATTCGCTATATAAGGGCTGATGTCAGGAGGCAATGGACAAGGATTTGGGAGGCAACAGAAGCAACAGAAGACGTTTCGCATTATTCTTTCTCAAATTGTAATTAGTGTAATCAATATAGCCACACAGGGGTAAGATTGTTATTCTCTCCAGAGAAGGTCCGAACATGTATAAAATTCATGTATCGCTTTCTATGTGATCATAGCTAGGTCATTGAGAGATCCCCCGAATCCAAATAATCACACGTAAGATCGATACTAAAACATCGACAGTTAGCGCCGTCCGTGGGGATCACTTCTAAACTCCGGTAATTCCTCGTTAACAGATTCTCTTCTTTTTGATGTCCTCATGGTAGGAGAATGGAATGAGAACTGATTTGACTAGGCCGATTACGCAGATCTCAACATAGATGCCTCCTATGACTACAAGCAGATTGTGCTTTCATCTAATGGTGAGGTTGTCTCTAGAGATCCTTCACGAGATCCCAGAGATCGCACCATGGATAAGGATGAGGAGGATCCTTATCCCCCACAACATTACGCTCAATAGAGGAACCAGTTTTCTCAAAGGGCAATGGTCAATCCGACCATAAACAAGACTCGCAATATGATGAGGGGCTAGCCTCTAAATGTTCGAGTCCCTTAGCGGCCGTCTGATCTAGTTCGACAAGTCCTAGAATCCGATATTCCAGGACTCCATCAACCTCTGGTGGTCGACACTCTCCGGTTGTCCCCGTAGAGAATGTGGGTGGGCTCCCTACAAATTCACCCATATTTTCGCAGGGCTCAACTCTAATGGGAGACGGTTATAACCCAAGATTCCCCTTCTTGGAGGAGTTCACTCTAGGTCACGATGCGCTGTCATTTGATGACTCCTCAAGCTAGGGGACATCTAACACAAGTGGGGATTGTATCCAGGAGGTCTTTGCCCTCCCCTCAGATACTGATCGCTCTCCCAGAGGAAGGGCTGACAATGCTCTCCGCCGTTCACACACTATGGCCCCTTGTAGTAACGGCGAGGAGACCTCCAGTGATGAACGAGGTGAGTACTCTAATGAGCATGGAGAAATTCTTGAAATAATCGCTCTCCATTGAGGCAAACTCAAGCAGCCTCAGACATAGAAGATCCTGAGACCATCTGGAGGAGAAGGTTAACAGCCCAGAGGGCTTTACCTGGGCACATCCTATACCAATCCGAGGAGGCTCAAGAGCTTCAATGTATAAATGACTTACTCGAAAACCTAACTCAAGAGCTTTGCTTGAGCACCAGGTTATGAACTTGTATAAAATCCTTGTGTCTTTTCCTGTGCAATGGACCGTATTAATCGTATCAACCACTATTCTATATAGATATGGGCAGAATCAATAGTTCTATCAAGGCTATTATATTCTCCACATTGGTAAGTATTATTTAGGGGAGGAATCCAGATCTGCTAGAGAGTCGGGAGTGGGGAATCCATAGCCGCAAGAACTCAGAACTGGTACATAGGCCAAAAGTAGGGGATGTGGATTGCAAGAATTCAGGACTGGTCAGATACCAGAAGCGGGGTACATGAACACAATATATTACACAGTTGGGTGTTGGGTGATGGTCAAAAACCGCCGCAGCCAACAGTTATGTTGCTTTCGATGGGTCTGGGTGAGGGTTAGATACCACCCCAGGCTGCCGATTGAGAGTAGCTAGGTGGAGATATAATATACTGAGATAGATGTAAAAGTTCTGTGCTTTGATTCGGGCATCACATATAAGGAAATGAGAAGATCCACTCACTACAAGAATCAGAGTGACTATGAGTAAAGTGGTACAAGCCTGCGCAGTGTTATATAAATCATGAATTCATGCCTGTCTCCTGGATTGGAGGCTATGGAAACCAGTGAGTGTTCGGTAGGTTTCTAAAATAATAATATGGACTTCGTTCAAAACCTAATAACAAAACTTTTATTTTCTATAAATCATGAGAAAGAGAAAAAGAAAGAGAAAGAGGACGAGAGAAGAAGATCATTCAGTGCATTTTGCTAATAATACTTGCTGAGTACTTCTGTACTTACCTTTGCTAATATCTTCCCTTGTTTAGGAGTATGTCAGTCTAAAGAATAGCCAGATGGAGTCTACCTGGATAGAATACTGTGGACTCAGAATACAACGAGTACGAGGCGGACATCTGTGTGGAGGTCGAGTGAAGTAGACAATGGTCAGAGAATCATCCTTGGTGAACTCGAGTACGATTCGGTGTAACTATATTGTATTCGTTTTTGATATATATTAGTTAGAACATTTTTATTTTGAAATATTATAGTATTCAAGGCCTGGTGGCTTTGTATTAGGCTTAGCTTTACGTGGCAATGTATATGTAATATTAAGTTTTGTCTCTAATTATTGTTCTGCTGTAGCACTTTAATGAACTTATTATTCGTTAGAGTAATATTCTATCAGCTAAAACAAATAGTAATTTATTGGCAAGTGTTTTATCCAAAGTACGGGTCAGTCACAAATCGGGACCTCATCTGCTTGCTCCCCAACGGTCCGCCTCCTCCCACAGTCCTACTCCTCCATCTCTCCATCAGACATTGGCAGGAGCCGACACGAAGGCAGCAGCAGCGGATGTGGGCGGTGGTGCACACGGTGGATAGCGTCCGCTGCACGTGGTTCACGACACGGGCAGCGGCCAGATCTCGGAGTGGCGACAGCAAGCACTGCGGCGGCAGGGGGAAAAGAGGAAGACGATGGCGGTGACCTCACCTCTCGCGGGAGCCTGGTTAGATCTGGTGCGGGCGACGACGCCGGATACCCTGAGCTCCATCGCCGTTGTCGTCATCCCCATGGCCCACTAGCCAAATCTGGTGACCACCGTCCCTCACAAGATGTGCCACCGCCGCGCTCAAGATGAACCACCGCCGCTGTTGAAGATGAGGGCGCACCGACGGGGAACAAGGGGAAGGTGGGAAGGGAGACAGTGGGAGAAGGGGAAGGAGAGAGATCTGATCTCGGCCATTGGTGCATAATCCGACGATCCAGATTGTCGAAGTGTGTTGGAGTGCTAGACGTAGCTAACAGAGGTGATTTTTTAAAAAATAATCTATTTTTATTCGAAATTACACAAATATACCCGCGTAAAATTTTTTTTACAGGAATGGGCTCCAGTCGCCCAACCGTTAGGCGACTGGAACCTGTCACCCATGGCCGCGTGACACGAATGCAGCCAGTGGGCTGTTAGGTGATAGGATCTAGTCGCCTAACGGTCGGGTGACTGCAACCTGTCACTGAACTGTTGAGCGGCTATAGGTCAAGACGCCTGACCGGTCGGCACCTGCCACCTCAGCCCATTTTTGCACAATTGTCACCCCCAACAGCGCATGGGGGTAAATGGCAATTGTTGTAGGTAGGTAACATTTACCAAATTTTATCTATGGTTTGTATTTTGTGAAAAAATGTTAGACAGTGTTAGATGATCAATTTGTATTTTTCATAGATTATGAATGGTACCAAATATGTTAGATTTGCAATAGCAATTTGTGATCGTCAAATGTTGTTGTAGTGTAAGAAATTTTTAGAAATTTTTTCTGAGGACGATTGAGATAGTAACGATTGGTAAATACGAAGATAAGTGATATTGTGATGCAACCAGGAATTCATACATGGAGAAGAACTTGTTTTTTCATGATGTTGGATGCCTTGGCACGTGAAGAATTAAATACGAAAAGACGAGGAGATGCGATATTGCGAATTAAAATAGACTTCATAATAAGCTGGGAATAACACGGCGCACAGGATTTGTTTACGTGTCTAAGAAACAACATCCTGCATGATACAACAAACTGAAGTACTCGTACGATACATATGCGCCTTTTTGAAATGGAAATGAATTCAACCTTCGGCGAACTAGTGCGGAATGGCCTGACCTACTGCGTGGACTGGGTTATTTTCACTTCCTTACGAGCACGACGTTGAACTCCTCGGCGGCCTCTTTCACCTTGGCTACCATTTTCCTCTTTTTCTCGCACTCCCTCTCGTGAGCCTTGCGCTTCCTACGTGTGCACACGTCGAGATGAGCTTTTGTCTCCCGACGTATACACTCGGTTTGCTCATCGTTGCGGTGCCGCTCCTCCTAGATCTTGTAGGCCCTTTTGACATTCTACTCTTTGAAGTCGAGAATCCACTGGTCATGTGGGTGGATCTCTAGGTCGATCCACTTGCTGTAGTGTAATATCGAGGAGGCCGACTAGAGGGGGGTGAATAGGCGGTCTAAAAATTTTCTTCAAATTAATATTGACAATTCAAGACCGTTTCTATTTCTCTAAACCAAGTATACAATGCAGAAGCTCAAATCAATTTGGTTTAGCTCAAATAGCGCCTAGAACAAATAAATTTGCCTAAGTTCACCAATAATTCTAGCATAGGTCAAGGATTGCAATTCTAGATTTACAATCAATCAAAATAATGCTAAGTAAGTAAATCGCTTGAATGTAAAAAGAGCACAAGAAAGCAAACCATAAATGACACAATCTCTTTTTATCGTGGTGTTCGGAGACTTGCCGGTTTTGCCTAGTCCACGTTGAGGTTAGCCCAAAAGAATTGGACCGGCTCCACGAATTAAGCCTTCCACCTTAAATCCACTAGTCGTAGCTCTTCCCTGCTCCGGGTAGGTGAGCTCCAACCTTCACACACACCGGGCATTTTCACAATCTTCTTTGAGAAGATCACTAGGAACGACGTCTCCAACGCCGTCTAGGAGTCGGCAAACTCCAAGAGTAATAAGTCAAGCCTCTTGCTTGACTCTCACCATGTGCAACAAATGCACAAGTTCAAGTGGATACAAAATCCACCTCTAGATGCAACACATGCAACTAGAGACCTCTCTCCTTACTCACAAGGTGCAACACATGCACAAATGAGAGGAGAAGCTCACGCTAGCTCAAAAGAGAGAAATGGAGTGCCAAAAACCTAATCCCAGCCGGCCACAAGGGAGTATTTATAGCCCACACATCAAAACTATTCGTTGGAGTAAAATCAGGTTTTTCAGAAGTACCGCCGTTATAGGAGCGGTACTTCCGCTGCCCATCATAATAGCTAGAAACATAGCCGTTATTCAGTCATTTGTGGAACTACCGCAGTTATAACAGTGATACTTCCTTTTTCGGAACTACCGCAGTTATACGGGTGGTACTTTTGTTTTTAGTTTTTCAGTAAAGACAGCACTCGGAAATACGGTCATAACTTTTGATTCCGATGTCGGAATTGAGTGATCTTAGACTCTATGGAAAGATTATTCAGAGGGCTACACAACCCATCTATTTGTATGCTCTCAAGCACATTAGATCAATGTAGAAATCACAAGATATCCAAAGACTCACTACCATGGTCTAATGTCAAAGAAAATAGCAATAAACAATTTTAGACCATGCCAAGGGATAATGCATGATCTCTAACTTTTGTAAAATACATTTGCAAACTTAGATCATGCTACAAGGATTAGGTACATGGACTTCAACCTTTTGCAAAACACATTTGCAAAGTAGTCACATGTTATAAGGATTAGATGCTTGAGACTCAACTATTTGCAAAACACATTCGCAAATAATGGCATCATGCCATAGAGAGCTAGAGCAAGCAGGATTGAGCTATCAACACATGATGAAACTCAAGCTACTAGACAAGACCCCTCTTAATAATACGGCAAGCCTATACTAGCAACCCGATCTTCCAACCAAACACCAAGACCGGTAAAAGACTAGAAACACATCCTTAGTTGTCGGAACCCGGAGCGGCAACTCCAGGATCCTCTGTGTAGATCGCACTAGTCCAGGATCAGCTAGTGCACACAGCGGATAACAAAGATAAATACCAAGCAAAATGACAGTATTATTCCAAATAAAAGAGTATGGCCTTATGGCCAGTGTTTACATCATCGCCCATTGGCAAACATTATTCATAGCAAAGGAAACTGCGGAAGCAAGCTGGAAAAAGCGAAGCCCAAGTCTGCCCACAGGCAAACGACGGCAAGACGTGTCCTACTCATCCTGGTCCTCACCGTAGTCGACGTAGTCCTCCTCTGTGATGAGACAGCAAGAGTGAGCACAAACTTGTACTCCGCAAGCCACACGGGAAAAATGCAATATAATGCTTAAGGCCACAAGGGAAGGCATATAGGGTTAGTTGTGCAGAAAATAGCATTTCAAAGAATACAATAAATAGATTAAAACTGCTGAATTTAATACAATAAGTAAAAACAATAACTGCAATTAAAATTAATACCGTTAGTGCAGACTCCGACCAAACACTAACCTACTCTCGGGCATCCCACCCGGTCCATCTTTCCCAAAAGATTTCACGTGGCTCTGACCACAAGGTTTTATAAATCATTTTAAAACCAAAGTCTAATCCATGAAAAACTTTACTCAGCATGCCCATGACCGTGGGCACGGCTATCCAGGATAGATTATACACTCTGCAGAGGTTGTACAGCTTTATCCACAAGACACGATCATCCCGTTTTACCACTAGATTACACACTTCCTTAGGTGTGCGGTTAGGAGTCGTGACAAGGCCTTTACAATGCAAAGCCGTCAACCTGGCCAAGCCAACTCTAAGATTTCACCCCAGTAAGGACTCCACCAGACCGGGACCCCCTCTTGAGCCGAGTGAGACTTCTCATGGCCTACGCCACGCTCACTTTCATCCTACGACATGACCCAGGTTGGGACCCGCAAATTATTCAGCCAGGGCTGTCCCATACCAGCCTTGTGGTAGTACGCTAGGGCTTTGCAACAGTAGCTCACAGACCGGTCCTTAATTCGACTTAGGCTCAACCACATACCCCCTGTGCCCGACAATCAACACTGTGTCTCCGAACAACAGTGCATGCCTGCACCCACCACCCAACCATTAGCCTAAGTCTAAACCAGATTTTATATTTTATTTTGAAAATATTTCATAATCCTTCTTGACTCACCGAAGTCAAGAATACAGTTCAAAAGCTTATCATTTTATGTGAAAAGGGGTATCCTAAAATCAAAATTATGTCTAAGCAGATCTAAGCATTTGATTTAGAAATTCTCCAGCCAATACTAGTGTACTAACTAGAGTTTGATTCTAAGGTGACAAGGTATAATGATTTGCAATGCCAAAGGAGGTAATAACAAACATGTATTAACTAAATTTAAAACTGAATTGAAATACATTGAATAAAAATACGCATGCAATATAATTTAAAACAACATAATTTTATTTGAAATCCTGGGATCAACATGATCAAGGAGTGTGACTTGCCTTACTCCTCAAGTGGGTGTGAATCGTCGTCGAAGAATTCTCCGGAATCGTCGCAGTCTACACGTGAAAATAACTCAAATAAAATCCAAATAAATTCAAATAAATTCAAATTGACTTCAAACATTTGAGTTGAGGCCATAAATGGATAGAGGGGAATTTTTTTGATGAATTTAGAAATTTGAATGGGCCAAATCGGAGTTAAAACGAGGGAGAACGGGCTCCGGGAAGTTTGAAAAGAGAGAAAATAGAAAAAAGGATTTTTTTGAATTATTTTTCTAAAGGAAAAGATTTTATGGCGTTAGCATTGCGTCAGCCAGGGATTTTAATTTTCGGCCGAAATATTTTTCAACGGGAAATTTGGGTTTAAGGCGTCAGCATGACGTCTGCATGGGGTAAATCCCACTGACAGGTGGGCCATGGGTCCATGGACCGAGCCCACAGAGGAGAGGGAATGGTGAGGTGGCACGGGTGGCAGGGCCGTGCTGACGTGGTTCCGGCGGGGCGAGCTGGGCCGACGCAGCGCCGACGTGGCGCTGACACGGCGCCACACCACCTGCCACGTCGGCACGGGTGGCGTTGCCGGCCAGAGGCGTACGGGGACGGCGTGCTCGCCTGCGCTCCGGCGGGAGGCAACCGGCGACGAGCGGCGCAGGAGGGAGAGGAGGCGTGGGGGAACCCGGGGAGGGGCATGATCCTTACCGGCGACGAGCGAAGACGGCTGGCGGCGAGGGGAGAGCGGCAGCGGTTCGGGCCTTACGCGGCGGTGGAGCTCCGGTGGTGGAGAGGCGCGGATGAGGGGCGGCCGGGGTCGAGGGCGGCGCGGTGAAGCCGGAGGCGGCGTCGGCCGGCGCGAGGGCGACCGAGTCGGGCGCAATTGCTCGCCGGAGCAATTATGACGGCGGCGGCGGCGAAAGCACAATGCGGGGGCAGAGGCGCTCGGGAGGAGGAGGGAGAGGGCGAAGAGGTGGTGCGGGTGGAAGGAGGGGCCGGAGGAGGGTTTTTATAGGGTCGGGGAGGGGAGGGCGGCCGGGGATTGCTCGCCGTTGATTACGGGCGGCGGCGATTGCGGAGGGGGAAGGAAGGAAAGGGCGGCCGTAGAAGGAAGGGAATCGGGGGAGGAAGAAGAAGGAAAGGCGCGGGTCACACGGGCGGCGGAAAAAGAAAAGCAATCCCGGCGGGGCAAGGGCGGCGAAGATGGCGGCGGAGATGGTGCGGTCGAGTGGGAGGAAGGAGACGACGCGGGGACGGGGACGAAACTGACAGGCGGGCCCGGCCTGTCAGTGGGGCCGAGAGGGGAACAGAGCCAACGGCTCCGACGGCGCCACGCCGAGGGGCACGGATCGGGCGGTCAAGCGGGGAGAGGGGTGCGGACGGCAGATGGGCCGTGGCGGGGTGGCGTGGCCACATCGGGCCCGACCACGTGTCGGCCCGAGAGGTAGGCGGGGTGGAGCGCGGCGGCGACGTGGGCGGCATCTGGCCGTCCACGTGGCGGCCGGAGGGGGAGGGTTGGGTTTTGGATTTTTAATTTTATTTTCTTGATTTTCAGAAAACCCGAGAAATTACAATAAAGCTCAGAAAAATATGAAATAAATCCCAAAAATTTCAGAAAAATTCACAGAAGCTTCTGAAATTATTTGGAACCCAAATAAAATATTTCAACACCTCCCTGCATTGAAATTCAAATTTTGACTTTCCTTTTAAAATATTTTTTAACCTTTAAATAATTTTTTAAAATTCCAAAGAAACTTTGGGATGTTACAAACCTACCCCCCTAAACAGAATCTCGACCCCGAGATTCGAACAGGCTAGCAGAAGAGATGGGGATGGTTGGCTTTCAGGTCCTCTTCTCTTTCCCAAGTGGCTTCATCCTCGGTATGATTACTCCATTGCACTCGACAGAAACGAATTGACTTCCTTCTGGTTTGGTGCTCTGATGTCTCAAGGATCTTGATAGGATGCTCTCGATAGGTGAGGTCTTCTTGTAAGTCAAGAGTTTCGAGTTCTGCCTGCTCTGTGGGTACTTGAAGGCACTTCTTGAGTTGCGAGACATGAAAGACGTTGTGTACCCCTGACAAGGTTGATGGCAATTCCAACTAGTAAGCAACTTCTCCTTTACGCTCCAAAATCTTGAACAGCCTCACAAACCTTGGTGCGAGCTTTCCTTTTGTTTGAAACCTTTTTACTCCACGAAGCGGGGACACTATTAGATAAACTAAATCGCCTATCTCAAAGGTCAAATCACGTCGTCGGTCTGGGGGTGATAGGCTGTGCTGAAATTAAGTCGGCTACCAAGTTCCTCATGCAGTTTCTGCCAGAACCTAGAGGTGAACTGGCTTCCTCGATCTGACACAATTCTCTTGGGGACTCCATGCAGACACACAATTCTAGCCATATATATTTCTGCTAACTTGCTTCCCGAATATGTAGTCTTGACTGGTATGAAATGTGCTACTTTGGTTAATCGATCTATGATGACCCAGATGGAGTCGTAGCCGTACTGTGTTCTGGGTAGTCCTGTAATGAAGTCCATGCCTATATCTTCCCACTTCCAATCCGGAATCGGCAAAGGTTGCAACAATCCTGCAGGTTTCTGATGATCTACCTTGACCTTCTGGCAGGTGTCACAGGCTTCTATGAATTCAGCAATCTCCCTTTTCATGCTAACCCACCAATACCTTTCTCTAAGATCTTGGTACATTTTCGTACGTCCCGGGTGAATGGAGTAAGGGGTCTCGTGGGCTTCTCGCAGTATCATCTCTTTAATTTGTTGATTGTTGGGTACACAGATACGGTTTTCATACCAAACTGTTCCACGTTCATCCTCACTGAATCCTATAGCTTTACCCCGTCTCATGTTCTTTCTGATCTCCTGAATGTCTTCGTCTACTTTTTGTGCTTCATGAATTTGGTCCGCCAAGGTTGGTTGGACTTCTAGGACAGAAAGTATGCTTCTTGAGGCTGGGTTTAAATTTAGACGGGCAACTTCTTCCTGAAGTTGAGTTTGGACTTCGTCTGGCAAGGGATAGGCTTTCCTGCTTAATGCATCTGCTACGACATTGGCCTTGCCCGGGTGGTAGTGTATCCCAATATTATAGTCTTTGATCAACTCCATCCATCGGCGTTGCCTTAGGTTGAGCTCTGCCTGAGTGAAAATGTATTTTAGGCTTTTATGGTCTGTATAGATTTCGCAACGGTTACCTAAGAGATAGTGTTGCCAAATCTTCAAGGCATGGACCACGGCTGCCAATTCTAAATCATGGGTAGGATAATTGCACTCGTGCGGCCTTAGATAGCGAGACGCATAGGCTACCACTTTGCCTTCTTGCATCAAGACACATCCCAGTCCTTGCCGGGAGGCGTCACAAAATACCTCAAAGTCCTTGCGGATGTCGGGCAAAACAAGTACTGGAGTAGTCACCAATCTCTTTTTGAGGGTCTGAAAACTTTGCTCACAGGCTTTTGTCCATTCGAATTTCTTATCCTTCTTCAGGAGTTGGGTCATAGGCTTGGCTATTTCGCTGAATCCTGCTATGAAACGGCGATAATATCCAGCGAGTCCGAGAAAACTTCTAACTTCTGTTACCGAGGTAGGTTGCTTCCAATCTACTACCGCCTCAATTTTCAAAGGATCTACTGCAATTCCTTCAGCAGATATTACGTGTCCCAAAAAGGCCACCTTACTCAACCAAAATTCACACTTGCTGAACTTGGCGTAGAGTTGATGTTCTCTCAATTTTTCCAGGACCATTCGGAGATGTTCCTCATGCTCTTTCTCATCCTTAGAGTATATGAGAATGTCATCAATAAAGACTACTACGAATTTATCCAAGAATTCCATGAACACCTTATTCATTAGACTCATGAAGTAAGCAGGTGCATTCATCAATCCGAAGGACATAACGGTGAATTCATATTGACCATAACGAGTGGAGAAGGCAGTTTTGGGTATATCCTCCTCCCTAATCTTTAGCTGATGGTATCCTGATCTGAGGTCTATCTTAGAGAACACTTTGGCTCCTTTCAACTGGTCGAACATGTCGTCGATTCTAGGCAAAGGGTATTTGTTTTTAATGGTGGCTTCGTTGAGTGCTCGATAGTCGGCACACATCCTCATACTACCATCTTTCTTCTTGACAAAGAGAACAGGTGCTCCCCAAGGAGATGAACTTGGTCA
This sequence comes from Dendrocalamus latiflorus, assembly GCA_017311315.1. NCBI lineage: Eukaryota > Viridiplantae > Streptophyta > Magnoliopsida > Poales > Poaceae > Dendrocalamus > Dendrocalamus latiflorus. Next base: position 4,931,259 of record CM029640.1, on the reverse strand, counting down.
AACATAGCCTTTATCCTCTAGCTCTTGTATTTGCTTTTTCAGTTCGGCTAGCTCGTTGGCGAGCATCCTATATGGTCTCTTGGAAATAGGAGCAGTACCCGGGACTAAGTCACTCAGGAACTCAATGTCCCTGTCAGGAGGCATTCCCAGAAGGTCTTCTGGAAATACATTAGGGTATTCACTAACAATGGGTACTTCCTCCACTTCTTGAAGTTGGTTAAGGGTACACTCCTCAACTCTTGGAATGGCCGGGGTGAAAGTCACTTCTACTCCTTGTCCATTGGTGAGGGTGATGGATCTGGTGGCACATTCAATATGCCCTTTATTTGTAGAAAGCCAGTTCATTCCAAGAATAACATCCAGCCCTTGGGATTCTAAAATTATCAGGTCGACGATGAATGGTATTCCCTCTATGAGCAGGTTCACCTTTGGGCATAAGGTTTTAGCTCTCATCTCCGCTCCAGGGGATTGAACTAGCATGGGAAAACTAAGAGGAACCGAACCCATCCCATTCTTATCCACAAAAGCTTTAGAAATGAAGGAATGCGATGCTCCGGAATCAAATAAAACTGAAGCTGGTACTGAGTTAACCAAAAACGTACCCAAGACGACGTCCGGTGCGTTGACAGCTTCTTCGGCCGTGATGTGATTCACACGTCCCTTCACGAAAGCCTGGGGCTTTTTGGAGACTTGCCCCGAGTTTTGTCCTCCCGTGTTGGCCATGGCTTGCAGCTTCTTGGGACAGGCCTTGGCGAAGTGTCCAGCTTCCTTGCAGTAGAAACAAATCACTCCATCAGCGGGTGTAGAATTCTTGGTTACTTGACCTCCAGCAGGTGTTCCACAAGAAAGCGGTGGGGTAAAGCGGTTGGCTTGCTGCGGTGCTCGATTCACCAAAGTCCTGAAGTTACTTGGCTGTGGTGGAGTATTGCGGGCCTTGGGAAAACCACCGGGATTAACCCTTTGAGTAGCCATCTTCCTCTTCCTGCTTTCAATTTCCACTTGCTTGCCCTCCTGACGGATAGCTTTGCTAACCAGCTGGTGGAAATCGGCGTAGTCATGAGAGATCAACTGCACAGCTATGGTGTCATTGAGGCCTTCGAGAAACCTCTCCTGCTTGGCTTCGTCCGTGGCCACATCCTCGGGAGCGCACCGGGCCAGCTGGTTGAATTTCTGCAAATATTCACTCACGGTACGTCCTCCTTGACGGAGTGCCCTGAACTCCTTCTTAAGGGTGATGGTGCCAGTCGGGATATGGGCCTTGCGGAAGTTGCGCCTGAACTCCTCCCAAGTAATAGCCTGTGCGTTACCATGAGCGGCAGTGAAAGTATCCCACCACTCCGAAGCATGCCCATTCAATTGGTGGGAGGCGAACAGAACTCGCTCCCTGTCGCTGCACTGAAGGATGTCTAACTTCTTGCCGATAGCTCGCAGCTAGTCATCCGCATCCATTGGGTCGGCACTGTTGCTGAAAGTTGGAGGACGCATTCTCATAAACTCCGAAAGGCGGGGTGCAGGTGTTTGAGTGATTGCGACAGGATTTGATGGGGCAGGGTTATTTATGGTCTGGACCAGCAGCTGATTGAGTTGATTTTGGTTAGCCATCATCTGGGCCCAATCAGGTCCGTTGGTTGGAGGAGGCGGGGGAATCTCATTGTTGTGAGCGCCATTGCTGTTGTTCCGGGTGTTTACCATCTGCTTGATGCTTCAGGAGAGTTAGGGATAGATTTGCTAAGAGGGGTTTGTATGCCCATCCCAAAACAACCAAAGAACACCACAAAGATAACGATAAACAAAAGCAACTTCGAATATTATTAATAAGCAACTTCGAAAAGCGATAAACTAAGGTTGGGGCTGATGACAAAGGATTCACAGCTCACCAACAACGCCAATTTATTACATTATTAATATAACTCTAAGACATCCTAGGGTGCTGGCTGAAACTGGGCTAAGTACTTGGTCTTGTCCCCGGTGTGACGCTTCTTGGGTGGGGTCTCAAAGTTGGATCCAGTGGTTGAAGAACTCTCATCACTAACCCGTAGTGCAGCTAACTCTGCCTCAGCTCGCTGAAGTTTGAATGTGGTGTAACTTAGTTCATCCAAAGCGGCTTGATAGGCGTAGTCCAAAGACCGCGTCAACTCCACCCGAGGGTTATCTTCCATCTCCGTGGATGCAAAGATGCTGGTGAAGCTTGCAGGGTATCTCCAGGGGTAATATCGGAACTCAGTGTCTCGAAGTTCTCGAGCGTAGAGCTCCCTTAGCTGACGAATGGCCTCGCGTGCAGCATCTTGAATACCGGTGAAAATGGTATCCCGTCTCTGCGGAGCGTCGAAGATGTGGAAGGCAGCGGTATCTCCGATCCTGGCGTAGATCCGAACTTCTACTCTCCAAGACTCTTGTGTCCCGATGTTGTGCAGGTAACCATGGTAAATTGGGCGTGCCTCGAATCCTAACTTTCGCAGGAGGTTCCAAAGGCAGTTGACCAAGTACCCGGCTTGGGTGCCAAAGGTGGAGTGGGTAGGGGTCTCGGCCATCTACAAATTTGAGAAGGCAAGTGTTAGAAAACAACTTTTGAAGAAAATAATAGAAGCGAGTTAAGAAATTACGAGAGCTTTTAAAAATTAAGTTTGTAGAAATAGCTCCTTAGGATGATCCAGTTCTATTCTATCTACGGTCACGTCTTGGGGTCATTAGGGCTCTGATACCATCTTTGTCGGAACTCGGAGCGGCAACTCCAGGATCCTCTGTGTAGATCGCACTAGTCCAGGATCAGCTAGTGCACACAGCGGATAACAAAGATAAATACCAAGCAAAATGACAGTATTATTCCAAATAAAAGAGTATGGCCTTATGGCCAGTGTTTACATCATCGCCCATTGGCAAACATTATTCATAGCAAAGGAAACTGCGGAAGCAAGCTGGAAAAAGCGAAGCCCAAGTCTGCCCACAGGCAAACGACGGCAAGACGTGTCCTACTCATCCTGGTCCTCACCGTAGTCGACGTAGTCCTCCTCTGTGATGAGACAGCAAGAGTGAGCACAAACTTGTACTCCGCAAGCCACACGGGAAAAATGCAATATAATGCTTAAGGCCACAAGGGAAGGCATATAGGGTTAGTTGTGCAGAAAATAGCATTTCAAAGAATACAATAAATAGATTAAAACTGCTGAATTTAATACAATAAGTAAAAACAATAACTGCAATTAAAATTAATACCGTTAGTGCAGACTCCGACCAAACACTAACCTACTCTCGGGCATCCCACCCGGTCCATCTTTCCCAAAAGATTTCACGTGGCTCTGACCACAAGGTTTTATAAATCATTTTAAAACCAAAGTCTAATCCATGAAAAACTTTACTCAGCATGCCCATGACCGTGGGCACGGCTATCCAGGATAGATTATACACTCTGCAGAGGTTGTACAGCTTTATCCACAAGACACGATCATCCCGTTTTACCACTAGATTACACACTTCCTTAGGTGTGCGGTTAGGAGTTGTGACAAGGCCTCTACAATGCAAAGCCGTCAACATGGCCAAGCCAACTCTAAGGTTTCACCCCAGTAAGGACTCCACCAGACCGGGACCCCCTCTTGAGCCGAGTGAGACTTCTCATGGCCTACGCCACGCTCACTTTCATCCTACGACATGACCCAGGTTGGGACCCGCAAATTATTCAGCCAGGGCTGTCCCATACCAGCCTTGTGGTAGTACGCTAGGGCTTTGCAACAGTAGCTCACAGACCGGTCCTTAATTCGACTTAGGCTCAACCACATACCCCCTGTGCCCGACAATCGACACTGTGTCTCCGAACAACAGTGCATGCCTGCACCCACCACCCAACCATTAGCCTAAGTCTAAACCAGATTTTATATTTTATTTTGAAAATATTTCATAATCCTTCTTGACTCACCGAAGTCAAGAATACAGTTCAAAAGCTTATCATTTTATGTGAAAAGGGGTATCCTAAAATCAAAATTATGTCTAAGCAGATCTAAGCATTTGATTTAGAAATTCTCCAGCCAATACTAGTGTACTAACTAGAGTTTGATTCTAAGGTGACAAGGTATAAGGATTTGCAATGCCAAAGGAGGTAATAACAAACAGGTATTAACTAAATTCAAAACTGAATTGAAATACATTGAATAAAAATACGCATGCAATATAATTTAAAACAACATAATTTTATTTGAAATTCTGGGATCAACATGATTAAGGAGTGTGACTTGCCTTGCTCCTCAAGTGGGTGTGAATCGTCGTCGAAGAATTCTCCGGAATCGTCGCAGTCTACACGTGAAAATAAATCAAATAAAATCCAAATAAATTCAAATAAATTCAAATTTACTTCAAAAATTTGAGTTGAGGCTAGAAATGTATAGAGGGAAATTTTTGATGAATTTAGAAATTTGAATGGGCCAAATCGGAGTTAAAACGAGGGAGAACAGGCTCCGGGAAGTTTGAAAAGAGAGAAAATAGAAAAATGGATTTTCTGGAATTATTTTTCTAAAGGAAAAGATTTTATGGCGTCAGCATTGCGTCAGCCAGGGATTTTAATTTTCGGCCGAAATATTTTTCAACGGGAATTTTGGGTTTAATGCGTCAGCTTGGGGTAAATCCCACTGACAGGTGGGCCATGGGTCCATGGACCGAGCCCACAAAGGAGAGGGAATGGCGAGGTGGCATGGGTGGCGGGGCCGTGCTGACGTGGTACCGGCGGGGCGAGCTGGGCCGACGTGGCGCTGACACGGCGCCACACCACCTGCCACGTCGGAACGGGTGGCGTTGCCGGCCGGAGGCGTACGGGGACGGCGTGCTCACCTACGCTCCGGCGGGAGGCAACCGGCGACGAGCGGCGCAGGAGGGAGAGGAGGCGCGAGGGAACCCGGGGAGGGGCATGATCCTTACCGACGGCGAGCGAAGATGGCCGGCGGTGAGGGGAGAGCGGCGACGGTTTGGGCCTTACGCAGCGACGGAGCTCCGGTGGCAGAGAGGGGCGGATGAGGGGCGGCCGGGGTCGAGGGCGGCGCGGTGAAGTCGGAGGCGGCGTCGGCCGGCGCGAGGGCGACCGAGTCGGGCGCAATTGCTCGCCGGAGCAATTATGACGGCGGCGGCGGAAGCACAATGCGGGGCCAGAGGCGCTCGGGAGGAGGAGGGAGAGGGTGAAGAGGTGGTGCGGGAGGAAGGAGGGGCCAGAGGAGGGTTTTTATAGGGTCGAGGAGGGGAGGGCGATTGCGGAGGGGGAAGGAAGGAAAGGGCGGCCGTAGAAGGAAGGGAATCGGGGGAGGAAGAAGAAGGAAAGGCGCGGGTCACACCGGTGGCGGAAAAAGGAAAGCAATCCCGGCGGGGCAAGGGCGGCGAAGATGGCGGCGGAGACGATGCAGTCGAGCGGGAGGAAGGAGATGGCGCGGGGACGGGGACGAAACTGACAGGCGGGCCCGGCCTGTCAGCGGGGCCGAGAGGGGAACGGAGCCGATGGCTCCGACGGCGCCACGCCGAGGGGCACGGATCGGGCGGTCAAGCGGGGAGAGGGGCGCGGACGGCAGATGGGCCGTGGCGGGGTGGCGTGGCCACATCGGGCCCGACCACGTGGCGGCCGGAGGGGGAGGGTTGGGTTTTGGATTTTTAATTTTATTTTCTTGATTTTCAGAAAACCCGAGAAATTACAATAAAGCTCAGAAAAATATTAAATAAATCCCAAAAATTTCAGAAAAATTCACAGAAGCTTCTGAAATTATTTGGAACCCAAATAAAATATTTCAACACCTCCCTGCATTGCAATTCAAATTTTGACTTTCCTTTTAAAATACTTTTTAACCTTTAAATAATTATTTAAAATTCCAAAGAAAGTTTGGGATGTTACATTAGCCCTAGCTAATTATACCTTTGTCTTGAGCATCCTCTTGAAGTTTGACGACATACATCTTCACTTCAAGTTCGGGTCATTGTCTTCTCTCGACTTGATGATCAACTCATGACCATCTTCTTGATCAACTCATGAACATCTTCTCTTCGGAATCTTGATATGCATCAACACATGATGCATTATCTTCTTGATAACCTTCAACTCATGAAGTCATCTAAAGTCATAATCATCATGGAATCTAACCTATTTATCCAACTCATGGAAAATGTTAGTCCTACAAATCGATTGTCATTAATTACCAAAACTCACCATTAACTCATAATGGAGGGACTAGATTCTCAATCTTTCTCTTTTGGTAATTGATGACAATGTCAACAAATAATGAGATAATGAATTGAATATCAAACCGTTTAAACTTAAAGTACGGTACTACCGCCATCTAAGGTCAAGTAGTTCCGTTCTCCGATAGTTCCGATTTCTGAAGCGGTACTTTCGTTTGTCTCGAGGGCCAAATCTCGGCGCTCTCTGGAAAAAAGGTTCCGCCCCATAAATTCGGAACTTCCGGAGTCTGGTAGTACCGCTCAGGAGTTGCGGTCATACCGCGCTGCGGTAGTTCCGCCGTTCAAACTTCGGTACTACCGATTATCCTGACAATGCATAGTTGGATTTAGAATTTAAATTCAAATGCATGTATGACCTTTGTCTCGAGCTATGTCGATCCTCTTATCAAACTTAGCATGCATCTACAAGTCGTCAAGCAAAATCCGGGACTAAATCTTTCAAACACTTGATAATCATGTTAGACCCATACACAAATAATTGAGTATAAATCAATATGAGTCAATGTGAGTATATGCACCATTTTTATATACTCAAAGGATATGTTTCAAAGTAGAGATCCCAGTATATATGAAAAATGAAATATGGATCAATACTAATAAAACCACAAAACATAGAGTGAACTCCCCCTAAATGTGTGCATACAAGTGTGTGTAATGAAGAAATATGCACATATTCATTTTAGACTATTGATGGAGTTCATTCTATATTTTGGATCCAAGGAATGCACTAATATATAAGAATGTGGTTTTGAATGCATACCTTTTTGATTTCACCTTTTCATTCTAATGAGACTAAGCAACATCATAATCAATAACCAAGGTTAGTCTCACAATTGCATTTGTCATTATCATCAAGACTTCATAATTCTATTTGTCATTATCACTAAAACCAACTTAAACGGAGCTTGATCTTTCAGGTAGCCATAGAGCGGTTTCGGGGACTGCAAGTAGATGGGAGAGGTTGTTAGTGCGTACTTTGAAAGAAAAATAGTAGGGGGACACACTGCAACTGGTCCTTACCGGCTGTCGATAGCTGCTCGTGTCCTGACAACGGTAGGGATAGTTACAAGAGTAGTTTGCACAACCCCAGTAACGCATGTCTAGACTGAGTTGCTGCTCCAACTTGAAGAATTTGCATCGGCCCCTACACCAACAAAGGGGCGGTGTCTCCCTCTCGGGCGGTTGTTGTGGCGAACATTCAGTTGGAATGTTTACGATGGGGTTGCTGCTATGAGGGTGTCATTGCAGGGAGGTACCCTCCTGGCATGCTCCGCTTGTTCACCGTGGGCCGCTGCGGCCCTTACTTGTTTGTCGCGGACCGTAGTAGACCTTGCTAGTTCACGGTTCTTCTCCCATTGCTTCATCATCTTGTTCCCTCCACATAGCCCTTCCATGCAGCAATGTGTATCAATGGTCTTAACTCCTATCTAATGTGCGTGGGAGACCAGCTACAAAGCCCTTGTTTGACAATGCTGCACACCTCAGGGTCCAAGGAGAAGCTACGGGTGAACCAGTATATCACATCTGCGATTCGAGCATTCTCACCGTTTGGGTGTGCCAGAGTGGCTTGCGCAAAACTTCTCAAGTCAACACCATTCGGACCTTCACGAATAGTACCAATACCGTAATGCACTTTCAATGTAGTGGGTATCGGCATTCTGATGTCTGCCTGCAAACATTTTCAATGTTGCTACTAGTCAAATCGCATCGCACGATATGAAACTACTGCTATACTATAATTTACATTTCTATGACCGTTCACCTATCTTGAACTACTACATTACCCTCATAGCATAACCTCTCCTCATTCGCACCGCCACCGCTCTCTATCCTCCACCCCAATACGTATCAACTCCCTATCTGCTCCCACGCACACCGATGTTGCTTTTCTTTTGCTACTCGAGCTCTCTCCTATTGTAAATTATTCCTAATGGGTTTCGACAATTTACGTGACATAATGATTTAAATGCCAATATACTAGTTCTAATGGTACAAGTGTATTTTCAATGTACTAATGGCATTCCATTCGTTCATAATAAATCGTAAATGTTATCTAATAATGTTTTGCACGAAATGAACTATTTACTTTGTACAAAAATATTGACTAAATTTTCTATGACTATAATTATGTACGGATGTTAATTTTCTACGATGCAAATTTTGCATACAATATTGACTAATTTTTCTATAACTTGAATTTTCTATGGATACTTATTTTCTATGGATGCTAAACCCTACAACTATAATTTTCTACGAATGTCAGATTTCTATAACTATATTGACTAATTTTTTTGCAACTATAATATTTACTAAATTTTCTAGAACTATAATTTTCTACGGATGCTAATTTTCCATCACTATGTCAGTTATTTTTTTACAACTATTTACTTTATAGCAAAGTTCTACAACTTTAATTTCATATGGATTCTAATTTTACACTAAATAAACTTTTTACTTTATACAAAAATATTGACTAAAACATAAAAAAATATTTACATCGTAGAAGTAGTAGAACCTCTCCTCTCCTTTCCTCTCTTCTCTTCTTCTTTCTTTCTCTTCTTTCCTCGCGCGCTATACTGGAATCGGCCGCTTGGCCGAGGGCTCGGCCAAGCGGTCGAATATATATCGCATCCAGTCGCCGAACGATTGGGCAATTGGACACTGAAGTCACCCAACGGTTGGGCGATAACATCCAGTCGCCCCACTCTTCGGCGACTGCAAATATGTTGCCCAACGGACCACCTACTGCATTCATGTCGCGTGGCCGTTGGGCGATAGGTTTCAGTCGCCTAACGGCTAGGCGACTGGAGCCCATTCTGATAAAACATTTTTTGCGTGGATATATTTCTGTAATTTTGAATAAAAATAGATTATTTAAAAAATTCGAACAGAGGCAACTACTCAGGGCTATTTGCCTATTTGGGCAAGTCGAAAATTTTCAGTGGTATTTTTGCAAACCCATTTCAAATGAGTGCTGTGAGAGCAATTTTCTCTTTTCTCTATTCCCAAAAGAAGTACTCCATTTTGATTTTAAGGCCGCGCTCCACTGGGTTGGGCTGCAGCTTATTGCACTGTGCGCTACCGTTTAGTAATTATTTTTTGTATTGTAGCTGTTGTTAACTTTTTTAGCGTAATTAATTTTTAAAAAAGAAAAAGGTTACGTCATCATGACAATGCAAAGAAGTAAGAAAAAATGCAAAAGCCAAAAAACCAAAAAGCCAGAAAAAGATGAAATTAAGAAATTAAAAACTAGAAGCTAAAAGCTGAAGCTCAATAGAGCGGGACCGATGTGGCCTCTAAACTAGTACAACACACTAAAGTCTTTTTCAAGACAACTTAATAGTTACTCCCCCAAGTCACAAAGCAAGCCATTTTGAACATAGATATGGTTTCCAAAATGCAACTTTGACATCTTATTTCTATTAAATATATTTATAAAAAACATAATACAATTATAATATCACAAAATTATCTTTCGGGACAAATCTACACATGTCGTTTTCATGTGTCCAATCTAAATGTACAAAAAGATAATGATAGACAAAAATATAATGTTTAACTGCACATAACTCAAAAGACTCCTTTTTAGGGATAATTGACTATATGCCACTGCAATCGTGTTTGGTCTAAAAATGTCACTGCAATCATGTTCCTTTGAAAAATGGAGTACTTCTTTTATAATGGTATTTATATGAGTATGAGATGATTAGAGTGGTATTTATCTACACAAAAAAATACAAATCGGAATTAATATAAAATCGGCTTGTATTGATCATAATGGCATCAATAATAGCCCATTTTGAGTAGACCTCTCTTGTGTCGATATGTATTTCGTCCATACAAAAAAATCAAAATACAAAAGGTGTATTCATTAAAAATTCGCTAGTATTGAGCATAATGATATTTCTAAGAGTATTTCACGATTGGAGCGGTATTTTTCAAAAGAACACGATTACAGTGGTATTTTTCAGATTAAATACAGCTGCAATTGCATATAGTTAATTATTCCTTCTTTTTATGACCAAAGCGAGTACTACTCTAATTGGCGCTCCACACACACACTATCCATACTCGCCAACTAGGGATGAAAACGGTCGGAAACGGTCGGAAAACTCCTCAACCGTTTTCTATTTCTACATTTGAATACGAAAACGAAAGCGAAAGCGGTAAAGCCGGACACGAAAACGAACGCGAACTTACGGAATATCGAGAATTTCGAAAACGAACCAATTCGAACGGAATTATGTCGAACACGGTCGGTATACGAAAATTCAATACGGAATACCGACCTGTAGGACCAAGTGCATAACTGACATGCGTCATTTTTGCATATATTTTGCCATCATTTTACCATCATATTTTTCACATTTTAAGACCATTTGTCACCATTTACACGCTTTTCTATAATTAATTGCTCAATTTGGATCATTTTACATTTTTTTACGCTTTTCCGCAGGCCGGCGCGATCTAGGCGCATAAACGACAAATCTGGACTGCTCCATACAGACGTACGCATCAACACGAATGCGTAGGATCTTTTCGCGATGAAATCGGACTTCCGGAGGGCCAGAACAGAAGAAATGAAATGGGAGAAGGATCTATTTGTAAACCCTAGAAAATTTCGAGGACTAAAGCGCAAAATTCCAAAACCCCAATCTCCACAAAACACCGGCCGCCGCCCTATTTTTCGCCCGAGCCCGGTTTCTTCTTCCTTCTCCCCCTTTTTGCTCCTCCTCCCTTCTCCTCCACGTCCGGCCGCCGGCAAGCGCCGGGCCGCAGCTCGCCGGTACGCCTCCGCCGCTCCCCCACCGCACCTCCAGCGCCTACTCCACTGCCTTCCTCTTCCTCCGCCATATCTCGCTGGCGGCCACCTCTTCATTGCATTTGCCAACCGCAGCTCGCCTTCCTCGCCTCTCCTCCCGCCGATCTACTTCCCCATCTCGGCCGCCTCTCTCTCCTCCACATCCGCCGCCGCTTCTCCATCCGCAGCTCGCCACCATCTCGCCGCCATCCACCGCCGACTCCTCCTCCGTCCCCTTCTGCTCATCCACCACCGACGCCGTTGGCCGCCCCCTCTATTCCGCCTTGCCACTTCACCGCACTTCCTCTCCTACCTCGGCGCCGCCACTCATCACCACCCTCTACTCCGGCCGCCGCTCTTCCATCTCTTCCATCTCCGGCTGCCGTTCTAGATCCACACCGCCATCCTCTACCGCGCCGCCTACTCCCGTGTGCCCTCCTCCTCTACCTCTCCGTCGCCACCGAGCAGAGACGGATAGGAAGGGAAGGGGAGGAGACGGCCAGAGCAGAGGTTAGGGCTGGGGCGCTGGGCTAGTGGGCTGTGTGATCCGGCTGGGGCGTTGGGCTGTAAGTGGGCCAAATTCGGTTTAAACCGTATTTACAATACGGTATATTCCGAATAAAATGTAGAAAAGTAGAAAACGGTCGGAAAACACCTAAACCGTTTCCGCTCCGTTTTCGAATTTGGTATTCCGTATTTCGAACCGAATTCGAATTTGTCCGAAAATACGAATTCGATCGGGTCAAATGTAGAAAACGATGCAGTTCGGTATGGGATATTTCCGTTCCGTTTTCATCCCTATCGCCAACACAAGACCCAATCTCTTAGCACAAACAAATTTTTTTGAGATGTCCAGGTAATCAAACCCACGGCCACTCTTTTCCAGACCATGAGTATACACTCTCGTTTTGGTACACGTGTGACTGCCAGCATCGGACTTCCAGTTGCATGGGCCATGACGGGAGCTCAGTATGTGTGTTTATGCCTGTACCCTTGCAAGCAAGTTAACGTGGATGCATGGCGCGCGCGAGTTTATCGGTGGCCTCGAGCCCTACTTCCCCTCCCCTCCTTTCCCTTCCATCCATTTCCATTCCATCCTTCTCCCCCTCGCGTTTCCTCTATTTATGGTTGGGATCCTGCCATTCTTCGCTTCTCCTTCCTCTCGCCATCCCCATGAAGAAAGCCCGGTGATTATTGCATCTGGATCCAGATTGAGACGGTACGTACGAGACTGCATCTTTTAAGTGTTCTTTTCACTTGTGCTTCATGAGCTCCATAATGTGTTTTTTTTTATGCCGCTGGAAATCTGACGAGAGAGTTAAGAGCCTGTTTGGTTGGTCGTCACGATTTTTGCATAGAGCGTATGCATTCACTTGCAGCTCTTTGCGCATACTAGAATCTAAAATGAGATATGTAATCATGTGAGGTCGTAGATTTATTTTTGATCTCTATTTTTCTAGAGGTTTGTTAAGAAGATGTATTCCCCGATGCATATATATTGGATAGTGTTGTGTATACGTCTTCCTAGTAATTGCAATAAAATAAAATAAAATGAGAGATCTAAGACCATCTTTCCACCATCTTTAATATTGTGTTTTAACTGGTTCAAATGAGGAGAGAGAAGGTATTGAATCGATTCAATACATTGGAGAGGTTGACTTAAAAAAACGTATGGAGCCGGACTCTACTTAGGAGTCAATTCAAAACATTAAACAATTTATATGAACATTAAACAACTACATAGGAGAAAGTGCGGTTGATAGAAGATATTATTATTTTATGGTTTTTTAATGTAACATATATCTCAGTTATTAGTAGGATTGGTTGAATACATTGGAAAAAACAAGCTTAGTTCCTAAAATACATATGACATGACTTTGAATCGATATCGGTTCAATATACTCTTGCCACTCTTGTATTGAACAGATGTCGATTCAAAGTCATGCCACGTAAGCATTCTAGAAACTAAGTTTGTTTTTCTTCAATGTATTGAACTGATTCCTACAAAAAAAACTAGGACCCACGTTACATTAAAAAACCACAAAATAATAAATTTTTCTCTCAATCGCACTCTCTCCTATGTAGTTGGTTAATACTCATATGAATTGTTTAATGCTTTGAATAGTTTTTAGTTCTATGTATTTTTTGTTAGAATCGATCTCTTTAATGTATTGAATTCAATGATTTTTTTCTTATTTGAACAGGCTAAAATACAGTATTGGAGGTGGTTCACTCGCTGCATGTGCATTTGTTGATCACCCGCCATCCATTACAATATACAGGAATCCGTTGAGTTGACCCGCGCAATCTGCTCTGTACTGCAGCCGATCGGTCGGATGGACGGCAGGGATGGCGCCAAGATTGGTGAGACCACCCGTTAACTAGTCTGTCAGTCATCTTCCCTGCGCCGCCGCCCACGTCGTGCCACGCGCCTGACTTCCACTCCCACCTTTCCAACGGGCGACGCGAATTCCGCCCGCTTGACGAGTTCCTACGGGAGAGCGTTGCGCTGCTTGGATCGGATCGGCGGCGGCGAGTGATCCAGGGATGGAGGCGGCGGCAGATCTGAGCGCCGCGGCGTTGGCGCTGCAGGTGGACCTCCTGCAGCTGCCGCCGGAGATCCCCGCGCCGGGGGCGCCCGCGCTTCGCGGCGTACTCGACCGCCTCTTCGCGCACTGGCTCTCCCTCCCCGACACCGTCGCTCTGGTCAACTGCCTCGTCCAGAAGGCCAAGGCCAGCGGCGGCGGGGGACCGGGCATCGCGGGGGCCGCAATGCTGCCGTCGATGATGCTGCAGGGGGGCGCCTCCGTTCCGCCGCTCTCACCGAGGTCGCCGCGCCTTGCGAGGAGGCCCAGCGGCGTGGGCGCCGGCCAGCACAACCGCTCCGCGTCCCCGCTCCGGCCGGCCGCCGCGCGCCCCGCCAAGGAGGTCATACCGCAGGTACAAACGTTTCCACGATCCGTCGATCGATCGAGGGAGCCACCATCACCATTGTCGAGAGAGATAATCGTGTTGTCGATTTTGTTTGGCAGTTTTATTTCCAAGAGGGGCGCCCACCGCCGTATGAGCTGAAGAAGCAATGCGTATCTTTAGTTGACCAGCTCTTCGCCGGACACACCAATGGCCTTGGGATTCAAGGTGCGTCAAATGGGATGTGTCTTCCTGCTAATGTTGACAGATATATATGAACTGAAAATTTTCGTCTTGTTTCACAAGATAAGCTGGATTTTTTGAAGCAATTCTAATTAGATAAGTGACTGGTGTCAGGTTCTAGGATAGTTTGATTTGGTCCTTGCTGTTTTGATCTGATCGTATTTTATTTCAAATTCCTGCCCAAGTTTGTTATTTGGAATGGCTTTAAAACGCAGCCACAAATGTGCATTAAATTGTCGATTATGTTGATCACATCAAATTGTTCGTGAGACTGTCAACTAATATCTGTTTGTGTTTTTTTTCTCTCTTCTCATTCCACAATAGAATTTCGGATGGTTACCAGAGAGCTCTGCAATCTATCGTCGTTCTTCACCACTGTTCTTTTTGGAAAGATCGACAAGCAGAACACGGGATTCGTCAAAAGGTAGTTGACCACTTGTAATAGTATGCAGAACACAAAAATATTTTCTGTTAAATTGTGCATTATGGTAATTGCTTCCAGGGATGCCTTTATGGATTTCTGGGTGAATAGCAATATGATGACTATGGACAGTGCAACCCAAGTATTCACAATCTTGAAGCAACAAAATCACGATTACCTCACAAAGGTATGTCTCCTTTACCAAAAACATAAGTCTGGAGTGAAAGACTTCAGAAATGGATTAATTCAACGAAGCATGTTACTGGTTCATCATAGATGGCCTTCTCTAACCAATGTTCCATCATAATTTAGGATGATTTCAAACCGATTCTTCGAGACCTTTTGGACAACCATCCTGGCCTGGACTTCTTAAAGAGCACACCGGAATTTCAAGAAAGATATGGTAAAACTATCCATGGCATACCATCATCATTTAAATGAAATATTGAACCTCATACTGTATTTTCTTCTACTTATACAACAGTATTTTTCAGCTGAGACTGCCGTATATAGGATATTTTATTGCTTGAATCAAATTGGAAGTGGCCATCTTACACTAAGGGAGTTAAAGCGTGGAAATCTACTTGATTCGCTGCGACATGCTGATGATGAAGAGGATATCAATAAAGTTTTAAGGTGACATGTTCAAATCAAAATTTTGACATTTTTTGCTTCTCTCTTTCTATAGAAATTTCTTGGTCTGCAACAAGTGCAACATTAAACTTTCTTTATTTTATGTAGGTATTTCTCGTATGAGCATTTCTATGTGATATATTGCAAGTTCTGGGAGCTGGACACAGACCACGATTTCTTTATTGATAAAGAAAATCTTGTTAAGTACGGAAACCATGCATTGACATATAGGATTGCAGATAGAATTTTCTCAGAGGTTGGTATTCATTTTGTTCTACCAATTTCAACTTGTTCACTTATAATTGAGTTTATGCTGACAATTTTCAATTGATTTATAGGTTCCTAGGAAATTTACCAGCAAGATTGAAGGGAAAATGGGTTTTGAAGATTTTGTTCATTTTATATTATCTGAAGAGGACAAATCATCAGAACCAAGCCAGGAGTACTGGTAGGTCCAACTTTTGGTATTGCTGATGTTTGCTTTAATACCTCAATTGAACGATGCTCATGCTCCAGCTATTGTCAATACTACTGTAATGTTTATTGTTTTGTCTCACTTCCAATTGTGCATCACCCAGAATATACCATTGCGAGTTTATGCATTTCTACAATGATACGATTCTTCAAGTTTATACCTCTTATATAAACATCGGGACCATTTATCTACAACACTGCCACTACTACAGAAGACCGTATTACAGACGGTTCAAAAACGTTATCACAGACGGTTTTTTGAACCGTCTGAATTTATGGGTCAGTGATAATCGAAGGTTATCACAGACGGTTTTCGAACCGTCTGTGGTGTAAATATCACAGACGGATTGTAACTAAAAATCGTCTGTGATATCTAAATATCACAGACAGTTCTACTTAAAAACTGTCTGCGTTATTCTCTTCTACCCCTAAATCTATTTCTGTTTATTGGCTAGCCTCAGGAAATGCTAGCCATGCTCCCTGAAACAAGCAGATCAACATGTACATGTATACATCCAATTCACATCTCAATTCATTTCACAAACATAAAACATCCATTTCGTAAATCAATTAATTGAAATGAAAACAAGCAAATATAGTATGAAACATAGTACACATTTCATTTTTATTAAGATTAGAGCCTATCATTACAATATCCCAAAACAACAAACATGTTGCCTATCTAGCTAACACAACAAGAACAAAGAAAAGCAAATATCCTCTATGCCTAGACCTTCTCGCCCCTGATGCAGCGCACGAGCTGGATGTCTTTGACGCCCACCATCGTCGGCGTTGATTGAGCGTTGTCTTGTGCATCGTCTACTTCGTGGGGCTATTATGGTATGGGTCAAGGAGGAGGAGGAGAACAGCAAGGAGGAGGAGAACAGCAAAGAGGAGGATAACATCAATGAGGAGAACAGTAAGGAGGACGAGAACAGTAAGGAGGAGGAGAATAGAAAGGAGGCTGGGTTCTGGTGATTATTTATAGGAGAGGGAGTGCGAAATTTTTTGGCGCGGGACGGAGAGGCGGAGCTACGATCCGTGGGATGAGGATTGGTAGATTTCTATTGGCTAGGATTGGGTTGAGGAGGATCGACGGGCCCAGCGGTCAGATTATCACATACGGTTGGTAGCTAGAACCGTCTGTGATGAATGAATATCACAGACGGTTCTATATGCCAACCGTCTGTGAATTAGAGCACAAAATTTTATATACCGATGCAATATAAACAACTAGTCTGAAAAGATAAAATAGCAAAGTTTTATATGGCTTATATATACTCATTTTAAAGGTTTCGATACAACTTTTCAGTTGAAGCAAAATCCAAATTCTGAAAGGAAGACCAAGAAAAAGGGCAAAAACAGAAACCAAAAAACTTGCGACGCAGGTTTAGATCCAAAGATGGCCAATTTTCGGGGTCTTGGAGGGCGACTAGCGCGAGCCGGTCATTTTTTTTTGATCGGGCTCGTCATTAGCTTTCCAACGAGTACAAGAACGTCGAAAACGAACACCGTATGCAAAAGTTATGCCCGTTTTACTGAAGGTGTCTTAAAATTGAATCCTACTCGAACTCAGGCGGGAAATTATGAAATTGTGGGGAATTGCAAGGCGGGAAACATATCACAGACGGTTTTTAATACGAACCATCTATGATAACTTCATTATCACAGACGGTTTTTAATAAAAAAACCGTCTGTGATAATTCCAGATTATCACAGACGGTTTTAAATAAAAACCATCTGTGATACTGGAATATCACAGACGGTTCATCGGTAAGAACTGTTTGTGATACTCGTTTTCTCCGACGCCATCAACACAGACGGTGTCCAAATTAAAACCGTCTGTGTTAGTGTCGGTCACAGACGGTTTTGTCAAACTGTCTGTGATTTAGCGTCTAGTATTATGCTTTTTGTAGTAGTGTGCTAAAACTTCCCTTCTGAGAAAGATTTGGCAAAACATGGAGTGGAAAAGGTAGCGTTATTACTATAGGTTTTCTAGCTTTATTTGGTTACGGGATATGAAAATATTGCTTTAATGTTGAGCAACTTGAGCTTGTTATTAGCCCTCAATCTTATGTGTACATGAAGGCTAAAAGCGCAGTCAAAAGACAAACTCCCCGACCTGTAACTTAGTAGTCTTCATCAAAAGAAATGTCATGCTCCATATGCAAGATTGCAGAATTATTGATTAGTGCTCCCCTTGTCAAAGGCTTCCTTTGCTACAAATCATACAATTAACAAATCAATGTGTTTTTGGAGATGGTCACTGGTTTTTTCAGTACATCCTAATAGTCCATCATTATTGTTAGCGATCTGGTTCTCTCTCTCTACCCGTTGTAACTTAGCCCTATTCTCTTGGCATATCTCTTGACTTGGTATTAGTTAGTTATGGCCTCACATGTATATAACACAGTCAATGAATCATTTCAAGTGTGAGTTGAATCAATTCTCTATTCTACATGGTATCAGCAGCTCAACGTTCCTGCGAACCTTGAGCCAACTACTTCCGCTATTCTCTCCTATTCTCTCTTCCACCTTCGCCTACTTTCCGGATCTTCCCCATGAGTCCACCGGAGACCTCCCTGCCGGATACTCACTCGGGCGATGTGCTCCCCTCCGACGGCACAACCCCCGCCGCGGTCGCTCCACCGCCCACGGCGCCGGCTGTTACCTCGGCCATGCTACAGATGATCAACATCAAGCAGCATGTTCCGATCGTCCTGGACTTGAAGGCTTCCAATTACATGCCATGGCGTACGTTCTTCAACACCGTCTTCGGCAAGTTAGCCATCGCGTTTCACGTCGACGGCACCGAGCCCAACCACGACGACCGCGAGTGGACTTAGATCGACTTCACCATTGTCAACTGGCTCTACACCACCGTGACGCCGGAGATCCTCTCCGTCGTGCTCCAGCCCAATGACACGGCATTCGCGGTCTGGACAGCGCTGGAAGAGCTCTTCAACGACAACAAGCTCACGCGTGCCGTGTATGTTGCTTCTGAATTCCAAAGCTTCTTCCAGGGTGACCTCTCCATCACGGCGTACTGCTCGCGATTGAAGACACTCACGGATAGCCTTCGTGATCTCGGGCAGCCAGTGACAGACCAAACCATGGTTCTGAACATGCTACGAGGCCTCAATCCCATCTTCCATCATGCCATCCCTATACTAACCATGCAGGTCCCCTTCCCGTCGTTTCTTCGCGCGCGCGCTCCTTCCTCCTTCTTGAAGAGCATCGCAAAGACCAAGCTGCCAAGCAAGCGGTAGCGGCGGGCTTCCACGCCACCAGTCTGCAAGTGTCAGTGCCACCGCCGCACGCTCAAGGCGGCTCTTCCTCCAAGCCCAAAGGCAAAAAGACGTGGAAGAAGAACTCCGGCCACAACTCTAGTGGCTCCGGCGGTGCTCCGCGTGCAACCCAGTGGAGCGCACCATGGACGCCACCTCCTGCCCATCCCTGGAATGGCATGTTCCAGGCGTGGCCTGCTCCGTGGCGTGGCCCCGGATCGGGCCTGCTCGGGCCACGTCCACCACTGGCACCAACCGCGCCAACGGCGTCTCCTGCGTTCACGGCTGCTTCCATGCCCATGGCGCAGATGACCTCCGCACCTGCATACCAGTCCTCACCCACATGGGACCAAGCTCATCTCATTGCGGCATTGAATCATCTGTCTATGCCGTCATCTCCCCCTGGCGGTAGCGAATGGTTCATGGACACCGGAGCAACCTCCCATATGGCATCCAATCCTGGTATTCTCTCCACTGTTACCCCTCTCATTCCTTCTTCCAGAATTATTGTCGACAACGGCAACACTCTTCCCATTGTTAACACTGGTCACACTTCTATCACTACATCTTCTACTCCTTTACATCTACGCAATATTCTTATTTCTCCATCTCTTATAAAGAATCTAGTTTCCGTTCGTTCTTTTACACGTGATAACTCCGTTTCGGTGGAATTTGACCCTCATGGTTTTTCTGTAAAGGATCTTCGAACCAAGGCGATGATTCTCCGATGTAATAGCCACGGTGATCTCTATCCACTTCTGCCGCATTGCTCCACCAATCCACCGAAAAGTCTACACACCTCGACTGTTGATCTTTGGCACCAGCGTCTCGGCCACCCTGGACGGGAATCTCTAGCTTCCACTTTGAAGAAATTTGGTTTTTCTTTTAATAAGGCAGAGACTCACTCTTGTCATGCCTGCCGATTAGGAAAGCATACACGTTTGCCATTTCCATCATCTTCTACATTTACTACTTTTCCTTTCCAATTGTTACACTGCGATGTATGGACTTCACCTGTGCTAAGTCTTTCCGGAAACCAATACTATCTTGTCATCCTAGATGATTTTAGTCACTATGTTTGGACGTTTCCGCTACGTCGCAAGTCAGAAGTCTTCCCCACTCTTCTATCTTTCCATGCTTACGTGACCACACAATTTAAATGTCCAATTCTTTTCTTCCAAACTGACAATGGCAAAGAATTTGATAATTCTGCATCCCGTGCTTTCTTCTCTAGTAGAGGCATTATTCTACGTCTCTCCTGTCCATATACGTCTCCACAAAATGGCAAAGCGGAACGTATTCTTCGCACGCTCAATGATATTGTCCGGTCCCTTCTATTCCATGCTGTTGTCCCACCATCCTTTTGGGCTGAAGCCCTCGCCACAGCTACATATCTTCTCAACCGTCGACCTTGCAAACCACGCCGTCTTCTCACACCATACGAGCTTCTCTTTGGTTCTCAACCGGCGTACACTCATCTCCGTGTCTTCGGATGTCTTTGCTACCCCAACTTATCCGCCACTGCCGTTCATAAGCTTGCTCCACGATCTGCCGCTTGCGTATTCCTTGGTTATCCGGCGGATCACAAAGGCTATCATTGTTACAATCCGGACACACGGCGAATCATCGTATCACGGCACGTTTACTTTGATGAATCTGTTTTCCCATTTCAGGAACATCCTTGTTCGTGTACACAGTCACCTACCCCGGATATCGTGGATGATCTAGCCGATTCTGCGCCTTACGTGCATGGCATTTCACCACCACCTATTGCATGCCCGGACGTTGCTCCCATGCAAACAGCTCCCCCATCTCCCGTCGCTCATATACCTGACTCGCAAGCTACTTCAACCGTGCCCGCTGATCCCGCCCGTGCAAACGAGTCCCAGGCCATCCCATCCACTCCAGCTGCTCACACTCGCGCACCTATCCACTTTGCGCCCGCCGCTCCTGCACCACATAGCCAATCATCCCAGCTGCACCCGATGGTTACTCGTTCCCGCGCTGGCATTCACAAACCAAACCCACGATACGCTCACATCACCATTGCATCCCCACTGTCGCCCATTCCCACTTCCGTGCGAGCAGCTCTTCGTGATCCAAACTGGAAAGCCGCCATGCAGGAGGAATACGACGCCTTGCTCGCCAACGAAACCTGGAAGCTCGTTCCACGTCCGCGTCACGCCAACGTGGTGACAGGCAAGTGGATCTTCCGGCACAAACTACAGGCGGACGGCACGCTGGAGCGCTACAAGGCGCGGTGGGTAGTTCACGGCTTCTGCCAACGCCCCGGTATCGACTACGACGAAACATTCAGTCCAATCGTCAAGCCAGCGACTATCCGGACGGTGCTCACGCTCGCAGCGTCTAGCCGTTGGCCGGTGCACCAGCTCGACGTCAAGAACGCCTTCTTGCATGGCGTCCTCGACGAGCAGGTATTCTGCCTCCAACCAGCCGGCTTCATCGACAGCTCTCGGCCTGATCACGTGTGCCTGCTCTCCAAGTCGCTCTACAGCCTCAAGCAGGCACCGCGCGCTTGGTTCACGTGCTTCGCCAACTTTGCGCGGCAGATCGGCTTCACTTCGGCCCGCTCGGATCACTCCCTGTTCATTCTCCGTCAGGGTATAGCTACGGCCTACCTCCTCCTCTACGTCGACGACATCGTCCTCACCGCCTCCTCCGACGAGCTTTTACGTGCCATCATCGCCCGGCTACATGCTGAGTTCCAAATGAAGGATCTCGGACCCCTCCACTACTTCCTCGGCATTCATGTGACTCGATCTCCCACGGGATTTTTCTTGTCGCAACGCAAGTATGCTGAGGACCTCTTGGAGCGAGCATGCATGGCGAACTGCAAGCTGGTGGCCACTCCAGTCGACACCAAGCCAAAGCTTGCGACGGACACTGGCAACCATGTCCAGAATCCTTCGGAGTATCGCAGCCTCGCCGGCGCACTTCAGTACCTCACCTTGACTCGACCTGACCTGGCCTATGCTGTGCAGCAGGTTTGCCTACATATGCATGATCCGCGCGATTGTCACCTCACGCTGATCAAGAGGATTCTTCGCTACGTTCGTGGCACCACTGGGTTCGGTCTCCAACTTCATGCCTCTCCCTCGATGACCGTCTGCGCACACTCTGACGCAGATTGGGCAGGATGCCCAGACACACGACGATCTACATCTGGGTACTGCGTCTACCTTGGCGACTCGCTTGTCTCCTGGTCCTCTAAACGCCAGCCGACCGTATCCTGCTCCAGTACCGAGGCTGAGTATCGGGCCGTGGCAAATGCCGTGGCCGAATGCTGCTGGCTACGACAACTTCTTGCCGAACTCCATCACATCGTCGACAAAGCAACGATTGTGTACTGTGACAATGTGTCCGCGGTGTATATGGCAGCCAACCCGGTTCATCATCGCCGCACCAAACACATCGAACTGGACATCCACTTCGTCCGCGAGAAGGTGGCACTTGGCCAATTTCGCGTGTTACACATACCAACAGGTCAACAGTTTGCCGATGTAATGACCAAAGGGCTACCCACAACGACATTTCAAGACTTTCGTTCCAGTCTTTGCATCATCTCCGGCGACGACGTCAAGACTGCGGTAGGGTGTTAGCGATCTGGTTCTCTCTCTACCCGTTGTAACTTAGCCCTATTCTCTTGGCATATCTCTTGACTTGGTATTAGTTAGTTATGGCCTCACGTGTATATAACACAGTCAATGAATCATTTCAAGTGTGAGTTGAATCAATTCTCTATTCTACAATTATGCTAGTTCACTTCAAATAGGGCAGGTTTTAGTCCTCAGCCTAAATGATCGTGTCACTTATTTTGAGCTTCTTTCAGCGTGGGATATTCTAAATATTCCTCATATTTATGCTCCCCATTATCCTCTCTTCAGGTTCAAATGTATAGATTTGGATGGCAACGGTGTACTCACACATAATGAACTACAATACTTTTTTGAGGAGCAACTTCATCGCCTGGAATGCATGGCCCAGGAACCTGTATTATTTGAGGACATCTTGTGTCAACTAATCGATATGATTGGACCTGAGGTCACTGTACCTTTTCTATATTTTTGTGCAGTTCCTAAGTTCCTAAACATTTTAAGCTGACTTATGCAATGCTCTTGTTACAGGATGAGAGATTTTTTACTTTAAAAGACTTTCGAAGGTGCAAATTGTCTGGGCATTTCTTCAATATTCTCTTCAACCTGAACAAGTTCATGGCCTTTGAAGCTCGGGATCCCTTCCTCATCCGCCAAGTGAGTCAAGTGCCCACTCATATTATGATAACATCCACTGGTATTATTGGTTTGTGTTACGCTGGTAACAATATATGCTTTCCCAATGCAAGTGCAGATGCGTGAAGAGCCATCTTTGACAGACTGGGATCGTTTTGCTCGGAGAGAGTATATAAGATTGGCGACGGAAGATGATGGTGAAGATGCTTCCAACGCAAGTGGAGATGTTTGGGACGAGTCACTTGAATCTCCTTTCTAATTAAATTGAAGGCGTGGAGGAGTTTAGCAAGACACATCAGAACATTCACATACAGCACTAATAATATCAAAATGAAACTGTGTTGATGGTGAAATATTGAACAGACATTTGATATCATATCTCTACGGAAACTACAGTTGAGGCAGCTGTCCACTTGTTGCCATCATCTAAATTTTGACATAGTTTGTTGCGGTGTGCCAATCCAATTCTGGAGACAATACTTCCATCTGGTTTGTTGCAGACTGCCAATTTTGGTTCTTGATGAGAGTGAGTTTCAATGGCAATTGCATTCATGATCCAATGGATTTGGTCTGGTATTGCTGTTACACTTTGCTCAATCTATTCTGGCAGCACCAAGCGCAGGGCACCTTATGATTATTCTGAAGCCCCCATCCTTAGTCAGGAGACAAATAAGAAAGGTGCATGGGCTCTGAATTCTGATAGAAGATACAATCATCGTATGTTTGATTGTGCATTGGCTGGCACCACAAAGTACCTTTTCTTGTAGTGTTGGTTAGACATCTGTTCTTTCTTTTTCAATAATGTCATCGAGAAGACCATTTACTTGTGTATTTTGTATCTATGTCTAGTTCTAGTCACATGAACAATGAGTTGTAATTACACAGGATCTATCGTTATTTTTCGAATACATAAATGATTAAGGGTTGAAATAGATCGATCTTGTACAAATGCTGACGTCGGATACTGATCTTGAGAGTAGATTCGTGATTTTGGGATAATTTGAACCACTTTTCTGCTGAATGGATGTGCATTTGCGTAGAAAGATTCTTGAAAGTAGATTCGTGATTTTGGGAGAATTTGAACAACTTTTCTGCTGAATGAATGTGCATTTGCGTAGAAAGATGGAACACCCAAGAAGCAGAGCTGTTTTTGATGGCCTAGGCAAAAGCAGTGTCGCCTAGCATCGGACAATTCAACTGGTATTTCGACCAATTTTTTCACAGCTAATTTGCATCAAAAGCGGGTTAACTAACACCTTTTTGTTTTAATAAATTATTATTAACTTAAGTAAAGCTTTTGTTAGACCAGTCAATCTGCATGTAGAGATATTTACATATTTGCATCAGTGCATTTTGAGGGAGAAAGATAGGATATAAAGACACTGGCCTGAGTGGCTGAGCTGCTGAGCTACCTGCTAAGATCATGCCTTTGCTTTTGTTGCTTCACCAATGATTGCCTCCTCGAATGAATATCTGGGGCCAGCAGGAGAGAAAGGCACAGAAAGAAAGAGTATCCTGCGCTATGCTCCTGGCCATCTTTTGAAGCAAAATAAAAGATAAAAGAGGCAATCGATCTTTCCTGCAACGGTGGAAAGAAGCAACAAGGTTGTAGAATTAAAGCACATCTATGCGTATAAAATGATGAGAATGACTGAGAAATAATATCAGCAAGGCGTTTTAGCACCTGGTGAGCACCAAGCTCTGCAATCTGCTTTGATTGACAAGAACAGTTAACACTTCGCCAGTAGTTCTGCTTCAGAGTTTGAAAATGTGGCGGTCTCGTTGTTTCTGCACATTCAAAAATTCCAAAGGCCTTTGATTCTATGGTGTGAGAGTTCACTTTTCTTCTTCCGAAGGCCTTGATTATTTTTCAGTTGAGAGATGACAGGGAGACATAAGCTATGGAGGCAGCAAAAAATTGTGGGGTACAATTTCTTGCACAACAAACTGAATTTCTTGCAAGAGTTGTATCCTGGATACCCAAAGTTTGATCAACAATATGCACAGCCATGACATTTCTTCTTTATGACAAGAGGATATGAAACCGATTAAGAATCGTCTGGAGTTGATACATCCCAATTAAATGATTCTTTTTTATGTTAGGAAGAAACTAGCAAGAGTCAATCACTTGGGTTTTTTTCCTTATAAGGTTGAAAAAAGGAACTCTTCTGAATCATAATTGGGTATAAGCACCCCTTAAAAGAGAAAAAAAAAAGGAACTGGCAAACAAAGGTTATGTATACTGTATTAGAGTATATCCAAGGTTCATTGCCTTCAAGATAGGCCCTTACCATATATAAAAAAGCCCTCACATTTCTTTGCTAAATTCCTGCTGTAGTTACACTATATTACTATAACACTAATCATAATAATTATAACAGGATTTCATATCATAATCCTATATTCCTATCAGTAATTATGCATTCCATTCCTTTTCTAGAAGACTAGAATCCACAAAACCATGAGTTTTTCAAGAAACATTCTCACACTCCTAAAACACAAAGCTTATTCGGATTGGAGTTCTTGCTTGGTGCCAGACAACTAACTCGACATCGCCCATACGTGTTAAATACTTAATTTGTGATTGTAGCAAAGACATAGGTGCATCTAAAGTCCGAACCACTAACTATTGTGGTGATAAAGGCACTTAGCCCACAAATCACATCCCTATCCTCTAATATCAACTGTATAATTAAATAATTGTTCTAATAGCTCAAAGGCCTAGCCATTGTTGTCATCATAAAAGCACTTTTGATCAACCCTTTTTTGGGGTGAGGTATTCAAAAATTGCAAACTAAAGCATGCCTTGCGCATGCTAATGGTCTCTAGTTTCCTCCAGCAAGATACTTAGCCTTGTAGAAGATGTGAACTTGCCGACTAGGACCTGACCAATACAAGGCCCTATTTTAGTCAATAAGTTCTACAATGCCAGTGAAAGTTACTTTCATTTCAAAGAGAACGTCCTAAAGAAATTAGATTATTAACACCGAAGTAACAAATCAAACTAAGAGCAAGTGTGCAAAACTGAGATTCTGGAACATTAGTAAGAATCATGATTCACTATTGTTTTCAACAAGCAGCATTTTCAAACTGAAGATAAGACTAGGTACCAGTTGTTTAATAAAAATCACCTACATGCCAAAAGTCTTACAAGGGATGTGGAACATACCAAAACAACATTGAGCTAAAATATTACAAGTTCTTGATCACTATATGACAAGAAAAGGTTGATGCTCAAAAAGAGGACGGTCAAAAAGAGTCACCGTAAACGATCATTTGCTTTTTTATTGACAGCAACATAAGCTGATTGCTAATCAGTCGCAATAACAAGAATTAGTTCTGCTAGACACAGATGCGATTTTCTAGTAAATTTGATACGTCCTGATAAAACAAACGATCATTGCAACTATTGATAGTGTTACACTCTGATACCCTTTCTTATACACAGTAGCCATCGGATCGGATCGGAGTTTATGACATACGGTATGAGCGTGCACGGAATCAAGAATGAAGAAGATGAATTTTGTAGAGATAACAAAAAAAAATGATGTTGAAGCAACCACGACGAAAGAGAAAAGATTTTGGTGAAACCGACTGCAGATTCGTTAAGGACAACCTCAAAAGAGTACAAGAGATTATCGCTCTCACAACCCTTTTGAATCTTTTAGAACCTTCAGATCATTATCTTATACAGAATATAGTACTAAAGAATAACCTAGCCTATAATCCTCTCGTACACCTTTACCTTTGGATGAGTGGCTTATTTGCTCTATTGCTTGTTTGCTTGGGTTCTCCATGACCATCTCTCATAGCATTATATAGTCTCTGTAACTCTCTTCCAAAGTAGAGTAGGAATCATACTCTAAAAGTAGGAATCATACTTTAAAAGAAAGTAGGATCCTAATCCTATTAGAATTTATCGAAGACTCTTTATAGCACACCTTTTCAAATCCTAAAAGACTAGGATATGACTCACCACACTCAACAATCTCTATTTTGACTCTTATCCATTAAAGTCACTGTGTTTTTTTAAGAACTCGCTCCAAGTTGTTTCACATTTTTTTTCTTTTTCTTTTTTCTTGTTTTCTTTCCACTTTAGGAGTGCCGCCACCATAGGGACTCATACACATCATCACAATGTATTTGTCAGTGTCCAGGCTAGCCTATCAAAACCTTCCATTTGAGAGCTCCTTTATTTTGTAGTTTGATTAAACACACCTCCTGTTCTTACAACCTTCTATGCCATAGGTTTGTATCGTCTCTGGGCTTCACCTACTTGCTGATACCGTGTGCTTGGTCCCACCACGTCTTATTTCTTCCAATAGCTCGCATCTTCGCTTTTTCTTCTGTTATATTTTGCAACGGTCTTTGTAGTTCTGTACATAACTGTAGATGAGATCTGAGTACCTACCGTTGAGACATGGTTTCCTTCTCTTGGTTAGTATTTTTATCAGACCTCCCATTAGTTGCCCTTCCTTTAGGTGTACCCATCAATCGTTATCTTCCATTGCTCTAGATACTTTTTATGATCACTTGCCCTTTGCAAGTAACTCACATGACTCCATCTCAAAGTGATACCTTACAACCTTTGGGTTCAAACAACCTTACAGATATTATATTCTTCTTTAAGCTAGAAACATACTAAACTCTTATCAATGTGCGATGTGCTCCATCATACATCTCCAATATAACTATTCTCATCTCAGTAATTGCATACTCCTTGCAATCCACTAAGTGAACAATTTCATATACCGAGCGTAGAGGTATGTAGGACCAATGCTGGTAATCAGAGGGGTGAATGATTTCTGAAACTTTTCCCCTTAGGTATTCAAATCTTTACTTAGTGACTATGACAGTCACACAGTTCAGATTACACCACTTAGATTTGGCAAGACAAAGTAAGAAACCTGAGCTAACAAAAATTAACACCCTTCCGCCTGTGGCCGGTCAAACTATAGGCCAAGAAGCAGTCTAACCGCAAGGATGAAGTTAGCCTGATTGTTGGTTGGTCTGACCGGTCCTTTGTTCTTCGCCTGAAAATCCTCTTGGGATAAAAGCTCAAATCTCAAGATCTTTCCCAAATCGCATCCAATCACTTCCAAATTTTGCATGAGACTTGTTCAAGTCACCAAAAACCTAAACCAAACAAGAATCACCAGGTTATTGGGCTCAATCCACTAAATCAAAGAGAATATAAACTAGGTCACAAGAACATCACAAATCCTAAATCACAATAATTCTTGCTTGCGAGGATCTAGAGCATGAGGACTTCTAGATCTACTTTCACATGTCCTAACAAGGAAAATCAAGCAAGGGATCGAGCTAGAACAACCACAGCACAGAATCACTAATCAAGCTCAAGAACAAGTAAAATCATGCAAGAACACAAACAAAAACATGAATGAGACAAAGTTTTGATTGATTCTGAGTGGAGGAAGATGTTTGCATGCACATGGATGATTACAAGGTGCAGCCACAACACCACTCTTGCCTTCTCTCAAACTTTCTCTCTTGCAACCATAGAAGGAGACAAAGCTAGAAGATGGAACTCTAACCCTAGAATACTTTATCCATCCACCTCCTCCCCTCCCCTCTAAATAATCAACACAAATAACCCTAATGGGTCTAACCCATTAAGGAAACTGAGGAAACCCGTCAACCCAACTAACACGGGTTTTACACACATATACGTTTTTAAAGTGCTTATATCACTCAACCCGCTAACACCTTAGGGATTGATTCATTTGCAATTCCAGCTCTCTTTGACCTAAATCATTTCTCTCGCATGCCTCCTCATGCTGTGGTTTTGATCAAGGCACCAACTCTGGTATTTGGCCAACTACCAAAGTACCCCAACGAAGCTTCTGGGCACTTTTTCTTGACCCCGTCATCGTCTTCACCTCAAAGCATCTTCGCATGCTTTGACATGTCACCCGTAGTACCCAATGACTAGCTATCGTGTCTTCACACATTCAGTCTCCCTTGAACCATCTCTACGTACATTGGCCTCATTACTTGGCGTGCCACATGCACCAACTCACCTCGTCATGATCCTTGGCTTCTCTGTGTTCCCTCTTAAGCCACATAGCCTCACTTGGACTTACATAACCGCCTGGATCTTAGCTCCCTCACCTAGTCCCAGTCCATTGCCGCACGACCGCTACGTCCTCCAAACCACCTGCACATCCAAAGATCAAGCAACCATAGCGAGCTCAAGTTCCATTCACTTGGCTCACGTTAGTCAAACAAATGTATCATGCAGTGCAATCCAACCATGACCATAGAACCAAGATCAAATCTCTCAAAATTGCCTAATTCCAGAATATCAATTCCTCGCTGATCTGACCACCACCACCATGCTGGTCAGACCACCCCAAGCACATGGCTAAGTCCTCCAACATACCCTCTCTAGAAATTTCAGGAAAACTCTATCTAGTTTCGCCTCACAACTCCATTTGCAATGAAACCTAATGCAAATTCATCACAAAACTATCTCTCACATTAGTTTGGTCAAGAATCCCTATAATTCCACCAAAATCACCTGGGTCGGTCTAATCGCACTCTATATACCAATCAGTCCAGCCTGTGCTTTTTTAGCACATGCACACCTCATCTGGTCAGACCGGCCCTGCAGGGCGGTCTAACTACCCTTGTAAATCAGTCAAATCATCCTCTCTGTAGGGACACTAAAAATATAGACTCTTTTGCATAAGTAAAATTCAACTCAACTATAGTATCAATTGACCAGTGACATCTCATATGGTCTCTCAAGATCCTTCGTCACGCATCTCCCTCGCCGAACATAATATGAAAGTAACAACCTGAATCTAATATACATCCATGTGAAATACCTGATTAACTGACAACTAGTACGTCCGAATCATCCATTGCTACCGCCACTGCGCATTCACCATTCCTTTGCTTCAAACTCGAACATTATCATGTGACCTTCCTTATCACATAGATATCATACACGTGTGCCCTTACTCTTGCCCTTCTTCTTGTGACTTTTGCTTCTACCGGCAACACCTACTATAGCCCATGCTTGGTCACTCGAGGATGAAGATTTTATGGCTTTTTAAGGACTCCACCTCTAATAGATATGCAACTGGCATATTGAAGTTGAAAATGGTTTTCTCGATGAGAATATCCATCACCAACTATTCCCATGATGGTCGTAGAGATGATGCCAGTATAACGATCTTATCATTCTCCTTAATTTTCTTATCTACACTAGTCAACTATGTGATAAGCTTGTTGAAGATGTTGAGATGATTAATGAACTGTGTACCTTCCTCCATGAACAACCTGCCATATTTCTTCTAAGTCTTTCCATAATTTTTCGGTGAATTTTCTTTGATCACTGAGTACTTTATATCATCGGAGAGATATAGACTGATTGTGCTGACAGTCTTCCGCTCCATCACCTTCTAGTTTTTATCAGATGTTTTCCTAGTTTGTTCCCTTCAAGAACATCGATTAGCTCCTACTGGACAAAGACATCATTTACCACGCATTGCCACACGCTGAAGTTTCCCCCGTCATCAAATTGGCTCTGATACCACTTGTTACACTCTGGTACCCCTTTTTATGCGTAGCAGCCCCCGGATTAGATCAAAATTTGTGAGATACGGCATTAGCGAGCATGGTATCAAGAACAAAGAAGATGAATCTTGTAGAGAGAACTAAAATGACGATGTTGAAGCAACCATAAAGAGAGAGAAAAGATTTTGGTGAAGTCGACCACAAATTCCTTAAGCATAACCTCAAAAGAGTACAAGAGATTGTCGCTCTCTCACAACCCTTTCAAATCTTTTAAAACCCTTGGATCCCTGTCTTATATAAGAATCTAGTGTTAAAGAATAGCCTAGCATCTAATTCTTTATACACTTCTACCTTTGGGTGAGTGGCTTCTTTGTTTTGCTGTTTGGTTGCTTGGGTTCTCTATGACCAGCCCTCATGGCTTATATAGTCCCCTTTAGCCCTTCTCCAAAGTAGAGTAGGAATCTTACTCCAAAACAAAGTAGAAATCCGAATCCTATTAGGATTCATCTATAACTACTTATAGCATATCTTTCTAAATCCTAAAAGATTAGAATATAAGTCACCATATCCAATAGTTAGGTAACTAAACAAAATCTTACAATAACATGCCAAGACTAGCCTAGTAGGTCCATACCATGTGTAAAATAAGGATGATGTCATATGTGAATGATTGTGTCTGATAAAACTAAACTGCAATGTAATTGCACTCCAGAGTACAACATAAAACCAGGAATACAAAGGACTGCTGAGTTAAAGCATATCATCATTCATGGATTTCAGAAATGACAGCACATGTACCTTACAGTTTTAGGTAAAACTAGTTGTCGGTGATTCTATGAATCTAGATAAAGATATAAGTGAAGAAGTAACCAATGGATTGACCGAACAGTTTCCAAGCCATACGCAACATGAACCGGATGTCCAAACAATTGGAGTACTGGCATTAGTCCTCATTTAACCTCTGCAGCCTCACTGTAGATATTGTTGTCACATCTTGAAACAAAAGGCTTGGAAGGCTATGGCTTTACTTGGTCACAAAAAACAGTTTGACCAAAGCACCTGGTACATAACCCTATGATTGTGCATAGTTACACACATTATTCATTGTAATGGTGTAGCCTGCATGATGAGATCTGGCAAATTAGGGATAAGAAAAGGAGAAAACTTACTTTTAGATGCATACCTACAGGGTCCAAACAAATGGTGCAGTTTCTGGCTGAAGATTTCGAAATTCTTCCATGTTTATATTTTGGCATGCATGGGCAACATAAACCAAAAAGGATCTATGCACATAATGCTTCTCACCTCCTTGCTTGCTGTGTTTTTTCAGGTAGTTTCTCACGCACATGCAGCGAAATGCCATTCCGTAGGAAATTGGCTGATGTGTGCTTTGCAGATTGTACCTGGAATAGAGCAATAGTTATTACTTTCGACAGAATTTCCACACAGAAAAGCATTTTTTAGAAAGTCTACCTTTCCCTATGATGCTGACATATTTACAACAAAATGCCAAGGCTATATCTCACAAATCAAGATGACAATCTCAAACAGCCACAAAGTTAAAAAGCAATTTTGCTCAAAGCACAAGTGGCCCAGTGTCTTCTACTTTAGAGGCTGCTTTCTTACAATATAAAAGGAACACATCTCTGCCCGATTTTCCCCTCCATTCGTTCAAGGCACACCTTTCAGATAAATTCACCGCTTCTTTCCTCCCCCAAATTGCAAACCTCCAAGCCTATCCCCTTCAAACATGCAACACAACGGTGTAGCCAGCATTGCATACCACTCTAGAATGGACTTCCCCAGCTTTTTCCTGTTACAAAATGATCCTCACATGCATAATTTCAATTCATTGGACATGGTAGGTCCATACAACTGCAATGGCAATACCACCATCAATTCAATGCCTGCGGGTGCAGCGAACAATCAAGCGCGGCATAACAATGACGAGAGGAAGAAGAGGAGATTAGCATCAAACCGTGAGTCCGCAAGGAGGTCGCGCGTGAGGAAGCAGAAGCGCTTGGACGAATTGTCGTCATGGGTTGCGCAGCTTCGAGCTACAAATCAGAGGCTTCTTGTTGAGCTCAACCACATGATCAGTAAGCATGCTCGCACGGTCCATGAAAATGCCAAGCTCAGAGAAAAAGCTTCTGACCTGCAGAAAAGGCTCGATGAGATGGAAGTGGAAGAAGCTAAGCTGCTACAAGAAATCCAGAACTGGCTTAACTAGGAATAATTGCACCATACCATGCCTTGTAGCATTATATAAACTAATTTGGTGATTATTTTTCTTCCGTTGTGCAAGGGAGCATATGTATATAGGACATTACTTGTGTTATTTGTATTCTTTCCTGTAATCGTTCCTTCAACTAATACGAATAGGTACTATGGAGTTCTAGCCGAAACACAACATGTATCTTTTTGATCTGACAAGTTCATTAAGAGCATGTCAACTGTCAAGGCAGTCATAAACATTACTGTTAGACCATGTGGCTAGCTCTAAGATAGTTTGGTGATGAATAATTGACAATGGTTAATTCGTGATGATGAATAATTGATAATTTTGTTTAGCGTTGTTATGCGAGTTGTGTCGCGTGTGTGTGGATTGATGTTGGTCAAGTTTGGACGAACTTATGCCGGAAAACGTTCTTTGGTATTTGACTGTGCAGGTTGGGCGTGGAGACGATCATGGTCGGTGATGAGGAAGACCAGGACTAGGGGGAAATCTGAGGTCCAGACGGTCGAGGATGTCACAAGGTGGTCGGGCTCACGCTGGAGCACATGGAGATCAAAGGTGGATGATGCGTGGAGAAGCTACGGTAGGTGCGGTCCTAGAGGCTTCGACACGTGACACGTTAGAAAAATCGGAAGTTGTAAAACCCGTGTTAGGAAGAGTTTCGGGTCCCTTGAATAGTAATGGTCCAAAAGCTTGGTTGAGGTAAAAAGGTCCAATTAGAGGAGTTGTATTAGGGTTAATTATGGCTGCAATTTAAAGTTAGTTTCGGACGTATGGCCGGAGGGATGTATAAAAGGACGGGCGACCGTGCATAGGGATGTGGCCGAGGCGACGGGCAAAATACGGCGCGTGAGAACAGGACGCGAGATTGGAACAGAAGAAAAAAGACGGCGCGAGGCGACAGAGGAAAAATCGACGGAAAAAGAAAACACTCAGGGAAGAGTGTACTGTGCTGATGGATAATCCACGTGAATAGTGTTCACAATTTTTCAATAAAGTTTGTGAGTTTTTTAATTCGTATATATTATCCTTTTTCCTGATTTTTTGATTCCTAGGGTTTCTTCATGCATTGATCTATGTCTAGATATTTTTCTTGTTTACATACATGAATCAGTTTTAATTAAAAATCGATTGGAAGATTGAAAAAAAACGTGCACTTTTAGCAACCCATTATCTGGTCGCTACAGTAACTGCTATAATGAGCGCTACAGTATTCACTACAGTAATCGGTACGGTACTGCTACAGTAAAATCAGAAAAAAAAATATCGCGTTTTTTGTTATTTCTGTTTTTTGCAGGTTAAACAATTAAAAGGCAGAAAATTTGAGAAAAAGCTTCCGCTGGGGATTTCAATCATTCACCCTCTGATTGCCATCGACGATCCTACAATTACTTTTTCTGGACATTATTGGTCAGTGCTTTCTCCATACAGTACTGCTATTTGTTAACATCTGTTACAAAATTAGTACCACTAAAAGTCTCCAATAGGAGACGATTGGGCCCACCCATCATGTACAGATCATTTCCAATTTTGCATCAATTGCTCATTGTGCATAGTTGATCTGTTTGACATAATCGCTATTTGTACTGGTATACAAAGTAGAGCTATAATTGGCATGCATGAAGGTAACCTTAACAATGAACAATCACATGTCAACAATTACACATTACTGAGACAATGGTAAGGAGTTCTAATTTATGGTTCACTGAACCGAGCTGTCAATTTGGTCTAGAAAACATAAATATACTATTAGTAGTTAACACCATGAAACCAGCTTCTTCCCAGGGAAAATGAGCACCTTCGTGCAACCATGGCTAGAAAAAGAAACCTAATCACCTGTTGCCACCGAAAAATTCCTGACAGCAGCACCGCGTCCCAATGCAGCGTGCTCTCTAGTAGTGTATGCGACGTGCCAACCGATTTTCCAGTAAATCGGCAAAGTCAACGATAGGTAAAACTTGAAGGAAAGTTGATCTTGGATGAAACATCGATGCGAAACGTAATGAACAAGAACGAAATATCAAGATAGGGGATCTGTGTAACTCACATATTAATCAACACATTAATGTAAAGCATTATTGATTAAAGTCGAATTATGAAGGTAAGATTCTATTAGCTACACCTACTCTTAAGGTGTAGAAAAAGTAGATGTGAAAAGCTAGTAAAGGTTGGCGTGTGCGTATTTTTTCGTCAACGGGTAGAGGGTTTTTATATCTTAAAATAGTTGACTCAATCTTAGATTGTGCTTCAAGTCTCCCTCTTCGTATCGGCTCAACCTTTCCTTGGATATAGTCCCTGTCCGTCTTCAAATCTTCTTGCTTTCAATCTCCTGTTGACGATTTCCTTCTTTACATCTACCTTTTTTTAGTTAGCATCTTCTAGAGACTTCTTAGCGTGGTCGATGCTTGATCTTGATTTCTAGCAAATCTTGATCTTTCCTTATAATTACATAAAATGCCAAAATACATTTGCCAACTATTTTGCCTGCCAAAATCTGGTGGCAACACATGCCTCCCATTTTTGTGAAGGTGAAACCTTTACAAAAATGTCAAGTATCTTCAGTCGCAACCAATTTCTCAAACCAACTTAAACCTCTTGTCATAAAGCATCTCGTCTTCTGCAACAACATTGGTCTCTGTGAAGGAATTCTCCAAGTGCTATGAGTAGCATCGACTTTAACATATATAGTTCAAAAGAAAGCCTGAATCAATCTAATAAAAAAAGCCTCTCAAAGCCACTATGCAATTTCCATGCAGAGCTAGAAAATCTACCATAGATCTCAACTAAAAGTCGATGATGCTATCATCAAAATGACTATCACCATACTTGAAGACTGCAAGGTCAAGATTGGAACCACAATCGGCAGTCAATTTCTTGAAAAAATAATGTCTTAGTAACTAATAACAAACCTAAAACTCCGGGGTGCAATGGCTTCGTATTGGCCAAACTTCCCCCAAGCAGTCTCTTGTCATGAAAACACAGTCCCACCTATTCCCATTCCAATGCAACCCTTAATCTTCTACACGTTTATGCAGCTTTTTATGTAGCGAAAAAATTTCTTGATACCATCAATCACAATCTCTTCCGAACAAACCTGTCACTCATATTCTTCATAAGATTTCGTTTCTCAATAATGGCAACCCCTCTTCTAGTAATCATCCTCTCCTTCCTCTCATCTGTCCATGTTGAACTGTTCGACTGCAACCTTACACTGGCAATCGACAATTACCATTTGGAGCAACTCCTCAAATTGTGCCCTGCTCTCCTTCCTTGAATAGTCATTTCTCAATCAACCAGCTTGACCTAATCATATGTCGTCGATGGAGGACACTCTTCACCACTCGGGAAAGGGAGTTAGCCCTCAACCTTGTTCTTCTATTCAATGTGTGCAAAGCCCTAGAAGCTCTTGAAGCAATGGAGGGTCATGTGGATACCCTTGTCATTCAAGCAGCAGCAGACGATTCTGAGGAAGCAAATGATAGCTTCCTCTATGAGATTATAGGGCATGTTCATGTTTTCGTCAGGCTAGAGGAAGTCAAGTGGAAAAGGCAAATCTTGAAGACATTCGAGGACATAGCTGCTGATCCTCCTATTCCAAAAGCAGACAAGGAAGCTTATAAAGCTCAGAAGACCAAGATTTGGGATTTTCTTATTCTTTTGAATTTGGCATAAAGCCCAAAGTTCTTCTATAAAAGTGTCTGATCACACTATTTGCCCAATATCAATGGAAAAAGGCTTCTTCCTTTCAACTTTGTCTATATCACTAGGTATTAGACATATATTTGTATAACGACCAAATTATTTTAAAAACCAGTTAGCTTTCTAACCTGACATTGTTTTGCCGATTCAAACATTAATCCAAATGCTGGGGTGATACTTCTTTAGATATTTTCCATTGATTGCTTTAGGCAATATCATTCCTTCCAGCGTTTCCAAGATATATGAATTTCCTGGCACTAGCCAATGAATACGATATGGACCCTCCCATGTCAAAGACCATTTACTGAATCAATTATCTCTAGTTGCAACAAGTAAATGGTTTCACTACCAACTCATTAGCCTAATAAGACTTAGCCCAAACTTTCTTATTGTAAGCTTTGGCAACTTTGAGTTTATTCTTCTCAATCTCTTTCAAAGCTTTAAACCTTTCTTTAGTCAAGTCCACTATGTTATCAACCAAAGTGTCATGATAATCTACTACTGTCAACCCTTCTTACTTGGCAACTATGATGGATTCAATGTTAACTTCAATTGACAGCATTGCTTATTGTCCATATACCAACTGATATAGGAAAACCTTAGTTGCTCTATGTTGCGCAATCCTATATGCTCACAATGCTTTCATCATCACCTCATGCCAACGTCTCTGATGTTCATCAATATTCTTTTTGACTAGCTTGATCAGGATCTTGTTTGACACTTTAGCTTGTCCATTGGCTTGAGCATAATATGGCAAAGAATTGATTGGCTTGATGTTCAAAGGTTTCAAGTAATTCCTAACCTGATCAATCATAAACATAGTCCTCTGATCGGTCATAATAGTATGAGGTATGCCAAATGGATAATTGGTATATTCTTCAATAAACTTTATCACATCCTTACGCACACACCAACACTAGTGACAACATCGACGTCAGCAGCAATAGCAGCGCTCTGGTGCAAAGTGGTGCCGACACACCAATTGCTACGTCGCATGGTACACCACCAGGAGCTACTACACCAGTCATGCTGACCAGGTTGGTGATGTTGAGTGCATTGTCTTTTGAGGGACCATATTGGTTCTGATCACTCTGGGAGATCTATGATGCCGCCAGTCCCAATGAGTTCCAGTTCAAGCATTTGAACCTATTCTTTCTAGCATCAAAAGAGCTGATGAAGTATGAGGAGGTTGTGAAAGAAGAGAGTTGGAGGTATGCTATGCAAGAGGAGTTGAAGTCCATTGAAGATAATGCAACCTGGAAGCTTGTGGAGTTGTTAGGCAGTCATAAGCCCATAGGATTGAAATGGGTATTTAAGGTGAAGAAAGACTCCCGTGGTGCAAGGATTTTGATGAGATTTTCACGCCGGTCGCAAGGATGGAGACCGTGTGGTTGCTAGCTAGCTTGGCGGCATATGAGGGTTGGGAAGTTTACCATATGGTTGTCAAATTAGCGTTCTTGAATGGAGAATTAGCTGAAGAGGTGTATGTATTCTAACCACCTGGTTTTTGGATACAAGGACAAGAGCACAAGGTGTTGAAGTTAAACAAGGCATTATGCAGGATTTGGCAAGCATTGAGTGTTAAACACCAAGCTAGATAAGAGTCTGGTGGCACTCAGTTCTGAGCAAAGCTCACTAGAACACGTCGTGTACAAGGTGAGTGGTACATTGGTTTTGTTAGTGGGAGTTTATGTCGACGACTTAATCATTACTAGCTCCAACAATGTCGACGTCACTAAATTCAAGACTTAAATGAAGTGATTATTTAGTATGAGTGATCTTGGGTTGCTTAGTTATTATTTGGGGATTGAAGTTTAATAGACCTTTGATGGGATCACCTTATGCCAGTCCACTTATGCCACTAAGATACTCAAAGAAATTGGCATGGAAGGGTGTAATCCATGTGCTACTCCTATGGAGGAGAGACTCAAGCTAAGGAAAGTGAGAGCCCTCCAGTCGACGCCACCTTGTACCGGAGCATCATTGGTCCCCTGTCAGACCCGGATTTTTCAATCCAGAATCCACTGTGTTTCATTGCACTATTCCCTGGATCAGTAGATAGTGCACACAGGTACATTGTTGTATCACATCATACATCGCAAGAATAGTAATAATATTACAGAATTAAGTTACACCACATCGGGTGACAGTTTACAAAAGGGGCCACCTAGGCCAAATGTCTACATCTCAATTAAAACAGCGGAAACGAAAGCAAAAGTGAAACCACATCTACAGGCAAGCGACTGGGGGTAATGTGTGCATTATATATTACCCAGACTTAGATAATATACGTGCACACAATGCCATAGGTCAAACTTGTCTATGTTCATAAAACGTAGATGACGCCCTAATTCCCTTCATCATTCCTTCCTTCGGTAGCAGGGGTATCCTCATGGGCATAATGGTCATGTGTCCATGTTTCTGTTTTGGGTAATGCAAGTGTGAGCACAAATCCACCGTGCTCAGCGAGCCAATACACAATATGCAATAGATAGTATGCAAGGTTTATCAAGAAAGGCTCAGGTTTATTTTGTTTTGCCAGAAATTGCCTTTAAATACGATACTTAGACATTTCTATGACCTAGCAGTTTCAAAATTTACGACATAAATTTCGTGAAGTATAACCAACATATTAGTGATACAGATTCCATCCACCGTTACATGGCATCTGCACCATATAGCATCTTTCAGTGTTATAGCCGCTTAACTTATCACTGGAATGACACCCAGGGAAATTCAAACTAGGGCTTTCCGTTACTCTCCACAATTTTCCGATCCCATTTACCAAACATTTTTAAATAGAACTATATCTAGTTGAGTCTCCATGTCTGCCCTTAACCGTGGGCACGGCTATTCGAATAGTTTTAACTCTGCAGAGTTTGTACACTTTCACCACAAGAGAGAATCAACTCATTGCCCCACATGATTCCTTAGTCATGTGGTTGAGTAGACCATCACAATGACTGTTCAAAATTTCTAGCCCCTTTTGTCATCTCACCCTATGGGCTGCTCCCACTTGCGGTGGGTCCCATACGTTGCACAGGATGTAACCACGTCTACTAGCGTAGCCGGGCTCCACTCCCCGCAACGTTAGTACGGCTAGTTACTTCACCCTCCATTCGGTGTCCCTTTACACCTCCCCTTGCCCTTGCATGTTCACCCCTATCCACTACCGGTGAGATGAGTCTAGGAGTTTCGATAAAACTACTTAGCCAAGTTGTATTTTACAGGCTTGTGGTTGTACTGTTTTACACGAGATAACATGACAAGATTTGGTCCTTAGGACTACCTGGGTGGTTCTACCACATTTCATAATTTGTGCTTCCACTGCACCACATACCAGCCCCCAAACCATCCACCCAAGTATTTAAGCAATATTGGGGTTTTTCGGGAGCATAAAATAATCATACCAATATTCTCCAGTCATTCCCACCATGACTGCCCAAATCATTTCCATATTTGCAAGTGATGATTTTGGGGCATTTAGGTGCCCCCGTTTATCTAGCAATACTAAGCAGTGCGATATAATGTAGACTTATTTGTGAAAGCTGCATTATTATAGTTTTGCGACGGCGACAAGGTTCAAATATCCAAGAGTTTCAATGGAGTAATACTAGCAAGCATAATATTGGGTTTATAACTAGCATCTTAAAAGTGAACGCGAATTATCACATAGAATAACAACATGCACATGGATAATTTAAAAAAAAATAAGTTTGCATAAACATGGGTTCAATATGGTCAAAGTGTTAACTCGCCTTGGTCATAGGGGTCTTGGTCTTGAGCGTCGGGGTTTGCTGCGGCTTCGGCTTCCTCTTCCTGAGCCTCGTACGCTAGTTTTACGTGCATGAAAATTTGGATAAAATCAGCAAACCAAACAAAATACAACCAAAAATTCAAATGAGCTTCAATATCATGATTTTGGTTCCATTGGATAGATCTTGAATTTAGATGAATTTAGAAATTTGTTTCATTCAATTTGGAGTTAAATTGAATAAGTTATGCTCATTTAAAGTTCTCAGTCCAATTAAATCCAGAAAATATTAAAAATCTGACGGTGGGTCCCACTTTCTATTTTTAAATTTTACTTTTATTTTTACTTTCTATATACTGTGTATATGACAAGTGGGGCCGGCTATTATTTAAATAAACGGGGCATGGCCCACATGTCAGTGAGAGTTTCATGTATTAATCCAACATTAGCATTTATGGTGATCATTAATCACTAATTAATTGTCATTAGCATCAACTAACCATGTCTGAACATTAATTATGCTTATTTATATCCTAACTAATTTTTCATTAGTTATAATTTATTTTCCCTAATTTTTCCTCATTTTTCTTTGCAGTCATTTACTTAGCAAAAATTCAATTAAAAACCACACCTCGGCGCTGCGGAGCGGGCGCTCGAACGCGGGCGGCCGAGGCGGGTTTTAGCGCTAGCGCTGCTAGCCGGGCGGGACACGGGTGTTACCTAACGGAAGCGGGCGACAAAAGCAGATGAAGTGAGCAGCCGGGGTGTAGAACAAAGGAGGGCGGGGCGGCGTGCGGGCGGTGGTACCGGCGGCGAGGGGCGGCCGGAGAGGTGCGGGGGAGGGCCAAAATGTGTTCCTGGTGCTGCGGCGATGTCGATGGAGGAGTCGACGGGGACCGGGGAGCACGGTGGCGGGCCAGCGGCGTGCGACGCAGGCGGCTTGGGAAGGGGCTTTGGCGCCGGCGAGGTACCGTCCACAGGGAGCTTGGGGGAGGTCAGGAGTAACTTCACGGTGCTTCGGAGATGGCTCGGGAGGGTGGAATTGGGTTTTCTCGGCAGGAATCGGTGGGGAGCGCAGTGGCCGGAGTTGGGGGAGGAGGGTGGCGCTGGCGAGCTACAGGCGATAGG
Source organism: Dendrocalamus latiflorus (assembly GCA_017311315.1). Classification (NCBI taxonomy): domain Eukaryota; kingdom Viridiplantae; phylum Streptophyta; class Magnoliopsida; order Poales; family Poaceae; genus Dendrocalamus; species Dendrocalamus latiflorus. The sequence goes on along the minus strand of CM029640.1, from coordinate 4,889,677 downwards.
AGTTCAATTGGGCTCTGTGGGAGGATGTAGGGAGCATGGCGATGCGAACGGAGGGGCGCACGGGTTTTATAGGCGGCGGGGCGGGGCTAGCAATGGCGTCTGACCGAGCGGTCTCGTCGGCGTCAGGCGACGGTGTCAATGCAGCGGCTGCAACGGGATTTCGGGGGATTCGAATGTGACCTCACAATGAAGAGCTACAGCTCTGCGCCCCGCGCGCGACAACGCGGAGGAAAATCGGCTACAGCGCAGATACTGCAGGCGGTGGCACGATTCTCGCTAGCGCGCCAGGCGTGACGCATGCTGACCTGGGGCATTCCGATGGGACGGCAGTGGGGCCTGGTGACGCACGCGGAGAGGCACTGGAGATCGGCGGTCCAAAGGAGGCGCCGTGGGGAGGAGGCGGGCTGGGCTGCAGCGGCGGGGTGAGCGGGGCGAGCTGCAGTCTGGGAGGAACGAGCGAAGGGGCTCGGAAGAAAGGGAAACAGTGCACGGGAGTTGGGCCGGCTGAGCGTGGAAAGAAATAGGGAGGTTGGACCGGGCCATTTCGGCCGGCCTGACTTCCTCTTTTCTTTTTTTAATTGCTTATTTATTATATATATACATGTATATATATTTCCTTTATGTCTATTTTTGTATATATACATTTTTATGTTTTTGCTCATCTTTTTAGCTGTGAATTCAAAATTTGTAGATTTCTTTTTGCTTCCATATTCTCTTTATGGCTCATTAATATTGTTTTTATTTTCAGTGTTTTGGATCCTTAACCAAAATTTAGAGAAACTCCAAAGGAAATTCAAATTTTCAAGAGAATACATTGCAAAATGATTCAAAAGCTTCACATTTTCAAATTTCAAATTTTTGGGATGTTACATCCCCTGATAGTTACGGCTGTTAGTGCATCTTGCAAGAGAAAAGATGCGTTGATTAAAAAACATCATGATATCTTGTTGGAAAAGTTGGAGAATGGTTTGATATCTGCTGGGACAGGGTTGCATCAGTAATCTAGCATAGAGAGACCTGGAGATACTCGGTGGGGATCACATCTCAAAACCTTGCTTCGTATATACCAAATGTGGGAGGCAGTTGTGGATGTGATAGAACTTATAAGTGAAGATGTTTGTCAAAACACAAGTCATGGTGAAGCAGCAGGTTTGATGAAAAATATGGAAACCTTTCAATTTGTGTTCATCATGCATTTTTTGATAACATTGTTGAGCATAACAAATGAGCTATCACTTGCTTTACAAAGGAAGCATCAAGACATCGTTGAAACTATGGGCTTAATACAGGATGTGAAAAACGCTTGCAAGATATGAGAGACAATGGGTGGGAGCCATTGTTCGACCAAGTCAAAAGCTTTTGTGAGACTTATGGGATTGATGTACCAAATATGAATGATGTCATTGGAGGTATGGGCAAATCTGTACGTCGCAAGCATACAATGACTCAATATCATTATTACAAAGTTGATATCTTCAATGCTACTCTTGATACAACTATGAATGAAATGAATCATCGCTTCAATGAAGTTTCCTCAGAGTTATTGGTATGCATGTCTTGTCTTGATCCAAGCGACTCATTCTCTAAATTTAATGTTCATAAGCTTATTCGACTTGCTGATGATTTTACGGTGGCTAATCGATTCTTGTTAAGAAATCAGCTTCAAACCTTCATTCTAAATATTAGGAGAAGTGAGGATTTTCATGGATGTTCTGATATTTCCAAACTTGCTCAATGATGGTTGAAACAAAAAAATATAGAACTTTTCCATTGGTGTATCGCCTCATCGAACTGATATTGATCCTTCTAGTGGCAACGACATCTGTTGAGAGAATATTTTTAGCAATGAATATTATCAAAGCATATTTGCGCAACAAAGTGTCGGATGATTGGTTGAATGATTTGATGGTGTGCTACACCGAGCGAGACATATTTAGATCCATTGACAATGATGCAATCATAAAATCCTTCCAAGGCATGAAAAAGCGCAGAATGAATTTGCCTCGTGAAAGTCGTGATTCAAGCTAGTGGTATGGTTCTTTTATTTGAAATGTTCATGATCATTTAAATAATTAAGTACAATTTGCTATTGTATTACTAATTTTTTTTATTTTGATGTACAGATTGTTATCTACCGGAATCATATTTACATATTTTTGGGATTCACTTGCTATTAGCGAGGTATCTCCGTTGTATCTCTCTTTTTACTTTGCTTTTATTCATGTATGAAGCTATGAATTTGATTGCACAAGAATACAAAACTATGTTTCTTACAAAGTAGTTTAGTCATTCGAGGTGTAGAACCAATAATTCTACAAAAACTTACGATCTAGCATAAGAATGTATAATTTTTCGGTCCACCATTATTTTTCATTCTGCATTTGCCAGGCGATGGCAACCCCGTCTCCGGTGGCGTCGGGGGAGCGAAATGAACTCGCGCTGGCAGGGGCGGATCTATAGTAGTTCATGGGTGTTCAGCTGAACACCCAATTTTTTTAAAAAAACCTAGTATACATGAGGTATAATACATATATATATGTATATGTATAATTGGGCTAAATCAACTGTTTACTGCGACAATTCGGCCGCCCGCAGCAGCCCGCGACGGCACGACCGCGTGTGAACCAGGGCCCAGCCCATTTTCTGTCCGCGCGGCGCCGCGGCCTGCCTATCCCCTGTCCCGGTCCCCCCTCCCCCTGATCCATTTGCGTTCGCGCGGACCCTAACCATAGCCTCGCCGCCTCCGCCCTCCGCTCCGCCGGCGACCGCCTCGCCGCCTCCGCCCTCCGCTCCGCCGGAGACCGCGCCTCGCCGCCTCCGCCCTCCGGGCTCTGGGCGCCGATGCTGAGGAAGTGTGCTTCACTAAGGCGGCCAAGGGGTGCATTCTGTAGCTACTCAACTTTGGTGATGCCATTGCAATTGGGAAGAGATCGTCGGAGAAACTGTTCCGCATTCTAGGTATGTATGAGGCGCTAGCTGTTCCACGTTATTTCAGTACTTTTGTAGTTTATCAAGCAATGTTCATGATAAAATTCTTGAGTAATTTCTAGTGTTTGTTCTGAACTGAGTGACAGATTTTGATATCCCAACTGATCATGGTTTGTTATGCTTCTTAATCTACAACTTTGATTTATGTTACTGTATGCTTGCCTAAATATCTTCCAAATCCAAAAAAGGGTCTTAAACAATTGCATATTGGAACCGGTAATATGAATTGCATGTAAGCCATTTGTTCCAATTATCCTAAGCCATTTGTTCCAATTATCCAAAAAAGGGTCTTAAACAATTGCCTAATCTGTTTGTTACCCATTTGTTTTAGAAGGCTTTCTTTGGATTTGGATTCGGTTTCCCTCCTTTTGACCAGTACAGAAGAATCAATTTGGGCAACTACTCAAGATCAAGCACAACCCAAGAAAGCTCATGCCAGCAAAAGGTATTCTGGACTAAATTCGGTGCCTTTTACTTACAAGAGATTGCAGTTAAACCTCCGTGTATCAGATTCTGCTATCTCGGTTTGGGTTGGATTTGTGTATGTTACACAATGATTTTTTGGCGCTAGCAATTTGTAGTGGAAAAGTGGAATTGGGTTGCATTTGGGTAGTGATTGGATATTAATTTGGGCGCTAGGGTTGGAAATCAATTTTTATCGGCAACATGATGTAGATATCGGATTCTGCTAACTCGGTTTGGATTGGATTTGCGTATGTTACACAGTAGTTTTTTTGGCGCAAGCAATTTGTAGTGGAAACCTGGAATTGGGTCGCATTTGAGTAGTGATTGGACGCGGATCTGTGTATCATGTTCACCTTCTGTAGGCTTTTTCATGCTTTCACCTCTCTTGATTGATAACTGGACAGGAGGCGCAGTAGTTGGTGACTCAATGGGGATAGGCATATTCTGAGCTGCTAACTTTTCTTCTCATACTGAAAAATATTTTTACAACTTTAAACACTCATTTTAAAATTTCTATGTCCGCCACTGGTAGCTGGCCGAGCTCTTCACCAACGTCTCCCTCATGGTCCGTGGCGAGCTCCAGGTTCGTCCCCCCGACTCGAAGTCTCGATCCCCCTCACGCCCTCCCGAGTCCCGACTACACCCCCCCCCCCCCCCATCCCCCGCGGTTCTTTGCTTTATATAGCAAGTCGCTGTCATCTGGTGCTTCGCTGAAATTTGAACTGCACATACCCACTTTCTAGATGCTGGCTTGATAAGATGTCGCGATAAATCATGACATAACCCTAGCGTAGAATCTTACTTCCATCGTCGTTCTTTCGCGGCAGTTACTCTATGTTTCATATTTAGACTGATGCATGTGTAGCTTGCTAAATTTGACATGTCCATGGGTTTCTGTTACGGTTCTCCCTTCTATTTGCTAACACCTACTATGTTCTTAGGACGGGTAGCAGCTCCAACCCTCTTGGTGTTCGGCGACAAACAGTAATTAAAGTAGCTATTGCATCATTGGTGTGTCTAAATGAATGCCTGTCGTTTGCATTTGGTCGCCACTGGTAAACGCTGCTTACATGCCAGTTTCCAGAATTGTTTCACATTTGTGCATTTCAGTTAGGTTTTTGGGGATTTTAGGCAGGTCTGATTTCATGATTTGAACTACGCCATGCGTTCTGTGCTCGGTTTCTTTGCTTCTTGAGAGATTGGATACTTTATTTAGGCCAAAATTGCATCACACAGTATATTTTTTGTAGCTCACAACTTTAGATAGAAAGACCTGTTATTTCATTTGACATGGTAAGGTATGGCTGTGCAACAATGCAAGTGCATGAACTCAGATTGGCAGAAATCATAGAACATTAATTTGCTCTTCTTTGACATACTGGATCAAAACTAACAAACGACTTGAAGTAGATTGGTTTTGATGGAAACTGCACACCGCACACAGCGCTGCCTTCATTGATATATATATAGGCATCGTACATGATTACAACAAACATCAACCATATATCTTTAGATCCTAACAGAAGCTAACTAATCCACATATACACACGTGATAACTACGGACTCTAACACCCTCCCTCAATCTCAACTGTGTCTAACAGATGAAGATTGCGCTTGCACGCCTGAAACAATGGCAATGGCAATGGCTTGGTGAAGATGTCCGCAAGTTGATCTTTCGAAGAGATAAACCTGATGTGGAGTAGCTTCTGAGCAACACGTTCCCGAACAAAATGAAAATCTACCTCAATATGCTTCGTACGAGCATGAAACACAGGGTTGGACGATAGATACGTAGCGCCGATGTTATCACACCATAACACCGGAGGATGATCTTGTGCAATGCGAAGATCCTGTAACAGGGACTGAACCCAGATCAACTCCGCCGTCGCGTTTGCAAGAGCCTTATATTCGGACTCAGTGCTTGAGCGAGACACTGTAGCCTGCTTCCGAGCACTCCAGGCGATCAAGTTCGGTCCATAGAATATGGCATAGCCCCCGGTTGATCGCCGATCATCCATGCTACCGGCCCAATCCGCATCCGAAAAGGCAGACAATAGAGTGGAGGAAGATGGCTGAAGATGTAAGCCATGAGCAGCAGTGAACTGGACATAGCGCAAGATGCGCTTGACGGCCGCCCAATGAGTATTCCGAGGAGAGTGAAGGTACTGGCAGACTTTGTTAACGGCAAACGACAAGTCGGGCCGAGTAACAGTGAGATACTGCAATCCTCCTACAATGCTCCGATATGTGGTGGCTTCATCCGGATCCAAGAGATCGCCATCTGTACTAGAAAGCTTCTCTGAGGCCGGCATAGGAGTATGAGCAGGCTTACATTTGAGCATACCGGCACGTCGGAGCAGATCCAGGGCATACTTCTTTTGCGTAAGGAGAAGACTTTGTTGATGATGACGCACCTCCAGGCCAAGAAAGTAATGAAGTTTCCCCAAGTCTTTGACAGCAAACTCAGACCGGAGACCTTGAACCAGACGATCAATGGCAGCAGACGACGAGCTGATCACAATAATGTCGTCCACATACACAAGGAGATATATGGTGACATCCGGTCGATGAAGCATGAAAAGTGATGTATCGGCAGTGGAGGCAACAAACCCATGATCCCGAAGAGCGGCTCCAAGACGCGCATGCCATGCGCGAGGTGCCTGTTTAAGGCCATAGAGGGCCTTAACCAGACGGCAGAGATGATGAGGCCGAAGGGAATCTTCAAACCCAGGAGGCTGCCGCATGAACACTGTTTCTTCCAAGAACCCATGCAAAAAGGCATTTTGAACATCAAGTTGGCGAAGATGCCATCCCTGAGTAACTGCCAAGGACAAGAGAAGACGAATTGTGGTTGGCTTGACGACAGGGCTGAAAGTATCCTCGTAATCAAGTCCATAACGCTGTTTGAAGCCTTTAGCCACTAACCGCGCCTTATAGCGCTCAATAGATCCATCAGCATGCCTTTTAACTTTGAACACCCATTTTGAATCAATGACATTGACACCCTGCTGTGGAGGAACAAGTTGCCAGGTTTCATTTTTTTATAAGGGCATCAAATTCCTGCTCCATTGCCTCTCTCCAGTGCGGTATACGCAAGGCAACACGAAAATGTGCTGGTTCAGACATCGGATCCACGTCTGCATGAGCCATGCAGGCAGCTATCCATGCCACCGTGCCATCTGTCCGCACGAGAGGCTTGTGGATTCCTCTGCGGCTGCGCGTGACCGGGCCAGGCGGGCACGACTCAAGAGCAGGCGACTCAGGAGAATGTGGTGGAGAAGGAGCCACATTTCCTGGTGCGTGAGTTGTCGGCTCTGCATGCACAATGTCCTCTACTGCTGCATGGCTGGGAACAACGCCATGCAGAGGATCGACGTGCGGCACAGAAGGAGCGTCCGGGAGAACTTCAAGGCGAGCACCGCGACCTGTACCTGCACCATGGTTAGGGAGCAACAACGGGGCATGCGCACAATCTTCAAATTGGTCAATAGAAGCAGGTGAATGAGAGGAACTTGGCAAGGAATCCGATGAGGGTAAATTGGAGAAGGGGAAGACATTTTCATCAAAGATAACATCGCGGCTAATGTACACACGATTTGTGGGAACATGAAGACATTTATAACTTTTGTGGAGAGAGCTATACCCAAGAAAGACACATTTTTTAGATCGAAACTGAAGTTTATGAGTATTATATGGTCGAAGATGTGGCCAGCAAGCACACCCAAAAACTTTAAGGAAGGTATAATCAGGTACTTCACCTAAGAGCCTTTCAAGAGGTGTTTGCATGTTAATAACACGGGAAGGCAATCTGTTTATAAGAAAACAGGCCGTGGAGAAGGCATCACTCTAAAAATGAAAAGGAACGGATGCATGTGCAAGGAGGGTGAGTCCAGTTTCAACAATGTGGCGATGTTTACGTTCAGCAGTGCCATTTTGTTGATGTGTATGGGGACAAGAAACTCGATGAAGAATACCAAGTTTGTGGAAGAATGAGTGCAACTTATGGTACTCACCTCCCCAGTCGGATTGAACTTGCAAGATTTTATGCTTAAGTAAGCGCTCAACATGTGTTTGGAACTGGAGAAAAACATTGAATACATCACATTTACGCTTGAGCAAATAAAGCCATGTAAACCGACTATAAGCATCCACGAAACTGACGTAATAATTGTGTCCACTAACTGAAGTTTGGGCAGGGCCCCATACATCGGAAAAGATAAGCTCAAGAGGAGCTTTTGTGACATGAGTTGAAAGAGAGAAAGGCAGTTGATGACTTTTGCCTTGTTGACAAGCATCACACACTGCATCTAATTTATTGGACTCGGAGGGAAGCTCGTTACGGTGAAGGACATGTTGAACAATTTGCAATGCCGGATGACCTAGGCGAGCATGCCACTTGGCGGGTGACACTTTAAGACTGCTGAAGACTTGCTTGATGGATGGTTTATCAATGGAGTAATGACCACCGCGACACCGACCTCTAAGAAGTATTGCCCTCGTATCCCGATCCTTTACAAAAAATTGTTAGGGTGGAATTCAACAAGGACATTATTATCTTGTGTAAGTTTACGGACAGATACTAGATTGCGAGTGACTTCAGGGACATGAAGTACATTGGTAAGATGAATAGGTTTTGACGATGGAGTAGGTAAGATAGATTGACCAACATGAAGTATACGCATACCTGAACCGTTGGCAGTGTGGACCTGCTCCTTGCCCTGGTACGGCTCCTTCATGTTCAACTTCTCCAGTTCGCCTGTGAGATGGTCGGTGGCCCCCGTATCCATGTACCAGCTGGCGTCAACAGGATACGAGGGGGTGTGGCCTTGCGTAGCAGCAGCGACTTGGCGTTCCGTGGAGTGCCCATCATTGCCAATGCCGAGGAAGTTCCAATTAAACCTCTTGTAGCAACGAGAGGCGATGTGCCCGACCACACCGCACAGTTGGCAAACAGGGCGTCTGCCCGTGTTCTGCCCGTTGTTGTCGTTGTTGCCGTTGGTGCCACCCGACGAGGACTTGCCGGTGTTGTGGTAGACGGGCTTCGCCTGAGTGTTGGTGTGGGCGCGGTGAAACTTTCCACTCGTTTTGGCCGCATTCGCCGAGTGAGTGTTGGCGTTGAACTTGGCGGACCGGCGCCCTTCGATGCGATGCTCGGTACTCAGGAGGCGAGCGTACAGGTCACGAAGGGGCATCGGAGTGTCACGCGCCGTGACCACCTCAACAAGAGGATCATATTCCTCGTCGAGGCCGTTGAGCAGGAAGGAGGTAAACTCCTCATTGCGAAGAGGTTGACCAATGGACGTCAGTGTGTCCGAGAGGGTCTTAACCTTGTTGAAGTACATGGCAGCCGACATATCATGCTTCTTGATGGCGCCCAGTTGACTGCGGATCTGCATCGATCGTGCCGTTGATTAGGAAGCAAAGCTACTTTCAAGAGTAGACCATACCTCCCTTGAAGTCGCAGCGAACATCACCATGCCGATCACCTCAACGGTTAGCGATGATAGGATCGCCGAGAGGATGGCTTGGTCCTGTTGGACCCAGATGCCGTACGCCGGATTGGGCTCGAAGACCTCGGCGCCGCCCTCTGCAGTCTTGGAGATGGTAGACGCAGGACATGGTGAGGTGCCGTCGACGTAGCCCATGAGCAGATGGCTCCGGAGAAGGGGAACCACCTGCGCACGCCAGAACATGTAGTTGTCTGACGTGAGCTTGATCGTGATCAAGTGCGCGAAGTTGACTGGTGACATCACGCTAACGCTTGCAGAAGGCGAGGAGACGAGCACGCCGGCGGAGGAGTTGCCGTTGGAGGCAGCGGTAGTCATCATTGCCTCGGATCAAAGCTCTGATACCATAACAAACGACTTGAAGTAGATTGGTTTTGATGGAAACTGCACACCGCACACAGCGCTGCCTTCATTGATATTTTTACTATATAAAAGAAGGAGTTGGTGGTTGGTGCGGCCTCTCCCACCCTTTCTCTACTCTTTAAAAGACTCTCCGTCCGTAGCCGTCCGTTTGACCTCAACTATCTGCAGCCATCCGATTTCAATCTCCTTCCCACGCACACAGCTTCTCTCTAACTGCTCCCCCACTACGCCACTTCCAGTCCCCACCCCCTCCCCACTTCCTCCTCCGCCGCACCCCAGTCCCACCTCGATCCCTAGCAGAAGCCATTGCTGCTCGTCTCCTCGCATCCGTGCCACCGCTCCTCTCATCCTCCCCTGGCACCCACGCCGTCGCTCGTCGTTTAGGAGAGATGAGGAGAGAGGGGGAGTGGGAGCATCGGAGCAGGGCCGGCATCGAGGGGTGGTGAGGATGGGGGACTCCGATGGCTCCATCATGTCAGTCGACGTCTTGCGCATCTCCTTCGGCGGCAAGGTCCGACCATCCTCCTCCCTGGTTCTCCATTTCTTGGAAATCTGTGCTGCTTAGGGATCTTTCCTCGTGATGGGCTCGCTGTCCGTCCTCCCCTCTGTTCGCGCCGCCGCTCCTCCCTTCTCCCCTCAAATCTGCGCCGCCACTTGCTGTCTCTCCTCACTTCGCATCCATGCCGCTACTTCTCTCTCCTCTCCTCCCGTTTCTTTCCCGATCTGAAATCCCCACGCCCTCTGCACCCCTATCCCAGCCGCCGTCGACGCTCCTCCCTCCTCCCCTCGCATCCGCGCTATCATTCGCCTTCCGTCCTCCCTTCCATTCGCGCCGCCGCTCCTCCCTTCTCCCCTTAAATCTGCGCCGCCACTTGCTGTCTCTCCTCCATTCGCATCCATGCCGCCACTTCTCCCTCCTCCCCTCCTGTTTCTTTCCCACGGCAACTCCGGTTCCGGCGGCTGCGGCGGCCGTGGTCGCGACGGGGCCGAGGCCGGATCCGGGGTACACCGTGGTGAACGCGGTGATGGAGAAGGAGGACGGGCCCAGGTGCCGGTGCGTCCACACGCTCACAGTGGTGCCAGTCGTCGGGGAGGAGGGCTCGCCGGACTACATCGGTCCGCAGTTGATCCTGTTTGGCGGCGCTACGGCGCTCGAGGGCAACTCCGCCACGCCACCCTCTTCGGCAGGCAGCGCTGGGATCCGTATGCCTTTTATCTCGTGTCTTGTAATATCTGATGGTCTCGAGTGTCGATTAGTGGCTTAGGGTTGTTTTGGACCAGTCTAATAGGGGATGCTCTGGGGTGATGTCTGGATATGGTGGTAACCTTCAGCAATTTTTGGTTTATAAAGTTTGAGATTTCATTTTTGAAATGAATTTCCGGGCTACAGGTGATTTACTGAGAATTCATGCTATTTTGTGGTTAAAGTCGGTCTGATAGTTAATTGGCACCAGGAAGCTGAAAGATGGTGAATTTCCGATACCAATTCTACTTAGAAAACAAATTTGAGCTATTTTGAGGAATTGAATTTTGTCGGCCAAAAGTTTGATGTAAATGCTGTTGGCTGGCTCCTGGTACCAAATTAGTTCTGTGAGCTGGAATGCTCAATGCTGTTTCAGGTAGCAGTTAAATTGAGTAGTGCTATATTCTACTTTTTGAACGAATCACCTATTCCCTGGGCAACTTTGCTTTTAACACTGCCATCTAAAGTCGCCAAATGTCTATAGGATTATGATTGATTAGTTGGAAGGAATGTTTTATTGTCTCAAATTGGGGATGAGGCTGAATTTTTTGTTACCATTTTATGCCTATTCTATCACTGTAGGAGGAACCATTTTTGGGGGTATGTTAGGAGGTTAATGGAACTTCTTCAAGACTTGACATTTTGAAATTACAGGCTTTCTTCTTTGGGTTACCATTTTTTTCATGGATAGAAACCTTTTGCAACATATAAGACAAATTTAGTTGCTCCAATGTCCAAACCATACATGGAAATGAAAACGTAGATGGTCTTATCTGGTGTGAAATGCTAATTTTATTTCTCAGTCAAACACAAAGGTGGATTTCTCACTGATCTCCTTGGTTGCAGGTCTTGCTGGCGCGACAGCAGATGTCCACTGTTATGATGTGTTATCAATACTTCTGCAAGAATGTACATTGTTTGACATATTTGATTGGTACATGTGCTTGTATGTTATGCACTTTATTTTTTAACCACCATCAATGGTTCATCCAGTGGTCCTTCGAGTGGGAGGTGGGGGAATTGGTGAAATGCAGGGGAATGAAAAAGTTTCTCAACTTTTTGTACCTAAAAGCTGTTTGTACCATAGGCAGAAGCAGAATATTTGCCACTCCTATCTACTTATGTTCCCCTTTGTGTAAATCAATCGATAGTGATAACTAACTAACTAATGTTATCACATGATTCATGGTAGTCACTAGCGAAGCAGAATATTTGTGCTTAGCAGGCTGTGGTTTTTAATTGCTCTAATTATTTTTAATGTGGAGTTTTTAAAATTAGGTGTATGATAGTGACGAGATTAAATTTCACCTCGTGTGTGTTCAGGCATTCCAGTCTCAATTCTTTTCTACTAGAAGATGATAGCTGCTATTTTGGGTAAGAAGTTTTGAGAGCCTTAGGCTAAACTAAATGAACAGTTTAAATAATACTTATGATGACATATTGGTTTCTTGAAATACTTTATGAATGGGATTATATTTGTTAAGATTTTCGAGTTATTTCTTTGATGAAATAGGATCGTAGATTGAAATGAAATTGCAGTCAAAAGGAGTTTAAAACTTTAGGCTTACTGGATTAGCTCCAAATGAGAGGGCTTGAGTTCCAACACTCCTCTTTCTTGAAACAATTCCATGCAATTGATTTATAATTGCTAGCCTTCATTATCCTTGATTTATAATTGCTAGCCTTCATTATCCAACGGAATTAGTACAGTTGATTTGGATCAAATCCACTGTCAAAAAGGCCCTACTTAGTGCATGTAGGACTCATGGAGTCTGCTTGAAGTTGTATTTGCAAGAATCGTACTATTCTTTCGTTTCCCTATGAGGTTATATACAGAAGAATTTTTTTTACTAATCTTGCAAACTCTCCTATGTTTCATGTAACTTCTCATTTTTCATGGATTCTGATTTTCGATTGTATTTTTAGGGGCTTTTTTTAATTCCATTGCTTGTGGGCTGAACTCTTCCAAGCGCAGAGCAATTGCAGAAATAATTAACATGTGAGTTATTTTCTGTACACTAAAGTTTCACAACCATATGTTACCTCCAGTCTTGTACTTTTTCTATTTACCATGCACTATTCCTGTTATAATTGGTAGCCATTATTAATTCTTTTTCCTAAATTTTTCAGGTTTCTACCCGACAGACTAAAAAGGATCCTTCCTACTTTGTCAAGATTGAGAAGTCAACAAGAAAATGAACTGACCTCTCTTATCGTTGAGAGTAACAAATACGATAATGAAAGTAATACCTTCCTACATATCTTTTTGTTATGCAAGATTTGAACTACCTTCGGCGGCAGAATTTTTCATGAATTTTTATCAGGATGTAAATGACTCCAAGCCAATCATATTAGTTATGTTTCTTTCCTTCATATCTGATCAAAAGAGCTTCAAAATGATTTATTTGACTTGCTTCTATGGTCAGCATAGAACTAATATGATGCTTGATTTATTTACAAGTATGAATATGTATACTTTGCTTGATACATGATGACGTAAGATAAAATTAATATTCATTGTTCAGTTTGAGATCATATTTGATAATATATATTACTTTTATTTGTTACTCCGTTGCAACGCACGGGCACCTTACTAGTATATATAGGCATCGTACATGATTACAACAAACCTCAACCATATATCTTTAGATCCTAACAGAAGCTAACTAATCCACATATACACACGTGATAACTACGGACTCTAACAAAAACAAGAAAAGTGGATCGATGATATTGAGAGACCTTTGCAGAAAATGGAGGCAATTCACTTGTTGGTTTGGTGTTTTGTGTTATTGGGAACAGCACTAGGCCATATACCAAACAGCTTTTCGGTATGGTACCTATCAGGTAGTAAGATTATTTTCACGTTTGCCAACAAATTGTTGTCATGATTGGAGCAATAAATGAAGTAACGAACTCTGCTTTTGAGTTTTAACAGAGATGTGCTTTGGCAGCTTAAGAGTTCACAAACAAGTTGCAAATAACTTCACCAAACCATATGCTAGATTCGTTAAAGCTTAAGAGATGATTAACTTTGCTTAATCTGTACCTTGAAGTAAAAGTTGATATATTTTATTTCTACAAGTTGAACCCTCCCTCACTAATGTTTATTGGTAGGGGGATATAATGACTGAGATTTGTTGGTTAGGTTGTATGTACACTTGCACATTTTCCGAGATCAACATTAGTTCTTTTATTTTGTTATTCATCAGCAGTTTAAGACGGATCTCATTCTTTTCAGGGGACTAACAACCAGCTAAGACTACTTGAAAAGATCACTGTGTAGCAGAGGAATACAATAACTATGGAGATGTTGCATCTGGTCTGCGAGTCTTTGTAGAGCAACTGAATGAGAAAAATCAAAGCTTTGATGAGTACGTATTGCAGATTGATGCAATAGACCAACAGGTGACTGAGTTTGAGGCAGTGGTGTCCATGCTTGATAAGCATGTCTCCCTCTTGGAAAAGAAAGTGAATTCTGCCTATCACACTGCTCCTACCCAATGATTCCTCTCCAGAACATGTTGTAAATCTTTTCATGTTTCTTGTTTTTTCTTTTAAGTGACAAAAAGATTGTGGATGAGAAACTTGTACTGTAGACCTAATGTTTCCAACATTGGTGTGGTGCAATTGGATGGCCAAGTTATGCTGTAACTTTCAGGCATTTGTTGCTACAATAGTGACAAATAGCCAGCAGTGTAAGAATTTGTGCTCACTTGTCAATCATGTGATCATTATGAATGTTAGGAAACTGATGCATGGGATCAAATTTACGGACCCTAATCATGCAGTTTGCCTCAACTGTATTGTAAGAAACCTGCCTCTGTTGTGTAGTAACTTTGAAGCAATGGTTGGCCTGGCATTCTCCTGTGCACATTCTACCAAGATTCCTGCAAATTTTCAATTCATGTGATCGATTGTATGGACTGGTCATTAACATGTGGAGGCAGTGGAGTTCAAGCCTCTGCCATTAAAATTCTTGAGCTGGACATTTTCACATGCAACTTGGTATCCAAAGATTCTTATCATTGCAATTATAATGGACTTACTTTCAATTGCAAGTTTGTATTTGTCCTGAGCTTATATTTGTCCACCTCTCTACTTCGGGATATTTCATCATTTGTTACTGATATGTACTTCAGAATTTGGAACTTCAAATCTCTCTTATGGTTGAATATTTCAACAGATAGATAGTTTTGAGGTGCATCATCACTGAACAAACCATTTGGAAGGGAACTTGATTTCATCTTCTATTCTTTTGAAAGCTAGCATGGATTATATTATAAAGAACAAGAAGAAACTACAGTAGTAATTTTCCAATGCACTGATGCCGTAGATTCGAGTAGTCAACGCCTTGAGCCACTGAAAGAAGTAAACTGGTCTTCCAGCTGGCGAGATGAGCTTACACTCCACTGTCAAGTTTACTAATCGCAACTGTTGGCAAGAATTTAGTTGGACTTAGCTTATAACAGCATATTTCAGCCATGAACAAAAACAAATTCACCACTCATTAGCAGTTCAGCACCTTTTCTTTTTCTACACATTTGATTTTCTCTATACTCCACATCGACCACGAGATCATATAAAATATTTTCCACCAGACGAATGATCTAAACCATCGATGGTTCGATTAAGACACATGTATCTTGACCGAACTAAAGTTTTTTTCCCTTTCGAGAATATACAGGAGGGTTGTGCATCACTGTATTAAGCGCTCGTCTTTTCAACTTTTCACACCTATAACTTTCAAATAAAATATCTTTTAAAGACAAAATCTATAAATTAATTATAGTACATAGTTAAAACTATACATGAGTTTTTATTACTTTATTCTCTCTCATAAACAAATCAAAAATTATAAATTATAGTCATAAACTATTAACTAAAGTTTTTTAAAAAAATACCCTACAAAGGAAAGAGAGAGATTGGACAAGAACAAATGGGGCCAGCTTGGTTGAGTTGCTGTGGCGATGTTCCCCGGCACAGGCTAATTTGACCTCTTTCACTGCCCCGGGAAACCCGTCGATTTGACCTCGTATCTTCTACCCAAATGTCCAAACGGACGATTAAGATCTGCATTTTTTTTAGGTTCAATGATTTTTGTACATGCTTTTTATATCATATCGGAGTGGTGGAGATGGAGTCGAGGACGTAGATACAAACAATATATATAATATTATATTTATAAATCTTACTTTAAAAAATTACTCTATTTATTTTCATCTTCAAAAGTCATAGGACTGAAAACCAAAAACGTAGAAGAACAGGGCATAACCTAAGCAAATTTCTTCGGAAACGGCGACTCGTTCTTCTAAAACGACACTTGCCCGTTCGAGAAGTTAATAAAATATAAAGAGAGGAAAGCGATTGATTAACTTAAGCCGACCGTACAATGCACTAGCAACTCCATCCACACTTGACGCACTGGTTTTACTCTCACTGAGAGTGGGCCCGAGCACGGGTGTGGCCCGCTTGTCAGACAGGAAGGGAATCTAGTTAAGCGGATTAATAAGCAAAGGAAAGCATCTCTTTGTCGAAAATAATGACGTCCCCACAAGCGGATTAATAAGCGGATTAATACACCAACCACCAACTCAAACTTATTAAATAGTAAAGATTGCATGCGGTGTCGGCCTTCCGCTGCTTATGAACACAAGGCTATCGGCCCCATTTTTTTAGCTTTTTCGACTCGACTTTTTTATAATTATTATTTTTTAAATTAATAAGTTGTAGCTAAAAAATATAAATTGTAGTTCAAAAAATATGTTTAAAAAAATAAAAACCAAATGAGAGCATGGACCTTTAGATCCAGAAAAGAAACTATCTTGTGTCCATTGTGGTATGGGGAATAATCCTAGCGACACTATCCTAAGATAAATCTCAACTTTTGAAACATTTAGTACCAGGTAAAATTTGAAGGTAGGAATGAGTTAAAACGGGCTTGGTATATATCTTGCACGATCTAAAAAGGAACTAAACACCAACCTCTTTTTTCTCATAAACTAAGAGAGAGAGAGAAAGAGAGAGAGAAAAGTAAAGCCATCTTCATTTGGGCTCCTCAATGCATTTACTCAATCCATCTTTCTCATCATAATCAAAGGCATACATGAGAGAAATAATCTAACATTTTATGCGTTGCAGTGGATTAGAATAATGAACTATACGGAAGATTTGAGATTATTTGTGGATATCGTGAGTCTTATAAATAGGTTATTGCATTAGATATTTAGATTTGTTAGTCTTTACTCCCTCCCAAATTGTAACTTGTAGAAGCCACCGTAACCCAATGTTTCAAAAAATAAAAAGAGAAGCTACTGTAACTCTTAAAAAATATATAATATCCCTCCAAGAAAACCTACCTATAAAAAGCAAATATACAAATAAGAGTAAAGTCCATCACCGGTCCTTAAACTTTTTATGCTGTCATCCCGGTCCATAGACTTTTAAAGTGTGTTATCCCGGTCCTTAAACTTTCAAAGTGTGTCAGTTTCTTTTGAAAGTCTATGGACCGGGATGACACAGCATAAAAAGTTCACTGCTACAACTACATAGGATATTGCCACACTTTGAAAATTTAAAGACCAAGATGACACACTTTAAAAATATATGGATCAGAATGACACAGCATAAAAAGTTTAAGCACCGGTAATGGACTTTACCTTACAAATAACTATGTGCCAAAATTTTGCCAAGCCATCTCCGCGTAACCATCTCATTTTTCTAAGCTTTTTTTTTCTTTTGAAGTCTGTTGCGAAAATATCTTATTTTAGTGTAAGGGGAAAAAAGGTAGCCGTTTTGTTTTCAACAACTAGTCAGGTACTGTTCTGCAAAACCACACGAGATTACCCACCCAAACCACAATTCCAACGACACCCTCCTCCACAGCAGTCACCTTTCGCTTCCCTTCCAACGAAACCAAACGAAACGGAAACGCCCGAGTCCCGACCCGAGGCGGTCCTCGTCGTCGCCTTCCTCCCCCGCCCCCTCCCCGCCGCCGCCGCCGCCTCCTCCGCGACCCAAACCCTAGCCCTAGACCTCCCCCCGGATGGGCGCCGTCACCTCGACGGTGGCGGCCCGCTTCGCCTTCTTCCCGCCCAGCCCGCCGTCGTACGGCATCGAGCCCCCGGCCGCGGCGGGGGCGGGGGCGGAGAAGGAGGATGGGGTGGTGGAGCTCACCGGCGTGCCGCGGAGGGGCAACGTGGAGGCTCGGCGGCTGCGGACGAAGCGGGTCACGGAGGTGATCGCGATGTACGTGCGGCAGACCGGCGCGCGGCTCACGCTGCTCTACTCCCACGGCAACGCGGCCGACCTGGGCCAGATGTATGAGCTCTTCGTCGAGCTCAGCGCCCACCTCAACGTCAACCTCATGGGGTACGCATGCACGCACTCCCGGATTGGGTTAGGTTGGATTGTTTAGATTGGGATGCTGTGCTGTTCGGATGCTGGATTCGAGTATAATCTTGGATCTTCCAGGGCGTGATCCTCTAGATCAAAGTTGAACTTTTCCGCGGGGCCTGTTTATAAATGGAACTCGTCTGGGTTGTAGGAACTGTTGGGATTCTTGGGGGCGGATCAGTAGGATGGCTGCCTCGTAGTTTCGAGGAAAGATGCAATCTTCTGTTCAAGGCTTGTCTTACTGGTTGTGGTTTTGGTATGAGTATGAAGCTGTGCTAATGTTGGAATAGTGCCTGGTGCTGTTGGATTCGCTAGCTGTATCTCG
This sequence comes from Dendrocalamus latiflorus, assembly GCA_017311315.1. Classification (NCBI taxonomy): domain Eukaryota; kingdom Viridiplantae; phylum Streptophyta; class Magnoliopsida; order Poales; family Poaceae; genus Dendrocalamus; species Dendrocalamus latiflorus. Next base: position 4,871,391 of record CM029640.1, on the reverse strand, counting down.
GTAGAAGTTTCGACTTTGCTGTACGGAGCTTGTCGGATTTGATGCAAATTTTGATTCTTGAGGTCGCGTACGCTGTTGGTTGGATACGTTGCATCTTGGCATGGAAGTACTGTGTTTGACACTGTTTGGTTTGCTAATGGGTGGCTAGGATAATTTTGCTTTTCGGAAAAGCTGTGTTTAGTTATGATTGATTGGAATAAACTGCTGATCTTTGAAATGTTTTCTGGGTGCTGTAGATTGCTGGGCATGTCTGCTTTAGGTGACCGCTAGAAGTTTCTGATATTTGTTCGATCTTGGGTAGCAAGATGGATATCTAGATTTCAGTTTCTGGTTGCAGTTGTATATTTCATGATTCAGTTGATTCTATCATTCTATGGGTAGTGGTGGAGAAACTGGTGTTGACGTGTTGTTAGTTTGTCACTATCTTTGGTCAATGTTTGGATAGATTTGTTCAAGTTAGTTGTTAGATATTACCACCTACCAGAGTTCCTTTTTACTGGTTTCTGTAGAACTGTTCACAGTTCACCAATGAAGTGTGCAGAGAAAAATAGATGTTCGTAGTGAAGCTTTGGCCGAATTATTACGTACATGAAATTGTATCCCTTCCTCACCAATGCAGCACGGTGAGAAGAACTAATACTTAAATGAAAATTTTCGCTAAATTATTACATGCACACGATTTTGTCCATTCCTTACCTCTCATAAATGTGTGAATATCAAAATGGGTGATCAAAGTTGTCGTCTTTCTAGTGTAAACTTTGTAATTGTTTTGCAAATCTTCGGTCATAGATTCTCTGAGGAAGCGTTTGAACAGTTGAGTAACTTCTGTCAGTACTATCAAGTATCTCTCCAGAAGTGGAATAGAGGAAGTATGAATCTCAATCATTCTATTGTTTCGATTTTCTTATTTGGTCAAAATTTTAGGCCATTGGATTTTTTTGATGCATTGGATGGAGGAATCTTTGTTTTTCAATTTCCATTCCAAACCACATTTTTAGAGGGGCATGTTGTTGGGAAGGTTTGGCCTAATGAATCTGTTGATTGATGAGCGGTCTGGTGGTTGAGTTGCTGATTGGAGAATCATTGATTGATTCAGTGGATCTAGAAGCTCTAGCTAATTTTAGTGTGCGTTTTTTCGGCTACGGCTTATGGCTTTTGAATTCTGGTTGTCGTGAGAGAATACAGAGGGAGAGAGACAGTCGCGTATGATTTTGGCCGTTATAGCTGAAATCGGTACAGTGTCTACTACAATCGATTAGTAGACCTCACCTTGAAAAGACATTATATTTAAAAGCTAATTACTGTAATATAAGCCATAAGCTAGAAGCCAAAAAGAGCGAGGCCTTAAATTGTGTTTAGGTGTGACTGGTTTGTATTTCCCCCCTTTTAACTCAAGATTTTTGTTTGTTTCCTAGCTTTGTTACTATTGTAATCATTGTTTTGTTTATCTTTGTGTTATAGCTCTTCCCTTTCAACCTAGTTTCATCCTTTCTGTGGTCATTAATTTTGGCACAAGACGTTGTAATGTTGAGTGATTACATTATTAGTAGGTACTAGTAGATTACATTATTAGTAGGTACTAGTATTTGACTGAGTAATGTCAACGTCTTCGAGGACTCCTTCTGACATAATCCATAGGGTTTTTTTTGCCCAGATTGGATATAATGACCATTTACTGCGTCATTGTTATGCACCATACATAATCTAGGCCTCAGCCGTCCTTGCTTATGAGTAGTGATACAATGCCTTCTTAAATGCAACTTAGCAAACTGAAATGCATTTGCATGACCTTATTCAGATATGTTATCTGCTGAGATTAAGGTGACTAAAAACGGAAAGTGGCTTGAAGAAGTTCCTTGAACACAAAGGGTAAAACCTTCATGAAATTTTATCATAAAAATGCTAATTGCTATTATTATAGAATTTAGATCCATGAATGACTGCATTAAGATGTCGAATTTCCTTATAGTCTTCCTCTTCTGAAAATGATAGACTAGCTAGATATAAACTAACAAATAACTATCCTAAACACTCGTGGTATTATGATACAATGAGGTTAGTTTGAACTTTCAAGTGATCAATCTGTTCCTTGCCAGTTTACATTGTTGAGTGTCGCAGCCGCGATTTATTCGTCCTGTGATATTAGCGCCTTGCAATCTGAAGGATTCATAATCACAATTAAGAGTATATATCAAATGAAGTCACCTCCTTACATAATGGAAACCACTTGATGGACTTCTTTTTGTGTCTTTTGGGCCTATTTTGGTGGAACATTAATAGCTTTTCTACCTTTCTTATGCAGCTATGACTATTCTGGTTATGGGCAATCTTCTGGGAAGGTACAACACTTTTTCTTTATTCTTTTAATTTGTATTTTAGTCCTTAATCTCCTCAACATGCATAATGCCCCTTTATTTTTATCTAATGCTGCAGCCCAGTGAGCAAAACACTTATGCTGATATAGAGGCTGCTTACAGATGTCTCATAGAAAACTATGGAGCATCTGAGGAAAATATCATTCTTTATGGTCAATCAGTGGGCAGTGGTCCTACTTTGGATTTGGCCTCCCGTTTGCCTCGTTTGAGAGCAGTTGTTCTACATAGCCCAATTTTGTCTGGCTTAAGAGTGATGTATCCTGTAAAACATACATACTGGTTTGACATATATAAGGTAAATTTACATTTTGTGTCAATCTTATTTAGCATTTACCTGCATCTAATTTCGTCTTATATCTGCAGAACATAGACAAAATTCCATCGGTCAGGTGCCCCGTGCTAGTAATACATGTGAGTATCTTTTATTCTTACAGCTAATCCTATTATATAGTTTTTTTAGCATGCATGCACGCGCTTGTGTGTCCTTTTCTGGGCAGGCATATGTGCACATCTGATATAAAAATGTTGCATCAGTGAACTTACACAAGTGTTATAGTGATTGGGCTACTTGGTGGAGAGAAGGTCAAGCAAGTGTGATCATGTGAATGTCTAGAGTGGTTAATTTTGTGGCAAGGTTTATGGTCCTGCATACTGTTTGTGTAGCTACCTACAACTCCCATATTAGGTCATCCATTATAAGGCCTTTATTTTGTTGCACTTGTATTCAGGGGCGGATATCTCGCCATCTGTTAACTATAGTTGCCAAAAGCATGACATTGATTACATTATCCTCTATAATTGTTTTGCCGTACAGCATACAATTCATCCAACCAAGCCTTTGCCAAGATGAACAAACTTATGACATTGTGGCCTCTCATGATTATTTTGGTTTTGTCACGCATAAATATATCATATATGCCTACTTACCATTCACACGATATATGTTTTGAGAAACTTGCTAAAATCCTTATATGAATATAAAAGAGGGAGCTATCAGTGCTATTGTTTCTGGCACGAAGAGTAAAATAATGCTAATGTTAGCAAAAGTTTCTAGGTTCACTGAGATAAAAAAGAAGAATAGACACTTGAGAATATCTTCCTTGGTAACATGGTACAAGTATTCCATTAGCAGGCACAGCTTCATCTTGATTGTAGTTTTGTACTATTCACTGATCCTTGCTTTGATAAGTTGGTCACAATTTTCCTTATGAGGTCGTACAGCCTGATCATTCTAGTGACCTAGTCAAGATGTTAAAGAAGAAGAAAGTTCATACTCTCTCTATCTCGCAATATAAGTCCAAAGCCCATCATGTGCATAGACTAAGAAGACACTAAATCTAAAAAAATTAATGTTATTGGACCATGTATACCCTTATTAAATAGCATACTACATCTACTTATTCACTTCTTCAGCATTAAAAGATGGGTATCTAGTGGAAATACTGCAATAACCGCACCTTTCATATGTGCAGTGGACTTATATTATGGGATGACATTTGAAAAGAATAGGGACTTATATTGCAAGACGGAGGGAGTACCGAATAATTGTAATACCTTTTTGCACATGTTCATGGTGCTAATATAATCTCTTCTTTCAGGGTACAGCTGATGAAGTTGTTAACTGTTCCCATGGGAGGGCATTGTGGGAACTCGCTGAGGTAAAGTATGAGCCTCTATGGGTCAAAGGAGGAAATCACTGTAATTTGGAACTCTACCCAGAATACATTAAGCATCTAAAAAAGTTTGTTGGAGCCATAGAGAAGTCACCACCCCCAAATGATGAATCTCCGGAGAGCTCAGGTCCATCAGACCGTACTCAAACAGATCCTGAAGGTACAGAGGACTCAAGGAAAAGCACAGACTACAGGGACAAAACAAGGCCAAACATAGATCATAGACATAGCACAGATCGTCCGGAGAAACCAAGGGGCAGTACAGATAGGAGGGACAAAAGCAGAAAGAGTGTGGACCATCGTGAGAAACCACGGGCTAGTGTTGATCAATCTGATAGGCCAAGGAAAAGCATTGACCGGTACGGTTGACACTTACCAAATATTTCCTTTTAAATGCATGATGTGAATACGTTTGAGTGTTTCCACAGTTGATTGATTTCTGTTACAAGAAAAATCTGTTTTCAGTTTTGTTGACTAATGTTATCAATGGTGCAACAGCTTTGGAGGGATGATGAAGTCCGTCAGGTTGCGCAATATCGACTGTTTCAAAGTAACAACTTCTGGGAGCTGAAAATAGTAGTTACCAAAAGGTTAGTGTTGGGGCTCGTCTGTATGTATTCCATTTGTATAACTTAATTCGTTTGGGTGATTGGTTCGGTTGTAGGAGGTGTATTTCATACAATGGGGGCTTGTATTGTTTCCCTTGAAATTTCCTTTTTTAGACGAAATAATAATGTGTTCATAACCTTTCAATTTTGCCCCATCTGATTGCTTTGACAAGACATGTCCCTGCAGAAAAGTAAGCCATCCGTGACAAGTAACTCTGTTGGTTGCTATTTATCATGTGAGATTATTATCATGAGGTAGAGAGTAAAGGAATTTTTTGTACGGATAATCCGTTTTTTATTCGAAAATACATAAATATACCCGCGACAACATTTTTTACAAAAATAATCTCCAGTCGCCACCCCATTGGGCGACTGCTGCCTTTCGCCCAACCGGGAGGCGACATTTAGGGAATCTGTGTACCGTTGGGCGACTTCTTCAATCGCTTTACGGTTGAGCGACTGCAATTGCAGTCGCCCAACGGTTGAGCGACTGCAATTGCAGTCGCCCAATGGATGGGCGACTTTACTCAGTCCCCGTGAATTTTTAGAGTTTTATCAATTTTGTAGTTTTAAACTGGAAAAAAATATGGTATAGTTGTAATAAAAGTTTATGTTTATTGTATGTTGTAGGTGCATTTAAAATTTTGAGGAAATTTTTTTAAGTACAATTGACTGTAGAACGTTTGATATATACATTGGTATGTTTTAAGGGTTTGCAATCCGCGTGAATTTTGTATGTTTTGTCAATTTTGTAGTTATAAACTGCGTAAAAATCAGATAAATTTGTAATAGAAGTTTATGTTCAATGTAAGTTGTAGATGCAAAAAAAATTTTGGTAAATTTTATTAGGCACGATTGACCGTAGAACGGTTGATACATAAAGTGGTAAGTGATGTGACCAGTGGCATGTGTGGAACTCTGTAGTTGTAATGTTCAGAACTCCACCGCTAGTCGTAACATGCCTTAGGAACTATTACATTTTGTCTACTGGGTGTAGCGTGGTTGTTTGCCCTTTTTGTCGCGCCCTGAAGATGGCTCCGCTGCATCCTTCTTCCTGTCACTCTTGGTCTTGAGAGCTGCCTCACGAGCTTGAAGCTCTTCCTCCTGACGCTTGATGGCTGCTTCACGCAGACCTAACTTCTCCCGCCTCCTTTGCAGCTCATCCTCCTTGCCCTTAAGACGGATTTGGTCCACCCTCACGCGACGCTCTTGCTCATGCCGCATTTGTCGTTCCACCTCGCGAGTCTGATCCATCTTGACAAGGTATTGTCCTTTGTTTTCCACCTCGCGAGGGTTCCGTATCCACGGCGCCGGCACCCTTGCACAAAGCCCTTCCACGAAGCAGAGCGCACCAATGTCTTCAACTCCCATCTGATGTCAGTGGAAGACCGGCTCCAAAGCCCTTGCACAACGACGCTGCACACCTCGGGGTCCAATGAAAAACTCTGGGTCAGCCAATGCTGCACATCTGTCATTCGAGCATTCTCGTCATCCGGAAGTACGAGAGTGACTTGCGGAAAATCGCTCAAATCCACACCAGTCGGACCTTCACGAATCATTCCAACACCATAGTACACTCTCAATGTAGTACTGGCCATTAATGATGTATGCCTAGATGTATGATTGAAATTTACGACATGTCAAATAACATGGGAGTTGAAGACTGTAAATACAACATAATTACAAAAAATACCTGGATCCAAATCGATGGAATAGCTTCGACTTCTTCTTCCTCCCTCACCTCCTCTCCTTCTCTTCTCTCCTCCTCTCCTCCCTCTCTTCTCCTCTTCTTTTCTTCCTCTTCCTCCTCTCTTCTCTCTGGGCAGAATGAGGGAATAACGATTTCTGCGCAGAACGAGGGGAATGTGCCCGGGGGTAATGGGCGGCATAATTGCAGTCGCCCTACGGTTGGGCGACTGCAATTTCAGTCGCTCAACCGTTGGGCGACTGCAATTGCAGTCGCTCAACCGTAAAGCGATTGAAGAAGTCGCCCAACGGTACACAGATTCCCTAAATGTCGCCTCCCGGTTGGGCGAAAGGCTGCAGTCGCCCAATGGGGTGGCGACTGGAGATTATTTTTGTAAAAAATGTTGTCGCGGGTATATTTATGTATTTTCGAATAAAAAACGGATTATCCGTACAAAAAATTCGAGAGTAAAGACAGTTCAGACTACAGACCGTTTTAGCTGGTTATAGTTGAGGTGCCCCTCGAGCTCTGGCGAGGTTGAAATGTTTTGCAATTTGGGCTCTGCAATACTTAGCTCGGACACGTCAACGATCCCAGTGGAGATAACTTTTGCAAATCGGTGTTTTAACGTTTTATGCTTTGACATGCGTGAAACCCTCGATCCTATTAGGTGCTGGAGGATCTGTCGAGTTATGCCAGTGTGTTGTCAGCAACACGGGCCAATTTTATGACGATCTTTTTTTCGTTCAGGGGAAACATCATTCACCGTTCCCTCCGAAAGGAGGAGTGGCAGGTTATGGTTGATTCCGAGTGGGGGACGTAAAATTTTGCTTTTTAGTCCAAATTTTGAAAGTTTTTTTACATATGAACCCCTAGAGAAAAAATTTACAAAAATAGACCCTTAACACGGCGCCAAATTATATAGCGCCCAATGTACACAGCACGGCGCCATATTCTTTGGCGCCGTGAGTGGCCACGTAGGATCCACGGTGGCAATGCTCGGCGTCAAAAAGCCTATGGCGCCGTGCTGTGTACGTTGGGCGCTAACGGCCGTGGCGTCGTGCTCTGGGACTTAGACCGTTTTCGGCAAGGCCACATATCACGGCGCCAAACTGTTTGGCGCCGTATGTGGCTCATGCGGCGCCAGAAGCTTTGGTGCCGTGATGGCTACACCAGCAAAAACAGCAAGCTTTGCTGTTTTTTGCAAAATATATGCACATACATATACAAAAAAGCAAACATATACATTCACACATACAACATCTGGAAACGCAAATGACAACATCGCATAATTATCAATAGTCTGAAAATATTACATAACATCACATAAGTATCAAAAGTCTCAAAATATCACATAACTGTCAAAAGTCTGAAAACATCAATAAGTCACTGCCTCTTGGCCTTTTCCTTGCCCTTGGCCAGGGCATCAGACCCTGGAGTGTACGTGCTCGGGGGGACGGGCCAAACGACGAGGCCGCTGGGAAGCCTAAGTAGATGGTACGTCGGGCATCTGCGACATCCCAATCTCGTTGTGGGTAGATGCCACCTCGTTCTCGTGCTCCTCCTCCTCGTCATCCTGCTCCGCCTCGTCGTCGTCGTCATCGCCCTGACTGAAAGTCGGAGTGCGTGACGAGCTCCTCGTGGACTGGCGCGTGCCGACGTGTGATGACGAGGCTGCAGCGGCACTCGAGCGCTGGGAGGTCGCCGGTGGTGATGCGACGTCCGTGCGTGCGCGGCAACCACAACGAGCTGCCGCCCGACCGATGCGACGTCTAAGTCTCTACAAGTAATGATATGTCATTATAGTATACATGCTGAATGGCTCTAACTTAACGAATTATCTTCGAACCTGCAAGAAGTCCCTCAGGCGGCTCTCACTGTCCGGGGCGCCAGCTGGGTAGGAGAGAGCCTCATCGATCTCATGCACCGAGGTCCGCAGAGAAGTCCCCTAAAGAGATAAGATCCACATAAGTAAGTGCGAGATAAACGTATTGAACCAAAGTATTGAGCAAATATCATGCTTTCGTACCACTCGATCGACAATCGGGGCGGCCTCGACAACTGTGCCCTCCCTCGCACGCCTGTCGTACGCAGTGTCCTCGTCCTCGGACGAAGCGAGATCCGCGTAGTCGACATCAGTCCACTGCTACCTCAGCCTGTTGCGGGTGGCAGAGTGGTACCAGGACAAGTACTCCCGGAAGCTGGCGTTGTTGTGGGGGGTATTGTCCCGCTCGCAGTTCTCCTCCATCCTCCTCCACCACTCGACGTACTGTCGGTGGTGATGAGCGAAGTCCGTCACCTTTCGTTGGCGGACCCTGTCGAACTTGTACATATAGTAGATGTCATCAATAGGTGTTAGAGTACGAACCAACAAAATTTAAAATAAAGCAAAAATTGGAACTTACTTGTGCAAATCAACAGAGGTCGACACCGCCTCAGGGGGATAGAACTGCACGAGGCCAAACTGCCGCGCAACTCTGTAGGGGAGGTGAATCTCTACGGCGTAGAAGCAAATCAGCGGACACCTCATCCTCCAAAGATGGTCGTCCCTGCGGCACATGGTGTTGAGCGGTAGAGCTGCAACCTATGGCTCGGAGTAAGGCTTCCATGAGACCTAGCAGGCAAACATACGGGCAAACACACGATTAGCCATGTACAAAAATCAAGAACTGTAAGAAAAATAAATGCATTACCAATTTCTTACCATCGTGGGAGACAAGGTGTCCAGCTCGTTGCTGAAATCCACGTACGCCCGCTCTGTGGTCGCGAACGGGACTGAGACGCTATCCCACAGGTACGCCACTGTGGGGCCGAGGTCATCCACACCCAGTGGGCGCCAAGGCTGCGCCTGGAACACTCGACGGCGTCCCACAGGAATACGTGTCCACATCCACACCTGCAGGAGGAAGACGCAGCCACCGAGTGTCGACGTGGGCGCCGTGCGTCTGCGGTAGAGGAACGCGAGGACCGCCGAACCCCAGCTGAGCTGTCCAGCGTCGCCCCAGTCCTGGAGGCAGTGGATGTACATCCACGAAGCGGCGTCCCTCGTGGCGTCCGGGAAAAGCACGGCCCTGAACATGTGGAGGACCCAAGCGCGGCAGTAGTAGGTCACCATGGCGTCGTCCGCGGCCGCAGGGCATTCACCAAATGTATTCGCAACCATGTAATGTGGACCCCCGAGACGCGGCCTCGCCTGGCATTATCTAGGACAGGAGGCAGTGCCGTGCCCAGAAAGGCCTCCACACGTGCCCTCCAGCCCTCAGACACCGCCGGGCAGACCACCGGCTGTCCCCTAATGGGAAGTCCAAGAATCATCGCCACGTCCTGCAGCGTGACGGTCATCTCCCCACAGGGAAGGTGGAACATGTGAGTCTCTGGCCTCCACCTGGTAATAGTACATGGAGAAAAGAATTAGTTACGTACGTAAGAATATAAAAACCGAAAACAAACGGACCCAACAGAGAAAATGCACCTGTCGACGAGTGCGGTCAAAGCTGCGGGGTTAAAGATCGGCATGCCCCGCCGTACTAGGTTGGCGACCGTGTGAAGCCCAGCACGGCGAAGCAGTGGAGTATAGCGGTCGTCGTATCGCATCAAGTGGAACCCATCATGGGTTCGACAACGAAGTATGTGAAGTTCCTGAAAATTGCTATAAAAGTTAGCTGCGTGATGAAAACACATGTATATTTTGACAACACACGTACCTGGCCATCCTCCGTGAGCCTGCCGCGGTGCTCCCTCTCGTAGAACTCGTCTAGCAGCCGGTACCTCGTCATCCTGTGCATTCAAAAATATGTTAATTAATGATAAGAATAACAAAAAACCATAAAAACATATGTATTTCTAAATATTCATCAATCTCGCTCAAATCAAACCCTAAAAACATATGTATTTCTAAATCAAACCCTAAAAACATATGTATTTCTCAACATTCATCAATCTCGCTCAAATCAAACCCTAAAAACATATCTATTTCTAAATCAAACCCTAAAAACATATGTATTTCTATATCAAACCCTAAAAACATCTGTATTTATAAAATGGACCCTAAAAACATATATTTCTAAAATGGACCCTAATAACATATGTATTTCTAAAAATTTAGAAATCTCGCTCAAACCAAACCCTAAAAACATGTGTATTTCTAAATCAAACCCTAAATCTAAACTTTCATCAATCTCGCTCAAATCAAACCCTAAAAACATATCTATTTCTAAATCAAACCCTAAAAATATATGTATTTCTATATCAAATCCTAAAAACATATGTATTTCTAAAATGGACCCTAAAAACATATGTATTTCTAAAAATTTAGAAATCTCGCTCAAACCAAACCCTAAAAACATGTGTATTTCTAAATCAAACCCTAAATCTAAACATTCATCAATCTCGCTCAAATCAAACCCTAAAAACATATCTATTTCTAAATCATACTCTAAAAACATATGTATTTCTAAATCAAACCCTAAAAACATATGTATTTCTAAAAATCAAACCCTAAAAACGAATCTATACACATTAGTACTCTTACATTACGCATATCTATTGAAAATCCAACCTAAAACCGAGCCAAATTGAAGTAATTTCATCTAGGGTTTCAAATCTTCCCACAGGAAATGTACCTCAAATAATCCATATTTATTGCAAAAAATCAAGGGAAAGGAGGGGGTTCACCTTGCTTACTCGATTTGGCAGTAAAATCGCGAGAAAAACGGATGGATTTGAGTTGATTTTGAGGGGGAAGGGAGTGGCGGCGGCGGTTGCTTCGGCTCGGGCTGAACAGAGTAAGGGGGTGGGGGGCCGGGGGGCCGCGCTCGGGCTTAAGTCCCAGAGCACGGCGCCACGGTCGTTAGCGCCCAACGTACACAGCACGACGCCATGGGCTTTGGCGCCGAGCATTGCCACCGTGGATCCTACGTGGCTACTCACGGCGCCAAAGAATATGGCGCCGTGCTGTGTACATTGGGCGATATATAATTTGGCGCCGTGTTAAGGGTCCATTTTTGCAAATCTTTTCTCCAGGGGTCCATATGTAAAAAACTTTCAATTTGGGCTAAAAAGCAAAAATTTTACTGTCGTTGCAACGCGCGACGTCTATGGTTTTTTCTAGGTTAGTATCAACTGTTCATATAGATGCCACTATAGTTTTTTTTAAATTTGACTTATAAACATTTATTTTTTGTAAATCTATCACCTCTGTGGACTTACCAAACTTAGCTAGGCACTTGTCGAGCTCCTTTAACTCGGTAGGTGATGCAGTAGCAAGCATTGCATGTATAGTGGACCTTAATTAAGCTCATGATTAGCGATAACTAATTAAGATTAGTATTAATTAAATATGATTATTATTAATTAAATCACTATTTAAGCATGCTAGTGGACTGTCGCACTATGCCTGGAGCTAGGGAAGCTTGGTAAGTACCTGTCGAGCTTGGTAAGTCTATAAAGATAACTAGATTTACAAAAATAGGTTTCTGAGGGCTAAATTTGAAAAATAGCTACGGTGTCATCTATATAAATAAAAAATAACTGGTTGAATTCAAAGGCACCTTCGTTTTGAGTGCAGAAAAATCTCATAATAATTCTAAAAAGAAAAAATCTTAGAAATTCTCACATTAATGAAAAAAAAAGAGAAGTATCTTCCAGCACTTATTTTGGTGGATCAAATTATAACAGTGTAGATTAATCATATATGTATATTAGAGTTGTATATCAAATATAGGACAGAAAAAATCCACAATAATCCTAAAAATTCTCACATTAGTCAAGAAAAAAGAGAAACATCTCTCACCACTTATTTTGGTGGAGACAAATTATAATGGTGCAGATTAATTATATGTGTATATTAGAGTTGTATATCAAATGTAATTGTATTTTAATTATAGTTAATAGAATTGTATAGTAAAGATAATTATACTATAATACTAAGCTGTGTACCTGTACGAATAAATCTGCTAGTTTATGTGAGCACTACGTTAGTTGCAGAAGGCATCACACTTTCCCTTGAAGTGTACGGTCGCTGGCATCTACGTGCGCTACACCCACCTACCAAACCCGCGACGGCAAGGCCGTCCGAACTCGGAATCGGTCAGCGAGGCAGCTCGGCGCCCGCCGTGGGGGGTGTGGAAAACGGACGGAGCTTGGTTCGCCGCGCACGCCCTCGTGTCCCCCAAAGCCGTTGAACGATCGATGGACGCGGAAGGGAATCCGTGCTTGCGGTCGGCTGCGCCACGTTCTCCTGGCGCGCCGCCTCACGCGTGGCCTCGCCTTCGCCTCGGCAAGGACGCTTTGCGGCGGTCCCAGTCTCCCGCTCCCACTCCCGGTCTGGGGCTGGGACCGGGAGTCTTCTCGGCGTGGGAGTACGGGATGGGACTCCACCAGCTTGGTCGGCCCGGTGCCTCGTCGTACGTGGTGGAGATGTGTCACGCACGCGTGCGTCTCTGTCACTCGCGGCACGGCGCCACGGCGTACGCGCTTACCCGCCTAGCTACCGACGGCTTGTGGTCCGCGGCAACGCTGCCGCTGGGGACCGGGAGGGGCGCGCGGCGCCTCCTCCGGCTCGTGTGGTTGGTGACCGAGCGAGGGAGGATCGATGCACGCGGCGCGCTCGCGCGTCGTGAAAGCAAAATCTCAGCCGGCTGCAGGGAAAGACCGAGCCGATCGATCGACCGGGAATTAACCGCCGTGCTTCCTCTTCTGACGGCATGTGCAAGTGTGCAACAGCAGAGAACTCCTGTCTATCCAGTGACGGAGCCAGAATTTGGTTACACCCCAGACTCACTAGTGGAATGATCTAACCTATCTAGGCTGGATCATGAAAATATTACCCAGCCTAGACTGAATTTATCCGGGCTATACACTAGATATTTTTTTCACACCTCGGACTGAAATCTACTCTACCCAGGGTGTAGCTCCACCCCTGTGTCTATCTACTAGACACTTATAACGGAATAAACGAAAGTGTTCTTCTCTTTGCTTGCTGTTTTTGTAATCGTTTCTGTAGTAGTTTGTGTTGAACCTAGAACTTCGAAAAACCGATACCGGAGATGTAAGGATGTTATCCCTATTTTCTACAAAAATAGAATAGACAATTATTGTCTGCGCTCCGACGAGCTCCATAAATCACGTTATGACTTGTGTGTAGACGAGCTCTCTATAATGGATATAATACTGACTGTAAATACATTGGTTCATACAGATAAATCGTCTGTTCAGAAATAAACGCCCTTCTTTGTCCTCCATATGAGCATGAATCTGATGTGGCATTATTTACAGACGGTACAGGCCTAAAAAAAGAATGACTACCGGCAGCTACGCTGGTTGGATTACCAGCGGTGTAGTATTAGATCTCAGGCGCCAAAGTAGTACTCTTAAATCAAACAAGCATCTGTCTCCTGTATCACTCTACAGCCAGTTGTACGCGTAACATGTGCATACTACATGGATTTTTTTGGCATATTTAGTACTATTTACAACCATAATTATTAAAATGGTTGTATGCTTGCCGTATTGACAAAAATAAAGATTTTGCTGTTTGATAACCGAGCAGCAACACTGGTGGGCTGACGTGTAGGCCCTGCCACTCTACCAGTGGACGGTAGCAGCCTGCCGCCCCGTCACTAGACGATAAGCAACCTGCCGCCCTATGACCAGACGGTAGCTGATTAAGCCGACTGATTAGCCGGCATAATTACCTAGCCTAATTTTTGTATATTGTTTGTTTAAAATTTTAAATATAGTAAATGAGCTTAAAAAATTACAAAAATTTATTTGCGGCCTATCGACACAACGTACTTGAATGTGTAATTTTTTTGATAATTTTATCTGCTCTAAATGTTGCTCAAAAATTCATATAATTTTGATATTTGTAGAAGTTGTTACATATATCAAACGAGCTCCAAAAATTACAAAATGTTATGGGAATCCTCCCGACACAATCGACCTAATTGTGTAATTTTTTGGAAATTTTATGTGCCCCAAATTTGCCATGTTAATTCATGTTAATTTAATCATGAAATTAGCGATGCGTGGGCATCTTTTGCAGTGCATGACCTCTATTTTTCTTTGAGAATTTCATAAATTACAAATATTTATAGAAGTACATGTAATAGTATAAAAAATGCATCACATGAGATGTGATATGGCTCACCCATCTGAGCCACTGCCATCTCCTCACCGCATGGCCTTGTCTTCTGTTGAGCACGAACATGTCTCGTGGGATACGTAAGCTGGTCCAAAGGTTGCTTCTTGATTCGAAGGAGGTATGGAGACCGTTTCGTTTGTTGAGTGACCGGCAGTGGTCCAGTAGGCTGAGGTACAGCAGGTTGGGTCCGGTAAGCGTCAATGGTCTCTAGCTGAGACATGCCAAACTATGAGCCACCAACAATAATGTCGTGAATGAAGGACTCTAGAAATCCCGCTCATGGTGCAGAGGAGCTCTCCCCTTGATCGTACAACGTGGCAGCAAAGCAGGAGGAGCTCTGCCCACCGAAGTCTTTAAACCCTGGGTATGGTGTGAATGCTGAGCTCTGTCATGCATACGCTGCAAACCCTGGAACTGTGTACTATTTAAGAAGCTTTGTTAAAGCTATACCTTCTAACAAATAGGATAGACCAAATATTAATACGAAGATTGATAATGACAGTAAAATAATATAAGCTAGTGATTACATGTGTGTAATTGCATACAAATAATTCATTAATTACCGACAATCTAATTACTCGTCCAAAAATTTACAAGTGATTCATTACCATCGTCCTTACCACTTAATTACTTAATACTAACTCATTACTTAACCCTAACTAATTGCACTATAGTAATTACGACTGCTTAATTATACACTACTATACAATAACAAATTATGAGTACTGTATGTATACAAAAGTACAAATTATGTCTAAATTACTACGACCAACTTACTTCATAACGCAAACTACATTAATTACGATTAACTAAATAACTATAATTAACTAAGACTATGGGAATAACATCGAAAGCATGCGATAAAAATTACTTGTCTTTCGAGAGAAGTAATCAACACTGCCACATTCTTAATGAGCTATGCACTGGCTTCTCAAAAATAATTAGCTATGCACTCTTAATTTTGAGAGTACCTTGCAATAAATGGGATAGAGAAATATTAGTGCGAAGATTGATAATAACAGTAAAATACTACAAGTTAGTGATTACATGCGTGTAACTACATATGAATAATTCATTAAATACCGACAATTTGATTACTCATCCAAAAAAATTACGAGTGATTTATTACCGCCGTCCTTACCACTTAATTACTTAGCACTAACTCATTATTTAACCCTAACTAATTGTTACTACAGTAATTACGACTGCTTAATTACATACTACCATACAATAACAAATTATGCGTATTGTACGTCACAAAATAGTAAAAACTATGTCTACCGTATGTACACAAAAATAGTAAAAATTATGCCTAAATTACTATGACCTACTTACTGCATAATACAAACTATATTAATTATGACTAACTAAATAGCACTAGTTAACTAGGACTACAGGAATAACGTCGAAAGCATGCGATAAAAAATTATCTGACTTTCAGAAGAAACAATTAGCACTACCACATCCTTAATGAGCTATACATTGTCTTCTCAAAATAATGAGCTACGTACTTTTAATTTTGAGCGACGACCGCAAGAATGACTTTCTGTGATGAGCGATTGAGATGAGCAACGACGAACTACGTGAGATTCGTATTTAAGGCTGAGCGAAAAGGGAACCCGGTGTACCCGCCCCGTAAATTAAGGACTCCTTGTCGACGAGTAGCACTTCATGTGAGGGAGGACGGCATGATAACACTGACAAATATGCAGATGAGGGAGCGGGCGAGGGGGACGACATAGACATAACAACATTAGTGCGGACGAGAGAGCGCACGAGGGGACGGCACGGACGGAGTGACAATTATTCGAAGAACGTAGTGAGAGAAAATATAGCAGTAACGGGCCGATATATGTACGAAGGACAGAGATCAGGCACTGTAAAAGATGCCTAAGCATCGTTAATTTCATGATTAAATTAACATAAATTAATATGATAAATTTGGAGTACATAAAATTCTCAAAAAATCACATAATTACTAGACTATGTCGGGAGGCTTCACATAAAAGTTTGCAATTTTTAGAGCTCGTTTGCTATATGTAACAACTCCTACAAATATTCAAAGCTTATGAATTTTTTAGCAACATTCACATTGGATAAAATTACCAAACAATTATACATTTAAGTACGTTGTGTCGAGAGACTACATATAAAATTTTGTAATTTTTTGAGCTCATTTGTTATATTTAAAAATTCAAACAAATAGTATACAAAAAAATTAGGGTAGGTATCATCTGCCGTCTGGTAGTGGGACGGCAGGCAGCCTGCCGTTCACTGGGGGATGGTGGGGCCTACGTGTCCACGCTCTAATGTTGCCGCTTGGCCACTGGACGACAAGTTTTAGCAATACAATAGGCATACTACTATTTTCGTAAATACAGGTGCAAACAATACTAAATATGCCACCAATTCAACTACATCAAATAGTATACGAATACAGAAGCGTGGGATGTGGAAATGAAGCAACGTGCATGCGCGTCAGCGCGTGGTGCTCCGAAGTCTAGTAACCCTTCAGCTGTACATTGGAAGAAGAGACGGCAATTGCCAAGGCACAAACCAAAACCAGCTGTTCCGCTTTGAAACTGGAATTCCTTCCAGAAGACCGAGTTGACTGTCTGTCTGATCAGAGGAGCACTACGCACTATCGATCCCTCAGAGTTCAGACCAGGGTCAGATGCCAAAGCACTAGCCATTCCACAAGCCCTCCTCGTAACTAGGAACAGGAGTACTACTGAACTAGCAGCACGTACTCATGCTTAATTTTGGAATCATTTCACGATGATTAGCACGAACAACCAAGCCTCTGAAGAGACGATACCATGTGTTCATGCCACCGACAACTACAACGGAGTACTACTAGGACGCATCGAGTTTTTCTTGCCTTGCGTACGAGCTGAGGGCGTTGGGTTCACTTCACCGGTTCACCCAATCGATCCTTGCGTCGCCGTATCTTCTTTCAGAATTTCACGGAGTGTTAGATACGCATCACCACACAGCAAACAACTACTATATGATTCGAGGTACGCATTTTTGGGGGCACCGAATTATCGAAAGCAATACTTAAGTTTAGCATGCATGGGGCTCTGCGATCTGCATGCCTTGGTCGCCGAATCCTGAATTCGTGCTCGCTGCGTGCGTGAATCACGACGCAATCACAGGCAGGACACAGAGGCCCACGGCATCAAGATCTTCAACACCAAGCAATGGCAGTGGCAGCCCCTTGGAGAGCGTTTACAATTAACGACATCTTCGGAGAACGCAGCTTGACAAATGACTAGGGACAACAAACCTATGGTCGAGCCCAATAATTTAATAACCAAGTGGTAGGAGCTGGGATTACTAGCATCTCTACTCCTTAAAAGGAGGAGTTCAAGGTGATGGCGCATCCTACACTCCTTTCCTTTTCACTGACATGTGGGTCCCTCCCACCTTGAAACCGTGCGATGCCTCCCCACCGATTCTCGTGCGGTTGCCTCACCGATTTCTTCGTCACTCTTTCCCTCTCTCCTCCGCCACCGCGTCGACCTCGCCTCCTCCCCTCCCTCCGCCGCTGCACCGCCCTTGCCTCCTCCCCTCCCTCCTCCGCCGCCGCACCGCCCTCGCCTCCTCCCCTCCCTCCGCCCTCACCACCTCCGCCACCTCCGCCCCCCCCCCCCCCCCCCCCCCCGTGCTGCCGCCACTCCTCCGCGCCCCCCCCCCCCCCCCGCGTCGCCGCCACTCCTCCGCCACCCCCGCGGCGCCGCATCCTCCTCCCCGAACCGCCTCCTCCCCAGCCCGCGCCACGGCCTCCTCCTCCCCCCTGCGCCTCCTCCCCTACTCCCCCCAACCCCCCGCGCCGCCGCCTCCCCCTCTCCGTCCCCCGCACCACCGCCTCCTACTCCCCCACCCCTCACCGCCGCATCCTCCTCCCCTCCTCCTCCCAAACCGCCGCCTCCTACTCCCCCTACCCCTTGGGGGCAGAGGTAGGAGGAGGCGCGGCTGCGACGGCGGCTGGATCGGAGAGGAAGGGGGCGGAGGAAGGAGGAGGCGCGGCTGCGGCGGCGGTGTGGCGCCACGCCGACCGCGCCGCCGCCAAGCGCGCCACCCACGTCCTCGCCGAACTCACCAAAAACGGTAACCTCCCCCACCCAACCCCACGCCCGCCGCACCGATCCGTGCTTTCCCGTACCCTCTCCGGCGCCGTTACTGAGGCGGATCTGGTTGTTGCTTTCTACGCAGAGGATGTTGTCAACGTGATCGTAGAGGGCAGGGCTTAAGAGTGGACATTTTAGTATGAGCATAAGCAGGTGCATAGCTTGAATTTCAATGGCAACAGCCAATGGACACTTTTTTGGTCTCTATGGCAACAGCCAATGGACGCCAATTTGGTCTTAATCGGTTTGTTTTCACTTCAGATGTCGATTGAGTTCTGAAGAGGGTGAAGGTTACTGCTTTAGTAAATACCTGAACTTTGCCCAACCTCATTGTTCTCTAATACAGATATTACTCAGCTTTGTCGACAGTATCGTGGTCAAACAAATGGAATAATGCTCTGTTCTCAAATTTCTATTTTCTCTGTTGTCCAAGACAGCGCTATAATAGTGTGTATTTTCAGATGAGTGATCTTAGTATATATTAACCTATATTAACCTTATATCCTAAAGTTTGCACAAGTCTTTTTAAGGAGAAAACACAGTAAGTCCTTATAATTGGCTTTTAGGCATAATCATGAATACAGCTGACATGCAATGAAATATTTCAACACAGTAAGTCCTTAGAATTGCCAATCTTAGGGTGAAGTCTGTTTAAGAGTGGACATTTTAGTATGAGCATAAGCAGGTGCATAGCTTGAATTTCAATGGCAACAGCCAATGGATACTTTTTTGGTCTCTATGGTTGAGCTGCTGGAGGCATCATTATGTTCTCAGTACGCAGAACCTTGTTCATTCAGAGTTTGCTTTGGATTACAATGGGTTGTATTGAATGGTGCATTGGTTCACCAAATGCTTGACTTTTCCATGCGCCCTTGGTATTTGGATGGCAAACTTTCCATGATTACGGGAGTGCATTTTGCAGAAGAAAAAAAGAATGTGTGAATACATTAGGCTGAGATATGTTTGTGAATTGAGATGATTGTATATTGTTGGTAGTGATTTTATTTTCTTCTGTCATACATGTTTTCTTCTGTTGGATATTATATTGTTGGTAGTGCCAGCATTGTCATGCGCCTTATGTTCCTCTGTAATTACCATTGTGAAGAGCTACGAAAAAAACCTGGATGCATTGCTGAATATGACTGGATGTTTATTGTTTAGAAAAAGAATGGGCTTGCCACTTGCCGGTGCCCTACAGTGAAGGTTGATATTCCAGTAGACAAATATCCAACAATAAGTGTGATGTTTCTATAATTGTGATCTGTAGTTGAATTATAAGTGTGTTGTTTCTCTAATTGAATCCTGAATATGTGATCTGTAATTATCTTGAATGTTGTAAAGTTGTACATGTCATTATTGTATCACTTATTACTTATTTTGTGTAACGATGATAATGGGATTTGTGCTATGTAATTATCTTGAATGTTGTAAAGTTGTATATGCCAGTATAATTTATTTTCTTTGGGGATGAAATTATGTTTTGAACAACCATGTCCTTGCGACGAGGCTAAATTTGCCATTTGTATCATATTATTTTTTTGTCTTACACCTTTCATTTTAGGGAAGGGTGTTTTAGCAAGATGTCACAGCCCTCAAGCCAAGATCTCAAAGGGAAAAAAGGTCCCTATATTGTAATTCTTGAAGTGCAAGTTTTCAAAATAAAACATGAGCTTGCATTCATATTTTATATTTCTTTATTTTGCATTATTTGTCTCTAATTGTGTGTTTCTATATGAATTTGAAATTCTGTATAAAGTAAAACACTATATTTATGTCAATTTAGTTTAGTCCGACAAAAGATTCAGCCTACCCTCAATTTTATTCCTAGCTTCGCCACTAATCTATAGTGTTCTTGTTTGATAGACTAATTTTAGAGTATTTCCTTTGCTCCTTATCATTTTGCAATTAGACTTTTTAAATGTTACGATTATATTTTAATCCGTAGCAACGCACGAGCATCCAACTAGTAAGGATCAAAAGTACAGGTGCAGTACAACATGGAGGCATGGACACAGAGAGACACACTCAAGTTTGACCAATTAATCGTGTGCCTATCAAGCCCTATAAAACCAGCCAAGTCTATTCACTCTTGATTTCTCCTTTCCCTCCTACCATATGTACTAGTATACCTGAACTAAGATTCAGAGAATAAGAGTTAGGTAATTCAGTTATGCAGCAGCTGAACTTTGTGAGCTTGTTGCTCCTCCTGGGCATCCTGCTGTCTGCACTCAGTCCCTTCGCTGCCACTGCACACAGAGGTACGCAGATGCTAACTCCTTCCATCATAATCGTGCACATTTTATGCAAGTTTTTTTTGTTCATGTCAAGCTCAGTTTCTTCATGCTGGAAATGTGACGCATGACACTCTAAAATTTCAGAGCTGCCAATGGCAACCAACGGCGAGAAAGGAGCTGATCATACCATGGCAGTAAGAGCTGTAAACACAATGTGCTGCTCATGTATCCTTGAGAGCAACAACTAAATATAAAGCTTCTTGTGGTATGTAGGGTCTAGCTATTGGTGCCTGTGGAAGCAGAACGGAACCTGAAATGGCGGTGAAGGATGCGGAGGAGGAGGTGGTCCGGAGGAGCAAGGATGAGAGGATGAACTGCCATTTCAGAACCAGAAAGCTTCCTTCTGATGTCAAAACCCAGGTTGATGGACACATGCCCTTCACTGCCGATTACCATTCAGTCCATAGGCACCCTCCCACGCACAACTAGAAGAAGCTACTAGCCAGCCAGTTGATTGCTTAGAATACAGTAGCTTACAAGTAAAAATAAACTAGCTCCCTCGTCTGTAATATTTCTTCTCTTTTTTCCCTCTCTTTTGGTTGGCCGTTCTTCTCTCAGCAACCAGTTATGGACTCATATGGCTTTATTAACATTTTGTTAGTTTCTAGTAATGATATACTACTACATAATTAAGCTGTTAATTGTATCTTCTTGTATGCATCTAATTGGTATGGTAATTGGTAAGGATAGTCCTAAAAGAAAGCAATGTCAATGCCCTGTATTTCCTTTTTGTTCTTCATTCTAAGCTCAAACTTGAGTTCCAGAAATGATGTCTAAAAGAGAGATAGAAAATATAACAAACAGAAATCCTGATGAAGTTTGTACTGGACCTACTGGTGCTTGGATGGACCAGCTAACAATCTAGGCGTAGTCTTAGCTTCATCTTACGAGGCTGTTTTTTCGGGCGAGGGAGCTTCATCTTATAAACTTATCTGCATAACTTAAGCCATATCCAAAATGCTCACTATAATATCTTCCTTAGATATTATATATAGCCCCGCTCATTTCAGCTTAAGTTTCTGGCTTCTAACTTATTTTTCACTATTCAACAATTTCATCCTTTTCTGGTTTTTTATCTTTTTTCTGAGCTTTTTTGTCGGTTCTTTCTTTCCTATATTCGTTTGTACTGTCCGTTCTTTCTTTCCCATATTCGTTTATACTGTCTGTGACAGGCTAACCTGTTTTTTCTATTTTAAATTTTTTAAATTTAAGTACGCCAAATAAGCCACCGTTAGCTACATTATTTTTTCCAATCAGCTACAGTGCTTTTCAGCTATAGAGCCTGTTCGGCAGTGAGGAAGTCGGCCGGCTTTTCGCAGCCGCTACAGTACCTAACTTTTAAACGGAGTATTTTCTCAAGACGGGGTCTACAAGTTAAACGTAGTACACGTTAAAAGTCCAACATCTGTACCAGCCAAAATCGCAAGTGAGTATCGATCTCTCCGTAATCTGTACCGTAAACAACCAAAATTCAAAAATTTTAACCAAAAGCTATAAACCACAGAAAAAAAGACCCATAAACCACTCAAAATAAGCCCTTTCGAACTACATTTCAACGACCAAGAGCCCTCGAACCCCATGCATTTTATCAGCTAAAGCTAGAAAAAGTGGATCGTATGGCTCACAGAAACGAAACTGTAAACACCTGTTGCATGTTGGTAGTCCAAATGGTAATATAAAGCACGCTTCGGTTGCTCTGGTTAACACGGGGGTAAGAACATAAGCTGGCAAATTGGACAATCCCGGACTAACCAGGCAAAATATGTAGGATCTCAGTGGGTAAGGGCCTGTTCTTTTTGGCTGAAATTTATGGTTTTTAGCTGCAGCTTATGACTTTTGGACTGGTAGTACGAGAGATTATAGAGTAATAGAAACTCATGTGCGATTTTTGCCGATATAAATGAAATCCGTACATCATGTATAACAATTAACTAGGAGACCTTATCTTAAAAAAATACTTCGTTTAAAAGCTAACTACTGTAGAAAAATCAAAAAGCAGATTTTAGAAGCCGAAAAAAACAGACCATTTGAGGTAGCCGCCATGCATATGTGCTGGCTTTCCTCGTGATCCATTAGCGCGCATGAGACGATTGTGATTTGTGAACCAATGGATCGACGGCAGCTTGAAACATGTTGTGACGACTGACGAGTGACACCAACATGCATGTTCGTCGTGGGAGTCCATAGTCCAGACGCGTGTGGTGCTCTCCTTCGTACACCCAGTTATCCGTTGGTTTTGTGTTGCCGACCAAGGTCCCACTTCTTCCCCCGGCACGGAGCCTTGGACAACATGATTTAGGTGGTGATCGGTTCGGCTGAAAAGCTCATGGTTTATAGCTAGTGGCAGAATCAGGAATTTTGATTAAAGGGGACCGGGTAAACATGATGACACCTCATAAGTGTGATAAATATATACATCAAATGTATGTCTCAACGGTTTTTTCAATGTTTTTATATATGTAGTTAGTATTCATAACGAAAAATCACAATATTATGATCAGAAATGGATGAATTGATGATTTATTGTGCTGTGCACTGAAATATTTACAGGGGTATTAAAAAAATTACTGTGTTGGGGGGGCCACGGCCCCTGCTAGCCCCCTGGTTCCGCCACTGCTTATGGCTGAAAACACTGTAGCTGGCTGAAAAAAACACTGTAGCTGACAGAGACTTATTTAGCATAATTAAATTTAAAAAAATTTAAAAATATGTTAGCCCATTACGTATAATACAAACAAATACGGGAAAAAAAGAACCGGCAAAAAAAACTCAACAAAAAACCAAAAGTTCAGAAAAAGACGAAACTTATGAATAGTAAAAAATAAGCCAGAAGCCGAAGCCGAGTTGATTAGGATAGTCCAGAGATAAGGCCCACCAAGAAAAATCGTCTATATATTGGCATTATTGCCCAAATTCTTATCTTGTGCTCGACGAACGTTTTGCCACGAACTTGGACGGTTTGAGAAGTGACAAGTAGCTAAGCGGCTAGGCCTAGGATCGAGCAACCTTGTTCCTAACGTTGTGCTCCCGGCGGCGGAGGTTTCTGCGTCTTGTCCCTGCCTTCGAAGAGATTCGTAAGAATTTTATCTTACTTTTCTCGTCGCTAACCTTTTTCTTTAAAAAATAACTTTTTTAGATATTATTATTTACTTTTAGTTAAAAATTATTCACCGTAATCAATATGAATACTTCAAAATGGAAACAGTTATGGTGCTTGGCAGAAAATGGCCACAAATCGGCGGTGCTCTCCTCTCCCCACCCAAGACAACCGACGGCCACCTCAATAAGAAGCTTATCACCTCAGGATTGCACGACACCACCGCGCAACAAATCACCACCTCCCATGGCCACCGCCCTCCTCCTCCGCACGCACAACCCCTGCGCGCCCTGCAGGCCGCCACCCCCGCTGCCGCGCGCGGCCGTCACCTGCCGCGCCACGGCGGCGGCGGCGTCCGCGTCGGCGGCCGAGGCGCTACGCTCGCTGGCCCCGCCGGCGCGGCCGGAGCTGCTGACCCTCGACCTGCCCCGCTACGATCCGGCGCGCTCCAGGCCCGTTGACCTCGCCGTCGTGGGCGGCGGGCCCGCGGGCCTCGCCGTGGCGCAGCGCGTGGCGGAGGCGGGCCTCTCCGTCTGCGCCATCGACCCCTCCCCGGCGCTTGTCTGGCCCAACAACTACGGCGTCTGGGTCGACGAGTTCGACGCCATGGGCCTCTCCCACTGCCTCGACACCGTCTGGCCCTCCGCCTCCGTCTTCATCGACGACAGCCGCATCAAGTCGCTCGACCGCCCCTACGCCCGAGTCGCCCGCCGCAAGCTTAAGTCCGCGATGATGGACCGCTGCGTCGCGCACGGCGTCCGCTTCCACCAGGCGAAGGTCGTCAAGGCCGTCCACAACGAGGCCTCCTCCCTCCTCATCTGCGACGACGGCGTCGCCGTCCCGGCCACCGTCGTCCTCGACGCCACCGGCTTCTCCCGATGCCTCGTGCAGTACGACAAGCCCTACAACCCGGGCTACCAGGTCGCCTACGGCATCCTCGCCGAGGTCGACGAGCACCCGTTCGACCTCGACAAGATGCTCTTCATGGACTGGCGCGACTCCCACCTCCCCGAGGGCTCCGAGATCAAGGAGCGGAACCGCCGCGTGCCCACCTTCCTCTACGCCATGCCCTTCTCGCCGACGAGGATCTTCCTCGAGGAGACATCGCTGGTCGCGCGCCCGGGGCTCGCCATGGACGACATCCAGGAGCGCATGGCCGCGCGGCTCAGGCACCTGGGGATACGCGTGCGGAGCGTCGAGGAGGACGAGCGCTGCGTCATACCCATGGGCGGGCAACTGCCCGTGCTGCCGCAGAGGGTGGTTGGCATCGGCGGCACGGCCGGGATGGTGCACCCGTCCACGGGGTACATGGTGGCGCGCACGCTGGCGACCGCGCCCATTGTGGCGGAGTCCATCGTGCGGTTTCTTGATTCCGGCAATAATGGCATTGGCAGCATTGCCGGGGACGCGCTCTCGGCCGAGGTGTGGAAGGAGCTGTGGCCGGTGGACAGGCGGCGGCAGAGGGAGTTCTTCTGCTTCGGCATGGACATCCTGCTCAAGCTGGACCTCGACGGTACGCGGCGGTTCTTTGACGCCTTCTTCGACCTCGAGCCGCACTACTGGCATGGCTTCCTGTCATCGAGGCTGTTCTTGCCGGAGCTCGTGATGTTCGGGCTCTCGCTGTTCGCGCACGCGTCCAACTCGTCGAGGCTGGAGATCATGGCCAAGGGCACCCTGCCCCTTGCCAAGATGATTGGCAACTTGATACAGGACAGAGATAGGTCGACTTAGGAAGGTATGTACCTGCATTTCTCATCTGAAGATCTTTATGGGATCTCTGATTTTGGCATCGCTGCTGTCCATTGTAAGTAAGATTTGCAAAGAGGATTTACAAAACACCATTAGCAACAGCAGTTTAGGACATTCTGGGAGATGTAACAGTTGCTGCAGCAACATACACTTAGTTTGGCGGTCACATGGAGAACTGTATAGTTCACATTGAGGTATGGTATGTTACTCCATGTATTATATGTAATGATTTCCAAACAGTCCAAACACAGATAAAAAAATTCCCACAAACATGGTGATTTCACCTACATAGCAAAAGAACAGGAGGTAGGATGGAGTGACCTGCCAAGGTGAAAGGTACATACTTGACTCAGATCAAATAAAGTTATCCTGTAAGTGAATGGCTGTAGTTAAGTGTAAAGAGCTTTGCGGCATTAACACACAGAACAGACCATGAACTCATCTTACACTTCTTTTCCTTCCTTCTCTACCAGTGACCAACAAGCTATATACATGCCATCGATTTCAGCCTCAGTTTAACTGTGAGTACACTTCCCAGAAAAAAAAGAAGAATGAACAAAATTGAACAATGAAGTACCAAAATTATCTTCTCAAATTCGTTCGATCTTGGATTGTTCCGATCAACTCATGTTCTCCGGTTCATACGCGATGTCCACTTCTTGTCCTTGCAAAATGAACCTCCAAGCTTCTTTGTGCTTGTATCATAGAAGGGATTGCTCAGAACTAAATGTCTCTCATGTCTCCTTCGCGTTCTGTGGCTCTATATGAAAACCCTAGTTCTTCTCCTGATTGTCGCCTTACTATGCTAGCCCTCTGCATCAGGCCCACAAGTTGCTGGACAACCTCCGACATTGGAGGACGGAACTCTGGCTCCGGCTGCACAAACAAATCACATAAAACATTCTTAGGACATGCTCCTGACAGGAAACCCATGAGCCAATAGAACTGAAGATCTATTGCAAAGCACTAAACGTACCTGAACACACAGCGCAACTATGTCTGCGACACGGGAGAGTGATTTAGCTGGGTACATTCCATTTAGTGCTGGATCAACCATCTTAGCAAGTGCATCGATATCGTGAAGCTGAGGGGTAGCCCATCTAACAAGAGACTGTTCCGACCGCTCTCTAGAACTGTAACATCCATCCAAAGGTCATTTCAACTTACTATAAGATGCAATGCACCAAAATCAGAATAGAAGCAAGATGACATACCTGTCCAGTGGTTTCCGCCCTGTCAATAGCTCTAACATCACTACTCCAAAACTGTACACGTCACTCTTTACAGTATAAATTCCTGACATGGCAAACTCTGGGGCACTATATCCAAATGAACCAACCACTTCAGTCGAAACCTGAATAACGAGCCAAGTATAGTTACCCATTGACAAAGTGACATCTACAGGAGCCAAACAAGGCTATCCAAAAACAACTTCAGCACTTGTGAAATGTGATGGTGTCTTAACTTACCTGTCTCTCTGTATTGGGTGTCAAGGCAGCAAGCCCACAGTCAGATAAATGTGGATTATGCTCCTCATCAAGTAGGATGTTTGAAGACTTAAAGTTTCTATGGACAACAGATGGAAAGCACACCTCATGCAGGTACCTACGAGAAGGTTTGAAAGACGTCATATGTTTCTCTATTGCCATAACCTTCAGAAAGAGTAAAACTTGTATGATTGAAATAACTTACTCTAATGCCCGAGCAGTGCCTAGTGCTATCCTTACACGGATGTTCCATGTAAGCTTCCTGCTCATCTCATCAGAGAAGTGTAGTATATCATGCAGCGTTCCATTTCCAATGTACTCATAAACAAGAAGCCTTTGCCCATGCTCAACACAATACCCCGTAAGTGGCACAATGTTTGGATGCCTAAGTCGTGACATGCTTGATACAGCCTCAAGGAAATTGTCTTCTTCCTGCAAGGAAAGGGCAGCACTGTCTATCTTCTTAACTGCAAGAACCTGCAACCATAACATACAATTAAGCTGCAGTACACATCATTACAAAGAAAAAAATAGACGGGGAAGGGGATATAAAAATCTCATATATACTTACATTTGCTGCCTTTAATAGTGAACAAGCTAAAAAAATGGGACCTAGGCTTTGTAACCAGCGTTATTCCATGAACAATGGTAAAAGCAAATAATCTGCTATCTTAGTAATCCTCAAGTTTGTAATGCATAAAATAATTTTGCACTCCGAATTGGCAAAAATGGAAATAAAGCTGATTCAGCCACAGACTAACTTGAAGGTTATGAGTATTGACAAGAAAGGTATTGTTACAACCCACCCAGTGCATAGATCTCATTTAAGACAAGAAGCATATTTTACCTTTCCATTGGGGAAATCAGCCTTGTAAACACGGCCAAGTGAACCCTCGCCTAGAAGGGAATCTTGACAGAAGCTATTAGTAGCAACTTGGAGGGAAGAAACGGTATAAGGTGTTGCAGTTGTGGGTACCTTTGTCTTTTTCATAGAACAATTTTTACCATAAACCCTCTCAGGAGTCATTTTCTCAGCAGGTGGGAGTTTCATAGCTGCTACAGACGTATTTTCAAGACTCTGCTCTGGGATTTCCCTGTTAGAAGCTACAAAACCAAAACACACAAAAGAGTGAAGATCTGAATTATGACTGACGGGTGTGCAACAATTCAGTTACAGAATTGCTCAAGATTATCAAAGGAGAGGAATTGGGGGCTTTGGCAATTGTTATATTTTCAGAACAACAAACATAAAATTGCCGTTCATTTAGCTCAAACAGGCCATTAGGTATATTGAGTGCATGCTATCAAGATTTCGAGTTTTCCGCTACTAGATTTAGTCTGTCCTAACTCAAAATTAGAGTGAAACTATACTGATCTTGAGGTCAAGGCTAGGATGCAAAGGCAGAAAATGCCACTAATGTGCCCTGTATTGGAGGTTGCATCATGAATCACAATGCCTTGTAAGCTGAGTCTATGCATGCAAAGGCGGCAAAATGCCACTAACTTAAGCTCTACTAATGGTCACATTTCAATTGTCTTACATGCTTTATCATTACTAACGCCTACCCTATGCGGTTTCCAGACCAATCAAACAGTACTCAAGTTCATGGTTACCTTATAAACTAAGGTATCTCAGCTAACTGAAAATAAAATAAGATCACACAAAATACCACTACAAGTAAACATGCCAGAATAAGAACAAGGGTAGTACCTCTCTCTATGTTAACCGATAGCGGACCTACAAAATCTTTTGATTCACTGCTGGTATCATCCTTTCTTTTCCGAACATTGTGAATGCAAAATACCAAAACAAGTACACACAAGGCAGCAAGTATCGAGCCAACAACTATCCCCACAAGCGGACCTGTCTTTAGACCTTTCTTCTTGTCACCTTCGGTGGGGCTCTCAGAGCCTTTTGGAGCATTTCCACTTCCCTGAGGATGGTTAGGACGATTATGTGGCTTTCTGGGGGGTGGTGGTGGGGGAGTAGGTCCGTTGGCGAATGAGTTTCCTCCAAGCCTATGGTCGTAATTGCAACAAATCATTAGAATGTTTGAACAACGTTTTCCATAGAGAAAGGGCAGTAGAACATTTTGGCACATACGTCAGATCTGGGATCGAGCTGAATTCTTGTGGTATCCAGCCACTGAAATTGTTGTGTGCAATGTTTCTGTTAAAAAAAATTCATAGTTACCATTTTATCAAGCAAGCAACAATAGCAGTGAAATTGTTGCCTGACAAGTCACTTACAGTGTAGTAAGGCTTAGACCACTGAGAACATTGACAGAACCTGTTAATTGATTGCTTTGCATATAACTGCCAAATGGGTTAGAAACTTAGAACACAGCAACCAGAGCTGGAAAGTTAAACACAAAAGTTTAAATGTTTGTTTCAAGAAAATTACTGAATACTTACAGACTAGAAAGATTTGACAGAGAGCCAAGAGAATTGGGAAGGTCCCCTGTCAATTTGTTGAAAGATACATCTCTGTCAAAGGAGTATAAATAGCATAAGATGGATTCATGAAACCATGGGAAGAGTATGTTAGTATCAATTAAAAGGTAACCTTTTATGACCATTACACATTTCAAGGGCACGACTGTATGTCAAAACTCAAAACATGTACCAAGTTTTGACACCATTATTTCTAACTTTAAGCCTCAGCTGTGGGAAGGGATGCTTAGCATGCATGGAAGTATCATGCTTTAAGGGGCTAATAGCTCTCACGTACTCTAAAAAATAATCGAGGCTATGAAACAGTGTTTACTAATTTGAGGGGGGAAAAAATACTTGAAGCATTTAATGTACTGGTGTACATTTTATAACAAACTAAAAGTACACAATCAACCCAAAATCCAATTCCAATCATCATGCTGGTTGGTTTCCTTTCCAGCTCTACTCAGTAGAAACAGAACTAATAATGAATTTCTACATCTTACTTTACCATATGAACTGTGAAGCAAGAAAGCATTTTATGGAATTTTACATTAGGCTTTTTAAGAAGAAAATGTGAACTACATGGTTTCCAAAAGTCATAGATGTCATGTTGCGGAAAAGGTATCCAAAAAGTTCTTGAATGGCAAAACTGCTTAATCACATAAATCAGAGTTAAGGTTTGAAATTAAAGAACAAAGTTTCAAGATGCCTTACAACTCTGAAAGTGAATTGAGGCCCTGTTCGCTTTGGCTTCTAAAAGCCACTTTTTAACAGTAAATGATTTTTTACAGTACCTAACTTTCAAATGAAGTGTTTTTTCATAGCAGGGTCTACTAGTCGATTGCAGTACACACTGTAATTGTTGTGAAACGGAGGGCTTTTCGTAATTTCCCATCTTGAGAAAGAGAAAAAGAAAAAAAGGTAGAGGTGGGTCCCACCCAAGGATCAAAAAATCGGAATCGGATCAAATCCCGCTGGACGAGCGGTACCGGTAACCGGCCGGTTACCGGAAAACTCGGTTAAAAACCGGTCAAAATTTGCCAAATGGAAATTTGGGGGGGGGGGGGGGGGGGAGCGGGATGTGGCCGGTAACCGGACTGGTACCGGTTACCGGTCCGGACCGGTTACCGGTCGGAAACCGGGAAAACCGGTGAAAAACCAGATAAACCGGATAAACTCAAATGAATATGCTGATCTGCTGCTGCTCTTCTTCAATTTGTTGCTGATCTGCTGCTCCTCTTCATGAATATGCTGATCTGCTGCTGCTCTTCTTCTATTTGTTGCTGATCTGCTGCTGCTCTTCTTCTATTTGCTGCTGCAGCTGCTCCTCTTCTATTTGCTATTGATCTGCTACTGCTCTTCTTCTATGTCCAGACTTGATACATTTGGAAACCAGCTACTCAGGCGAAGGTGGCACTGCAACATATGTCCAGACTTCAACTTATGTCCTGCTGATAGAAGTGTCCAGACCTCACCATCATCAATCCATGTATTGGATGCAAGTGAGTCTGCAGATTTCCCTAGGTCCATGACAGACCAAAGGACAGTTTCGATTTCTGCATCGAAACGTGCCATTAATTCCCATCTACTTAGTTGTTTAATTCAAGAGCTCAGAGGCTGGATGGAGACCACAGCTGGGAGTATCCTCTTAGTATCCTTTGCATGTAGCATTTAGTATCCTGCCTCTTAGTATACTGTATTGCATTTATTGCTATTCTGCATGTATTCATTTAGTACTCTACATGCATGCGCAACTCTTAGTTTTCTGCTGTATCCTTTAGTATTCTGCATGTATCCCTTAGTATACTGCATTGCAGTTATTGTCTAGAAGCTGTTAAGCTATAAAAGGGAAGAAAAGAGCATGCACTAAGCAGCTCAAACCAGTTTATGTTTGCTGTCTTCATGCTCTTCTTCTC
Organism: Dendrocalamus latiflorus; assembly: GCA_017311315.1. Taxonomy (NCBI): domain Eukaryota; kingdom Viridiplantae; phylum Streptophyta; class Magnoliopsida; order Poales; family Poaceae; genus Dendrocalamus; species Dendrocalamus latiflorus. The sequence goes on along the minus strand of CM029640.1, from coordinate 4,839,793 downwards.
CCTAGCGTGCTGCAGCTGCTCCTCTTCTCCCCTTCATCTGTGGCTGTTGCTGCTGCACTTTCTTTACTGCTAAAGTGCTGCAAAACACTCTCAAAGGCAAGCATCCAATGTTCTTTCCAGCACACTTGGCCCAACATGTTTGCCAATAACCAAACTAGCAGCATATCACAATAATTCATCCATTTTTACCTTCTACAATAGCTAATCTATCACAAACAATGCCTAAACCAATCTACCAACTGCATTATACAGTCACAAATTCGAAATCTCATTTGAAAATTTCCGGCCGGGAATTTCCTTACTGCTTCAGCCCGGTTTTTCCGGTTACCGGCGGTTACCGGCCGATTTTGTGAACCATGGTCCCACCTGTCGGTGGGACAAAGGAAGAGATAAGGCTAATAGTCTTCTCTAGCCCTATCCATTTTTGCGTGTGGGAGGCTTGGGCGTGACCGGTTCTTTGGCTTGTGCTTTGGCAGCGACACAAGAGGTGCCAACGGCCTGAGCGCCTCGGCACCGATCGTTGGCCGCAGCTGCGCTGGCCACCTCGCCGCTTCTCCTTTATATGCCGGCCACCATCTCCTTTTGGACACACCAAGGAAAACAACAGTGAATCCCCATTTTGGATTCATCCTCTTGGATTTCAATTTGAGTGATAAGACTCGTCGTTCCGCCGTGCTCTGACCGGCAACAGACGGCAGTGAGGCCCTGGTTTCCTCTCAGGCTCTCCCACGTGGCTCCTTGTGCTATCTGTTAGACAGGCTGTTAGGCCCATGTGCTCCTAGTCCCTTTCTGTTAGCCTAGTCAGGGTGTCTGTTAGGGTTTCCAGGGTGGTCTCTCCTTTCTGTTAGACCTAACCCTAGATCCCTTGCCTATATATACCTTGTATTGCTGATCCTCTTGGTGGAATACAATGCATATTACAGTGCTACACAGTGCTACACTTTCCTACATGGTATCAGCCGTTCGATCCCGACCATCCGGTCGATCTCGGCCATCCGCTTCCGCCTAACCCTATTCCCCCTTTTCCTCTCGCCATGCCTGGCGATCCGCCGCCACCGTCTTCTGCTCCTGCTGCTGCCGCCGCAGCCGATCCTTCCACGGCTGCCGCCGCCAGAGCTGCAGAAGATGCCCGCGCCGCCACGGTGCTCCACGATGCGCGCCTCGCCGCCGCCGCCACGGTCCGTGCCGCCGCTCTCGCACGGGCCGAAGCCGCTGAGCGCGAGGCCGCCATCGCCGCCCAAGAACGCGCGGCCGCCGCTGATCGGGAGAGCGCTGCTCTCGCACGCGCCGCCCGTGAGCGCGCCGCCGCTTCTGGGGAAGACGACTCCGACGCCGAGTCCGTCCGCGAGGCAGCACCTCCTCCCCTTCACGACGCCCTTCTCCTTCATGAGGCCGCCGCCATCGCCACTCTTCATGCTCAAGCCGTCGGTGTCCAGAACATCCGGTCGCTGGTTCCTCTCGTCCTCGACCTCACCTCCGGCCACTACACACGGTGGCGCGAACTCTTCCTCCTCGCCCTTGGGAAATACTCGCTCGAAGCCCACGTACTCTGCGATGCTCCCAATCCGGGTCTTCCCGATTGGATCCGCATGGATTGCGTTGTCAAGTCGTGGATTCTCGGCACCCTCTCCACCGAGCTCGTCGAGACTGTGCTGGAGCGTCGGGCCACCGCGCGCATCACCTGGCTCGCCGTCGAAACTCAATTTCTCGGCAACCGGGAATCGCGCGTCCTCTACCTCGACACCGAGTTCCGCACGTTCGTCCAAGGCGACCTCTCCATTGCTGATTACTGCCGCCGCTTCAAAAGCATGGCCGACGCACTCACCGATCTCGGGGAAGTCATCGCCGACCGGACCCTTGTCCTGCACGTCATTCGCGGCCTCAACGAGAAGTTCACCGCCATCGGCCTCCACCTCCAACGCAGTAGGCCTTTCCCCTCCTTCCTTGAGGCTCGTGCTGACCTTCTTCTGGAAGAACTTCACATGGCCAACCGCAAGCAACTTCCGGCCACCGCTCTGCTCTCCTCCGGCGTTCACTCTGCCTCGACACCCACCAACCGCTCCTCCTCTGCTCTCAGCGGACCTGGAGGCAACAACGGAGGCGCGAGCGGAGGCTCCTCCAACAACGGAGGCGCGGGCGGAGGCTCCTCCCACGCTCGAGGACGGCGCGGCAAGCGATCCGGCCGCGCTGGCCAGAACGGCGGCAGCGGCGCTGGCGGCTCCGACGCACCCAAACCCAGTGGCTGGCCCAGCTTCTACAACCCCTGGACAGGTACTATACAGATGTGGCCTGGCCCCCGTCCTCCTCTTGCTCCTCTTCCGCCGGGCCGCACCTCCGGGCCGGTCGTGTCTTCCCAGGCTCCGGCGCGCCCTCCACAACCCCACGCTCTGTTGGCCGCCCAGCACCAGTGGGCTCTTCCCGGCCATGCTGGTTTCTACGGAGGTACTCCCGCCGGCCATGCTGGACTCTGCGAAAGTTCTTCCGCCGGGCCAACAACTGGGAACCACGCCGCTTCTCCCTGGGACCAGCACAGCCTTGCGGGTGCCTTCTCCACCATGACGCTCACACCTCCCCAGCAGCAACCTGAGTGGTTCTTCGACACCGGAGCTACCTCCCACATGACTTCTGATCCGGGTATCCTCTCTCACTCCTCAGCCCTGCGGTCCTACACTCCTTCTTCCATTGTTGTCGGTAACGGCTCTTTACTTCCCGTTACCTCCACCGGCACAGCCGATCTTCACGGGTCGCTTCGCCTTCACAATGTCCTTGTTGCTCCCACACTTATTAAAAATCTCATTTCTGTTCGTCAGTTTACATCTGATAATAACTGTTCGATTGAATTTGATCCCGTTGGCTGTTCTGTGAAGGATCTTCGGTCTCGGAACGTGATCATCAGGTGCAATAGCTCCGGTCCGCTCTACCCCTGCATATCCCTCCTGCAGCCGAGTCTCTTCTCGCCACTTCCTCCGCTCCGCTTTGGCATCGTCGTCTTGGTCATCCCGGTCATGAAGTCCTGTCTAAGCTAGCGAGTTCTTCTGTCATTCCCTCATGTAATAAAACCGCGACTCAAATTTGTCATGCATGTCAGCTGGGTCGTCATGTTCGTCTCCCTTTTCATGTGTCCGTGTCCCGTGCTTCCAAACAGTTTGATCTAATACACTGTGACCTTTGGACATCACCTGTTGATAGTGTTTCTGGTTACAAGTATTATCTGGTTATCCTGGACGACTACTCACATCACCTGTGGACTTACCCTCTTCGATTCAAGTCTGACACCTTTTCGACACTCGCTAACTTCTTCTCGCTTGTTTCCACTCAGTTCGGTGTCACCATTAAGGCAGTTCAGTGCGACAACGGCCGCGAGTTTGACAACTCCAGCGCCCGCACGTTCTTCCTCACCCTCGGTGTCCACCTCCGCATGTCCTGCCCCTACACCTCCCAGCAGAATGGTAAAGCTGAGCGTATCATTCGTTCCATCAACAATGTCATTCGCTCCCTCTTGTTTCAGGCATCTATGCCACCATCCTTCTGGGTTGAGGCCTTGACCACTGCCACCTACCTCCTCAATATTCTTCCCACCAAGACGCTGAACTTCTCCACACCTCACCATGCGCTCTTTGGGTCTTCACCCTCGTATGATCATCTCCGCGTCTTTGGATGCACCTGCTACCCCAACCTTGCCTCCACAGCCTCCCACAAACTCGCCCCTCGCTCCGCCTTATGTACTTTCCTTGGCTACTCCGCCCACCATAAAGGGTACCGGTGTCTCGACATGGCCTCCAATCGGGTCTACATCTCCCGTCATGTCACCTTCGATGAAACCTCCTTTCCCTTTGCTGATCTTCCCTCCACCCCGTCCACGGCCGACTTTGAGTTTCTGGATGACTACACTAATCCCGTGCCGACTCCCATTGGACCGTCGTGCACCTCTTTGCCTGCAAGTCTTCCCACAGCAACTTCTCCCCCGCGCCAGGAAGACGCGAGTGCTGACGTCTCCGCGCGCGCGCCACGCGCGGCCCCGGACGATGCCGCCCCCGCCTCTCCGCCGTGCGCGGCTGTCGACGACACCACCCTGCCGCACCCATCAATGGAGGTTGATGCGATGTGCAGGGCACCACCGGCACTGCCATGTGCGGCAGCCCCTCCACCCGCATTGCCACATGCGGCCCCCGCCGGACGCATCATTCGCCATGTCTACACCCGGCGTACGAAGGAGGATCCTCCTCCCTCCGCCCCGATGCAGTCTCCAGCGCCTACTGCCCCGGCTGTAGCGCCCTCCCCGGCGCCCCTTCCTCCGGGTGCAGTGCCGGTGCCTCCCGTGCTCAATCGGCACCCGATGACGACACGCGGCAAGTCCGGTTTTCGGCTTCCCGCTCTCTACCACGTCACGCAGCTGTCACCTGTCCCTCGGACTTACCGTGCCGCCCTCGCCGATCCCAATTGGCGAACTGCTATGGAAGAAGAATATGCGGCACTCTTACAAAACCGCACCTGGGACTTGGTTCCTCGCCCGAGCCAGGCAAATGTCGTTTCCGGTAAATGGATCTTCAAGCACAAGCTCCAGGCAGATGGATCTCTCGAGCGCTATAAAGCCCGTTGGGTGCTCCGTGGCTTTACTCAGCGTCCGGGAGTGGACTTCGCCGAGACCTTTAGTCCCGTTGTGAAACCGGCAACCGTGCGGACAGTGCTGGCTCTTGCCCTCTCCAGGAAGTGGCCAATCCATCAGCTTGATGTGAAGAACGCTTTCCTTCACGGGACCTTGTCTGAGACAGTTTATTGTTCACAACCATCCGGATTCGAGGATTCTACTCATCCGGAGTTTGTCTGCCGCCTGAACAAATCACTATATGGTCTCAAGCAAGCTCCTCGTGCTTGGTACAGCCGGTTTGCTTCATATCTCCTATCTCTTGGATTCATTGAGGCCAAGTCTGACACCTCCCTGTTTGTGTACCACCGCGGCACTGAGATTGTCTACCTGCTTCTTTATGTCGATGACATCGTTCTCACCGCTTCATCTGCCGAGCTCCTCCGTCGCATCATATCCGCATTACAGCGGGAGTTCTCTATGAAGGATCTTGGTGAGCTTCACCACTTCTTGGGGATGCATGTGCAGAAGTGTCGTGATGGTCTTCTTCTCTCACAACGATAATATATGATGGACATCTTGGAGCGTGCCGGCATGACAGATTGCAAGCCATGCACCACCCCTGTTGACACCAATCCAAAGGTGTCAGCCTCAACCGGTGCCCCTGTCAGTGATCCCAGCGATTTCCGCGGCTTAGCCGGGGCCTTGCAGTACCTCACATTTACTCGGCCGGACATCTCTTATGCAGTTCAGCAGGTGTGTCTCCATATGCACGACCCTCGCGAGCCCCACCTTGCTGCTCTCAAACGGATTCTTCGGTATGTTCGTGGTACTCTCCATCTCGGCCTCTTTATTCAGCCATCCTCGCAGTCTCATCTCGTGGTTTACTCTGATGCTGACTGGGCCGGTTGCCCGGACACGCGCAAGTCCACCTCGGGCTATGCCGTGTTTCTCGGAGACAACCTTGTTTCCTGGTCCTCCAAGCGTCAGAACACGGTATCACGATCCAGCGCAGAGGCTGAGTATCGCGGTGTGGCCAATGCTGTTGCCGAGGCCTCCTGGTTACGCCACCTTTTATTGGAACTGCATACTCCACTTCAGCAGGCTACCTTGGTGTACTGCGACAACATCAGTTCAGTCTACATGTCCTCCAACCCGGTCCAGCATCAGCGCACCAAGCACATTGAGATCGACCTTCACTTTGTTCGTGAGAAGGTAGCTCTTGGAGCTGTTCGCGTACTACATGTCCCCACTACTTCCCAGTACGCCGACATCTTCACCAAGGGTCTTCCTTCCTCGGTCTTCAGTGAGTTTCGGTCCAGTCTGAACGTCCGAGGTGCAGACGCTCCGACTGCGGGGGGGGGGGGGGGTGTTAGACAGGCTGTTAGGCCCATGTGCTCCTAGTCCCTTTCTGTTAGCCTAGTCAGGGTGTCTGTTAGGGTTTCCAGGGTGGTCTCTCCTTTCTGTTAGACCTAACCCTAGATCCCTTGCCTATATATACCTTGTATTGTTGATCCTCTTGGTGGAATACAATGCATATTACAGTGCTACACAGTGCTACACTTTCCTACACTATCTCTCCATGGAGGTAGCTGTGAGGAGATTTGGGGTCTTGTCTTTTGAGGGCTAAATCCGGCCGGCTTAAATTCGATTTGAAAAGAAAGAACTTTGTGATTGATACTTGGTGTTCTTCGGTGCTCTTGGCCCGAGCATCGCTGTGGTTCTTGTGAGGCATTCCATGTACCTCAACTTTGCAAATTGGTGTCCCGATTTACAAATTTGGGCAGCGGGGCGATTGGTTTTTTGGGACAGCGCGATTCACGTGCCTTGCCTGGTCGGGCACAATCTTGACCGCAAGGCGGTCAAACGAAGTAGCATGGCAAACTCCCTAATAAGACGTGTGAAATGTGATAATGGGGTTACGCTCCGTAGCAGGGACTCCTTAGTGGGATGGGCGAAGCACGTGATGCACCTGCGGCCGCGCAAGCTGTCCCGCGCTCGTTTATACTCCATAGAGTTACCTGGGAGGGCTTAGCTCCCGGAGTATAAAGGTGCGAGGCCATCGTGCGATTTTTTATACTCAGTAGAGTTGCTCGGGACGGCAAAATTCCTGGCGCTTCATACTCCACAGAGTACGCCGGGGCGTGAGGCCACAGTGCGATTTATTTTATACTCTGTAGAGTTGCCTGGTACGGCTAAGTTTCCAGTGCTTTATACTCCACAGAGTACACCAGGGCGCGAGGCCGCCATGCGATTTTTTAATTCTCCGTAGAGTTTCTCAGGACGTCTAAGTTCCCAGCGTTTTATACTCCGCATAGTACGCCGAGATGCGAGGCCAATGCGATTTATTTTTATATACTCCGTAGAGTTGACTATTACGGCTAAGTTTCCAGTGCTTTATACTCCGTAAAGTACGCCGGGGCGCGAGGCCACCGTGCAATTTTCACAAAACTACGGCCCTGAGGAGGTCAAGCGAATTTACGACCACCAAGTCAAACAATGTCACGACTGCGAGGCGGTCAAATGAGGCCACAATCGCGATGTTGTCAGATGAGGCCACGACCACGACGTGAGTGGACGATGTCTGGACCACGAGGTCAGACAAACGTCTAGACGAATGTGTATGACCATGAGTCGCTCACCCGAAGGTGAGGAGGCGCGAAGCCGAGGCCAACGGAGACCAGAGGGCGCGAAGGTCGACCGAGGCAACACGGGGTCCGGCGGAGGCCAGCAAAGGCCACGCAAGGTTTGGCGGAGCCGAGGCTGGTGAAGTCGAAGGCGCGGAGCCGAGACAAACAAAGACCAGTGGGCGCGGAGCCGAGACAGACAGAGACTGGAGGGCGCGGGGCCGAGACCGACAGAGATCGAGGGCGCGGGGCCGAGGCCAACGGAGGCCGGAGAGTGCAAAGGCCAACGGAGGCAACGTGAGGTCCGACGGAGGCCACGCAAAGTCTGGTGGAGCTGAGGCTGGTCAAGTCAGAGGCGTAGAGCCAGGACCGACGGAGGCTGGAGGGCGCGAAGGCCGTCGACGCGAGGTCCAGCGGAGACTAGCGGAGGCCACATGAGGTCTGGTGGAGTCGAGGCTGGTGAAGTCGAAGGCGCGGAGCCGAGGCCGACGGAGGCCAGAGGGCGCGAAGGCGCGGAGCCGAGGCCGACGGAGGCCGAATGGTGCGAAGGCCAACGAAGGCCAGCGGAGGCCACGCGAGGTTTGGTGGAGCCGAGGCTAGTCAAATCGGAGGCGCGAACCAACACTGACGAAGGCCGAAGGGCATGAAGTCCGGCAAAGGCAACCTAAGGTCCAGCGAAGGCCACGCGAAGTTTGGTGGAGGCGACGTCCGTGCAAAGTCTGGCGAAGACCGTGCGAAGACCGGCGGAGGCAACATCCACATGGGGTTCGGCAGAGGTTCAGTGAAGTCCGCCGAAGACCATGCGAAGCCCGACGGGGCCGGGTGTTGATGAGGACACGACAACGAGTAGTCGATCGAGGGCCGATGATGCCACGACCACGAGGTGGTCGAACAAGCGTCGGCGAAGCTTCAACCCCAAGGGGTCGGACGACATCGCCGAAGGTGCAATAGGTGTCGACGGAGTCGATGGAGGGACAAAGACTTCGGAGCGCGCACTCCATCCCCACGCTTTGAACAGGTGTTGGCGGAGTATCGACCACAAGGTCATATCTATCGACGAAGAGTTGGCCATGACGCGATCGTAGATGCAGCCTTAAGCGTCTACGACTACGGAGTGGTCGGTCAAAGTCTCCGACCACGCGGTGATTGGACAGGCGTCTACAATCACGAGGTGGTCGGACAGAGTCGTGGAGCCGAGGCTAACAAAGTCCGGAGGGCGTGGAGCCGAGATCGACAGATCGTGTGAAGTTCGTCGGAGACGACATCTGCGCGGAGCCTAGCGGAGACCATGCGAAATCTCGCGAAGAAGTCCTCGGTGGAGGCCGTGCGAAGTTCGTCGGAGATGACATCCGCGCAGAGCCTGGCGGAGACCATGCGAAATCTCGCGAAGAAGTCGGAGGCGGACACTCCATCCCCAAGTGTCGACCACGGGATGGTCGTGTCTGTGCGAAGACTTGACCGCGACGCGATCAGAGATGACACCAAAGTCACGACCGTGGGGTGGTCGTAAATGTCGACGCAGCCGACGGCTGGGCGAAAGCTTTGGAGTGCGCGATCCGTGCAAAATCCCAATCAGGGACGTGGGCAGCAAGGCTCGACATTCGCCGGTGTTGTTTAGCCCGGAGGCTAGGCGCAGTGCATGCATGCGTATCGATCGACGCACTATGGCGGATGACTGTACCCATGCATATAGAGATCTCGCGCAGAGGGCGTGCGGAAGCCGACTCCCTAGTGTCGAGATGACAGCGCGTTGAGGTCAACGGTCGTGCCGACGCGGGCATCGCGATCGACGATCGTACCGGCGTGGGCATCGTGGTCAACGGCCGTGCTAGCGCGACCGGCTTCGGCGACAAACGTGCCAATATTGGCATCGGAGCTAGCTCCTCGCATCGGCGTTGACCGCTCGCTGCCCGTGGCGCCATGGCATTGCTACCATGGGGTGTCATGCCTTCGACCACCGGCCGCCGTGTGTTGGGACTTGACGGTCACTGCCGCCGTACTTCTCTTTCGCTTAGTTGCTGTCGCTTTCTAGCGCATTCTCTTGCGCAGCTTCTCGCACAGTACCTACGGACGGCGCCAACTGTTGTGGCTACTGACCAAACAGCATATGAGGGGATCAGCTAGAGAGAGCTAGAGACAGGAGAGAGCTCGTGTGTAAAATGAATTAACCCCCCTTCTCATACCCCTCTTGGGGGTTTATATACATGAATGGGGTAAAATGAGAATTTCTCATCCTATCTCTTTGATAATTACAAAAGGTGAGGGTATATAGGTACATTTCTCTATAGTATTGGGCCTATTACATATTGGGTCAGTTGCAAGGCCTAGTCACAGAGGGTCGGGCCACCCCTACAACAGGAATTATATGCTAATAATTCACGTGGACTTGGTTCCTGCTCAATGAGGTGATTTGTCGAAAACTGAGATTGATGTGATGGAACTACTTTAGCCTTGAGCTCTATTAGTGATGCATTCTGCTATTATTTGATTATTTAGCACATGGTATTCAACTAAAAGTAGTGCTGGTTCTCATCAGTTCTATGACCTCTATTTGATCAATACTCATTAGCTTAATTTTAGGATCTGGAGAAAGAAACCTTTCTGTCTTAAGGTCCTGTGATCATTTTCTTTATGAATTGGCCAAGTGTCTGAAGCTTTTTGAAGTACTGTTGTTAAATCCTGTTGTTGTGATCTGATAACCAACAGTAATTTGTTTACATTTGTGATGGCATAATCTTGTGATAGTGCAGTATTGCATGATTTAGAGCTCAAAGACTAAACTTAAGTTGTCATATCTAAGTTGTGAAGAGTTTACACAAGTATTGAGAAGACCAAGACTTTGACTTGAGCAACTCTACATCTGAGAGCAAAATAAACATTAAAATCCGAGCATTATGCTGATTTGATTAATGTTCATGCTCTATGTTTCGAGTATATTATCCTGTTTAAATGACATGGAAGAGTTACATGATTTTATGTTAATCTTGTCATCTAATTGCTGTTGGAAATATACTTTGCTTACCTTAATATATACTGGAATTAAATCTAAATATTTGCTAAACCCACATTATTTTACAATAGTAATGACTTTATTTATATCGGCCAAAATCGCACGCAAGTGTATCTCTCTACAAACTGTTACTATTCATAAGCCAAATCCAAAAGTTATTAGCATAAGCCAATGTGAATGCCCCCGAGGCTTCCAAATAGATCACCCATTTGTTGAGACAGTGAATTGTGGCTGAGATTGCTGCATAGGAAGGTTATCTGCAATCACATTTTGCCAGCAAAATTTAACGCTGTAAGTACCTAGCGTAGGTTCATGTTGTGATGAATAAATGACAAAGTGTAAGACTTGTGCTCGTGGTTGGTTCTACTGGTCGATCCATAGTAGTGGTTGTTTGTGGTGGTACTGGTAGGAGTGAAGGAGCTCAACCAGAACTAGTCAGAGGGAAGGAGCTTGACTCGTACTGGTCGGAGTGAAGAGCTCGACTAGACCAAGGGTTAAGACCAGTGTTGACCAAGGGTTAACACCAGTGTTTAACATGTTACAACCAATATAATGTGTGTTCTTAAGTACATTACTACGTGATGGATTGTTTTGTCTATGTGCGTAGGTTAATTTGGTGGACAGAAACGCCATGGTGACAGATGGACGTAGAGGCATGGATGTGCTATGGAGTGGATGTCGAGGACGTGAGGAAATGCCAAAGAGACTTGCCAGAGAAGATAAAGACCAACTGTGTGATCAGAGTGGTCGTGGACGCTGAGACTAGCTGTGCGATCAGTGGTCATGGAAGCTACGACCAGAGTGGTCGGGAATGCAGTGACCAGTGCATGCATACTCGGAGCTATCGACCAGAGCAGTGTACTCGAAGTCACGAACAGTGCATGCATACTCGGAGCTATCTACCAGAGCAGTGTACTCGAAGTCACGACCAGTGCAATGCGGTATGACCAGTGGGTGCATGTGATGACTGTTAACATGGTATCAGAGCTTAGGTTAGGTTAGGGTTAGGGTTTCCTGTACCCGTCGTGGCTGACTCCTAGCCTCCGCTCCAGCTTCCGCATCTGCTGCCCCCGGGAGGAGCGATCTTCGCTCCCGGGGGCGGCCACCTCTTCCCGGCCACCGGCGCCGTATCACACGTGGCCGTCGTCACCCACGTCCGCCTGCGCTCGGGGGCCGTCGCCGCTCGCTGGCCGCCGCCGTCACGTCGTCGCGTCCAAGTCCGGATCCAGCCCGCCTCTGCACCGACGTCGTCCCGGCCGCCGCGCCCGCCCGAGCTCGATCTGGCCGCCGCCTCCCGGACATAGCCCCAGATCTGGCCGCGTCCCGCTTGGATCCGGCTTCGTCATGCTCCGTCACGCCCGGATCCGGTCGCCACCGGTCTGGCACCGCACGGATCCGGCCGCCTCCTGCAGCTCCCCGTGTGGATCCGGCCACCCGATCGCTGCGCCTGCTAAGCGCTGTCCCGGACTCGGCCACCTCTCCTTGATCCAGCCGCAGCCGGATCCCGCCGCCACCGCTCCTATGGCCGCCGCCGGATCTCGCCACCGCCAGGTCCCGGGGAGCCCTTCTGCAGCCGCCTCCTGGGCTCGGACCTCCGGATCCGGCCGTCTCCACCACCGGCCAGCCCGGATCAGGCCTCTCTGCCGCCGAATCCGGCCTTCCCGCCGCCGGATTCGGCGTCCTCTGCGCCGTCGCCGCGTGCGGGCGGGCGCCTTCGCTGCCGGCCGTCGTCTCCCGCCCGTCGCCTTCAACCCGGGGAGCCCGCCGCTTCTTTTCCTCTCGCGGGCGCGGGAGGGAGTGAGTGTGCGGGCGGGAGGAATGAGGGAGAGAGAGGATATGCTGGGAGAGAGAGGCTATGCCGGCTGCTTCAGTTAGCTCCATTTCGTTGAGTCTCTGTTTTAAGTAGTCAATTTTTATTTTTCGTGAGTCTTCCGTTGCGTCCATCCAAATCCGTAGTCTTTAATTTTTAGTTCGCTCAAGCTGTGCGAGTCCACAAATTTATTGTCAGTCATAGAAGTGTAGGAATTTTATTTTGCATGGCAGCAGCCGCCGCTCTACTCTCTGAGCCGCGTGCAGATCGTAGAAGTCGTTATGATGCCGCCGCTTCTCTAGCCGCCGCCCCGAGCTTCAAAGGCCGCCGCGTGTCCTCTGTGCACTTACGCTGCCGCCTCTTGGGCTTCGATCTGCGCCGTCATGCATCTATCTATTCCTCTTCGGCTTGATTTGACAGTTTATTCAAAAACTGCACGCAACGACGACATCATCAAGACTCGGACTTCGGATTTATCTTGTTTTAGTATTAACCCTTTTCAAATGCAATGCTATTGCATACGCCTTGCATTTGAGGGGGGGTGTTAAGGGTATTAGAGATAGAGTTTGTATTCTATTCCATATATGCCTTATCTCTATATGGCATATCCCCTTGTACTCTCCTATATATATGGCCCTTTGAGTCTCATATCAAACACACAATATTCATAACAGAGTAGAGACGCTCTATAGGACTGACATCCTTAAGAGCAGTAGAAGGCTGCATATTAATGAGATAGGCAGCCGTAGAAACAGCCTCAGCCCAGAACTGTGGTGGAACGTGAGAAGCAAGAAGAAGGGTGCGGGCAGTCTCAATCAGATGACGATGCTTGCGTTCAGCAACCCCATTTTGAGCATGGGCACCAGGGCAAGAAGACTGGTAAAGAGTGCCCTGCTCAGAAAGAAATTGTCTGAACGCACTAGAACAATACTCACCTGCAGAATCACAACGAAAGGTACGAATAGAGGACTCAAACTGAGTACGAACCATCATGGCAAAGCTACGATAGATCGCAAGAAACTGACCACGATTAGACATAGGGAAAAGCCAAGTAAAACGGGAATAGTCATCAATGAAAATAACATAGAATTTATGCTCGCCTTTAGAGATAATAGGCGCAGGTCCCCATACATCTGAATGAACTAAATCAAAAGGACGAGAAGACAATGACTCACTAGAATGATAAGGAAGTTGTAGCTGCTTGCCCAGCTTACAACCTCGACAAAACATGGACGTGTCAACAGTAACACGTCCAAGGACACCCTGACGAACTAACGACGAAAGACGAGACCCACATAGGTGACCTAAACGGTGATGCCATTGCGCAAAAACTCCAGAGGCGGTGGCAGCAGTGGCAGTGGAGGTAGACGTGGCAGGAGACGTGGTAGGAGCAGCGGAGGGAAGATGAAGACGGTCGAGAATGTAGAGACCCTGACGATCCCTACGGCGCCGGCCAGTCCCAAGTATCGTCCCTGTCTGTCGATCCTGAACGAAACAGGTGTGAGAGTCAAAACCAACCCTACAACCAAGGTCGGTGAGCTGTCCCACTGAAAGGAGCTGCATGGTTAGTTGGGGAACATGAGAAACAGCTGGAACAGAAAAATCAGTGGACAAAAGAGTGCCCTGACAGCTAACAGACAAGGAAGTACCATCAGCAGTCTGAACAGAGATAGGGAGGGCAGGAGGTCCTACTGAAGTGAGAGATGCGGAATCTGGTGTCATATGGAAAGAGGCACCAGAATCTAGAACCCAAGAGGTACCTGGGGGAGACGTCTGAGCTAGACTAGCAGAACCCGCTGAGCTGTGAGAGAGCTGCTGAAGAAGAGCCTGGCAAAGCTGCTGAACAGAGTCACCTCGCTGAGATCCTGATGAGCTGGTCTGTCCTCCTGTGAAGGAAGGGTCTCCCTGCCCCCCTTGGATCGTCCATCCCCATGCGCCTTATTCCGCTTTTTTCGCACCGCACAACGCTGATAGTCATGCCCGAAGTTCTTGCAGTAGTTGCATTGAACTCCAGTTGGTGCAAAGGCAGGAGCGGCAACAGGCACCTGGGAAGGAACCGTAGTCGTAGCAGGAACCGTCGATGTAGTCGAAGAAGGAGCAACAAGCACAGTCGGAACGGACTGTGATGCTAGCCTGAGACGAAGCTCCTCAGCCCGAAGTGTCGAAAGAGCCTCGGTGACAGTCGGTCGTGGCGAGCGGCTCAGCAGCTGAGCTCTGACAGGCTCAAACTCTGGGCGAAGACGGCAGACGAAATCATAAAGACGAAGGCGATCATGATCCGCCTTCTGAACTTTGTGGCACTCCTGGCACAGTGGAGAAGCCAACTCATCTAGCTGTCGCCAGATACTAGTCAGAGCTCGGAAGAAGTCGTCGACGAAAGAATCTCCCTGGCGTAGCGTCTCCAACTCACGCTGAAGCGAAAAGAACTGAGCATCACTGCTCTGCTTTTATCGCTCACGCAAGTACTCCCAGATCTGTCGAGTAGACCGCAGACCAACAATATCTGGCTGAATGGAATCGTCGACACTGACCACAATGATGGCACGAACACGGGCCTCATCAGCACACCAGCGCTCAAAAGCGTCAATGGCATACTGAAAGGCCTCATCAGCAGCGTCAGCAGCAGCATCATCATCCTCTGCCCTCTTCTTAGCAGCTTCATCTACCCCAGGAGGTACAGAGGTAGGCTGCCTAGGAGGAGGCTGAACCGGCGGTGGCGGAGAAGGACGAGCACCGGTAACATGTCCCCAAAGGCGAAGACCATCAAGCGTGATCTCCATGAGGGAAGACCATAACCTGTAGTTCGTTCCATGGAGCTTTGTTCCCGAGAATGGAATCGCAGCAGATGGAACGGAAGCCATCGGTAGGCGGCGCTGGACGGCGCGGCGACCAAGGCAACGAAGTCTAACAGGCGGCGCTGGACGGCGCGGCGGTTAGTACAACGTTTTTTTTGGTTTTTTTTTTTTTGAGAACTATATAAAGAAAACTCTCACTGGCTCACTTAGAACCAGCAGAGCCCAGATGCGAACCGCCGGCGGCGACGGCGGCGGCGGATGCGGCCAACTGCGGCGACGGCGACGACGACGGCGGCGGATGCGGCCGATGGAGGCGGCGGCGGATGCGGCCGACAGCGGCAGCGACGGATGCGGCCGACGGAGGCCGATGCGCAGTCGGCAGCAGCCCCCGAGCGACGGCGGCGTCGGATCTGACGGCGGCGGCTGGAGATCCAAGCGGCGGCACGGCTAAGGACGGCCCGGGCAGCGACAGCGGCGACGGCTCGGGTAGAGAGGGTCCGGCGGAGACAGCAGCGACGGCACGGGTAGAGAAGACCCGGGCGGCGGCGGCCTGAACAGACGAAGACAACCCGAGCGGCGGCGGCTGTGGCACGGGTGACGTCGAAGCAGCGGAAGAATAGATCAGGTTAGGGTTTTAACCCTAGCTCTGATACCATGTTATGAATATTGTGCATCTATTCATGAGGCCCAAAGGGCAATATATATAGAGGTACAAGGGGGATATACAGAGGGAATACAAGGCATATTAGGAAACAAATAACAGTCCTAATCCCTTTCCTATTCTATCCTTCATACCCTTAACAATGACCAGCGCGAGCAGCGGACGCAGCAATGATCAGTGTGTACATGGCAAGCTAGGATGTTGAGACCAGCTGCAGGAGACCAAGGCAGACATGCTCGTGGCGACCAGCATGGGAGCTTGGAGACCAGCATGTTGTGTGAGCGACTAGTGTACGCGGAAAACGTTCAAGAGGACGTGTGACTCGAGTCCAAGGCGTAAGGCTGGAAGCGTACATAGATGTGCATGCAGCGGTGTGACCAGAATTTGATTTGGAAACTGTGTTTGTATGCAAACAGGAGTCCAACCAAGAGTTAGTTCCATGTACGAGTTGGGTAGCTATGTACATGTATATAAGTACATGCATGTAGCCCTTGCAGTGAGCAATAGGAATTAACAAAATTAACAGAGGCTAATAAGAGAGGGAGAAGACACGAGAGAAACTTTTAGAACACCAGAAAATTCATCTAGGGCTAGATGAGAGATTGTTCTAGGCTGTTTTTGTGAAAAGATTGAATAGAAGATTTGTTCAATTGGCATGTGAATTTTTGGTGCCTTCTTTGTGAGTTCTTCCTGTTTCTTCCATAAGTTTTGTTCAATCTCTTACAGTTAATCTTGCTGTTGGAATTGTTCTGTGTTTGGTGGTGATGATTTTTAGTAGATTGAATTATATTTGGTCACCAATTCAGCACCCCCCCCCCCCCCCCCCCCGCGGTTGTTCAGTAATCCACGATCCAACAAATGCTAATATATTAATACTTGTGCATCCAAAACGTAGAAAAGTTGTGATAGATAGAAGCTTACAGGTACTGAAGTGAAGCCATGTTGGATATAGAGTATGGAAGATTGCCGGAGAAATTGTTGGTTGCCAGATTCCTGCATCACCGTTTAGAGTGAAACTACAAACACCAATAACTACAGAACAAATTATACTAGGTGGGATACATACAAATATGTGAGATTCGGTGGCAGCTGATAAGGAATTGAACCATGCAAGTTGTTGTTGCTTAAATCCCTGCAAGTAATGAAATGGGAGATCAAAATAATGCATAAAACACAAGAAGAGTAGCCAAGTTGTAAGCTCTCACAATGTTTTCAGTGAGAATAGATTGGAGAGTTGGTATCCGGGAGTACCATCCAGCCCTGTCCCAGCAAGCTTACTGTAGAATATGAGAGATGAAGAATGAGTGTCGAGTAGTTCCATTTAAGGAATTTCCATCACACAAGTAAATAAATGAAACAAAATTAAGGATCATGTATGCTCCGAAGTGAACTTTGTTCCACCGTATTTCCAACAATCTTGGTATCAGGAGTCGAGACTTGAGACACCGATGAACAAAACTGCCATGAATGAGTTAGCGAAATAGGAACAACCATGAAAAACAGCAGTCACTTTCCGCGGCATGGATCCAAAGAAGGTATTTTTTTTCTCTTTTCTTTTTATGCTGGCAGTGGATTTTGGGAAATCCTACAGCTAACATCAATTAACATTGTGGCATCACAGCAGGAGCTTCCCAAATACTAAACATTTCTATCAACTTCCACAAACTTAGAATGTACTAAATATCAAACACCAGTCAACAAAGACGTCGTCTCCACCACAAACCTATCATGATGCATCCACTAAACAAACAATCAATTGCCACAGCCATGCAAGATATTTTTAAGCTGATGCTTTGATGTGGCATCGCAGTATCCTTACATTCCGGTGACGCCTGTGCCGGAGCAGGAGACGCCCTGCCACGCCGCGCCGCAGGGGTCGCCGCCGCCGGCCGACCAGCCACCCAACTGCGACGGGCTGTTCCAGGAGGTGTAGAGATTCCCCAGAGCCGCAGCTGCAAGAACCGAAGCATTAATCACACAACACAACAAAAAGAAAAAAAGTAGTCATAACATTCCAAGAAACCAAGAACCCGGAATCGGGGGTGCGGACACGGCCAAAGGTTATTACCGTCCGCGGAGTCGGTAGTGGCTCCCGCCGGCGCCGCCGCGAGGGCAAGAAGAAGACCGGCCAATGCGGCGGCCAGTGCCACCATCCTTGGCCCCACTCGCTCCCCTACCACCGGCTTCTACTCTCGTTCTTGTGTTTCTTTTCTCGCTCCCCCAACAAAAACACGAGTTTGTAGGGCTTCTTGGTTGCTTCTCCCCTAGGACACGGACACGGAGATCACCATGGGCGTGGCCAATGGGCCATGCTTCATCCTCCCCTCCCAAGGACAGCTCATGTGCGCGGTGCAAACAGAGCTAAAAAGAAAGAGAGAGAAAATTGCCGGATGCCATGCTTGCTTCAGGCAGGAGACTTGTATGCGGCGTGCTACCGTGGTGTCGGTAAAGATTTTGATTCTCTCTCTTCTCTCCCTTGTTTAGTTGGCTCATTTCGATTTAAGGTTCTCCTTTCAGGTTTATTTTTTACTATTTTTAAATTTTGTTATTTTCTATAGCTTTTTCTGAGCTTTTTTATCAGTTTTTTTTTCCTATATTCATTTGTATTGTCTGTGATGGACTAACCTATTTTTTCATTTTTAAATTTTTTAAATTTAGTTACGCCAAATAAGTTTTCATCAAATACAGTATAATTTCAACCAATTACAGCGTAATTGTAGTCATAACCCAGCTTATTTCAGCCCAACCAAGTGGCACATATCTCTCTCCCTTGTGTGTCTCAAATTTTGTTGTGTTTTGGGTAGTTCTAGACCTCTGTCTCTCCTTTTAAAGTGCTTTTGGTTTGATTAATAAATGGGGAGCAATGGGAGCACACAGGGTTAAAAACGGATCGAATATAAATGGATAATGGTTCTGTCATATTTGTTTTCATATTATTTTTTTCAAATACAAATACGAATACGGATATCCCAGATATGAGTACTAATACCAATAATGTCGAATATCAATACGAAGCGAATACGGATCGAATTGGATATGGTCACTAATATTTCTCGAAACATGAAAACCATTTAAATTGTACGCACAAAATGAACAAAAAATATAACTAGTTTATTTGATCTAAACATTCGTGAAGAACATTTATGAATTCGTCATATAGGCTAAGGTTCCTTCTCTAACTTCATGTATTAATGTATATGTTAATATATGATGGGCTACTAAAGTATCTTGTAAATGGGCTGTGTTGAATTAGAGGATGTAGGCTGCGAATATCCGGCCCTTGAATATCCGGATAATCTGGAACCGTATCCGTAATCTATGGAAAATGTGCTACCGAATCCGTATTCGTATTTGACAGAGAAAATCGGTATTTGCTTCCGATCCAATACTATCTGTCAAATATCTGAGCCGACATAATCTATTTTTGAAAATTTCCTAGATCAATCGAAAACTATCCAATCATTTTCGCCCCTAGAGCAGGTGAAAGGTGAGGTGAGGCTGCAGATGGTATGACCTATGAAGCAAAGCTGAAGTTTTTTGCTGATTGTATGGACAAAATTTCATAGTACAATGATTTTGTGCTTGTGTTTGACTTTGGAGGGCTCTAAGTGATTCCTCCCTCTCCTTTCCCCTTCCTTTCTTTCTAGTTTGGGTGAGTTTTTTAGACTGTGGCTTATGACTTTTGATTTATGGCTTTTGAATTATGACTATTTATAAGAGAAAGTATAAAGAGATAAACAGACGGATACGATTTTAACCGGTATAGCTAAAGTCGGTATGGTATCCACTACAATCGACTTATAGACTCCACCTTTAAAAACGCACTGTTTAAAAGGAGTTACTATAACAAAGGATAAAAGCCTAAAGCCCTTCCGAACCTAGCCTCTGGCTTCGTTTAGTTCGGAAGCTCCAACTTCAAATCCTTTTTTGACTCCAGCTCTATTCCTTATCTTGTTGTTGGATGCAATTAGGTGGATAAATAATGGCTCTGTTGTTTTAGTCTTTTGGCTTTTGATTTTTTTTTTCAAAAGTTGAAATAAGCGGGACGGTTTTTTGAAGCGAATTCTCCAAACAGCTTCCCAAACCAAAAACCATGTGCGTCATCCGTGTCGGCATCTCTGCCATCTGCTGTCATCCCAAAAAGCACAGCTAAAACTCATCAGCCATAGCCCAAAAGAACATGGCCAATATTTATTGTAATGCACTTTTTATTACAATATTTTCAAATAATTATTGCAACAATCGTATGACATTGAGAAAAAGAAGTTCATGCATCCGATTGTTAGTATTTAACTATCTTTTTCAGCCATTGATCATCACATGGATAGCTAAGAGCCTAAGATTGAGGTAAGAGACGGTTCTTGATTGTCTATAGTTTGAGTAATGCAAGGAAGATCTGGTAAGTTACAATTATAGAGTAGGTGTGTAAAATATGCGACAAACCGAATATATGCAATAAAAAATAGACATGCAGTGAATTGCTCGGTATCATCACAATAATTCTTGAGTCTGCCTCACATATAATAGCATTTTCTAATTAAAACATGTTTACGATGGTACCAAACAAATTATTTCTTTGGTTAAAGATGTGGGTAAGTTACACATTTATAACCATTGTGCCTTAAAAACGGTGACCATCTTGCTAATCGAAACGTAGTTTGTTAAATCAGCTTGCTTGGAATGCACTCTTGGGATATGGATAGTCTATACTAGCGTAGATTAAAATTTTTTACTGTATAAAACAGGAAATCATACGAGTAAGAGATTATATATCGTTACCACTAAACTCGTAGTACAACGGAAGTAGAATTAAAGCAGCCGATTCAACGAATAGCACATCAATATAGTGGTAGTAGTCGATCTCCGGCCAACCGTCTCCTTCTCAAGATCGTCCTAATTAGCCAAAAAGTGCCCATAGTATTTGGTAACCTATAAGTAAACTATTACCATAGGAAACAATGACGATCTTAGATCTAAGGATCATATATACACTATGTATAAGACCAACTGATGACACTTAAGAATATAACAATTCCCGTAGTATCTCATGATGAGTCAATCCAACATCATGTTCTCTAACATATGTCCATATTATTGATTTGATATTTCATATCTATGATTCGTGAAACATAATCATCAATCAATACATGTACTAATCTGTAAATAATAATGGTCCTACATAATGATATAAGATCAGAGATAATTTAGAATAACATTAAAATATGAATAAAGAGTTTCACGAACAAGTCACATACTTGTTAATCAATACGAAAGACATTTATTTAAGGGACAAAATAATATGTTATTCAAAGATCATAAACATAGAAGTGAAATAATCATCTTCATAATTATCTCCAGGATATATCACTAATATGCACAGCAGCTCTAAAAAAACGTGCTATCATCAGCTTATTTTCTGGCTGAGATTGATGTACACGCTGAAGACATATGTCTCCTGCTAAATTCCAAACTTTGTTTGGTAGATCATGCCTGTTGCACGTTGGTTGCTGGCTATTGACCAAGCATTTGAGTAATGGAGTTGCCCGTTACAGCTCACTAGTAGTACAAGTTTACTCTTTGTTATTATTTTATTTTTATTTTCAATCTATAGCTTATAGGTGTGGTGCACTTAATTAACCATGCTATCAAGAACATGAGTACTAAGCACTAATGCATGCATGTGGCGAGTTGATAAATACGCTAGATGCCATCAATTTGTGGTTTAGTTTAACCGTATTTAAGATGTGGCAGGTGGTTAGTAAGATACCATGAATTTGTGTAGTAATAGGCTTGTAGTAGAAAATCTTAGCTTGTCCTCTCTAAGGCAGGCGTTTAATTGGATCAGTATTTGCAGTTCCCGACGAACGAAAAGCAGTTGGATCTATAGTAGTTCATAAGTGTTCAGCTGAACACCTAAATTTTTTGACAAAAAACCTAGTATATATGAAATATAATACATATATATATTAAATTGGGTCAAAATAGCAAATTCTAGCCTCAGTCCGTGTGACGACCCGCGTTATTACCATAGGGTAATAATGCTAGTCAACGGATTATTATTCGTTTTAGCCGATAAAACAT
The DNA here is from genome assembly GCA_017311315.1 of Dendrocalamus latiflorus. NCBI lineage: Eukaryota > Viridiplantae > Streptophyta > Magnoliopsida > Poales > Poaceae > Dendrocalamus > Dendrocalamus latiflorus. The sequence goes on along the minus strand of CM029640.1, from coordinate 4,818,224 downwards.
CGCTCTAACGAATAATAAGCCTATCAGAGTGTTGCAGCAGAACAATAATTAGAGACACAATATGATATTACAAGAATATCGCCAGGCAGGGCTAAAATTTATTACAAAGCCTTAAGAGCTTAAATATTACAATCTTTAGACAAAATATTCTAACTACTTCCTACTAGTAGTGTGCCCGTGCTAACGCTACGGTAAAAATATAAAACAAGATAAAATTTGTAAAAAATAAAACGAACAATCAGATTCATTAAGATTCACGTCTCATATATGAAGCTACTCATCCGTAACAACGCGGTCAGCAGTCCATAGTCATAAATTGGTAATGGAAAGAAAAACAAAATATTCCTTTGACTTTTTGCTATTAGTCAAGCAGTAAACCCATAGTCATGATTGGAAGAGAAATAAAACAGTTAATATGTAATAGGCCACATGCAGGTTAAAGTTTTCAAATAGAAAAGGTTGGAGATCCAACCATCCAGAAAACAAGAGGGGAACAACACCCACCTGAATGACATCTATGCTTAGCAGTGATTCAAAACAGAACATTCCAAATCCAACAAAGTAAAATATCTGCCAGATCAAAATGCAAAAAAATAATGTACATCAATAAGGATTTAACTCATGAGCACTTTTTCCCATATTCTAGACACTAAACACCCAATGTCCACAAAAATGTGCTTGGATACTCATCAATAGTACATTTATTAAAACTCCAGTGATCAATTCATGCATCCAAGAATTCTTTTGATAGAAGTCTGGAACCGACACAATTATGTGAGAATTAGCATGTTCAAATATTGAACCAAGTGCTACCAATCTCATGACTGCAAAAGAATTGAACATGCAGATCAGTTCACAAAAATATTACAGAGTTGATATGAGTTAAATGCAGTACCATGCAAGACATGGTTGGCCAGCAGGTTTAGATACATGCATAAAAGTTTGAAGAATACTGAGTGGAGATGTGCGACATCTATAATAAGTTACTCAGTATTGACCCATCTCTGGTTTTCTCCTCACAGAATTGACAGACCTGCATGCAAGTAAACTTCACTTTCTGAGCGCCAACACTAAACATACAGTAACATCATACTAGACAGTAGCATGGATCAGAGTTCTATTTACCTTTGAAGTACATGTAGACGCCATCTTTGCAGCGCCACGGCTTGTGCTGGCGGATGATGACGACAGACATGACTTTCTTGTGGAGGTCGGGCTTGCCCTTCTTGACGGTGGCCATGACCATGTCGCCGACGCAGGCCGACGGTAGCCGGTTGAGCTTGCCCTTGATGCCCTTCACGGAGAATGAGATGGCATAAAAAATGTACCAAGGACTTGAAAAGATAACTAAACACCATGATGTGTACACAAGGGTACTAGCCAGACAAAGAAAGGAGATTGTTTTATTTTGAAGCACTACATAACTAAACTGGGCATATCACCTTATAGGTTTTGTCCCCAAAGAAATGGATCTCTTGGAATTCCTCAAGATATCTCAAGCAGTAGGTCTTGTCCCAGCCTTGCGGGAATACCTGAATTTTCAGTGACGCGATAGTAAGTAGCATGAACATAATATTTCCAGCAAATATGTACAAGTCTGAAACTTACATCAAAACTAATCTGCCCTCCAATATAAAATGTCAAGTTCAAGTGTGCAAACTTTTCACGAAGCACTGACACCATTTTAGGCTGAATGTTATGTACCTGTAGAAAATTAGTCATTTCAGTTTCGTGGCATTAAAATGATAACCTTCTCCTTCTAATTAGAAATCGTTACTGCCTTTTAGAAGATAATTTGTACCTTATCATACTTTTCAAACTCATCACGTTCTTCTTGACTACAGTTTCTCCCTATAGGCGATACATTAAGCATTCCACTTTGGAATTATATGAATGTACCCCTGAGCAAACAATTACTTGGTCAGTACAGAGGTAGTGCCAATGGGAATTCTTGGACAGGGTTCTTTACCGACCTTTTAATAGAGATATATAGGTCAGCAATGTAATCAAGTTAATAATTTTCTGAAAAGAACACATATCATCATTAGAAAGGCCTCGAAATTTTTCAGTAAAAATAGTACAAGAATGTAACCACAGATAGGCTCACCTTAAGCTTATCATCTCCAAGAAATGATTTCAATCTCTGCAGTGTGCAAAACATCAGGTTCTAGTATGTTCAAAGCGCATACAAAAGCTTCAAGCTTGTCGTTCTAATAGGCAACCAGGAACAACGAAGGATTAGAATTTGCTTTGTCTGGCCAATGTTAGCTCGTTCAGACACTTGACAAATGAAAAGTGATATCTTTACTAATATTTCCCAGAAACTTGATAATCTCCGAATGATCCTGATAATATCCTAATTTCAGACACTATCCAATGCAGACATGTTAAAACAGTATTCATAGGGGGCCTAGAGACTTACTTGAGTTACAATGTCACTGAAAGGGAATCGTGCTAGAATGTATAAAGCTTACATGTAATCCATTGAGACCCTTGGTATACTCACCTCCAACATACTGAAGCAACCAAATTGGCAGAGAAGTCTCTAAGCTCACAGTGGTTGTCTGAAAAGCCCATGCCCAAGCCTTTTTGCGACGATGCAAGTGATCATTGAGGGCATCAACTGATGCAACTGGAACACAAAATCATCAAAACTGGATGGTCAACCACTTACATATGGTTCAATATGAAATGTGTGGATTGCAGAGAAGGCTTTGAACTACACGAATGAGCGCAAATAAAACAGGAAGTCCATCATGCTTCACGGCCGGGTGGAAGCCGCTGCGGGCGAGGTAGTGCTCCACCAGCTCATCCGGAATCTGACGTGCTACCGAATCAAACACAGAACTCGGAAATCGGCCGAAGGAGAGGGTATTAGGCCGTACCATGGGGGTGTAGTCCATGAGGGAGGAGAGGAACTCGGTGAGGGCGGCCGGCCGGGTGGGGGTGACGGGCGGCAGCGTAGGGGCGGAGGAGGCGGCCGGTGGCCGGGTAGGGGTGGAGGAGGCGGCCGGTGGCCGGGCAGGGGTGGAGGAGGCGGCCGGCGGCGGGTGCGACGGTGGATCTGGGCGAGGCGGAGCGGCGGAGGCGCTGAGGGCTGAGGCGAGCGGGGCGCAGGGCGGCAGGCAAGCGGATTAGATCTGGGCGAGCGGGGCGGAGGAGAAAGCCGGCGGCTGGGTGGGGGCGGAGGAGGCGGCCGGTGGCCGGGTAGGGGTGGAGGAGGCAGCCGGCGGCGGGTGCGACGGCGGATCTGGGCGAGGCGGAGCCGCGGAGGAGCTGAGGGCTGAGGCGAACGGGGCGCAGGGCGGCGGGCGAGCGGATTAGATCTGGGCGAGCAGGGCGGAGGAGAAGGCCGGCGGCCGGGCAGGGGGCGGAGGAGGCGGCGGATCTGCAGGCGGGCCGTGGACCGTGCGAGAGGGGGGCGGAGAGCCGGATATGCGGCGAATGGGTCGAATGACCGAATGAATGGGCGAAGAACGGACGCACGGGTTTCGGGGTGGAGACGGGTATCGCGGGGTGGAGGCAGCGTCGGGGGCGTGTACGTGGGTGCGGGGTGGGGTTTTGGATTCAATGATGTGCATGATCCGGATGATTTTGGTCTTAGTATCTTCAATGAGTAAGAGAAGAAGGCTTGAGGAGAGATCCAGGCCATTCATTTGTATGAAGTTGGATTACTTTGGTACACAAATCTGGGTGGACTTAGATTAGGCATGACTGTGGGGGTGGTTGAGGGGGTGGATTTAGTAAAGAAAATTTTGGTGTATTATAGAGGGGTAGAGATAAAAAAATGCTTCCATACGGAGTATCCACCTTGTCCTAATTGTAATCCGAGTCCACGGTATTCCATCCAGGTAGCTTTCTTCTGATCTTAGCCATTCTCTGAATTAACATGCTCCTAAGCAAAGGGGGAGATAATAGCAAGGGTGAGTACAGAAGTACTCAGCAAGCGTTATTAGCAAAAAAAATGCACAGAATGCTTATCATTTGCACATTCAGGAATATCAATTCCTGTCCTCGTCTCTTGCCCATTATTAATAATCTTTTTCACCATCAATTTCCTTTCCATAACTTATAGAAAATAAGGGTTGTTGGTTTTGAAAGAATTCCGATTTATTAATCTAGAAAGCTACTGAACATACGCATGAACAGCAAAAACCCCCATAAGTTTCCGTAATTCTCCTTTCCCGGAGACGGGCATGAATTCATGATTTGGATAGCATTGCGCAAGCTTGTATCACTTTACCCATCACCACTCTGATCCTGGTGGCTTCCCAGCTCTCCGCAATTCCTTTGATGCGGTGCCCAGACCAGAGTACAGTACGTTTGCATCTATCTCAGTAATTATATCTCCACCCAACTATTCTCAATCGGCGGCCCAGGGTGGTTTCTCACCCTCGCCTGGCACCCACCGACCTCGACATAGTTGTTGGTTGGGGCGGCCTCGCCCTACCCCAACCTCCACCTGCGCTAATATATGCGCCTTGCATCCCCCACCCGGCACCCAAATGCTGGCCCGGATCTTGTGGGTTCCTACTGTGGTGGAGGTCCCCACCCGGCACCCAGTTGCTGGCCCGGATCTTGTGGGTTCCTCCACGGGGTCCCCCACCCGGCACCCAAGTGCTGGCCCGGATCGTGTGGGTTCTCCCAACTATAATACATACCCGTGTGGAGAATATAACACTTTGATAGAGCTACTAGTCTGTCCGTCAATACGGGATGTTGGTTGATACGGTTTGGTACGGTCTGTTCATACGGACGAAGTTGGTAGATTCCTTATATTCTATTCTTATGCAGAGGTCCCACACCTGCCCACTTGTCACCTACCCTAGCAACCTCTACCCACCCTCTTACTTGCTTAGATGGCCAACTACTCCATCAGTTGCCTTCTATTTCATTTTCTCATGTCTCTTATCTCACTTGTTCGATTTAAATATCTTTTAATTCTTTCATGCAGGGTGATACTAGATTAATACCAAAATACTTGTTTTACAAAATATACTCGGAAGCTTTGATCAAAGGAATGCTTGCCTGGATTTCAACCATAGATTCAGATTCAAGTAGGGTCAAGTGAAGTCACTCCTGTAGCTTGGATTGTTGCCTGCAATTAAATACGTCGGCTACGGCTTAATTTATGAAAAATATAATAACATATGATGTGTTGATGTGATTATGCTCCTAAGGTAAGACTTTGCTTAATTCAATCCTGATCGTGGTAATCACGGTTAATTTCGGTACACTCCTCGTCGCTCGACATCATCGCACTAGCGTACTAAGATATGGTTGATCTAGTAGGCATGCCAACGTTTTTATTAATTCCTAGTAATATTAATTAAATTATACTAAATCGTCTTCGCACTATCTCCAGGTTTTATTTTCATATTAAATTGGCTCCTGGATATTACCTAATTTATGAATAATGGCTATAAATATTTACTAGGAAGGTTTGGCAATTTAATATGACTAGCCAGAAGTTTAAACGGTAACATCTAATTTAATCAGTACACATGATGTTTTGATTCTACAGATGGCAACTCATTTATTCTAATCATCATAATTATTAATTAATGGTTTTCCACTGTTTAGAGGGATTTAATCCAATTATCTGGGTATTTAAATATGCAATAAGATGGTCTTAGATTATGGTACTTTAATTTAGTCCGTACGCGTATAAGCTCAATCGATTTGCTTCTTTTAAACCATCGGACCCAATTAACCTGTTCTAATGACCTTAAGTAATCAAGGGTGGATTTCTATAATTTAAATGCTACTAATCAAATTGTCTGAGTAGTTAAATATGCCATAGAATGGTTTAAACAACGATACACAAATTTTTAATATACCCAAGTATATGCTTTAATCCTTAACGTTGAAGCGATACTATGGCCTAATTAATTATGCGAATTCTACGAAATGTGATCGTAGGGTTTCTAGGTTTTCGTTTAGCTCCTAAAAGCATTTCTATAATGTTGACATGGCTACCAATTTAGTTCTATAATCTTTTATTTTTCCTAATCTATTTTCTTCTTTTCCTTCCTTTTCGCCCGATCCCCTTTTTCCCCTGGCCTTCGGCCGACGCCTCGGCTCCTTCTTTCTTTTCCCCACCGCAGCCTCAGCGCCTCCTCCGCTCCCTTCCTCTGGCTCACCGACGCGCCTTGGCTCCTCCTCTCCCTTCTCTCGGTTCTCTCCCCCCCCCCCCCGCTCCGGATCCGCTCCGATCCAGCGCCATGCCGCCGATCTCCCGCACCGCCCTGGGAGATGTTACACCCCGGTCCTACGCCTCTACTGCCAGTCCCTTGCGCTCTCTTCTACTCCCCTCTTCTATCTCTGGTGATTACTCTATGTGCTGGTTCATGGTGGACAGTGATGCTACTCGATGGTTACTGGCGATTTGTGATGTGTGGTAAGCTAGGTTTGGTATTGGAAATGAACCCTAATTCGGGTATGATTAGAGTTTACCTTCACCGATGGGGTTGGGTTGCTGTGGGAATGACTTGGGCTGCTGGTGGTAGTCGTTCACTCGGTGGTTGTGGCGGCTGTGCCCTCGGTGGTTGTGGTAGTCACCTGATAATGACCTCCTCCTCCCAAGCTGGCTGTCGGGTTGTGGACTATTCTCCTGCCGTCGCCGTCACCGTGCTCCTGTTGGTTCGCCTGGCCGTGGACCGTCGCCATGCTCTGTCTTGCTATCTCTTATCTGTGCTCTGTGGTTTGTGCTGAAAGGAGAGGAATAGGTAGAAGTGTCGTGCTCAGTTCGCTCTCTTCCTTCTCTTTGCTTCGGCTGGCTAGGCTTAACTGGCCGGTGCTATCTGGCCGAGCGAGCCTTCTCGCGTGTGTGCTGGCTGTTTCGGCTTTGCTGTGACTTGGCTGTCTCCGGTTGCTAATTGGGCTGGGGAGATATTTTGGCTGGTCTTTCCTGTGGTTATATGTGCTCTGAAATGCATATGGTAAGTTGGTTTTATGTGCTGGTCTTCTATAACAATCAGGTTGGTTTATACCGTGTGATGAGCCTACGGTTGTGAGAGTTGCCGACTGGCCCCAGGACAGTCAGGTATCTCCGTGAACGGATTACCTCGCCCGAAGTTAATCCCTAGGGCTCTGACGGCAATTCTTTCTTCTTTCTTTTGTTTATTTTATTCGTTCTTTTGTTCGGTCTTTTTCGGCATTATAACTACTGGTTTGTTCACAATTAGAATAGTGGTGTGGTGGCAACTCGACGAAATCTTCTAATGTATGAAATGATCTAAATTGTAATAGGGCTTTCTCTTAATATTGAGGTATACAATTTAATGTAATTTCTATTCTTCATTTCCCTATTGTAATAATTATGTATGAGATGGATCTCTAGTTGTAATTGACGCTCTCTATTGTAATTGCTTCATTTTTTAGATAGTTATTTGGTTAGGACACAAAATTGTTTATCTGTTGTAATTCGTATTGTCGCTATTATGTAATGCAAATTGTAATATTTTTATTGGACTTGATATGAGTTCTCATTATCGATCAATGTATGTTATTGATTTTACCCTACACAGATTGTAATTAACTACTGTTGTACAACGGACTGTTATATATATTTTAATTGACTTGAAAGTTTCTATTTGTCGTGCAATTGAATTTTTGTTTCTCATTTCAGTCCATATAGTTTGATATTCATCCTCGTTAATAAAATTATGAAAACAAGGTACTAGTTTATCATTCGTTGATTTCAATTTATACGGCTACGTAGAAAAGTTTAAATTTCCTCGTATTTTTAGATTCTTAATTATATAATTAATCATGCTTAACGTTGTAATTCGTTGCTTAAGGTTAATTAATGACGTGGGTCGTTACAGGCCGTCACTAAATCAATCAGTCAGGCCGGCCGATGCTCGCGCCTGCGGCGCAACCCATTACGGGTGATAGAAACGGCATCGGCCACTCGGCCCGACCGATCCGCATCCCGCCCAAGCGCCCGACTCCACAGCCCCCAACCCTAGCCGAGCAGGCGAGCAGCACGACCCCGTGTCGACCGCGCCTCCAGCGTCGCGCGACCCGCACCAACCCTCCGCAGCTCCACTCCGCTCCGCCCTCCAGCCACTCCGGCACTCCGCCGGCACTGCAACCGTCAGATCTGGGCGACTGGGCCCTCCGCTCTGGCCCTCCGGCACGACCCGGGGAAGGTGACGGGGAAGGGATTCTCCATCCACCATTTCCTCACCGCACAAGGGACCATCGCTTCGGCAGTTCGGCTGGCTGCCGCTTGGTCGTTTCCTTTCCCAGAGGTAATGGATTCCATTTCTTGGTTTCTTCCGCGCCCCTTCCGCCTAGGATTGCTCGATTCTTAATTGGCTTTTGTGGTGGGTTCGCCTGGGAATCCGTTGGCGTGTTCATTTGCTGTGGAAAGAATTGGATTTGGGAAAAAGCCTCGCCTTTGGCGACTTCGTTGCCCTGCAACCATGTTTAGGCTTTTCATGTTACAATGCGGACATGAAAAGATCTGAATTTGTCCAGTGATTCTTAGCACAGATAGTTTTGTCGAGTGATTAATCCCTTATATCAATCGTGTTTAAGGGACATCAAAGCAACTTGCCTGTTTGGATGCATCAGAAACACCCCAGGCCAATCTCAGTGGAGGTTTCATGTCCCAGTTTCAACACACCCATATTTTGGAAACAATGCAGAAGAGTTTCATCCCCATGAAACTCTCTCTACTCCCATGAAACTTTTATCATCTCTCTCTTCATCAATACAGTGTCATGTCAACGTATTTAATGTCCATGAAACTCCATGAAACCCCCACTGAGACTGGCCTAAGGCGGCTGCGATCAACATGGCTTATGAATAGTGCTCATGGCTTATTTGGCACTATTCATAAGTTTCGTCTTTTTCTGAATTTTTGGTTTTTTGTTGAGCTTTTTTGCCGGTTCTTTTTTTCCCGTATTTGTTTGTATTATACGTAATGGGCTAACATATTTTTTTATTTTTAAATTTTTTTAAATTTAATTATGCTAAATAAGCCTCTGTCAGCTACAGTGCTTTTTTCAGCCAGCTACAGTGTTTTCAGCCATAAGCCACGAGCTTTTCAGCCATGTTGATCACAACCCATAACTATTGATTATTGAGTTCTATCTTGATTAGGAAGAACAAATGTGAAAACAAACATGAGAAATTGTTGCTCTGTCTCAAGAGTCAAGACAGCCTACTATTTCATGTGAAATCGGTTCGAATAAAAGTATCTGGAGGACAATATGCTTGGACAACACCCAAAATATTACAGCACTTTGCACAATTGGTGATTTCTTTTTTTTCCTTTCATTTTATGAGGTAATGCTGTCATATTCTTGTTTTTGCTTCACCTAGTCACTTATGCATGCAAATTGCCATGTGCCGAGAATGAGAACTTGACAATCCATGTTTTGATTTTGTAGATCTTTGAGCTTTAAAAAATAAAGATATCTGCAGATTTAAAATCTTTGTGGGAGATACCTGCAGCAGGTGAACACTTAATATATATCTGTTAGTGTATTATCTCCAGAATTTCATTAAGTGTATCATGAATTATGTGTTTCAGCTTTATGAAATGGCACTTGTCTCATCCATGCAAGAAGCATAAAAGGACAAGGAGTTTCAACAATTATATGATGCAATTTCTTGAGGTTGGTTGCTTTTTCTTGCTTTTCTATTAAATTTTCTATTTGATCAGGGCTAGTAGTTGTGGTAATGCCTTTTAGATTGCAATTTCTTGGATCAGCTTGGTATATGTTAAGAGTAGATTGTCAAGTTTCTGTACCATCCAAACTTTGTTTGTGTTATGTGTCTTAACATGTCGCTCCTTTCAGAAAGCAACAGTGTTTCTGATAGTATTGGAAAAGAGCGAAAAAGGCAAAATTAGCAAGGTATGTAACTGTCATTAATCTTTATAATTTGCTATTTAATTCGTGCCATTATACTCATCTTATGTCACTCATTTCCTTGTAAGAAATCATTAATCTTGTATTATGATTATATCTATATACACGTATAGTTGTATTGGTGTTTTAGGAGAAATGGTGTGTCGTGGTATCGACACATCTTAACAATCTAGCTCTGAAGTTCGAACACCCATTCTAAAAATTCTGGGTCCGCCACTGATGAAAAGGAGTCGGTTTTGACAGCTTGAAAGGAAAAGCAGCAACTGCACGAGTTAATGACATAGTGGCATTGTTTTTTTTAAAGGCAAATAACAACACTCTGAGGACGTGTTTGGTTGCTAAGACGGAATGAGATCATCTTGCAATGAGGGTCATCCCTGTGTTTGGTTGGTGAGATAAGCCCATTCTACATAGAGGATTATTCCTCACAGATTTAGGACGGTTCCATCTAGCAAGATCGGGCAAACAACCTTGTCCCAATACGGGCTCGCATGTCATGTGAGAGCATGTGAGCTCGTTGCTTGGATTCGGTTACCACTCAGTGAGGTGAAGCAACGCCAATGGTGAGGTGAAGGAGCATTGGCGGTAGCGGCACCGCGTGGAGCTCTAGCGGCAGTGAGGGGAAGCGGCACCTATGACGCGTGAGGGAAGAGCGCCAACGGGAGAAGGGATGGAACTCCGATGACGGCGAGAGGAAAGAGCTCCGACAACGGAGAGGGGAAGGAGCTTTGGCGGCAGAGGGGAAGGTGATCCGACAGCTGAGAGGGGAAGGAGCTCCGGCGGCCGAGGGGAGCCGAGGTCGAGGTCGCCCCTGAGGTCGCTACCGATCTGGACAAAAGAAGGAAAGAATGACGGGAAGAAAGACTAAGGAAAGAAAGGTACGGGAAGAAAGAATAAGAAAAAAGGAAAAAAGTATTCTCACCATCTCTAGAGAGAAGGTTACATGAACCAATCCCATCCCATCCAATTCTTCAACCAAACACAGGCTAAAACCGTTCCATGCTATCCCATTCCTCCAACCAAACAAAATATCATACCATCATATGCCCCAACCAAACACTCTACTTGGACCATCCCATCCCATCCCTAAAAAGTAGAATGATTCCATCCTAATTGGTTCTACCAACCAAACACATCCTTAGTGAACCAATTCTAAGTTCTAAGGCATTGCATTGCAAAACATGGTAGAATTGAGTGGAAAACAATGTATTTGTTAGAAGAATAATTTTGCTCCTCCATTGAGGGGATTCGCTCTATAGAATACATACATACATACATACATACAGATCACATGACTATAGTTATGCTTAGAAAGGATAACAATACCACTCATTTGTACTTATAGGCTAGCTATCTTATTGAGAGTATTTTAGTTATTTGTACAGGTCCAAGAGCTTATAAATACTTTATGTATCTCTCATTCATAGGGGGACTCAAAAAGGATACAAGAATGCATTCAAACTTGTGCGCCTCCGGGAGGACCCCTCGAACACCCCGTGGGCCACTGACAGGAGTAGAGTGGTCCTCTCGAACCCCTGAACTTATATAAACATCTATGTCACTTTTGTTCACATGGACACCGACCCATAACATAGCCAACGTCCGCCCCCTCACTCGTGTTAGGTTGATCGATGAAAGGCTATAGCTCCTACCAAGAAGTACTCTAAATCTATAAAGCATCCTCTAGCTCCAAAGCATAAGAAGCTCGTGGACGACCCATCCGCTCTTGGGAGGAGCCCAAGGCACATGCTATCTTCGGAGATTAGGGCTATTCACCCTGGGACAAGCAATGTCCTACACGCCCCAGGGCTGCTAGGTGTATCCACTTCCCTCGTGCCAACCAACACAGGGCCCAACCAAAGACAAGAAGCCTGAGATGTCATCGAAGCTCTAGGGCCAACCATTGCTTCGGGGTGCTCGACGCCACTAACTTCAAGGCAATGGTGGAGGCACCCGCAAGACAAGTGGTGGACTACATGATAGCTGCCTATGATCCTCCAAGCGGCCCTCAGCACATCTCACTGCTCCTAGCACCGCCTTTATTTCAAGTGGCCATAGACCTAGACGCACGTGGAGCTTTCGTCCTCAGAGGAGGGAGAGGGAAAATCCTTACAACCTTCCTCCACTCACCCATATGGTGGTAATGAACGGGGCTCCTTACTGGTCGCTGCACTCGCTGAGCTTCGGATAGGGAAGAGGCCTATTATGCTACAGTTCAACTTGTCTCTTCAACCTCCAAGGCCTGAGCTCATGCCCCTAGGAATGAGAGTTTTGGGCCCTCCTCCTCAAGTTCCTCCGCTTGGGCAAATACACATGCACCTAGAGATGATACAGCAGCTCCAACCAGTCAATTCAAGGCTTTGCCCTCAAGGTGCTACCTGGCCAGGGTGACTAGAGAGCCCCAGTAGTCCCTTCCGCACCTTCAGGCAAACGGGCAATTCCACCCATTGCAGCCTAAGCACACTCACCAAGCAGTAGGGACTCACGTCAAGAGGACTATGGCCGAGATGGTCGGAAGAGCCTTTACTTTGCAAGCACCAAGCGTGTCCCTGTATCACTGGCCACATCCATAGATGGTCGTAGCCACCACCGCCATGAAGACATGGAGGTTGAGTTCCTGATCTCCCGGTCGGACCAAACTGCAGGTCGGTGCTAGTGCTCCAACTTGCCAGTGAACAGGCACCATCATCTAGGGATGGCAATTGTGCCCGTTTACCCGTGTACCCGTGGGTAAATACCCTAATGGAGCCGGGTATGGGATACATTTTCTACCCACGGGTATGAAAATGGGGAGAATTATCTGCCCATCGGGTAAACGGGTACGGGTATGGGTAAGCTCTACCCGTACCCGTCTTACCCGTTTACCCGCCAACTAACAAACCCTAACCGGCTAACCCTAACTCAGTCTCCCGGTCTCCCCAGCCGATTTACTCCCCAATCCCCATCCGCCGCCACCCGTTCACTCTCCGCCCGCACCCCCACCCGCCGAGCCGTTCCCCAGTTCCCACTTCCCACCCCGCAGTCCCGCACGGCCGCACCCGTCTCCTACTCTCCGCCGCCCCCACCCGCCGAGCCGCCGCCGCCACCCGCCGAGCCGCCGTCGTCCGATCTGCCGCCGCCCCCATCCGCCGAGCCGTCCCCCCCGATCTACCGCCTCCCCCACTCGCCGTCGTCCTCCGATTTGCCGCCGCTCCCACCCGCCGAGCCGCCGTCGTCTGATCTGCCGCCGCCCCCACCCGCCGAGCCGCCGCCCCCGATCTGCCGCCTCCCCCACTCGCTGCCGTCGTCCGATTTGCCGCCGCCCCCACCCGCCGAGCCGCCGTCGTCCGATCTGCCGCCGCCCCCACCCGCCGAGCCGCCGCCCCCTGATCTGCCGCCTCCCCCACTCGCCGCCGTCCTCCGATTTGCCGCCGCCCCCACCTGCCGAGCCGCCGCCCCCACCCGCCGAGCCGCCGTCCTCCGATCTGCTGAGGCGTGAGAAGAGCTCCTTCTTGGAGGCAGGTGAGCCTTAGCCCTTAAGCTTCTCTCCATCGTATTCGTCGCAAACGCCTGCCACTCGTCTGCCGTATCACCGGCCTTCAAGGCCGCCGCCAACTCCGACGCCGTCTGGGACTGCTTCCTGCCGCCCGACCACGCCGCCATCCTCGCCCGCCCGACCACGCCGCCATCCTCGCCCGCGCCGACGAGCCCCTCCAGCCGTCTGCCGCCCCACCAAAGTGTTTTTGTCTGCGTGTGATGGACATGAGATCTTGGGTTTCTTACTGTTTGTTCCTTAATGTATCATCGATAAATCAATGTCTTCATATGCTGTTTGGAGTGAACCAAAGCTTGCTTGCCATTTAGGTTTGTGTGTTTGGTGAATGTTGGGTTGCTTACTGTTTGTTTGGAATGATGGACATGAGATCTTGGGTTGCTTACTGTTTGTTTGGAGTGAACAAATTAGTGAATAGCGAAATGGGGCAGTTGATGACGAAATGCTAATGGGGCAGTTGATGACGAAATGCTAATTGTTAGATCTAGAATAGCACATCAGTTCGGTTGTTTTTTATGTGAATTTGTGATGCATTGGTGATGTTTAAATGTGAATATGTGATGTACTCAGTTCGCGGGTAAACGGGTATACCCGCGGGCGACGGGTACCCGCGGGCGACGGGTATGGGCGGGGTTTTTTACCCGCGGGCGGGTATGGGTATGCCCGTGGGCGAAAATTAGGGTCGCGGGTACGGGTATGGGCGAGCACTACCCGTACCCGCCGCGCCCGATTGCCATCCCTACCATCATCGCCACTATTGGGCATCTAGCTTTTATAGCTCGGAGCAGCCCCGGCACCACCGTCATCGCCTCGCACGATCACCATCACCTTGCACACAAGGTGATAGGGGCATCCCGCAGACTGGCAACCCCTTTGCCTGAGAAATCTTTGAAACTCCGTTTTGACCAAAATTCCGTCAGCCTAACCTTGGGCCATATGATGGCAACTCTAACCCCATGCAGTTCTTGGAGATGTATTCCACAACGATTCAAGCTAGGAGGGGTGGACAGGTAGAGATGTGTAACTACCTCTCACTCTTCCTCTATGGGATAACACACTCTTAGTTCTTCAACTAAAAGAAAGGCTCCATCTACTCTTAGGATCAACTGCGGGAAGGGTTAAGCGCTAACTTCCAAGAAGCTATAAGCACCCCATGCTCCCCAATCAACTCTTTACTATCAAGCAGCAAAAGGGCAAGTCCACAAGGAAATTCCTTAAGCGCTTTTCTAAAGTACAAAGCCAAGTGGCAGATGCCCCAAACTCCACCGTTATGAATGCATGCAAGGAGGGGCTGCTCCTGGGGAGCTTAACCATGTGCTGGGAAGGAATCCCCAAAAATGACCCATGAACTCTTCAAGGTCATGGAGAAATATGCTCGAGGGAAAGAAGATGACCTAGCTAAAAGGGTTTTCTCCCACAAAACGAAAGCGACTCCCCTAGGAAGAAGTCAAAAAGCTTCTCCGGGAAGAAGAACAAGGACCGAAGGGATCACTTTGGCAGGGGACACAATTCTAGAGTCCTCGTTATGATCAACACCTTCTCGTGGGTAAGCCCTACTATCCTGTCTCGCATGGGCACTTCCTCCAGAGGGTCCAAGAAGGAGGCAAGGCCTAGGCCCACTAGAAGGGGAATCCTAATGAAGGCCGTGATGAAAGGAGAAACAACTCAAACCAAGGTGATGGTCGCTGGTGTGCCTACCACAAAATGAGCAGGCATGACATAAATAAGTACCACCAATACACTGCTAAAGTGGCAAAACTCCTCAAATGCAGCTTCGAGTCACGTCGAGGGTCACCACCACACCCTGCAACTGTGGAAGCACTACCCCCTTCAAGCAATTCCACCACTCCTAGTGCAAGCCCCTGGTGATCCACCCCGGGGAGCACCTACAAGATGCCAAGCGATAACTCCCCTTCCAGGCACCACAAAGACAAGTAAACATCATAATGGGGCGGCTCGCCCATCGAGCATGGGTCTTAGTGCCAGTGAAAAGAGTACGCCTGAGAGGTTAACATCGTAAGGGTGGCCCCTTAAAGCGCCCCTCCTAAATGGACAAGCATTCCACTTAGCTTCACAATTGATGATGCAAAAGACTTAAGATTCCCCCATGACGACGCCCTCTTGGTAACTACAACAATATCCAATTGCGAGGTCTCCTACATTCTCATCGATGGAGTAAGCCCCGCAAACATACTCTAGCTACGCGCGCTCAAGGAGCTGTGAGAGTCACGGGGCTATCATTATGGCATTCTACTACCATCCGATTGCCCTTTCACTAGCTCCATACCAGGAAAATCTATCCAGACCCTTGGGAGGATTGAACTCCTTATGACATTTGGAACACAAGAAAATCATTGCACAAAAGCTATCAGATTTCTATGTCGTGTCCCCATTCAACACTATCATGGGAAGGGCAATTCCCAATAGCTTCTGTGTAGCAGTTCATCAAAACTGCCTATACTTAAAGAAACCAGGCCCTCACGAGGTCATCTCTGTGAAGGGTGACCAAAATTTGAATCGTCGCCTATATCATAAAATGGCGACTAACTCTAGCGACATCAACTTCCTTGAACTTAAGGAGTCAAAGGAGGAGATGCCCTCATCTCTTTCACCAGGCACACCAAGAATGTGTCACCAGGCACACAAAGGAGGAGCAAGCTGGTCAATCCTGTTTTGATCAAGAAGTTTAACGGCAAGTGGCGTATGTGCATCGACTTCACCGACCTTAACAAGGCATTCCCGAAGGATGACTATCCCCTCCCATGTATCAACCAACTCGTTGACTCCACCGCTGGGTGCGAGTTGATGAGTTTCTTGGACGCATACTTAGGTTATCATCAAGTTCATATAGCGAAGGAGGATGAGGAGCAAACTAGCTTCAACACCCCCATGGGCACTTTTTGCTACCTACGCATGGCCTTTGGGTTGAAGAATGCCTGAGTCACCTTCTAATGCCTCATCTGCCTCATCCTCAAAGACCAATTGGGCCACAATGTGGAGGTTTATGTTGATGATGCCATTGTAAAAAGCATTTTAGCCTCATCACAAATTGAAGATCTCCAAGAGACATTCACCAACATCTGCAAATTTGGTATCAAACTGAACCTTAGAAAGTGTGCCTTTGGTATAAAAGGGGGGAAGCTCCTGAGGTTCTTGGTATCAAAAAGGGTGACAAAGCAAATCCTAAGAAGATTCGCACAATCCTGGAGATGGAACCACCTCGGTCCACCAAGGATGTCTAGTGCCTCATGGGGCTCATGGCTACGCTCAGGCATTTCGTGTCACAATTAGTAGAAAAGGGCCTCCCCTTTTTTAAGGTGCTCCATATGCTTGAAGGCTTCATATGGACTTCTGAAGCCTAGAAGGCCTTCGAAGACCTGAAAGCCTACCTGACAGCCCCTCCGCTCCTCACAAGTCCAAGACCAAGAGAAGAACTTCTCCTATACCTCGCTACAACCTCGGTTGCAGTGAGTGTCATCTTGGTTAATGAAAAAGAATGAGTTCAACATCTAGTGTACTATGTTAGCGAGGCCCTTGTAGGCACAAAAACAAGGTACACAGAGATAGAAAAATATGCTATGCTTACTCATGACATCAAGGAAGCTCTGTCACTACTTCATGGGACATCCTATCACCGTTCCATCAAGCTACCCTCTCAATGAGGTTATATGGAACAAAAAGGCCACAGAAAGGATAGCAAAAAGGGTCATGGTGCTGGCACCGTTCTCCCTCGGGCTCATGGGAAGGACTTCTATCAAATCATATGCCCTCATCAACTTTGTGGTCAAATGGGCCATGCCCCCAGCCAACCAAGAAGCACCAACAAATGGCCCAAACATCTCTAGCAAGCATTGCACATTATACTTTGATGGCTCCAATTGTTTAGCAGGAGGGGACGCAAGGGTCATCTTGGTGAGCCCAGATGGGAAAGCACTTGAGTACGCGGCCCACTTATGTTTCAACCACATAAAACAATATGGCCGAGTATGAAGCACTACTCTTGGGCCTACGCCTTGCCAACGCTATAGGGATCTGACGCTCCTTGTCTTAGGGAATTACCATCTAGTCATCAATCAGATTGATAAAACATACCAATGCCTTGATCCAAAAATAGCTAAGTACTTGGACAAAGCATGGAAGATGGAATGCCATTTCGTTGGGCTTGAAGCTTGTCGGATCCCTCGTAGAGATAATCACCGAGCAGAGCATTTGGTCCGTGCCATAGGCACTCAGGAGCCCCTTCCTCCAAAAGTCTTCTTCGATGTTCTAAATACACCGTCGGTGGAAGAAGTATCCAATGTGAGTTACCTTCGGAGGTCAATGAAACTTTAGCCTTACCTCCTTCCTGGATGACTCCTATCATAAAGTGCATATAGAGGGAGAGGCGCCTAAGGATTTAGCAATAGCCCGTAGGCTACTCTCCAAAGCCAAGTCATAGGTGATCATTGAAGGAAAGCTTTACAAGCGTGGAGCATCCACCCTTCTCAAATGTATCACAAGAGAAGAAGGCATCTCACTTCTCCTTGACATGCATGAAGGCCTCTGTGGCTATCACATCATGCCTAGAGAAATGGCAGTGAAGGCACTACGTCAAGGCCTCTATTGTCCCACAATGGTACAAGACACCCTCAACATTCTCAGGTCATGCGAAGGGTGCTAAAGGATGGCAGCCAACAACCACGCTCCTACTAATCCCCTGCACACAATACCAATCACTTGGCCTTTCACCCGATGGGGAATGGACCTGCTTGGGCCATTCCCACCTTCCAAGGGGGGCTATAAGAATGTTGTGGTATCAATGGATTTCTTCACAAAATGGATAGAGGCAAAACACCTGGCCTCCATCACGTCCCACTCCATGCAAAGATTCTTCTGAAAAAATATCGTGTGTCGCTTCGGGGTTCCCAAGGAACTCACCGTAGTCAGTACTTAGTTTGATGCATCCTCCTTCAGGGATTTTTGTAATTCCATTGGTACCACCTAAAGACTAATGGGGCCATGGAAAGGGCTGATGGGCTAATCCTGCAAGGCATACGTCGCTGTCTTAAGGCAAGTACCCTCAAGCGGGGGACCTAGGCGGAGGAGGTCCTCAACGCCCTACAGGGATTGCACACAACTCCTAGCCACTCAACTGGGAGGACCCATTCTCGCTCGTGTATGGGGTAGAAGCTGTCCTCCCTGCCAAGGCTCACCACCGTTCTCTTCGAGTGGAGATGCTCTCAGGACCTATACCCGTTAACTTCACTCAAAACAAGGACAACCATAGAATTGAGGTAGACTTTGCTGATGAGATTCGTGATCAAGCCCTCCTTAAACATGATGTTTACAAGTAGGAGACCACCCGATTCTACAACAACAAGGTGAAGGAACATGTCTTCCTCCTCGGTGACCTGGTGCTCAAAAAGGTCACTGACCCAGCAGCCCAGGGGAAGCTTCACTCCAAATGGGAAGACTCGTACTGCATTTCCTTGGTACTGGGGTTAGGCGCCTACTAGCTTACCACCATGAAAGACAAACAACTAAAGCATGCGTGGAATGCAGACAAGCTTTGCAAGTTTTACATTTAAAGCTCTATTGTATGCCCCCTGTGGCACCTATCGAAATGTGAATATTGACCAGCTTAATAAAATGAAGACATGAGATTCTCGCATGTTTATTCCTCTTGTGCAGCCATGGCCTGATCCAGGGGCAGCCCCTTAACACGCTGTTGTTAAGGGACGATCCTATCTTGTGCATGTCTTCCCAATTACATGCTTAGTGACAATTCAAAGGGCTACCCTCTAACACACTGTTGTTAGAAGGCTACCTCATTCCAAGTAATCTTTTTGCTAGCATGTTTGTGACCAGCCACAGGGACTTGCCCCTAACACACTACTGTTAAAGGACAACCCTGTCCTACAAATCTTGCAAGTCTCGCTTATTTCGCTTAAGCTCTCGCAAGACTTTCCTCGCGAAGGATCTTACCCCCATGGTGCCTAGGGCATACAACCCCTGTGGTCTCCCCTAACACAAGACCAAAGTAGCTTGGGTGTCCATCATCTCTGCTATGGCAGTTTTCATTTATTCTCTTTTGATTAGAAGTAGACCGGTCCCCTATTTTAAACATTTATTTTAATTTCCGCTAGTTTTTAAGAAAGTACTCTTAAGGTTTTAATTCCCTTGAATTTCTATTGTTACTTTTATTACTTGTTCCTTACTTTGGCGATGACATTCCATAGTGGTATCCTAGATTGGTTGTATGTAGGGTGCTACACGTGCACGCTCTAGCGCCTTGCCACTTGTGTGTCCTGGCACCCATGCACCCGACGCCCCTCACTATGCCCCACTCGCGTGCGCCCCAACACTTTACTGTCACCCTCAAGGTGCCCCTGCTTATGTGCACCCTAGCGCCTGGCACCCCTCACCAGTACGGCCTAGCACTGCGCCCCAGCATTGCACCTTAACCCACAAGCGTCTGGTGCGCCCTAGCAAAATAACCACACACCCTGGCAATACCTATGCACCCTGGCAACATCCACATGCCCTGGCACCATTCAAGTGCCCCAACTATACCTACGCCCAGGGCGCCCACACCCCTCCGCTATGCGCCCGGTGCATGTCTACCCTGTCGCTCAGCTCAAATAAGCACCCTCGCTTGGCATGCCATAGTAAATCAAAAAAAAGCAAGAAGGGGGAGCAAGAAATCAAGGACAAGGAGAAAGGATAACAATAACCCTCGCTTGTACTTATATGCTACCTATCTTATTGAGGGGTATTTCAGTAATTTATATAGTCTTAAGAGCCTATAAATACCCCATGTATTTCTCATTTGCAGGAGAGCATAAATGAATACAAGAAAGCATTCAAACTGATGTGTCTCTAGGAGGACCCCTTGAACCCCCGTAGGCCACCGACAGGAATAAGGCGGTCCTCTGGGACCCCTAAACCTACATAAAGTCCTATGTCACTTTTGTTTATGTGGACACCGATCCGTAACACGGCTCACGTCGGCTCCCTCACTCATGATTGGTTTCTATACTAATAACAGTATTCAATGGTTGAAATGATGGACATCTTGATCATTTTGTCATCTATCAATAAAGAAATTGAAGAAGAAAACAAGATTATGTTCAGTTGTTCCCCGTTCAAAAAAATGTTCAGCTGTTCGGTAAAAATGTCAGGAATCCCTTGCAGAATCCTTGCACGGTCAAATTGAACTGGCATGGTACCTAGTCGGCAACAGGCCGGTCACCCCCCCCCCCAGTTTTCCGATCCCCGAGCCCAAGAAAAATCAGTGTGACATCGTGCTCACTCATTCGATCACCAAAGCAAAAAAAACATTCAGCTCGATCGGCCAAATCTGAAACCTGAATCCTGAAGCAAGTAACCACAGTATGCACGGCATATGACAATGTTGCGCCATGATCTGTTGGTCCTGTGACTTGTGCGATACTACCACACATTTAACCGGTTTAAAAACCTCGGCTTCTGGCTTCAACTGTTAGCTGAAAGTGTAATTAGCGGCGGTTGGCTTTTTTGAAACTAAAAAATAAGAAAAAATAATTAAAAAATTATATCTCATATACAATGCAAATAAATAAAGAACAAAAGACAAAAAAACCAAAAATAAAATTAAAAAAACGACGTGTTCTAAATAAGTTATGAAAGCAAGAAACCAAATCGGTTTGGAGCAGGACCTATTCATCAGCCCCTGTCGTTGAGCTCCCGTGCCTTCCTTCTCGTGCAATGTCGTTGAGCTCCCGTGCCTTCCTGCTCGTGCAATGTCGTTGAGCTCCCGTGACTTCCTGCTCGTGCAATCCCGAGTCCAGACTGGAGTCCTTCGCGCTTGAAGACTCCATGCTTACTATTATTCTGCACTGTTTGGACCATGCATGATCTATTCATTCAGATGGGGTCTGGCCTCATGTGATGATCTCCCTGCATCCAACTTACTCACCCCAAAACTTGAATCCAAAATCATTGGCCTCATGTTGCTTTTAGTTATTTGTGAGAGAGTACAGAGTAAGAGAAACTCATATACGGTTTTAGTTGATATAGATAAAATCGATATAGTACCTACTACAATCAACTTGTAGACCCGCTTTGAAAAGACATTTCGTTTGAAAATTAGTTACTATATAAAAGTTACTTGCTGTAGAAAAACTAAAAGCAGAAGCCGAAAAGAAAGGCCATAAGATGGCTCATTGACAGCTCATGCAGCTGAGAACCTGTTCACCTTCACCTGTGGTTGGACCAGCAGGTTTGTTCAGGTAATTGTTCTGAATTCCTGTTCATTCCAATTGGAAAAAAATTAAAAAAAACCAATGCATGATGGGATCAGATGGTGATTGGGGTGAGTGTATTCAATCAGGCAGCAACACGCTTGCAATTAGCTATAGCTAGGATGCAAATGCTATCCTGGTCCCTTGTCACAGCCTGATCCAATGATCAAACCCTGGCACCTTGTCCGTACTCCGTTGTCTGAACCCATGGTGTGCTTATTATACACTGTTCAGTGTTCACCTATTCAGTGCCCTGGCCTTTGGCCAATTTCTACAGAAATGCATGGCCCATCTCTGCAAGAGGATCTGACTGACACACCAGATCCAATGAAAAAAATAAGAGTACAATATCAGATGGCTGAGAGATAAAAAAGTTTTAATTAACTATACAATAGTAAAATCGAAATTTATATGTTCCCCTTTCCAAACATTTGTCGCGCCCACCACACAACTCGCAAGGGTGATATGAGGTAAGATTAAGAACAACTGAACAAGGCCTTTTACAAGTTTTGTAAAGTGGCATTTGCCTAAACAAATTAAAACGTTAAAATTGACCCAGAAATCAACAGCACTGTCAATAAGCAGGGAATCACCGTGTCTAGTTCAAAGTAGCATCCATCTGCAGCCTGTGGCGCCTATCATGGTGAGTTGCCCCAACCTTCCTGGCTTCCTCCCGTGACGTCCCGCCCACCATCGCAGCCGTGTCGATCTTCGCCGGCTATGTTTAGGCCGCCGCTGCAGTGCTCCTCCCCTCACTCACCTTCCTCGGGTGCGCCACGCCGCGCAGCGCCGGCTCCCGCCGTGGCTACTGCTGCTCTGAGAGAGAGAGAGAGCAGAAGACAACAACACATCACCGGAGGAGGAGGAGGAGGAGGAGGAGCGCTGCGTCGGCGAATTGATTCTCTCTCCCCCTCTTCTTCGTGGATGGAGATGCGACCGTCGAGACCAGGGGCGGATCTAGCGGTGGGGCGGGGGGGCTCGAGCCCCCCTACCGCTACCGGACCCTTGGAGCCCCCCTAAATTTTTAGCCATGGATGTATAATGTAGAAGGGGCTGAGGTCGAGCTGAAGGCACTTCAGCCCCTCCAAAAAAATTTCCTAGATCCGCCACTGGCCGAGACTATTGTTTGCCACCTGCTGCTGGGTGACTGATACTGATCATGTGTCTGACAAATGTACTGTAAAAGTAATATCCACAAGTATGTGAGTCAATCTAGAGCGTTTATTTCTGATCGAACAATCCATGATCGCGGATTAGTCTAGCAAAAAAGTTAAGGACAAAAAAGAAAAGATCTGTCCATTTTTACTTAGTGTATTATTGGGCCAACTAATAACTTCAGCACAGCTCAGACCAGGAACAAGTTACAACGTTAATTTCAGACCAAACGTACGTGAGACAATCTGAGTCTTGAGAGGCTAACGGGCTTCATATCTGCCATAGGCTTCGGATGTTACAGCATCTAGAAACTTTTGTACTACCATTCGTCTTTTCTTCTTCAGAAGAACTAAACTCAGCACTACTACTGTCCAAGTTTTCTAGAGCTACGCTTTTTGGGACTAATCAAGGGACTTGCTTGTATTTAGGCACTAGGCCAATCATGGGAGGACAAGGCTTTGCACAAAGGGCTTCTAAGGGGCATTCTTTTTTTCAATCTAAGATTGAAGTAGGGACTCCACGAAAGAATAAATCATGTATACATCTAAACAATCTTTTCAAAAATATAAGCAACCTTTTCAAAAATCCAAGCGAACTTTTCGTAAATCCAAGGGAGGACAAGGCTTGCACATTCTTTTTTGCAAGTAGATCTCCATCCATGTTTCTTCCAGCAAAGTAGCCATATAAACATCTGCAATCTACGTCAAACTCATCGTCGACCCATGCATATATACACCGCGAATAATTCGGAGATGAAAGATAGTTTGGTCGAGTCCATGATATGATATTGGGTTGCAATGATAATGTAGCCTGCTGGGTGTGCGCCACTGCTTTCCGGTCGTGTGCAGCAGTCTCCCCCATCCCTTTTGCCCTAGTGGTGGACATCTTAATTTGCAAAAGGTTAAAAGATGTTATAGCGAGTGCTGTGTGCGCGTGTATTTGTACATGTTCGCTTTGCCACTGAAGTGTCAACCTCATATCGGTCCTGTTCTTTTCAACTTTTAAAAGTTGTTTTTCGACTTTTCTACAATAACTAGCTTATAAATGGAGTATCTTTTCAAGATAGGATCTACTAGTTAATTGTAGTACGTACTTTACCGACTTTATTTATATCAGCAAAAGCTATATGTGAGTTTATGTTACTATGTAATCTCTCGTACAAACACCTTAAAAGTCACAAGCCGCAGTCAAAAGTCATAAGCTCCAGCCAAAAATAACAGGCTCATCAACGTTTAACAGCTCCCCATCGGATAGAGCTACTAGCCTTTTTTTTCCTTGATGCAATACTAGCAGCAATAGCCTTTGAGAACATTTAACTCTAGTTTCTATCAAATAATTGGTTAGTCCCTCTTATTTTGGTATAATCTGTTTTGGACAATGACATGATCTCCATTATGTACCACTTTGACGATTAATTTCTTGTCGTAATATATTTTTACAAATAAAAAATATATACTATATGCTATATATGAAAAAAAATATTTGATGATATATTGAAATTTAAACGAGAATGTTTGACCAGTATGGATTTAAAACGTTTATATTTGCAACTGGAAGGAGTATATCCAGGACCTTATCATGATCCAATAATTAAGTTTTACGTAAACCAATAATTCACGAGGCGTGCCAATCTGGCATTGACAAAAGTTGATTGTCAATTAGTTAGTTATTGAACTCGTAGTCTACGTACCGAGCAATGGATGGATATGAAGCTACGTGACTAATTATGTCATGCATGACAACCACAGCCCATGCAATGTACACTTAAAAAATGTCAACGGGGTATCATGCATTCATGTCCACAGGTTTGGGAACAAGTTCTTCTCCCTGTAAAAGATCAACTTTTTTTAGTTGTCAACCAGATGCCATCTTAAAATAAGATCACAGGTAGGTGTTTAGTCGGAAAGCATGTAATTTCAAATACGGAGAGGACCTGAATCTGCCGCAGCTATAACACATCATTATACGTGCTGTTATATTTTTAAAGGTGAGTTAGTTAAGACCCTGTTTAAAAGTGTTGTAGAAAAATCATTCTATTTAAAACAATTCCTATAGTAATTTCTACAAGCGATTTCTAAAAACCATATTAAAAATTACTTTATTCAAAAACCAACTTCTAAAAACAAAAAAAAAAGAACTGTTTAGATCCGGGCCTAATACGCACTGTCAATTCCTGATTCGATAGCTTGCGCATACAGGCTGCTCTGCACGGCTGCAGCAAATCCGTGTCCTTGTAAGATGCCAGCAGAGCTTTCTTACAGGTGGCAGGGATGATTATATTGTCGGCTTCTAGAAGCTGACTCAAACTTTGGGCAGAGCCTCTAATTAATCACGGGAATGGCGGCGTCAACATGTAAATTTTGTAAGGGTTAGTAATAATGTTTGATTAGGAGACTAGTACATTTCTGATTAAATAAACAGCACCATTGACACGTCGGCAAATACACTTGTCGCTCCTAATCCCTTGATTAGTTTTAAATTGGGGATGACACGAGCTAGAAAATGTGTCTGATGAGTTCCGTGGTTGTGAATCATGTTTTGCAAGGGAGCAGTTCTAAAATAATTTTTTAATCAAATTTTTTCAGTAAAAATCAAGAAGTCAACCAGTATTGCGAGCTACACCTAATGGTAAGTTGACCAGTTTTCAAACCACATTATGAATTGTACTAGGAACAGTCCCGACTCATGTACCTGGTAGCTTTCACAAGAAGATAAAAAAATTAGACCAACATTTATGAAACGTGCATGCTTGACCTATTTAGAGCATGTTCTTTAAGTCAAAAGCTAACGACTTTTAGATTTTACTACAGTACATAACTTTCGAATGGAGTATACTCTTAAGATGGGGTCTACAAGTTAAACGATCTACACGTTAAAAGTCCAACATCTATACCAGCCAAAATTGTAAGTGAATATCTGTCTCTTCGTAATCTATACCGTAAACAGCCAAAATTAAAAATTTTTTACCAAAAGTTATAAACCGCAGCCGAAAAGAACAGACTCTTATTCGGTCATTCTTGGTTCCTTTTTCTGGAGTAACAAACATTAAAGTTTCTTCTAGAACATTCGAGGGGACGTATTAATTACCTCACTGCAACTAGCTAATTATCGGGTGCCAATTGCATCATCAGTAAAGTTTTCGCCTTACATTTTCATCGGAAAAAGATGTATTCTCATCAATCCGGCCCCTCTATCTCATCAAGAATGGGTTCTGAGCCATTTTCCGTGGGAATAACCTCATCCTGATGCATCGTATGCTGATGCTCTGAATTAATCAGATAGTTACCAGTATCGCGATACAAAGCATATAAGGAATCACAATGTGAAATGAATCGCGATCACATTAGTTACAACAAGAATATATTGATTCTAAGAAAGAAAGATATGCAGGTCACTGAACTTATCGAGTTAGTTCAAGTAGGTCACCGTTTTCTCCATATGCATATTTCAGTTACTGAACTCCTTTAAGTGAGTCACTACATGCAGTTGCCATCAATGCCATGCGGGATTTAACAGATGACATGGCGGTCCAAACATGCCAACAATTTTTTTTGTGAAAAAGTCCTTTTTTATTTTCATCTAACTAGCTCGTTGGATGTTAGCCCCAAATTCCCAATTTTCCATCCCGTAACCCCTTCTCCCACAATCCTTGCTTACCTCCTAGAAGACAAAGAGATGCAAGAGGTGCGTCCCACACCGAGCCGCGGCGGCCGAGAGATGACAATGGAGGAGGAAAGCATGAGCGGATTGATTTTTGGTTGGTGGGAACAGAGAATGATGCAAGCAAAACGCTAGCTGATCTTTGGTGGCTAGAAACATAGAATGATTCAAACTAATCATTTTTTGCTTGAACTACTGTTCTGCATTATTGCGGCGGTTGGCTTCTTGTTCTTGTCCCATAGAAGGATCGCCTAGTTTTGCTAATGCGAAATCTTGCTATGCAATGAGTTCCAACATCTTGTTCTCTGTGTTGCAGGAATCAAGAAATGGATATAAACGAATGTGAAAAGTTATTGCTGAATAGAGCCCGATAGGTTGAGCCACGAAATGCGAACAAGATCATTGGTTACATCCTCTCAAGAAATTCGTATCCGAAGATCAGGCACTATGCATTTGGCTTCTTCATCTCGCGCTTCCCCTCTTGGTAGTGCTCCCCTCCTCTGCTCCTCCTCCGTCGCCGCCATTGGGTCTCCAGGCCACCGCCGGTTCTCTCTTGGCTATGTGCCACCGCTTGCCATGTGCGACGTAGATTTTGAGATTGCGGTGAAGGGTGGTAACGAGATGGGATAGGGATTAATCTTGTAGTGAAGTATAAAAATAAATGAAGTAAAGTGTTTTCGTGCAAAATATGCTCAAGTTGATACGTGAGACCCTTGCCAGTTGCCACATTGGCCTCCATGTCATGGATGAGATCCTCGTTGGCATGGGTGGTGGCTACGTTGACCCGCTTAAATGAGTTTGGTTTCTCTAAATATGCATTTTGAAAAAAAAAATAGTAATATACTTGAACTACACGACAAGTTCAGTAACCCACAATGTAATTTACTTAAAAAAAACTAATACCAACAAGAAGAGAGATAGTATCAATCTTATTTGGAAACGTTTCATACATAGAACAAACTAAAACCATATGGAGATATCGATGCCACATGATGCACAAGTATGAAACCCTACAGTTAAATTATGACATGCATGTTGGTGATGGCAACTTAGTTTATATAGTTGGAGAAAGGGAGGGCAACATGCATATGTACTTAAATAGTTTTTCTCATTTAAAGCAGGACAACATGCACATGAACTTAATTAGTTTGTCATACAAAGGAACTACACAAAAAAAAATTAAGACATTAGTAGAAGCAATTAACCTCATGATCAGCCCTAGAAAAGGAAAAACTCTCTAACTAGTAGCATATCCATTTTCCCTTTAGGTGCATGTTACAAGGCCAAGTGTGTGAAGAACGAGCGGCCAAGAGTGCTACTAGGCAAGGCTTTCTTGCAAAGTAAACGAGGTGGAAATGGGTATGGTCCGAGAGGAAAATTGAGCCGCGCTGTTTTGCTTTTGCCACTTGAAAGGTCTTGATTTACAGATAGATATCATCAAAGTAGTAGGCAAGAAAAGTGGGTTAATTGTATGTTCATGCTCAGCTTTTATCCATCCTAAAAAGGATATGGATGATTGTGTGACTACGTGAAAGTCACCTTATGTATATGATGAGTATTTGATTTTGATAGGCAAGTTCTATGAAATTTGAGTTTGGTTTTTAAGCTTTTCAGTTTTTAGAGTTGTTGTCAGAAGTTAAGCAGTCTAACCTGTTCATGCTCAGTTTTTCTCCATCCTAAAAATGATATGGATGATTGTGTGACTACGTGAAAGTCACCTTATGTATATGATGAGTATTTGACTTTGATGCGCAAGTTCTATGAAGTTTGAGTTTGGTTTTTAAGCTTTTCAGTTTTTAGAGTTGTCAGGAGTTAAGCAGTCTAACCTGCCTAGTAACAGTAGTTTAGGCCGGTCAGACCAGTCTAGCATCGATGTTTAGACCGACGGCTATAGAGCAGTCAGACCGGCCATGTGGACTTTTAGAGAATGGACACCAAATTCTTGTGTAGGTGTGTTTGAGGGTGTCTTTGCACTTATGTAAGTTCAAATTCTATTAAGTTGGTTTTGGTGATAATGACAAATACAATTGTGAGACTAATATGTTTATTGATTATGATATTACTTAGTCTAATTTGGATGAAAAGGTAAAAAACATAAGAGGTATGCATTCAATATCACATTCTTACCTTATTCCATTCATTGGATCCGAAATATCGAATGAACTTCACTAAATAAGTCAAACTTGAATATGTGCATATACTTTCACAATGTTCTAGGGTTAGAGCTTTGTCCTTCATGATGGTGTGGCTATAAACATTGACATTCAAGTATCAATAGATCTATCAAATTCGTTTAAGTCTTTGTATTCAAGTTGAAGTTCTTCATTTCTTGTGTTGGTTTGGTCTTTAATGTTTTTCCCCCTTTTCATCTTTTTTGGTACCAAGGATATATATAAGTGGTGGAGATAGATTATATCCCATCCATCTAAACACTTTTTATAGAAAGTTATTGAGTTGGGCTGGTTTGATTCAAGAAAGTGTGATTTGACGGGTTTTGATCTTGATGACTTTTGGCTTGAGTTCTTGATATTGTTAGGCTTGCTAGGACGTGTGGGAGTAGATCCAGGATCATCTTGATCATCTTTTACCCATGAGCAAGTCTTAATTCAAATTCTTGTATTTTGTTCGGTTTTGGTGTAACATTTCTTTAAATAGAAGCAATGTCAGAACTTTGGCAATGATTTTTTTGATCTTTGATTAGAATATATTTATGATATTTTAGAGAATGTGTATGCTAAATTTCAAGTAATTTGGAGGCTCAGTATGAAAATTTTGCAAGTTTTTCTCTCTCGCTATTATACTGATTTTGTCGAAAGGTCAGACCGCCCCTACCCGGTCAGACTACCCATTGCACTATGATTAGACCACCCGGACAAGTCCAGACATTTTGGGCTTGGTTTTTGTATGGTTGGCTTGTAGGCTTCGTGTGCTTATCTTTTGCTGCGTGTTTCGAAGTTGTAGACAACCTGGGGTTCAATTTTATATCGAAAAAGAGTGAGCTCCTATTCACCCTCCTCTAGCCACCGCTTTTAGTGCTACAATGATCAAAGGAGGTCTTTTTGTACAGTATCCATGAAACTTTTGTCATGTATATCCCGCATCTTTTTTCAGTGTAATTTCGATCTACGATGTTGGAGCTATTGTCTTTCGGAGATACCTAAATTCGCGGAGAAATCAGGCATATAACCTTGTGTTTGTGTATACTGTACATAACAACAAACGGTCGTAGCAGTTTGTTCGTGACATAATTTTCTCATTCCAATCAGCTAATGTTTTATACATCTTTTCAAGTGTGCCCCCAACATTTCTGAAACTTCGGTTTATCGATCATAAGTCCTCGCCATAGCTAAGCTTGTTGACGGCCAGCATGCGTGATGCGAGAACGAAATAGCCAAACTAAGCTTACAGATGGCAGGTTACATGAATAGCTGAACCATCTGCATTCTCGTGGCTACTTTCGTTTCTCTTTAGCTGGGAGCCGTCGACACGAGTTCTCCGTTCTCCCACGCCACGGAAAATAGAAGAAAAATTGGACACGAAACTGCAGACTAGCTAACTAATGGTGGTGATGGAATTTTCTGAGCGTGACACATACATGTATTGTACTCGAGAGAGCTTTCCATGGTGAATTGTCTTCTAATCGTGGGCCGGCTTGCAATATCTCAAACCCCTACGCTGACTCTTGACAATGCCAGGCGAGGACGGAAGCATCAGGGCTTGTTTGGTTTGCCGCCACGCTTTACCTTAGACACCACACTTTGTGGCCATTGCTTTTTTCACTGCTCATCAAATCATACTTGGCTGTGGCAAGCTACGGATGTGAGTCCGACGTGTAATACCTCCCTTCTATGTTGAGGTTCAGATGGATTGCTTCAGCTAAGTTCCTAAATTAATCACCAGGAATTGCAAGAAATTATACTACTAATAAGAAGAAAAGGAAACACTGCATGCTATGCGCCCCTGTTTTTTTGCCTGCGGTTGATGGTTTTTGGCTGTAGCCGATCACTTTTGGTTGCATTTTTCAAGATGATAACGAACAGCAGAGATGTTGACATGATGACACATAAGATGACAGGTTTGAGAAGCTTTCTAGAGAAACCAAAGCCAAAATATATATAAAAAAAACCGGACCTTCTTTTGTGTTCCAGTCAGTACCTGAGTGTACTGCATGGAACCAGTCCCAACTCCCAAGTCTCCCAATTTACAACTGAACAGTGATCCCACTACACGGGGAATAAGCCAATGTGCATGTGTTGTTCCAGCAGCAAGCATGAGGTTCCAATCTTTCACTTTTGCAACCTGCATAAAAAAATCTCCCAACTTGGGGGAGAGGGGGAGAATCTGCACAGAACATGCACTTTTGTGCATTAGGTAGGATCTATTCTTCGGTTCCCCTTTCTATCACCTCTTTATGCATTGCAATGCTCTGTGTCCCTCTCCTTTGGCAAGGTGCATAATTAACTCCAGCATGTAGCATCTAACCTAGTGTAGTTTCTTAACCATAGGTGTGTGTGCTCAAAACTCAAAAGTGTTGCATAGCTACTAGTGCTTGATCCCGTTGTTTAGGGCATGTTCTTTACCTCCAAAGCGGATGGCTTTTGCTATAGTACCTAACTTTCAAACGGGGTATTTTCTCAAGACGAGATCTACAAGTTAAACGATCTACACGTTAAAATCTCAACATCTGTACCAGCCAAAATCGCAAGTGAATATCTGTTTCTCCGTAATCGGTACTGTAAACAGCCAAAATTCAAAAATTTCAACCAAAATCCATAAGTCGCAGCCGAAAAGAACAGGCCCCTTAGTCTTGCGTAAGAACTACTACCACACCTTTCATTAGTTTATTAGTTTACAATCATCTGCTTTCGGTGAATACTGCTCTGCGGTCTACTAATATTTTATTTTTATTTTTTTGAGAAAGGCAACATATGATGCGTAACTTGCCCTTTACAACCGGTGTAACCCGGTCGGTTCAAACACCAACTCAACACAAGAAAATCCGAAAAAAAATTGAGAGTTGCTCATCTCGAATTGTTGCTGTAAGTTCTTCCTAAAGACGTACATTTCTTTTACTAAAATTAATATATGTAGCAACTTTAATCTACCCGGATCAGCACATGGCGTTAAACCCACCTGTTTGAACAATTGAGGACAGTTCAGACGTCTAGGCCACGACCTGCAAGAAAGACCAACCCTCCCAAGTTAATCACAGAAAAAATCGAATCGAGTCGAAGTTAGCTGAAGAACTGGAGCGTACTTTGCGTGAAAGATAGACCGATTAAAGTAATCCAGATCGATAGGTGAACTGTAAGAGCCTTGTGTTTTTTAATGTTCAGTTCGCCGCCCCAGCTGGATCAGCAGCTACTACTGCACAGTACCTTGGCTCTGATAAACTCGGCTTCGGCTTCTGGCTTCTGGTTTATTTTTCACTATTCATAAGTTTCGTCTTTTTCTGAACTTTTAGCTTTTTGTTGAGCTTTTTTGCCAGTTCTTTTTTTCCCGTATTTGTTTGTATTATACATAATGGGCTAACATATTTTTTATATTTTTAAATTTTTTAAATTTAATTATGCTAAATAAGTCTCTGTCAGCTACAGTGCTTTTTTCAGCCAGCTACAGTGTTTTCAGCCATAAGTCATGAACTTTACAGCCGAACCGATCACCACCCTTATCCTTTTGTGTGACTCGACACTAATGTACTCGACAGTAGCTACTACTGATGCATTACTCGACAGTTCACGCCCCAAGGTGAGGCTACGAGAGCCGTAGCACAGCGCAGTCGTCAGTAATGACGTCTTGGCCATGCCCCATCAATTCCCAAGTCAACCTTCCCCTCCTAAGTATTCCAGCCGTTCAAATCAGGTTTTTTTTCCCTCTATTTGAGGCATGTCTGAAGAATTCCTGACGGCGAAATTTGTCAGCTGGTTAATATACATATGCAATGCTGACACATGTCGATTTAGGCTTAATTGGATAGTGTTTTCATTTGTTTTAGCTGTGTGCCATGGCTCTCAGTAATCTTGAAAACCAGATCCTACGTGCCCGCGGGAGCCGGTAAAATCTTGGACAGTTTTACTATAATTTGTAAACAATGAATTCAAGTGGTAATTCAGAATTGATGAGTAGCTAATGGAGTAATATTACAGTCGACTTTTGACATAATGAACAAACGGGGTATGTATATGCCCACTGGTTATCCAGTTATAAACTTTTGCAGATAGCCAGCGGTTGTTGTCAGAATAAATACGATCCTACCTGGTTTTACAATTCTGTTACGTCATTTCAATTACTATTGTTTGTATAAGCGACAATAGATCTCTCATTCGGACTATAAGATTTTTTTAATAAAATGCTTTTAAAGTATGTTACAATGGCCTTATCACTGTTGAGAAATACTACACGGTAGGCCGTAGGCTTACAAAATGTATATTTCAGAGAATCAAATGGCCTCTTATATTCTGCTACCTCAGTTTCACAATATTTGTCCTATGCGCATACTAAGGAGATACAAAAATTTAAGTAATATTTAATAAAATAAGACCATGCTTACTCATGTTAGATAGACATATCCATCTAACAGGTAGTACGGTACAATTCTATTGCCCGTATAATGTGACACTATGATCCAATTCAATCCTGTCAGAGAATCTTCTATTCCGTTCGAGAAACCCGGTTCTGATAACCTTGGCTAACAGATAGATTTAATTGGTACCTCCAATATTGAGAGAATATATGAGAAGGTACATGATGTTTTATGATGAACCATTGTCAATATATGTAGAGTTAAATTTCAAATTTGTGAAAATTTTGAATTTTCTATCAGGTTTCAGTTCCTAGCAGTCTGACCAATTCGGCTAAGTGGTCTAATCAACTCGACTAAGCAGTCAAACCAAGCAATGAAACCAGCCAGACGAGCCGGGGGAATCGGTCAGATCGGCAACGGGAATCGGTCAGACCAATCGCCTCCTGATTTTAGCAGTGAGCTTTAAAATTTGTGAAATTGGTTGTGGATTGGGTAATTTGGTCCTAGGTCACTGTATTTATATTGCATGAAGCATGTCTCAGCTAACATATGTCAACTTGTGAAGCTTGTGTCCGAAAATAATTTCTTTGTCTTTCAATGTTCAAGGAAGTTTTGAGTTAACTATGGTCAACGACGAGAATCTGAACTAACCTCATGGAGGAGATGAGGTCTAGAATAATCAAGAATACCGAGTGAAATGGTTGAGCCCAAGCATAGCACAAGGAAAGCAAAAAAATATTTAAAGGAAGGATCAAGCGACGGGTTACACCAAATGATTTGGTCGGTCCAATGAAACCAGAACAGGAGAGACTTGTTGACGTGTGGCGAGCCATTAGGTCACCTACACATCACAAGCATGGCTATTGCTTACAACGATAGATGAAGACAAGGTCAAGGCAATGGTATTTTGGTAGTTTATCAAACACCAGAAACTTCATTAGATCAAAACCACAGCACTTGAGCGTCACATGGGAAAACGGTTTAGGTCAAGAAAATGCTAAGAAGATTAAATGGATCAAAGGCTAAGAACTTAATAGATTTGGGTTTATGTGCTTTGAAAAACATACATAAGTTAAATATGAGTGCAAAACCTGTGTTATGTGGGGTTAATGGGTTTTCTTTATTTGTGCTAGTTGATAGTATCCATTAAAATTAGATGTGGACCCGTTGCTTTATCTATTTAGTGGATGGGGTGAAGGCTTGCATGCTAACCATTCCAACTATCCTTGAGTTAGGGTTTAAGAGAGAAAAACGAGTATTGTAGTTTGCTCTCTTGTCCTCTCTATGAAATAGTTGTGAAACATTCACCCTCAAGTAACAATATAATCAAGTTTGTTTATCTATCATGAATCCTTGTTGTCTTAGTTGATTTGTTTTTGTTCTTGTTGGTTCTTTGCTTCTTCCCTCCTCTTCTTAAATTTACTAGTGGCAAGGATGTGTAAGTAATAGAGATGACTCATGTAAATTAAATCATATACATCTAGGCACTGTGGTTTGTAAGATCTCGAAGTTGCCCGGTTGTTGCATGATTTGGAGCCCTTCTAAAGAATTCTTGATATGAGGGTTTGGCTTTGTTTCGTCGATTGGTTTTGCTTATTGTGATATGTGGGAATACTTTTAGAGCCATTTTGGCGGTGTTTTAACCCGCGAGTAAGTTGTCACTGAAGATTTTGATGCTTGCCCAGTTTTATTGTAACCTTACATGTTTTGAGAAAATGTTGAGACTTTAGCCAGGATCATCTCGATCCTTGATGAATTATATTCCTAAGACTCTTAGTAAGATGTGTGTGAAGTTTGATTTTATTTGATCATAGATTTTGAAGTTTGCACCAAAAGTGGTTTAGACTCGAACTGATTTTCTATTTTGGAAATAGGAGAGCAATCAGACCACTCCTAGCCTCAGTCAGACTGCCGACTTGAAGCCAGTCAGACCACTGGTGTGCTGTCGGTCAGACCATTGGTCTATGGCCGATCAAATCGACTTGGTGCAAAGTTGAGCTCTTTGTTGTTTGTAGTTGCTGCTTGGTTGTAGACTGTGAAATATGATATTAACTCTCTAGTATTAGGGTGGAAGATTTCTAGTACTTAGAAAAAAAATTGAGAATGCATCATTCATCACTTATTGCCATTGCCGGTCCTACAAATACCAAAACATGGTCTTCATTAAAGAATCACAATATTAGATGGGGTGAAAAGAATTGACACGAAGCCACCACCTTGCAACAAGCAAGCAAGCATATCATTATTGACTAGTTACTAGCAATTTGCTTGGTTGCTAGCGCATGCACCCTATATAAGCCGTCCTCCTCTCTCTCATCCCTACCACCTAAACGGCCTGAAAAGGAGGCCAAATTACAAGATTCTCGTGAACAAGTTAATTACTACTGTCACAAGTTCCCAACTCGGAAGCAAGCTGCACTAGTAGGCGCCGGCGCGTTGACGAGCGCTCGATCGCCGAGCATGGATGGCGGTGACGAGACAAACGGCAGCAAGGACGGGCCGGCGGGGCAGCCGGCAAAGGCGAAGGCGAACTCGAAGGCGGCGCCGGTGTTCGGGTCGTTCATGTCGGTGTTCATGCACGCGGACGCGGCGGACGTGGCACTCATGGTGCTGGGCCTGGTGGGCGCCATGGGCGACGGCATGTCGACGCCGGTGATGCTGCTCATCACCAGCCGCATCTTCAACGACCTCGGCAGCGGCCCCGACCTCCTCCGGGAGTTCAGCTCCAAGATCAATGTGGTACGCACCGTTAATTCCTATCACCTCTCGCGCACCCCCCAAGTCTCTGCAATGTTCGTAACATCATCACAGACGAAGTAATCACAATTATTACAATGATTCGTGCGTGAAATCCACTCATCAGAACGCGAGGAACCTCGTCTTCTTGGCGTGCGGCTCCTGGGTCATGGCGTTCCTAGGTGAGCATATGCGTGCCAATGCTGTGCGTTGTTGCAGAATGTGTGTGTGGACGCGCCTGACGGGTACGTGCGACGTGTGTGTGCGCGCAGAGGGGTATTGCTGGGCTCGGACGGCGGAGCGGCAGGCGTCGCGGATGCGGGCGCGGTACCTGCGGGCGGTGCTCCGGCAGGACGTGGAGTACTTCGACCTCAAGGTTGGCTCGACGGCGGAGGTGATCACCAGCGTTTCCAACGACAGCCTAGTCGTGCAGGACGTGCTCAGCGAGAAGGTGCCCAACTTCGTCATGAACGCCACCATGTTCGTCAGCAGCTACGCCGTCGGGTTCGCGCTGCTGTGGCGGCTCACGCTGGTGGCGCTGCCGTCCGTGCTGCTGCTCATCATCCCGGGCTTCATGTACGGCGGCATCCTCATCGGCCTCGCGCGCCGCATCCGGGAGCAGTACACGCCCCCGAGCGCTGTCGCCGAGCAGGCCGTGTCGTCGGTGCGCACCGTGTACTCCTTCGTGGCGGAGCGGAGCACCATGGCGCAGTTCTCGGCGGCGCTAGAGGAGTCGGTTCGGCTCGGGCTCAAGCAGGGGCTTGCCAAGGGCGTCGCCGTTGGCAGCAACGGCATCACCTTCGCCATCTGGGCATTCAACATCTGGTACGGCAGCCGCCTCGTCATGTACCACGGCTACCAGGGCGGCACCGTCTTCGCTGTCTCCGCCGCCATTGTCGTCGGCGGCCTGTGCGTAACACTACAATCCCCTCCGTTTCTACCTTCTGATAGCTTCTGCTGTTGGATAACGACGACGACGACGACGCCGCCGCCATTAACGAACCATGATCGGTGTCCATGCATGCATGCAGGGGGCTGGGGTCGGGGCTGTCGAACGTAAAGTACTTCTCGGAGGCGAGCTCGGCGGGGGAGAGAATCCTTGAGGTGATCCGGCGGGTGCCCAAGATCGACTCCGAGAGCGACACTGGCGAGGAGCTTGCCAACGTCGCCGGTGAGTTGGAGTTCAAGAGCGTAGAGTTCTGCTACCCGTCGCGGCCGGAGAGCCTCATCTTCGTCAGCTTCAACCTGCGCGTGCCGGCGGGGCGCACCGTGGCGCTCGTCGGCGGCAGCGGGTCGGGGAAGTCGACCGTGATCGCGCTGCTGGAGAGGTTCTACGACCCGTCGGCCGGGGAGGTGGCCCTCGACGGCGTGGACATCCGGCGGCTGCGGCTCAAGTGGCTGCGCGCGCAGATGGGGCTCGTCAGCCAGGAGCCAGCGCTGTTCGCAACGTCCATCAGGGAGAACATACTGTTCGGCAAGGAGGACGCCACGGCGGAGGAGATCACTGCCGCGGCGAAGGCGGCCAACGCCCACAACTTCATCTCGCAGCTGCCGCAGGGCTATGAGACTCAGGTAATTCTCATTGGTGGTGTCTAGCGAGCACTGGGAATGCTTTTTTGTCATTTAGAGCACTCAGATTTTTTAAAGTCTGCATATATGAGAGAAGAAAATTCAAGTGTTTTTTAGGTTCAAAGTACTCATATTGTTTTAGAAAGTGCATACATGGGAGAAGGGGGATTCGAGTGTTTTTGTGTTTGGAGCACTCACATTTTTTAAAAGGGTGTATATATAGGAGAAAAATATGAGTGTTCTCATTCCAAAAACACACTCAAGTGTTGTTTAGTACTTTCCATTCTCATTAACTTGTTCAATAATTCTTCTTTTAACTAGCGGGGTCCCACACATCTACGTGGCTATCATTTTTAAATTATGTTTAAATTGTTTGATGATACATATGGGATTGTGTTTTTTGAACAGAAAAGCACTTGAATAGGAAAGGACTATATGTGGAAAGCATATGCTTTCAATTTTAGAACATGATCAATTTAATTTAGTTTTCATGTTTATAAAAATTATTTTTATTTGTATTATGATAGAGATTATACATATTTTCTATATAGATTATATCTTTGGGAGGAAGGAATTGTTGATAGTTTCTTTGTGCTGAAGCCATCTTTTTTAAAAAAAAACTTAGTAGGTGGACTACTAAATGCTGAAGCCATCCTTATTAAATACTCCCTCTGTTTCTTATAGATATCATTGTAGGATTTTGCATAAGAACCAAGACATACATGCAAAAGACCATCTTGCCCTCCTTTGCTTACTCATCTATTGCCTTTGGATGTCATGCACTACTCTTGTCCATAGCACTAAATGACCATGGAAATAGGAATAAGAAAGATATGCAAAGGAAAAATTAGTAGAAAGTTACCTCGAAAGTGTATAATGATATGCATTTAGGAATAAAAATTGAAAGCTAGAATAACGTATTCAGGAAAGGAGGAAGTATTAATTTGTCAAATATATATAAACTTTTTATAAATTTTAAATATTCAATCGTAGTCATATTCATATACTTTCTTTTCAAATGATTTGCACTTTTTTAGATGGGCACTTGAAAGCCTAAAATATTCACAAAATACCACTCATTAAGTGGGAAAGAGTGGATCCAACTTGGGTAGATGAGATGGAGCACATAGATGTGGCGGCTCTGTCGTGAAGGAAAGTTGTAGACTTTCATGGCCTCTTGCATTGCCAAGGACCTCACAACCCGGCACGTGAGGGGGGGGGGGGGGGGGGGGTTGATATGTGTGTTTTATCTCTTTAATCTCCATAGGATGTGAGAGTACTAAGAACAATTACGTGAATAACAATGCAAGTTTATGTATATAGATCTATATGCAAAACCGTGCATGACTCTGCTTCTAAGGAAATAAAGAGATCGCTTAAAAAATGCCTCTACCCAAGAAACTTTTCGTTAAAAACTCCTTATGATGACCAACATAAGTAACATGTTATATGGGGAGCGACCTCTTTGCAGGTTGGTGGAGTTGTGGTAATACGACTCCATCCATCAGATTCTAAATTTTGGTGCTCAATCTTCATATATATCACCTTAGTGGGAATTTTGTGAAGTTATGAATTTATCTCCAACATCTATACTTCTAGATGTGTCCTAAGGGTGGACGCTCGAGTGTGTACGTGTGTGCGCATTTTCCTTGTAATTGAAAAATATTTTAATTAACATTAGACAAACACATATGAAACATAAAAACTTTTATGTATAGCGCCACATATATATTTGGTAAAATTAAAACTACCGTACCTGTAACGTGTACATTGACATACAACAAACTGCTTATAAATTAGTTAGCAAGAAAAAAGAATATGTACAAGTGCACATGGTGTGGTCGATCGGTTGCGAGAAGTAACAGTAAACAAACTCCATCAGACTTTAGGCACAAAGAGAATAAGCGGTGTTCCTCTTCTTCTTCTTCTTCTTCTTCTTCTTCTTCTTCTTCTTCTGTCCTTTTTCCTATCACAACTCCTGTACGTGATTTTTCAAAAAAAAACTCCCGTACGTGATTAAGGGGAAGAGAACTTCCTTTCTTTCTTTCCTTATCTTCCCTTTTGGTGTTCGATTACAAAATAAGATAAATCTCCAAGCACAAACATCAAACAACCATATAGTGTAGCTTTAATTAGGGTCCACTAAATTAAATGTTAGATGATATTTATGATTATATTTTTAATTATTACATCTCTAAGCAACTATCAAATCAAAGCCTTCAAAATTTATGGTCAGATCGAATATTTTTTAAAAAAATTTAGCTTATTTCTCTTTTTTATATAGTAGTTATACGCATCAACTTTTAGTATATAATAAACGATGCAAAGCATGCAGTCGTTTTAGCACGCAATTCTATCCTTTGCAATTCACCGTCAAGTTTCTTCTCATTAATGTGCTCCTGTTCTTCTCGCATAACGCATATGTGATCCATCGAATTGAGTTTTTTCTTCAAATTTTTCTGATGGGTCCAGCATTTAGTACGGAGCCTTAATTACAAAATGTGGTACAAAGAATGATGTTCATGATGTTTCCCCCCTTTTTTCTTCTTTTATTTTCTGAATTAAATTGGAGGATTGCATAAAGGCACCATGGGGAACAACTCAAAAGTGAGAACAAATCAATTATTCTAGTGATACGCTACTTTCTGTTGCAAATATAAATCGTTTTACTTTAAGAAACATGAATTAATAGGAAGTTCTCCTTTATTAACATAAAATGGCTTTAGTGTCATTTATTTATTGCAAAAACTTTAATTTTTCTCTTAAGTATGTGTGAAGAAGATAGATTTAGAAAGAGGCGCCTAATTTATTTACGAGAATACGAACGTCGTTCAATAAGGGTGTAATATGAAGGAATGAGACAAATAAAGGTATCCACATATAGAAGAGTGATGTTTTGGATATGGACACACTTATTTTTTTTAGAACATCTCTTGCAAGAAATTTTAACTCGTTTATTGAACAGACCTAGGTGGCCGCTGCAAGCGGCTTTGGGATTCCAATTTCCAACTTACTAACCCCTCCTTTAGGTTTTTGGTGAATTGGGCCTCCTCTTGTGGGGATTCAAAGGCATTTTTGATTATTGAAAAGAAGCGAATAAAAAAATTGGCTAGGAGTAAAGGTTGTTTCTGGAAGCAACACCCTTTATTTTTAGTGTAGGGAGTACTCACTTCTATTTGGAAGCAACACTGGTACTCTACCCCATCTGTCCATTGTAGTGCTGGCTAGCTATAGCCGCCAGGTGCTGCATCACTTCTGCCATGTGTTCCCGAGGAATGCCTCACCTCAGTTATGTTATCCCTGCTGGAAAGGGCAAACTTACCCTGAAAGTCACAACAGAACCACAATTATGTTATGTCATCATGGAAAAGACAACCAGCTCCCTTTGCAACGGAGGATTCCTATAGGAATTTCGTAGGACACCCCAACATCCAGTATCATTTGATGTTTCCTTTCCTATGAAATTCCTACAAAATTCTTGTGCTCTAAACAGTGCCTCAATTGAGCAAATTCAACAGCTTGAAAGTGCCTTACACGATTGAAATAGAACAGCGATGGATCCACCATCTAATTTAAGTTATAGTAGGAGTACTATAGATGCCTGGATGAACAGATAGAGGGCTTACAATGTAAAGTTCAAGTGTATTTTGGAGCACTCTTTTAAGGATCCCAAGATCCAGTGGCGGATCCAGGAAAAATTTTTGGAGGGGCTGAAGTACCTTCAGCTCGACCTCAGCCCCTTCTACATTATACATCCATGGCTAAAAATTTAGAGGGGCTCGAGCCCCCCCCCCCCCCCCCCCCCCGCGCGCCCGCCCCACCGCTGGATCCGCCCCTGCCAAGATCCCAAAAGAAGGTGTTCACTACAAGAGGTTAAAGTAAAGTGGTTTCACAGTGTGGAGATACCTGAAGAGTCGAGATACCACCCAATCAGGCACTGGAAGCTACGACAATCCTGACATGTGACAGAAAACCAACACACAAGCTAAATGAATCATAACCTAGGTGTGCATCGTCAGATTGTCTACATTGGACGAGTAACAATAACAGAACCAAAAAAACCTCCAGGCGATCACAGAAACACCTGACATTACGCCACATTGTCCAAAGATGAATATCCTTGCCTCCGCTTCAGCATAGTTCCTCTCCACCCAGCCTTTATTCTCCAGCAGACCTGCCAGTGCAATATTCACCCGCAATTGGACTAGAAATAAAGTTAAGATGTTCAATTCGTTTGATGATAACAGAGTGCTCCATTAGACGCCTTCCAAATCACATGAGTTACAAACAACATAAGGTGATAAAAACTAAGGAGCACCAACCTGTACATCATGGAGCACCATTTTCTAACTCCAAAAAACAGTAGTGTAATCAGCTTATCAGTTCTAGTTTTTTCGGCTGCCTTGCTGTTCCAACATAGGACTTCTTGAAGATGCAGTCCCCCAGCTAATAATGGAAGATCCCTCTAATGATACGGACGCTAAGTGGCGAGCATGTAAACCTGATAGGTTCATTCGTGGCAGACCCCCACCACTAGCAATTTCTATTGTGTGCAAACCTGCTGTGGGGCACTTAAAATTAGGGCCCACTGGATTTTGATGTGGGCAAACCTGCTAACAAGATGACCTGATAGGCACTCATAATATCCTTCCTGTTGACTATCTACCACTTCATACCTCTATTATTGTGAGTTTGACAACAATGAAGGGCCACTTTGTAACTGACCTTTCATTTCCATTGTTCAAGCACTCATGAAAAGATCTCAGGAAAGTGTCCCAGAAAATGATAGACAGTTTAATTTTGCCACTGTACGTACAACCTGCACTGATAAACAATGTGGAATTATTAACAGAAAATGCTTTTCCAAAGTTTATATAACGAAAGCACACGTAGCATATTCTTGTGTTAGAAAATGGCCTTATCTTGTTAATGGCTGCTTTCAGTTGTAAGATTTACCTTGGTGCGATTGTGGGAAATAAGTGTAGAGCGTGGAAAGATAGGATGGTCAACTCAAACAATACAATGGTTAACTGCATGTTTGGAACACAAACAAGCGAGATTTCAAACCTGAAAAGACAAAGTTGTATGGTCAGAATGACGATGTTTACGTAGCTTGTCTGATAACTAAATATCCATGTCAATTGTCGATATATGATTAAAAAAAATAAAGACAAATCCAAGAAGAGTAGTGGCCTTCAAAACTCTTACCTTATCATGAATTGACCTTCTTTGCTCTCATATACAACTATTGTTGGCCATGAACATCTTCTGAATTGGAAGTACACTTAGTGGGGAATAAGTAATAACATGAAAGGATAGGATGAGTTGTTCTAAGAGTAAAAAAATGAATGAAATTTTGTATATGAAAATTGAGCAAACATTACCTTTTATTCTTGCATGGATAATACTTGTATAGTTGTCTTGCCACTTGACTTTTTCTGATCCACGGGGGAAAAAGCACAGAAAAGAGCAAGCCATTGCATGTCACCACTGCAAAATGACAATTGGAGTGTTCTAGAAATACCATACAAAGTATAAACACTGCAGAAATGTACTCAGAAATCAGCCCTGTTCGTTTTCGGCTGCTGATGGCTTTTGACCCTAGTGCGAGCACTTATGTGAACGCACGGAATATCGATAAACCGATAAGCTGCTTCGAAAAGGCTGTCTCGATATGCCGCTTCGAAACAGCAGTGAAGAAGTTATTCCGTTTATTTGTTCAGGGAAAGCCATAAGTAATAGCTATAAGCTGAAAAGAGCTATAGGTGGTCAGGGTCGGATTTCTCTACTGTAATAGGCGCATCTGTCTTCCTAGTTTTCTTGGTGGTGTGGGGGTGTGTTTTGTAAGGGTTCTTGTCCCTTTTTCCTTCTTAATATAATGATACGCAGCTCTCCTGCGTGTTCGAGAAAAAAAAAAGAATTAGCCTGATACCAGTAACCCTTGACCTGATATGCCCGTCCCCCATCAGTGGTGAATATTGCTGTCCATTGAGAGCTTCAAACAGCTGCCAAAGCAAACTTGGTGGGGAATGGAAACGATATTACATGTAAGGATGGGGTTTAAAGTCCGAGAGGACACAAACTAGTCATGACAAATTCAGTAATCTAGTTAAGTATCTTTAAATACTGCATGAAGATTTTAGATTTTTTTTTTAAAAAAAAGATGAGAAATCTATCAAGACAACCCTATCTCACAGTTAATGATGGGCAATATTGTCATCTGTCAATGACCATTTTATAGGTGATTCGCACCACAGGGTAGAATGATCACTTCAAACAATCAAATAACGACCTGAAACATTGATTGAAAAAAATGATTTCATCCTTGAACGACACGATTCTATCCTTAGGATGATGATGCTTCAAAGTGTCTCAAGGTCTTGACAAATGACAACCGAGCTTTCATGTCAGTACTGTGCAGATATTCAGGGAGCATTTCAAAGATGTTTACCATCTCTCTTTATTTATCAACTAAGATTGCTGTTTTATCCCCTGCTAACAAAGCCTGTGCCTGCCATTAACAGCATCTGTGCTCAGATTTCTAGGCAACCTAAGTAGGGAAGGAAAATTTACATACATGTAAGAATAGGATAACCCTTTAAAGCAATAGAATATTGGGCTAGATGTTTAAGAGAAGCTAACTTCAACTTTGAAATGGATACACTACATATTTATATCATTGGAAGGATGCCAGTCTAGCAGTATGTCATCGGACAGACTGGACATACATGTCAACTTTGAGTATCACACAAACATTTCTGAAATATTTCTTCTAATGAGAGGATGTCCTGATCAGTTTGAAACAGTCATCAGTTATGTAATTCACATGTTAACTGTTAAGCAAGTTTTGAAATGGAAAAAGAGAGTTATACATACAAAAGTTTGCAAGAGTAATTTACGCTCAAATTCTCTAGCTTGACAAAGAAAACTCAGATTTTATGTATTTGTCACAAGAAAGTACAGGGGGTTACAATTGTTAGCTCATCAAGAAACTAGCTCATTAAGCTGTTGATCATGTCCAAATCAACGTTCACCAGAACTACAATCCTTCCTTCATCTATGAAATAAGTTGGTGTTCCTACTCTGATTATGAAATAAGTTGGTGTTCCTACTCTGATACTAGCATGCCCAAAATAAAAACAGGTGGGTGAGCGTGGTGTCCAAATGTCTGGAGGGCAGAAGCAGAGGATTGCTATTGCCAGAGCAATCCTGAAGTCACCCAAGATCCTCCTCCTTGATGAAGCCACCAGTGCATTGGATACTGAGTCAGAACGTGTTGTACAAGAGGCGCTTGACCTGGCATCCGTGGGCCGAACAACTATTGTCATTGCACATCGCCTCTCCACCATCCACAATGCTGACATGATTGCTGTCATGCACTCGGGTGAGGTCAAGGAGTTGGGCTCCCACGATGAGCTCATTGCCAATGAGAATGGCCTCTACTCATCTCTTGTGCGCCTTCAGCAGACCAGAGATTCAAATGAGGGTGATGAAGTCGGTGGAACTGGTAGTACTTCTGCTGTTCGGCAGTCCAGCAGCCACAGCATGAGCAGGAGAT
Source organism: Dendrocalamus latiflorus (assembly GCA_017311315.1). Lineage (NCBI taxonomy): Eukaryota > Viridiplantae > Streptophyta > Magnoliopsida > Poales > Poaceae > Dendrocalamus > Dendrocalamus latiflorus. Next base: position 4,773,343 of record CM029640.1, on the reverse strand, counting down.
TCTCTGCGGCTAGCAGGTCAAGCTCAGTGCGGTCATTGGGTGATGCAGGAGAAGCTGACAACACTGAGAAGCCGAAGCTTCCTGTGCCATCCTTCAGAAGGCTACTTATGCTCAATGCACCAGAATGGAAGCAAGCACTAATGGGGAGCTTTAGTGCAATTGTGTTTGGAGGCATCCAGCCTGCGTATGCATATGCCATGGGAAGCATGATCTCAATCTACTTCTTGACAGATCATGCAGAGATCAAGGACAAAACAAGGACCTATGCACTCATCTTCGTAGGTCTCGCAGTGCTCTCATTCTTGATCAATATTGGACAGCATTACAACTTTGGTGCCATGGGGGAATACCTCACCAAGAGGATCAGGGAACAGATGCTTGCAAAGATCCTCACTTTTGAGATTGGGTGGTTCGACCGTGACGAGAACTCCAGTGGTGCCATATGCTCACAGCTTGCCAAGGACGCCAACGTCGTAAGTATACAAACAAAAATAAGCATGTTGATACTTAAAAAGGAAACTTACCTGACCTGGCATAATGCTTTTGTTGTAGGTGAGGTCTCTTGTGGGTGACCGAATGGCGCTGGTGATCCAGACAGTTTCTGCAGTGCTTATTGCCTGCACCATGGGTCTGGTTATTGCCTGGCGTTTGGCCCTTGTCATGATAGCTGTGCAGCCTCTCATCATTGTCTGCTTTTATGCTCGCCGGGTCTTACTCAAGAGCATGTCCAAGAAATCAATACACACACAAGCCGAAAGTAGCAAGCTAGCTGCTGAGGCCGTCTCCAATCTTCGCACAATCACAGCCTTCTCATCCCAGGACCGCATCTTACACCTCTTCGACCAAGCACAGGATGGGCCACGCAAGGAAAGCATCCGGCAGTCGTGGTTTGCAGGCCTCGGCCTCGGCACCTCCATGAGCCTTATGACATGCACATGGGCCCTTGACTTTTGGTATGGTGGCAGGCTCATGGCTGAGCACCACATTACTGCCAAAGAGCTCTTCCAAACCTTCATGATTCTGGTAAGCACAGGACGTGTGATTGCTGATGCAGGTAGCATGACAACAGACCTAGCTAAGGGTGCTGATGCAGTCACTTCAGTGTTTGCTGTTCTTGACCGGGAAACAGAAATTGACCCTGACAACCCTGAGGGGTACAAGCCAGAGAAGCTCAAAGGTGAGGTGGACATTAGAGGAGTCAACTTTGCATACCCATCAAGGCCAAATGTGATTATCTTCAAAGGATTCTCCTTGAGCATCCAACCAGGCAAGTCAACAGCCCTGGTTGGGCAAAGTGGGTCTGGCAAGTCGACCATCATCGGGCTTATAGAGCGGTTCTATGACCCACTTAGGGGGTCAGTTACAATTGACGGCAGGGACATCAAAACATACAACCTTCGAGCCCTGCGACGGCACATTGGGCTGGTCAGCCAGGAGCCAACGCTATTTGCAGGTACGATCAGAGAGAACATTGTGTATGGCTCAGAAACAGTGAGTGAGGCAGAAATTGAGAATGCAGCAAGGTCCGCTAATGCGCATGATTTCATCAGCAACCTCAGGGATGGATATGACACAAGGTGTGGTGAGAGAGGTGTTCAGCTGTCAGGAGGGCAGAAGCAGCGCATTGCAATTGCCCGTGCCATCCTGAAGAACCCAGCTATCTTGCTACTGGATGAGGCTACAAGCGCGCTAGATAGCCAGTCAGAAAAGGTGGTGCAAGAGGCACTGGACCGCGTGATGGTCGGCAGGACAAGTGTGGTGGTGGCACACAGGCTCAGCACTATACAAAACTGTGACCTAATCACTGTGCTCGAAAAAGGAATTGTTGTGGAGAAGGGCACACACGCATCCCTCATGGCCAAGGGTCCCTCTGGAACATATGTCAGATTGGTTAGTTTGCAACAAGGAAGCAACCAGCACTGAGTTTTTGCATGGTGATACAGCACTCATTTCCAAATTTGGATTAGAACTGCAAGCAAGGATGCTCACCAAATAATTTAAACTTTCTGCAACAATGGGCTATTTTCCTCCCATTGCTCTGTCAGTGTATCAAAATGTATCAAGCTTGTAGTTTTTTAATATAGCTGCTGGATATGTATTGTAATGATGCAAAGGTCAAGAAATCTGAGATAAGCTATATATTAGGTATTTAGGTTGTACTGCATTGTATTCTTCTTTGCACAAGTTATTTGAAACCGTTATACATATTAACCACACAGATTAGTAACACCATGAGCTCTGCATCACAGGTAGCAGAATTGACATATTAACAAAAGCATTATATCTCGACAGAGTTGTGGATTTTTCAATAAATGTAAGGAAAAGTAAATATTCACAATGAGGTTCTTTCTTACATGGCTTGTAATTTTTAGACAAGTATCATAATGCACAAAGTTCCACATACTTTGGTTGAGCAGGACATGCATCAAATATGCGTTTACTTCTGTGACTTCTAAGCTTACAGTCAGCACTTCTTTGCTAAGCTGCCTAACGGAGCATGAACAAAGCACAAAACTCCCTTGTTATGATTCCAGAAGCTTATCAAGATGAATATGCTGTCGAACAGGTATGAGCATCCCTTTTTTGTGAGAATGGTCAACAATAATATTAATGTCTGATATCAACACTTGCAACTAAGGAGTGAGAAATCCTCATGCCTACTCAAGGAAGCTTTAATTAGTGGCATTTTTCAGAATTCTGAACCTTAACCCTATGACGACATTTGATATGCCAATTTAATCATATTTTTTTCTTGAAGGAACTCAATTTAGTCATAAGACATCAACAACTTCCCCGCATCCTACAATAATCTAGAAATCACAGGAGTGGTTCGGAGATTGTGAAACTAGTATTATTCTGCAATCTTCCCAGCGGATTCACCAACTGGAGGATTGCCCAAGTGTGGTACAGTACAGGCTTCAGTTTACTCGTACGGAAAGATATGTGCGTATGGTACATGCCAGTGTAGACTTATTGAGTTGACAGTGGTATTAGTTCATCACCTGGTGGGAGCAAGAGGAGGAGCCGGCGTCGTGGTGGTGCGTGCCGGAGAGGGGGAGAGTTCACCGGACGCGGCGACGGCGGCAGGGGAGTTGGATTGGAAGCTTGCAAATCGCAACGCCACCTCGCTTGGAGGGAGGGAGTCGGGTGTGCCGGCGGGGAGGAGGGGCAGGCACGCCGTGCTGCCTCGCGGCGAGGACGGCGGAGGCGGTAGCGCGGCGAGGCAGGCATCAAGAACGGCTTCCGCCTTCGTGGGAGGGACAACTGCAATACACCTCCCCAGGTCGTTTACGAATTTTCAAACTTTACGCTTCCGTTGGACCTGGCTTTGGGCATGTTGCTACAAACCTGCAAAGGCCCACAAGGTTTGGGCCGGCGAGCGTAGGCTGAATTCATCAGTGCAAAATATGCAAAATTGTGAACTTTTTTTAAGAATAAAATTGTAAACTGGAAAATGAAAAGCTGATGGGGGAAAAAGCGCTCAGATTTTCTTTTCACAAATTGCAACAGCTAAACAAGCTAACACACATACACGTACGCAGCGTAGAGAGCGAAGTGAACAACCGTGAGACGTTCTCCTCAAGCATATCGACGTGCTCCATCCGACGTGGATCCAGTCCAGAGCCGGTGATGCCATCTGTGTTGTTCTTTAGTTCTAAGCAGTACACGTCAGGTTTGTTATGGCGTGTCTAGGACGATCCGGGCGAATTAGCTGAGCCGCCGTGTATACAGGAGAGCCGATCGATGACCAAGAAACTGATCACCCAGTGCCCGCCTCTTCTGGAAGGAGACGACGACGTTCACGCTCTCCTCTCTCCTTCCTTACTATCGTTTCTGTTTATTCTCTCCATGTCTTCCTTTCACGCTTGCCTAGCGTAGCAGGAGGACTACATGGCAAGCATGTTTCCTTCTTTATTTTGGCGTTGGGTGCCAAAGAGAATACTCCTATAGGTTCCAGGTCGTATGTACGTGACGTGCGACCATATTGACAGTATAGCATATGTCATCACTAATAACTGAGGTGGTTTTTTTTTTGTTGCAATTATAAGGAAAAGACATGTGCATACACCGCCATGCATACACACCATATGCACACACACGAGTTCACTTTTTTTAGCATACATCTAAACAGACGGAGTCTAAGGATAAATCCACGACCTTATAAAATTCTCACTAAAACATATTTATGTGTGCATAATAGTTAAGCACTGAATTTAAATCCTAATAGGTAAAGTCATGCACATATAATTTTATCATCCTATCAAAAGGTGGTTCCCACATAGGTGGGTTAGTTGGGGTTAATGAAATCAAAGTTAACGCCATGTGGAGATGGCTTCCATTTGTAGATGGTCCGCTGACCAAATGTTTTTTGAGGGGAAACTGACCAAAATGGTGAAATCATCCCCACTCGTATGTAACATGGAATTCTTGATGTAATGCCGGACTCACTAGCTAATTCAGAATTCTCTGTAATGCCAATATACTATTCTCTGAATCAATAGATAGTGCTCACAGATACACCACTGAATCATTTCATATATAGCGAAAACCATACATTCATTAATATTACATAACAAATGTTCATATAAACTACATCGGGTCGAGTTTATATAAAGTCGATCAGGCCAAACTGAATCATTTCATACATAGCGGAAGCGATAAGTAAAAGGAAAGGGCACCTCTTGCCACATGCAAGTGACTAGGGTTAAGATTGTGTACCACACTTTCTTTGGTGCGGGGTCAAGTTCAAAGTATAGAATATTTTTTAAGTTATGTTGCTCAAATATCCAACCCATCTATTTTTCACCGGTGTACCGAGTTGCCCACCCGGGCTCCATCGGCTTCCAATAACATTTAATCGATATTGGCTCCCAACCTGACACTCCACCTGTGCTAGTATATGCGCGTAGGACTTACTTCCAGATTGGCGTTACTGGTCATGAGCTACATCCATCTCTACTTACACATAAAGTACTTACCCAATGAGGAGAGATGAATAACGTAACAGGGTAGTATTTCGGCCCGTCTGAGATGGAAAAATGGTTGGCACTTTAGAATACTATAAGGAAATATTTATTTAGAATACTTGTAGATTTTTTAGAAAACTTCCCTTTCCCATTTTGGTGAATTTCTAACCTATCTATGGTGTTAGAGTTGTACTGGGTTCCCTCCCTCTACTACTGGCCCTACGGCTAAACTAGCCTATACCTACGGCCTGACCTATTTTGCTATCAGCCCATCTCGTCCCAACGCTCTTGGCCTCACTGGCTAGCACAAAATGCCGCACCCCTCGACCCAACATACTCGGTCCGACTTAGCCAACACAAAACGCCTCGCCTCCTTGATCTCACACGCTCGGCCAACACTCTGGCTCTTTGCCACCACTCTTCTCTCCTTACCCTCCCTTCCCCGTCACTAGTGCTCGCTTCCTCCTCCCTTCATCCCCGTGCCCTAGTGCCTTCCCTCGCCTGACTACTTGGTGTGCCTCCTCCTCTCGGCTTAGATCGGGCCGATCTACCTCTCCTCGGGTCGCCACTCATCGGATCTATGATTGTCGGTGCTCCTCTTTGCCACATATGGTGGCTACCTGCCGGATTTGGCGGTTGCTCACCGGATCTAGCGGCTATGCATCGGATCTATGGGTGCTTCACTGGATCTACATGCTGCTCGACGGTTCGATCGATCCAACACATTCGTTGAGCTCCTTGGCTACTCGGTTGCTCGGCTACTCGGTGGCTCGGCCTCCTGCTACTCGATGGCTCCCTCAACCTCCATTCACCCTCATGGAGGATGCTGTTGGCCGGGGTGGGTACTATGGTAGGCTTGGTTCTTGGCTAGTGGTTATGGTTGAGGTGGTCTCATGGCTCGGCTTCCTCTCCTCGCTAGTTCTACCTTCTCCTCTACTCATTTCAACTCTCATGCATTTTGATTTAGTTATTATTCTTGTTGTGCTTGTATCATTTTTACCACACCCAGTTCTTGGGGAATTCTAGTGGTCATATTGTCGGGACTCGACCGTGGGGGTCTCACGCTCGGGAGTGGTCTCCCATGCTTGAGGACGCTTATGACTCTAGGGTGTGCCGCCAGTTGTTGTGGTAGCCACCAGTTGGGATTTGTTTCTTGTTCCTCCCTCTTGGCTACCTGGCTTACCCGACTGAGCCAAGGTGGAGTGTGTGCCAAGCGTTTTGTGTTCCTCTTTGGGATGAAACCAAAAAGGGGAAAAGAGGGAAAATTGAGCCTACTTGTGTCAGGCTAAAAATGAAAGGTTCGTTGGCGGTCCTCATGCAGTTATGGACGTGGACGAACGTGTAGCCGGGGCTTCTTGTTATTGTCGGGACCGTCGCTGCCTTATGGTGGTCATCGCCTCGTGGTCCTGGTTGTCCACGCTCTTCTTTGTTTTCCTCTACTTTCTGTCTCCCCTTCTCTGACGCTCCTCTCTTCTCACTCGTGGGTTGTTAGCATTTGTGGATGATGGCTCTCTGGCCTTCGGCTGAGAGAGCAAGGCTGAGGCTTTCTGGGTTTTGCTTGGCTTTTGTGCTGAGATGGTTCTTGGTTGGCCTTGCTGGTGGGAGGGGGCTGGAGTGCTCTCGGTGGTTTTGTGGCTCTCGGTTGGCTTTGTGTCCTTATGGTTTTGGCAATGCAGTGAGCAAGGGTGGGATGGGAAGAGAGCTTAAGTATGAGGAGGCTTTGGTTGGCTCTCTCGTGCTCGGATGTTCACAGCAGGGAGGTTTCCTACTTATCCTTATATGTGCCTTGGGTTCCTGTGGGTTCTATGGACCGATGGTCCAAAATGTGGGTTGTGCATTGTTTTTGAGATCCTTTGTGGCTAAGGTAAGTTGGTAAAAATGTGGGCGTTGAATTTCTAAATGCCAAATGATGAAGCCCACTCGTGGTGAGAGACGCCGACCTGCTCGAGACGGTCTAGGAATCTCAATGAAGGCCACTCTTATATGACTCTATGAGTCAGAGGGTACTGACAGCAATTTCTTCCTATTCTTCTTTTTATTCTCCCTTGGATTGTTATTCGGTTTGCTCTCCGATTGCAAAATAAAAATAGGGGTTTGGCTAGGGTGAGGCCGGCTTAGGGCGCTACCGTCGACAGTACGCAGAAACAAGGCAAGGAAATGTTATGCAATAATTATTTTAGTCTTTAGTCCAATGCAATTTATTTAGGAAAGTAGTTTTTCATATTTAGATAATTCTTGTAATCAAAAGAGTTGTAATATTTTTTAGTTCATTTTTGAGGCATAGGGCAAAAGGCTATACTTCATTCTTGTAATTAATGTGTTGTAATAATTTTAATAATTTACTTAATTATGGCTAATTATGCTGCTTTAAAGTTAATTAGAGTTAGGGTTCTTTTAGCGTTCTGGCGGGCTGGGATGACACGAGCTGGCCTGGGCCGGCCCAGTGGGCTAGGAAAAGGTGACCGTGGGTTGGGGTTGGCCTACACAGAATTTGGTGTTTGAAATTTTGAATTAAAATCAAAATGAAATTGAATTTGGCAATTTGAGTTGAATTTACGTTGAACTCCAAAAGGAAGTTCGATTTTTGAACTTAAAGCAAAAAAATTGAATTCTTCATAAAATGGGATGTTACATGTGATTAGTAGGAAACTCAAACTCGGTACCCCCCTCAATACTAGTATTATTACAGAGTTCTCAAGAGTTTCAAACAGGATCTAATTCTTCTCTTGGACAGAAATAGGCATGTAATTGCAGTTTTTTATGGCATACTCCCACCACCTTACCTTGCCCTTTGTGTTTGACCCGTTTTGTCTTGCGTGTGTTGCGAAATAATGGACATGTTCTTTTCCTTCGAAGTTAGCGGCTTTTAGCTTTTGCTACAGTACCTAACTTTCAAACGGAGTATTTTCTCAAGGCGGGGTCTACAAATTAAACGATGTACACGTTGAAAGCCCAACATCTGTACCTGCCAAAATCGCAAGTGAGTATCTCTCTTCGTAATCTGTACCGTAAACAGACAAAATTCAAAAATTTCAGTTAAAAACCATAAACCGCAGCCAAACAGGTCCATCATCTCCTGCGGTTGAAGCCGGCGTGGACCACGAAATCATTCGGCGGTTCCGGGGTGCATCAGCGCACGCACCCTCGCCGCGGAAACGCAGGAAATTAGGTGCACAACAACGGCGCCCCCTCTCGCGTCCGTCCGTCCGTCGCATTATTATCATCAACACACGACGCGGGCGCGCGGCACATCATTGTCTGCCATCATGATCGCGTCGCGCGCGGGCGGGCGGGCGGGCGGTATTTATGATCCTGGCGTGTTGCGTAATACGGACGAGGAGAGGAGACGAGAGGGAGAGAGCACGGTGAGCACCGCCCCGCGCCGGCCGGTATTATTGCCCATGATCTCGTCTCCTCCCATTTACAACGCTGATCATACATCTCCAAGCTTTGGACTGGTACAGTAGTACTGCACCACGGCTATAATGATTGTTGGTTGTTGACGTGTGCCCGCCCCTTCCGTGTTTTTTTTTTTGAACTCGCGCCCCTTCCGTGTTAACAAGAGCCACCCCTGGCCTGGTCCGGAACCAGGCGTACTCGGTTAGACAACAAGCCAATCCATGCTTCGCACCTATTGCCTGGTTATTTTTGGTTTTTTTTTCTTCTGATTTTGGTCAATTCAGACATCGAAATGAATAAAACAGTTTCTCTAAATAATTTTCTATGTCCAAAATCGTTTGTGTCGTCTATGTCGACGCTTCCATCATCTGCCACCATCTAAAAAATACAGACAAAAATTATCAACCATACTTTAAAAGAACAATCTATATATGACGTCTAATTCATGCATTTCTCCTTTTTTTTTTCCTGCACACTTCTACTCACTGCTCTATTTGGTTTGTTATCCAGCAAACCAAATCAAATATTGTTTGATTTGCTATCAATATTTGGTAAGAGTTAAATTTGGTAACGTCAATAGAATTTAACTTCAGGCAATCGGACGGCGTTTGGCCAAAATCCAAATAAGACCCGACTGTCCGGGTCCGCAGACCAGAGAGGCAGAGACACGACGAGAACACAAGTCCACTGCACTCTCAAACAAAGTACTCGATCTCCTTCCTACTCGATTTAATAGCAGGTGGGAAAGCCATGAAACGCGGCAAGTTGTCCATTCCCTTTTTTCATTATATAGTCATGGCTATACGAGGAATTTATTGTGACACGATGAAAATTTCACCTTTTTCTATCTTTTTTAAGTAAAGGAAGGGAAAAAAAGAAAAGAAGGATTGGGTTGAACCATATGATCATGAAAAATTCGCTGAATCCTATTAAAAAACAGAAATTCAATTAGAAACGACATCCAAACTAAGTCAGGCCGATATTTTACAAAACAAAAATTCAATTAAAAACGATATCCAAACTAAGTCAGGTCTCATGAATAAGAGGCTCCATTCTTTTTAGCTTATAACTTGTAGGTTATGACTTATATGGTTATGATCGTTTTGGCTTCAGCTTTTAGCTTCCGGCTTATTTTTCACTCTTCATAAATTTCGTCTTTTTCTGAACTTTTGGCTTTTTGTTGAGCTTTTTTGCCGGTTCTTTTTCCCGTATTTGTTTGTATTATACGTAATGGGCTAACATATTTTTTTATATTTTTAAAGTTTTTTAAATTTAATTATGTTAAATAAGCCTCTGTCAGCTACAGTGTTTTTTCAGCCAGCTACAGTGCTTTTCAGCCATAAGCCACCAAAAAAAGCCCAAATGATCACCACTCAACTGAACAAATAAATAGGACGGTTTCTCCGTCGCCGTTTCGAAATAACTTGTCGAGATAACCTTTTTAAAATGGTTCATTAACATTCAATTTATTTACATAAACACTCGTATTAAAATAAAAAATAATCAACTATAATTATAAATCATCAATCACAATCACAAACTATAATCTACAGCCTCCTCCGAAAGGAGGGCCTCATCTTTCTCCTCTCCTGCACGCAGCAGCGGCAGCAGGATCCACGCATGTGCGGTTCACGAGGCCCACGGGACAGCGGCGGCAGCGCACATGGCGCCATCACCCTACGCTCCTCCTCCAGCCGCGCGCCGCTCCTCCCCTTTCGTAGCCGTCGCAGTCAGATATCGCAGGCACGCCACCACTCTCCTGCACTGCATCTACGGCGAGAGCGCAGCGTGCCGGGTTCTTTATTTCTTCACGGCTCGGTTGGTGATGGGTGGGTGGGTTGCTTCGTTGGTTAACCCACCACGGGACGACGCCTCCTCCCTCGGCCTCGCGCGTTTCAGAGAAACCAGCGTGGAAAAGCAGGCAAAGGCAGGCCCTCACGAAACCCCAAGGCCAGCAGCAGCAGGCGGCAGCGCCTTTGAACGGCAGGCGCTCGCGGGCAGCACAGGAGTGAGTGAAGAGTGAAGACCGATGCCATGTGGAGGGCAGAAGCAAAAGAAGAGGAGAAAACCAAGGAAGCAAGAGAGTGAAAAAAAGAGTGTAGATTGCAGAAAGCAAAAGAAGGAAGCAAGGGAAAAAGGCAAATAAGTACGGAGGGAGGGTTAAAGTGGCAGTATGGTAGCGAGCGTACGCATTATGCCGTGTATTCGTAGATTGGTAGAGGCCCGTTTTAAACAGATTCAATTCTAACTTCTGATTTCTGACTTCTTAGGGTCTGTTTAGCAGAGCTCCATCAACTCCAAATCCACCAAAAACATTTCCACTTCACGAATTTTTACCCAAAACGCTCCAGCTCCACGAAATCTGGATCCACCAAAATACTGAATCTAGCTCCAGATTCATGAAATCCATGGAGCACCTCAAGGGGTGCTCCACGAAATCTTGTTTCGTACCTACTCGTGGAGTTGGGTGGTAATTACACACCTTTTGCCACTGGTTACACACCCTATCCCATACCACCATAAAACCCATGGGCAAAATAGGCTATTCCCACCAAAAACTCAGTTTCGTAGATCTGGAGCTGCTGTGCAAGCCAAATAGTTTTGTCTAGCTCCATGGTGGGATCCCAGATTCACGGTGGAGCTGTTTTTGGTGGATCTGCTGCTCCAGATTTGTTTTTTCAGTAGTGGAACTCTGCCAAATAGGCCCTTAATTTCGTTTTTCTTTGCTTTTTGTTTTTTTTCACTTTTTTGGGTTATTTTGTTTTTTTCTTTTTTTCTTTATTCTTTTGTATTGTCCATGATGATATAATTTATTTAAATTTAATTACTCAGAAATTAACAACTGCTACCTAGTATTTTTAATCGCTATAGTGTAAAAAAAAGCTAGAAACCACGGTTGGAGCACTGCCAAGCCTTGCTACTAGTAGTGCTCTTCATTTTCTCCTAGAGCTATCTGAATTTGAACTTGGAACTCTAATAAAGTGTGTTGTGGACTCACACATCATATCTGGAAAATATTTTGTGACTACTCCCCAACTCGGTGTCCAGGCTAAAATGGTTGAATTTTATTTTATTTTTGGTCCCCTGAGAGAAGTTATTTGTAGAAATGTCCCTGGTGATTATTTTTTTTTGTTAAAATAGCCCCTGGCGGCCAGGCGGTGCGCCAGGTACTTTAGCACTTTTTCAGGAAAATACATTAAATCATATTTTTGTAAGAATTTTTAGATATAGCAAATAAGCTCTAAATTTTATGAATTTTTTTGTGAAGCCTTCACACAGTGTACTTATTTGTGTAATTTTTTCAAAATTTTATCTTTTATTTTTCCCTATAAAATTCATTTAAGAATATCAATTTATGAATTTTTATATGTAACAAATTAGCTCTAAATTTTATGAAACTTTTTTCGAACCTCCTGACATAGTGTGCTTGCTTGTGTATTTTTTCCAAAATTGCATCAGTTCTATATTGTTCCATAAAATTCCTACAAATAGGATAATTAAATGAATTTTAGAGGAAAATACAGAACATGTAAATTTATGAAAAAAATTATACAAATAAGCAAACTGTGCCCAGAGGATCCACGAAAGATTTCATAAATTTGGAACTTATTTGTTATGTCTAAAAATTCCTATAAAAATATAATTTATTGAATTTCCCTAAAAAGTGCTACAGTGCCACTACAGTATTTGGCGTGCATCGGCCACACTAGAGGCTATTTTCGCAAAGAAAAAAATCATCACTGGAGTTATTTCTGTAAATACGAGCCAAAAATAAAAAAAATCTCAAAATGGTTTACTTGATCACGCTCTGGAATTAGTCGTGTACATGTGCCTAATTGAATTTGTAAGTGACCTTATATAAAGGAGTAAGTGCTGGGCATGGGTACGTTTTTTGTGCATTGCCGAGGGTCTTTTATTTGAAACTAGTAAATATTAAGCAGGTCCCATGTTACTAAAAGAATGATGATACAGTTCAAAAAAAAAAAAAGAATGATGATAGGATCCACCTACCTAATATGTCCTTCCGATGTTAATGGCTATGTTAATAGCTTTCACAAGACTATTCGTCCGTTTTTTTTTTTTTTGACGTGCCTTATGGCTTTTAGTTAGCTTATTATTTTTGATTTATTTGGTACGGAGTAACAAAAACTTGCGTGTAATTTTAGTCGATATAAATAAAGTTGCTATAGTGTAATACAATCAACTTGTAAACCTCGTAAACGACATTTCATTTGAAGATATTTACCGTAGAAAAACCGAAAGTCAACTTTTAAAAGTCGAGAATAAGAGGCTCTGTAGTATTTTTTTTGTACTTTTTGTGAAGTCAATTATCTCCTATTAGGCACATAAAGTATTTTAAAGAACTGTAAGACAAAATTTTCATGTGAAATTCATGCATTTCAAATGCGTTTAACTCTTACTTACTAAGCCAACCAAACAGCTATGCCTTAATGCTATCAAATTATTCCAAGCAAGCAACAAAGCACAAAATTTTGCATGTATGATCCATGCTACAGTACTAGTTTGCCAAATTTTCTAGATAGAGAGGTACAGTTGGCTCACACTTACACATTCTCTCTTCAAGCTTTAACTTTCACTTACCATATTTGCATGGGCTCTAGTATGTTGCCAACAATTCTGGCCATGAGATGATGAGATCGAGGATGTTGATTGAAACGCCCCAAAAATTTAAATTGAATTTGAAATTTCTTGAATTTCGGTTTGATTTGAATTTTTTCAATTAGGAAACTTCCCAGCCGTTTACACTTTCCCTTCTCGGCTTCTCCGTTTTCTCTGGTCATTGGCACCCTTCAGGATTCCGCCACTTCCCCTGTTCCTCTCCTGACACCAGGCTCTCTCTTGTTCGTCGTCGCAAATCCTTGGTCGCCACTGCCACGCCATCATAAGCCCTCGTCAACCCGCCGTACCCTCGACTGCCAAGCCCTGACACCTGCATTCAATGCTGTCCCATCGTTCTGGCCACGTGCCACAGCCGTCACCACCACCCTCTATCTCACGACCGACATGCCACACTGCACTTCCTTGAACGTTGTAACCTGCCACTCGAGGAGGCACTGAGACCAATGTGCCACCAATGCTACTGACCTCCCCACTGCTGCAACCGAACCCAACCGAATTCTCCCATGCTACCCTTTCCCTGGCTATGTGCTGACACCTGAGCCAATCCCTCCACTGCTCTGACCACCTTGCATTGTCTATAAAAGTACTGTAGCGTTGAAGATGGAAAAAGGCACTATGCCGGGTAGGCTGTGGGTTGCACAGTAATAGCTCAAACCATTGAAACTAGCTAGGCCAACCTTGTATCAGCACTGTTCATAAGTCTCGACCCATTACTATTAGTGGCACATTACTGTTTTTCAAACCGATCTGCCATGAATAGTGTAAACCCGATATTGTTCACCCAAAATTCGTTAAGCAACTTTATACCCATTTTGACCGTTTTGACCCCGTGAAGCCCATTCTTAACTCCTTTTAGCCTAAATAGATCCTGATAAAACCCTAGCTAGCCCAACACTGCTTAGACCCATTACTATTCACCGAAAGTTTGTTACCACCTATATACCCATCTCGAGCTCCTCTAGCTCATTTTCAACTCAGTTCAGCTAAACCAAATACTACTTAAACTCTATTTATCCAAACCTATTTTCTTTGTCTTTTTAGTTATTCATTGTATTTTGTTCCCAGCTTGCATTCTGCAAAGCAGGAATTCATTTGAATTTGTTCTTCTATGTTAGCATCTGGTTTTGACTAGTTAGTCAACGGAGGAGCTACGGGAGCAATTAAAGCAATTGGTATCAAACCTGAAGCCCACAGTGCAATAATCAGAGATTCTGGATAAAAGAGGCAAGTCCTTATAATTGATCATATTGCACCTGGTTTTCAAATGCAATATTTTGCTTTCAAATACAAGTGCATGTTTGCCAATACTATTTATGTATATTGCCTAGCTATACCATAGAATTGATACCTCTTATTTCCCTTCTTTGATAATACCTTTCTCTTGTCACCAAAGGGTGCTCATAATCGTAATATCGCCAGATTATGGTTGTACTTATATGTGCTCTAATGGTAAAGTCAAATACAAGATGAATATTGCCAATAGAATCTTGAAACTTGATAATGGTAGTGGTACATGGGTTACCACTGGAAATATGGAATGTTTTATAAAATGGTGGAGACTTGGGCGAGTCATTGGTATGAGACTAGGTTTGGATATATTGGTTTCTCACATGAGTCAATTAAGGACTGAATTTGTGTGCGCTTATTTTTACACCCAACCATGCAATACAAGTCTAGTATGGGATAGACCTGGTCAACTAATTTGCTTGGTTTTGGTGTGGACTATTGTGCCCCTGTAATAAAGTTGGGGATGACCTGTGTGGTTATTGCACAGATAAAAGTGATAGGAGTGAACCTATAGGGATCACTGCCCGGGAGGGATCCGAAAGATCCCTACCTTCATATGGAGTGCGCACTTGACCGATGAGGGGAAACTCCCTAACAACAGAGGTATCTCAACACTAAGGGTTATATCTACGGAGTAGGGAAAACATCGGAACTAGGCATTGTAAAGGCCTTGTTATGATTTCTCAGTCGCACGCCTATGAAAATGTGTAATGGTCGACATTATGAGAAAATCATATCTTGTGGATAAAGTTGTACACCTCTACATAGTGTTATAATCTATCTGAATAGTCGTGCACCCGATCATGGGCAAAGTGTGGAAATACCACAGTGTGTAGTTTTCACAAAATAGTTATTGGTTAATGGTGCTTATACACATGATATGGTAGTATGGAAATAGATATAGAATGGTGTCCACCACTGGCGGACCCAGGGCCCGGCGACCCTGGGCCCCCGCCCGGGCTCCACTTATTTGTTACACTGCTATACTGCTTTGGCGTTAAATCTTAGCATTGTAACAATAACGAGATATTAAATGTCATAGCATGTACGAAAAGAAATAAAAAGGATATAAGAACATGTGAAATTGGATATCCTTTTTTTAATCTAACGAGATATTAAATCTTAGCATTGTGGAATCAAATCCTGCTATAACGAGATATTTGGAATTAAATCTTAGCATTGTCTCAAATCTTAGCATTGTAAAAAAAAATCATATTGCTCCACTCTCCAGGGGTTATACATATTGTATACTGCTTTGGCCACCCATTTGTTAGCTCCATCCTCAATTGTTTCTTTCTTGATGGCACTCACTATGACAACTAGCACACTACAAGAGCTGAATTAGGAGCACGCAAAATTATGAAAGATGGTAGAAGCTAAAAAGTGCGGAAATAATAAGCACCGCCTGCACCGACCACCGGCTGCCGTAGCTCCGCGCCGCTGCTGTCGCCCAGACTCGTCAAATTCTCTGGGTCCGCCACTGGTGTCCACAGAATGAACATGGTAAATAACTGTGAAGAGAGTTGCTCCCATAAAGTAAATTGAATTGGACATTTTGATTTTAATTAAAAATGGCTAAGTCATCGGTTTGGAAACTAGTTATAATATCATATTTGACAAATTGGCTTCACGCTAAAGAAACATTATACCCTCCTTTGGTTAAGCTCTATAAATGCATTCTGTTATAGGGACTTCCTGAGTACCTCGTATACTCAATCTTACTTAGTTTCATCAGAACAGATGCCAGAAGAAGAGAGGGAGCTTCAGCTTTTGTGTTAGGGTTATGACCACATTTAAGCGTTCCTATGGGGATTTATTTGACTCTTCTAAATGTAAGTTAAAGTTTTGAGTTTGGACACTTGTAAAGTTGTTAAAGTTGATCGTTAGGTCATATTTTAATTAAGCTAAACTTTTTTAAATAATCATGAACAGGCACAATACTCTTTCTGTCCGCAACTGAACTCCTACGTTGTTACGGAAAGTACGATAGCCCTGTTCCTAAAAATGGGGTTGTTACAGAATGGTATTAGAGTAGCCTAGACTATAGTTTGTGACCCTAAGTATATGTTTGGTTTTGACAAGAATATGGTTTTATAAAATTCTAATTTCTAATACAAAAGAATTGCAAAAGCCATAAGTATTATTGCTATCTCGCCTTTTTTATTTCTATCTCAAATCTCTCAGACATGCATTAAAAGTTTTTCTTTTGATTTTGTCAAAACCTCAAAAACTTGTGTAGCCGGTTAGACTATTTTCTTATTGTAGATATTGACCAAATACAATGAAAACTAACTTTAGTAGAAATAGTACTAAGGATGGTGTTAAGGAGAATAGTGAGAGTACCCTAACCAAAGTGTTTCCTTATGAAAAGGTATAAGATCATCGCTTGAGTAGTTAGTAAATAATACCTATTTGATTTCCTTGATGCTACAGGTAAAACAATTTAAGTAGACAAAGTTCTTCTGATTGTATTAATATCCCAATTACACTATCGGACAGTTAGGTTATTATATAAGTAATTTGAGCAAAATTATCCTTGGTTTCAAATAAATTATATATTGAAAGCTTTCTACTTCTGCCCCAGGCTACTCATTTGGGCTTTTTTGGTAGCTTATGGCTTATTTTACTCTGTAGTTGTTGGTGGCTTTTTTGACGTAATTAAATTTAAAAAATTTAAAGATATGAAAAATAAGTCATCCCATCATGGACAATGCAAACGAATACGGGAAAAAGGAAAAGGAAAAAAGCCCAAAAAAGCTAAAAATCTAGAAAAAGATGAATTAAGGAATAGTGAACTAGAAAATGAAACCAGAAGTTGATGCTGAAATGAGCGGGGTTGTCTTAATCCTTACATGTGTCCTTCTGTTCTTGTTCTTTCGTTAACTATCAGATTCTAAACTACAAAGAAATTAAGTGTTAATTCCTGATTGTAATAAGTGAATTGATCTATATCCATAGAGTCATAAGCAAGGATGGTAGATAAACCCATGGGGGATTAAAATATGAAGTGATGAATAAGTAAAGATATTGGTGGATTTATATTAATCATTAGAAGGAATCAGTAGTGTGAGTTTTGAATGGATAAATTGGCGGAGTTTATAGGATTAGATTAATTAGATGGATGGATTAATTGAATTTTGGAGAGATGTGAAATGTGATGATAATTATTGGCTTATAGATTTGATCAATGATATTATTCTCGATAAACATTTATATAGTGAATTAATTTAGAAGTAAATAGAGGGTGTATAGATGAGCAGATCGTGATTACGAATCAATGATGGAAATGATTGGATTAGTAGAGAATTGTGATACAAATGATATCGGTGGATTTAAAATGAAGAATACTAGATTTTCATTACAATGTAGAGTTAAATAGTTGCCAAATAGTGGATCTGATATTGGATTTATAGGTTCATGATGGAAGTTGAGATTTATGTGAGATTTAGATGACCATATGATTTGATTAATGAAATTATGGATGATATAGGGGAAAGTATATGTTCAGTTTATTAGGCAAATGATAATTTTTGTTGTTGGAATTTTAGATAGTAGTGATGTCCTAACTAAGTGATGAGGAAAATAAGTAGAAGCTAAATTAATAAGGTCGGGATTCTAAACTTATGTATGGAAGTATCATGGGAGTAAAGTAGTGCATTGATGGATATTTGAATATTGGGAGACATTGGAATATCCTTGCAAGTATATGATGCAAGTATATGAGAAGTTTTGGAGATAAGTGTTCTAGGAAAGCAATCACGAAAATCATTTAACCTCACTTCACTCTATTTCTCTTATATTTCTTTGTTGCTCTCATCTTTATTTTAGTCTAACTTTCCTTGTTAAGCCCAAAAATATTATAGAATTGATTCCTAAATCTCGGTAACCACCATAGATGGAGAAAGGAAATCTAGAAAAGTAGCCCAGTACAATGGAAGTCCTAGCTATCATCAAGAAAAACTAGATTAAATGTGAGCAAAGACAGACTAAGATACTGGAACAACAAACAAGGTTGTTGCAACAAATCATTACAAAGATGTCACCAGAAGAATCAACATCAACGTCAAGTGCAACTGCATTTAAGTTTATAGCCTTTCTGAAGATTCAGCCACTTGAATTCTCATCAGTAGCAGAACTACTAAGTGCAAACAATTGGTTACAAAATATCGAAAGGAGAATAGATACTATCTTGTGTACGGGTAAGGAAAAATTCTTTTTGCTATTTACCATTTATCAAGACTAGCAATTACTTGGCGGGATGCTATTTAGTGAATACATCCCAAGAAGGATGGTATTACATGGGAAGAATTTGTGAAGAAATTTTGTAAGGCCCACATTTCTTTTGAAGTTTGAGGAAAAAGATAAAAATTACCAACTGGATTTGTGTACAAATTCTAGCATAAAACTGATATTCGAAAAAATAAAAAACTTGTAAACAGCTAAAATTCAGGGGAAATAGATGGAAATTAGCACTTGGATTTGTATATGATTTTTAACATAAAGATGAAATTCAAAATTAAATTAAAATTAACAAAATAATTGAAATGAAAAATAAAAGGAAATTCACAATGTGATGAAGATTAGATGAAAGGAAATTGAAATCACGTTTTTAACATGAAAGGAAAAAAAATAAAAGGGACCCCCTACATAGCTGAAATTCATAATAAAAATTAGATGAAGATTAACATTTGGATTTGTACATGAATTCTAACCTAAAACTAAAACTCAAAACTAAATAAAGTATCATAAAAAACATAAATTCAAAATAAAAATTAGCAGCTTGATTTATGTATGAATTTCAATCTAAAACTGAAAAAATAAAGTATAAGAATACAATCCAAAAATATGCAAATCAAGAATAATAACAAAGGAAATTAGCGATTGTTTTTAATTTAAAACTATGTGAAAAATTGAAATTTTGGGTTTATTTATAACTAAAATTCTAGAAATATGCTAATTTGAGAGAAAAATAAATCAAGGTAACTTTGGTTCTTCAACTCTTTGTGTGGTTTAATTTGCATCCCTCATATATAAAACTGGGTAAGACACGCCTTCTAACTCTCAAAACCATTTAGAACCTATCCTCCCGCTAGCAAAAGGTGGTTCTAACCGCGTATGGCACACCACCTTGGATCCAAGATGGCCAAAATAAGGTAGGGTCAACATCTCCATGGTAAAACGAGTCCACGGACGGCTTATGGGTAGGTTGGACTCATGTGTCATTGAAATATTATTTATTTTTTGGGTTTTCAATATTTTTTGGTTTTCTTAAAATTATTTATTTCTTGTTTTGCCAACTAAGATCCACATGGCAAAAAGGTCAAAACCGCCTTTTGCTAGCAAGAGGGGCGGGTTCTAAACGGTTTTGAGAGTTGGGGGATGTGTTTTACTCATTTTTGCAGATGAAGGACGAAAAGTAAACCACACGAAGAGTTGACGGACCAAGGGTGAACTTTTCCTATATATGTATAAATGAGGAATCAAAATCTATTATATAATAAAAGTTGATGATAGGTGGTCTAAGAAAAAAGAGAATATGCTAAAAATTCTCATAAAAAAGAAAACATTCTAACCATTTATTTGGTAGACCTTCACGGGGTAGAGGGATTAAGAGGGTGATATATCAATAGATGTTCACTCGACTATACCAGTATAATCTATGTGATGTGTACTATGAGCATGTAGTATAGACAAGTATTACAATGATGAAAGAAAGAGATGATGATGTTGTAAATGGAAAATATTACATTATGCTATAAAAGTATTTGGGAAGAAAGTTTTGATCACAGGTAACAAGTATTGGGAAATAGAGCGAGCATTTTCTCTCTTATAATATATAATATTAAAATGTCATAAATGGAGTTCTGTAGGGATCTATGTTCCAAAAAGCAAAATCAAATATGTATGAAAAAGTCCACTTTACCCCCCCCCTCAACTTATGCCTCTAGTACGATTTACACCATCAAGTATAAAATCATTCACTTTCCACCCTCAACTAGCAAAACCAGTGCAAATTGCCCCCTTCACACAAAACTACTCCGGGTTTGACTGAGTTGGCATCTTAGTGTTCAAGTTTTGGTGGCATGGCATCCACATGTGCATGTATAGCTGAATCACCAGATAACTAAAGTGGATGGGCTCACAGGTTAGCCCCTAAAGCCTCATTTCAAAGTATACAGAAGGAGGATTTGGGGTCGGTGGCAGCCATAAATGGCGATGACGTTGAGTCCGGTGAACGGGGGCTTGACGAGGCAACAAAGTGGCTCTAGGGGGAAAGAAGCGGTGGTGGAGTTGTTGCTGGCTTAGAGGAAGAAGAGGCGAGGGAGCAGGAGAAGTAGGCGAAATAGCGAGCTAAATTTGGACCTCAGCTTGCAACGCTGCAACTAAGTCCCGGGCCACCGCAATCACCTCCCGCAGCGTCGCCTCCTCCTCTTCACCTCCACATGCACCAACCCCATCGTCCCCTTCTTATCCCCTTTGTCGCGCTGCCTCTATTTGCCCGCTGGATCTAGATCCAAGTGCGTCAATTGTTGTGCCGCCTTCTTTGCCTTCTCCGCTTGCCGACAGAGAGGCCAAGGTCATCGGTTGCCAAGCCATCTCCTCTACATGTTGGATCCAAATTGGGGCATGCCAGTTGCTGGGCCATCGCTTTTGCCCGCCGTAGGGAGAGGAAAAGAAGAGGAAAATGGAGAAATGAGGGAGAAAGGAAGAGAAGCGGTAATTGACGGTTGTGGGCTTGGGACATTCGTGTAACAACGGGTGGTTCATCAGCAATTGAGCTTAGGCTCGCCGAATTTTGGCAAGGAGAATAAAGAGAACAAAAGAAGGAAGATGCCGACTGTGATGCCACGTCAACACAAAACTTGGCAATGTGGCCAAAACTACCATGAAATCAACTCTGTTGGTAATTTGCACTGGTTTTACTAGTTGGAGGGAGAAAGTGAACTGTTTTGTCGATAAGGGTATAAATTTAACTTAGGACAGAAGTTAAGATGATAAAATAGATTTTTTAATATTTATTATCATGTCATTAAAACAATGCTCTAAGTACGTTCACCTTGCTAGTTACAGTATAAACAACCACACCCCATGGAAAAAAGTTTAAAGAAGGGGGAAATAAAAAGGAGAGAGGAGAGGAGAGGAGAGAAGAAAAAGGGCAGGGAGGGAGGGAGGGTGGTGGTGGGAGGCGAGCAGCGAGCGAGCGGGTGGGGGTGGGCGTCGTGGGCGGTGGCAGCACAAACAAGCAAACCTTCCAATTAACTCCTCCCCACCTCCCCCTCCTCTTCCCAATTCCCAATCCCCCAATCCCAGCTCCAATTCTGATTCCCATATCTACCCTCGTATACGCGAGCATACGAGTTTGGAATCCTGTGGCTTGGCTTGCCGGCATGCGGCGCGGCGGCGAGGCGGCGGGGGTGGAGGGGGACGTGGAGGCGCGGTTCCGCGGGGTGCGGAAGCGGCCGTGGGGGCGCTACGCGGCGGAGATCCGCGACCCGGCGAAGAAGGCGCGGGTCTGGCTCGGCACATTCGACTCCGCCGAGGACGCCGCCCGCGCCTACGACGCCGCCGCGCGCGCGCTGCGCGGGCCCAAGGCCAAGACAAACTTCCCCCTCCCCCACCTCGCCCACCACCTGCCCGCCACCTACCCGCCCTACCCCACGGCTGCCGCTGCCGTCCCGCCGTCGGTTGCCGTGGCGGCGGCGGCCAGGCCGGCCAGCAGCAGCCTCAGCTCCACCGTCGAGTCCTTCGGCGGCGCGCGGCGGCGGCCGGTGCTCCCGCCTCGGCCCCCGCCGCCGCCGATCCCCGACGGCGACTGCCGCAGCGACTGCGGGTCCTCGGCCTCGGTGGTGGACGACGACTGCACGGACGCTGCCGCCTCGCCGTCCTGCCGGCTTCCGCTCCCGTTCGACCTCAACCTGCCCCCGGGCTGCAGCAGCGGCAGCGTTGGATGTAACTACTACGATGACGGCGAGGAGCTGAGGCTGACGGCGCTGCGGCTCTGAAATTGAACCACCGGTGGTTAGAGAAAGAGGAAAAGGAGAAAAATATTTGGTTCTTCCCTTCTCTCGTAGCCGACACGAACCCCCCATCTATGTTGCTGTTGTTGTTTACTTGATCTGATGATGATTAATATGGCCTGATCTACGTATCTCCCTGCTTGCCTGCTTGTTGCCGGTGATGGTGATGATGATTGCCGAGTCCTGCGGCAGCTCGCTGCGGTTGTGCTGTAATATAGCAACATTTTACTTGCTCCCTCTTGTGAGGAAACAGACAGCTAAAATAACTTATTTTGATCTTTAACTACACTTGCTCATCTTGCTTTTATCCACTACTCTTTGGGATCATCTGTTTGGAATTGAGGAGGTTGCAAAATCTCCTATTCACGAGAATGATCAGAAGGCTTGTAGTAAGAGGACACTTAAATGCTAGAAATATAGAGCTCAAATATGTTGTATTAAAGGAATGATGTGGATCTGCTTTTCAACCTTGCTACCACCTTCAACCTGAATATTTTCATCATTCCTCAAGAGCCATAAGAAACTTACTTTGCTATTGCCATCATAATGTGCTGTTAACATGTGATGTATGCTGATTCACAATTTTGATTCTTATAACTAGCTTCACATTGTTCTGGATGTTCATCATAGAATGAGAGAAGTCCACTTTTGCTGTTCAAGATGATTCCATGTTTGTGTGATTCAAAGTCAAATAAGCCAAGTTTAGAAGCTGATTTCTAATTGCTTAGAATGTAGATAACTTCATCTATGAATAATGTATTTGTTGGAATTTAGCCCAAAACCATTAGCATGGATAATTTGGAATATGACAACTCATGAGCTGAAATCATCAGAATCAAGTCACGCCGAAAATTCAAGATTATACTTGGTGTAACCTCAGGTTCACTGCCTTGTAGCACCATATGACATGTTGACATCAAGATGCTAACAGGATTAATTCGTATAACTAGCAAAGTTATGCTAGTAGCATCAAGTGTGATGGCAATGGCATAACATGCAAAGCAAAAGGTATTTGAATATACTGTTCTTCTGTTGATACTTGATAGTCTTTTCTGTATGATATATACTAACAGAATTTAGCAAACATTATTGCATTGCTGATTTCCAGGCTTGCCTACTAAACCTCACATTTCTCTTGCCACTTGTACCTGGAAGGATGGTGCAGCAATGGTAATTCTATTATGTATTTCTTCTTACTTTCATGTGAGGAAATATTGATCAACTAAGAGCTTTGTTGGTTATAAGAAAAAAGAAGAAAATATTATTACCATAATGAAGTTAGTATTACATTGTGTTCGTTGTACGATAATCTGTTTATATGGTATAAATTTTTTTTATTGCAAACAGTTAAGTTCGATTGCGAAATAGTAAGATATCTTAAACTCTTTATGTACTTCTTGAGGATAAAATTTGAGTTTAGTATGGAACTGGAAGTTATGATATTGTCTTGAACTACATGTTCTTATAGACAGTGCAGTATTCTGTTTTTTGGGTGCATCATAGGCTCATAGCGAATGGATTGTCTTTAAGTTGCTGAAGTTCTGATATGCAATGCATAAGTTTTGTTTGCCATGTAAACATTTTATGGCGTTCAATGTGTAGTAATAACATTTTTATCCAATTTCTATTTACGCTGGAATGCTACACCAATGCACTCTCTTTTTTCTCTTAGTAACCCTGTTAATGTTTTAATTAGGTGAAATTTGGATATTTGGGTGGCCTCTAGAGAACATGCTCTGGCAATTACTATGGTAGTAATGTAGTATGCCTGAATATGTTGGCAAATGTTTTTCGTTATCGAGTCTGTAAATTCATATACCATTCTCCCTAAGCAGCAGTGGACCTTAGCATGATTAATTCAAGCATTTTTTTCTCAGTTTCTAGTTATATACTTTTAGTCTTTTACTGGTTATATACTTCCTTTTTGAAGTTCCATATGCTTCTAGGTGGATTTAAATTCCTTACTACACTAGAATTTAAATTCCTTATTACACTATAACTTTGTAAATTATATAATATCATTAGAATATTTCTATGTAGTCATCATACATCTTGGTCCTAAAAATTGGACGTCTCATCTGCTTTTAAGTTTTAAGTACTGCATTTGTGAAGCAATACTGCAATAGTAAGGAGAAAAGTAACTCATATATCATGGGAGACGTCTTATATAAGCAACATTATATAGCTATTATCTGGGAAGCTTGATATCTTTTCGGGGTCCCAATGGTAAAACTGATACATGCACTTCTTTCTTACTTTCATCATGTTTTGCTATAACAAGCAACAAATACTGTAAAGTGTAAACTAACATACGTGGGGATCTACCATTGGAGAAAGGTGGTGGAGCAGCTTTGTGAATTACTGGAATGGTGCTGCCGACCAACTAGTGGAAAACTATTGCAATTGGGAATGATTTTAGCCTGGATAGCAGGTAGTGGGGCTGACTATAATACATGTGGCCGGTCTATGGGTGCTTCTTTTCTAGCCATTAACATACTAGGGTATTCTTATTAGTTGTTATTTATCAACATATTACTCTTGTTAATGACCCCTCCCATTCTGGGATGGACGTTTCACTAAAAATGGAATATCTTTATTCTTTAGGAAGATATTTGACGGAGCATTTGTGATAATCGCCCTGTTCTAAACAGCTTCTGGCTTCTGACTTTAGAAGCCGACTTTTGAACGAAGCAGCTTCTCAAGGTGGTTTCTATAAGCTGCTTGTAAGAGTCATTGCATGAGCTGTTTTGAACGGAGTTTCCTCAATCTCTCGCAATCAGCCCACTGAACAAGGCCATTGACTTGCCTGTTTTGCTTGCATAGTAGTGCTTATCTGTCTAGTCCTGTTACCTCAACTGACTGGTTAGATTTAAGGTTGTCAATGGGCATGGTAGTGTTCCCTCACATGCTATTGGACGTTGATAGTGACAATGGCAAGAACAAGAACTGTTCTTTACAGCCAGATTCAGGTTCGTTGAACCTAATTTGTGAGCACTCAATCAGTTGTGTAACTTGCAGCATATTTTCCTAGAATCATTTTTCTCTTGGAAGGAGTGTATATGAGAGGATAAAATGGAAACTTGTTTGACAAAAGCACTCATGCAATGAGGATTGATCCAATCAACTACACAATATTATTCTAGTAGTATTGTAACAGCTAATGTAGCATGTATGGTATGTGATACTTCATCTGTCTACAAATGTAGATCACCGTGTATTCCGTGCGATCAAACTTTTCAAGCTTTGATCATTAGTATACATTAAAGTATATAGATTAACTATGTGAAAATAATACCATTAGATTTATCTTGCAAATTTTTTTATAATATATATTTTTTATTATTTTTACTAGCATATAATAATAATAAATCATAGCTAAAGTTTTCTCAAAGTCTTGCATTGGAGACCGTAAAATATCAAAAATGACCTACATTTGTAGATGAGGGAGTATCTAAAAACAATGTCTTCAGTCTTGTCGGTTTGGTATCACCTTTCTTTGGGTGATGTCTCTGGTTTTTGAATTTTTTTATGAATAATCTATTTTTATTCAAAATAACATAAATATACTCGTGTGAGCTTTTTTTTCACAGAAATAGGCTCTAGCCGCCTAACAGTCGGGCGACTAGAGCTTATTGCCCAATGGCCAAGCGACAATAAAGCTGTCTGTTAGCCATTGGGGGACAGGTTCCTGTCGCCCGACAGTTAGACGACTGGAGCATGTCACCCTGTGGCTGAGCGACAGCATCTACAGTTGCCTAACTGTGGGGTGACTGCAAACCAGATGCTAATCCATTTTGTGAATTTTGTAGATTATGACTGGGAGATAATCTGTTTGATTCGTAATAAGAGTTTATGATCGTTGAATGTTGTTGTAGCGTAAAAAAATTCGTGAAACATTTTTAAGAACAATTGGACTTAGAACGATCTGTAAGTACGAGGGTAAGTGATATTGTGATGCTACCGGGAATTCGTATACGAAGAAAAATTGGTATGTTAATATTGTTGGATGATTTGCTATGGGAATAATTGAATGCGAAAAGACGAGGAAATAAGTTTGTCTGAATTAAAATAGACTTCATAATACAGTTGGAAGTAACATGCCGCGTAGGGCTTGATTACATACATAACATAGAGCATCATGTGCGACTAACTAACACAACTGCTCGTACGATCTACTGCGTGGACCGGGGCTATTTTCCCTTCCTTGCGAGCTCGACGTTGAACACCTCGGCGGCCTCTTTTTCTTTGGTCGTCATTTCCCTCTTTTTCTCGCGCTCCCTCTCGCGAGCCTCATGCTCCCTATGCCTGCACGCCTTGAGATGAGCTTTTATCTCCCGTTGTATACGTTTGGTTATCTTGTCCTTGCAGCAGTCCTCCTGGATCTCGCAGGACCTTGTGATGTTTCACTCATTGAAGTCGAGGACCCATTGATCTTCTGGGTGGATCTCAAGATCGATCTATCTGCGGTAGTTACATAGAGGTTCCGGGGACTGTGGATACATGAGAAAGGTTGTTAGTGCGTACTTTGAAGGAGAAAAAGTAGGGGAAAATGCACCTGGTCCTTACCGGCTGCAGATAGGTGGTGGTGTCTAGACGGCGGTCGGGATAGTCACTGGAGTAGTTTGCACAACCCTAATAACGCATCGTAGGCTGAGGCGGTGCTTAGACTTGAAGAACTTGCACGGGTCTCGGCACCAACAAAGGGGGCGTCTTCCCCTCTGGTGGGTGTTGCAGCAAACGTTCGGTAGGAACGTTCGAGATGGGGTTGTTTTTAGGGGTCGCGTCATTGTGGGGAGCTGATCTCGTAGCACGCTGGGCTTGTTCTGCTCGGGCCGCAGTAGCCCTTGCTTTCTCATCGCGAGTGGCAGCTGATCTTGCTAGGTCGCGGGTCTCTTCCCATTGCTTCATCATCTTGTCCCATTATTTCTTTTACCTCTTGTCCATTCCGGTCTGGTGAAGCAAGAGTCGATGTAGTGCTGGGTTTGCTTATGTAGTGTTTTCTCAAAAATGTCTTCGACCTCTTTTTATAGGGCTCCTTTTGGCCTTCTCACTGCATGAAGATGCCCGTGTGGTTGCGTCACTGTGCAAAGCTACCAAGTGTGCTATTCTCGGCATGCGAAACTGCGCAATCAGGTGTTCGGACTGCGCAAAGCTGCACCCTTTGGTCTTGTCGCTGCGCAAAGTTGGGCCATGTGGTCTTGTCGCTGCGCAAAACTAGGTCGTGTGGTCCTATCGATAGACCGCGCACCGACAGCGCTCTTTTCTTGCTATTTGAGCTGTCCTCTACTGCAAATAATTGCTAATGGTTTCGACAATTTACGTGGCATATCAATTTAAATGCCTATATACCAGTTAGAATGGTACACATATTTTCCAATGTACTAACGACATTACATTCATTCGTATTTAATCATAAATATTATGTATTATTGTTTTTTACAAAGTAAATTACGAAATTTTTACAAAAATATTGACTGAATGTTGCAATACCTACAAATTTCTATGGACGATTAATTTGTACGTAACGTTGACTGAATTTTCTACAACTACAATTTTGTGCGTATGACAATTTGCTAACGATGCTTATTTTGTACAACTATGTTCACTAAATTATACACAACTACAGGCCACTGGACTGCTAATTTTCTAAAATTACATTGACTAAATTTTCTATACCAAAGTTGAACTGTTTTTGTCTACATCTATAATTTTCTAATCAGATATCTACTGCATATACAAACTTTTAAATACAAGAAAAAATACCTCACAATGATCGCTTCTTCCTCTCTCCTCCCTCTCCTTCCTCTCCTCTCCTCCATCTCCTTTTTTTCTTTTTTCTTTCCTCTCCTCTCCTCTGCGGTCTCCTTTTCTCTTCTGCCCTTTCTTCTGTCGCTTCTGTTCCGTGTGGTCGAGTGGCCTCGGCCGCTCAGCCACGCGGTCCTTTTTATCTGCACTTCTAGTCGCCCAACCCCTCGGCGACTAGAAGCGCAATCGCCCAATTGATGGATGCCGCAAATTTTGTATGCACAACTGCTCGTGTGTCGCTTGGCCATTGGGAGATAGGCTCCAATTGCCCGACGATGGATTGCTTGCAAGTCGCTTGGCCGTTGGGCGAGCCGACCGATGGATTGCTTGCGTGTCGCTTGGCCGTTAGGCGATAGGCTCCAGTCGCCCGATGGTTAGGCGATTGGAGCCTATTTTTGTAAAAAATATTCGCATGGGTATATTTCTGTTATTTTGAATAAAAATAGATTATTTATAAAAAAAATTCCTGGTTTTTTGCTCCTACAATTGGTCTATCCAGGTGGGCTTCAGTGATTATATGAGAGTGTGATAGTTGTATTCAGATGTTTATGTGAGTTGTATTCAGATGGTTATGGCATGGTTTAACATTTTCACCCTTTGTTGCAATTGTTACTGAATTCATTTGTTTTTTGGCCTGTTATTGACTTATTGTAGCATGACTGTTTTCTGCTGTGCTCATTTTTTTTACTCATGATGTTCCTTTTATCACTCCAACTTATTTCATTTGACAGTGATTTCTCTCAGTGGCTCTGAATCACTCAATAGATTTTTTTGTCACATGCAATAATATTTGGTGCATCAGTTTTATATGCCTACTCTTATCTCTCGTGGACATCTCTTTTTCCAAGCCATTTCTCTTGGGGCACTCAATGATTGTTGCTTTCACGTGCATCTGATTCTTTATCATTTTATGTACTATTATTGATGGCACTTGTTCCACCAAACCCGACCGCTGACTATCCACTTGTTTATCTGGTAATACAGCATAACCTGGCCGTGGGGTATGATTAAGCACTGTTAATACCTATTTTTCTTGTGCTTGGCTTATTGAATTATGAATTATTGGAGTGCTAATGGTCATGGTGATGACCATTTTCTGCCGTGTGCATCGTGTTTGTCAAGTTTGGCAAAACTATTTTTTTTCCCAGAAAAGAAAGAGACATGGTGAGCTTTGAACTGACCCTTGAAATTCGTCTATGCCAATGTTTGTTTCTGTTTTTCCGTTGTTTCTCGTGTCCAGTACTGTCGTGTGCATATATGTGTGTTTCTACTTGTTGCTTTGTAAGAAAACAATTGACATGGCCATATCATGGTTGATGAATGGCGTCCCACCATGTCATTTCAGAAAATCATAGTTTTTCCCGTTAGAAGCCTAAAGTTATGTAGCTAGCCACCAAAGTTGCCGCAAATTTTGCATGCACAACCGCTCGCTTTCCATGATAATGTGGACGCTTGCGCATAATTATCCGTGCTAAACTGCTAGTGGCTAGTATCTACTGAATTTAGTTGCAGTATCTGTTCCCACACTGCTGCGATTAATTTATGATGATTTGGTGATTACTGATTAGATTTAACTTCTTGACTAAACTATTGCTCTGCTCCTTCGTTCCAGCTGCTGCAGGTCCTGCGCGATGATTGTCCGCTAAGCAACATGCAAGGGCAAGCGTCTCCCCCATGTGCCTGATGCTTGCTGCGCCGGTGACTGTACACAATTCCGTGTGCTATTCGGCTCGGATGACGACGACGGCGATTATGGATTGCACAGGGCTGGACGTCTCGGCGCAATCAAGCTTACTTATGGGGCCATTTCGAGTTCTTGCGTCATCATCAAGTGACCGGCGTCCGGCGGTGCGTCCGCTTGCTTCTCTCAATCGCTCGTTCGTTCCCTCTCCAATTGTGCTGCCATCAATGCATCGGCTGTTGAAGAAATGTGATCCAGCTAACAGGGGTCTGTACTCTGTACTGGTAGTACGAGTTTGGTGTGCCGAAAAGGAGGCGAATTGTTGCTTACTTCTGAATAGTTCTCCAGTCTGCAGATGTACTCCTTGCTGGTGGTAGTACTAGTAGTAATTTAATGGCTCGGTGTGCCATAACTTTCCAAAGCGATATACTGAGACTACTAGTTTCTTCTGAAAAGTGTATCAAAGATCAATTATCTCGCGAGTTCTGAACTATCGAATTCTTGCCCTCAATTCAGTCCCAACTGCTAACACGAGTTATATCTGTTTGCTTAGAAAAGAAGGTTACCTTCCCGTGGCTGAGGCTTGTACAGTTTAAATGAGCGATTCCATCTAATCTAGTAGTAACAGAAAGGCTTCGATGCTATCTATCTTAACGTAACCCGTAGGGATCAAAAGACGGAAATCTGTCTACGCTTCAGATGAAAACAGAAGCTATTAATCATACAACGTTGATCACGAGTCTTACTGTAACCTCTGATCAGCAACCTAATTAACAGAGGTACAATGCTCGTTTGAATGGAGCATCAAATCAATCATAATAAAGCAGCACGTTTATGTACGTTGATGCCTCAGGAATCAGGTCAAACCGTCAAAGGGTGGCAAGGGCAGGAACAATTAAGAAACGGCGAGGCGAGCAACAACCAGTGTCCTCCTGTTCACGGCAAGTAGGACCATAGGAGGTTTACGTTCCGTTCATTTCGGCTTGAATTTCTCGCTTCTAGTTTATTTTTCACTATTTATAAATTTCGTCTTTTTTTAAACTTTTGGTATTTTTTGAGTTTTTTGCCGATTCTTTTTTTCCGTATTCGTTTGCGTTATCCATGATGAGCTAACATATTTTTTCTATTTTTAAATTTAATCATGTCAAATAAGTCATATTTAGTTACTATATAATTTCAGTCAGCTACAGTACAATTTCAACCATAAACCACTAATTTTCAGCCCAACTGAGCAGGGCGTTCCTTCTTGCTCTCTTTCTTCTCCTTTCCGGTTTCCTTCCGCTGCATCCCTGTTCCCAACCGCATACATACACGTATACCTACGCAGAAGCACCGCACATTCCAACTGCCACCCTGTAATGCTCTGTTTTGGTTTTCGTTTGGTTTCGTTCTGTTCTGTTCTGCGCAGCCGTGTGTGCTGAGCTCCCCTTTAATTAGGAGGCTGTCAGTTCCAAGCTTCTGAATCTCCTATCGTAGAACCGTTCCCCTTGGTGTTTCTCTGTCCTGCCCTGCTTCGCCCATCCGTCATTCCTGCCTGCCTGCTGCTCCTCTCTCTCTCTCTCTCATTTCCTCTTGAGATCAATCAAGAGGAAAGGGAGAGAGGAGAAGAAGAGAGACAAGGAAGGAACAGTCAACCGAGGAGCAGGCCCTCGTCATCCCCTGATCGATCGATTCTTCACCAGGCACCGCAACATGGCTGTGAGTAACACATTCACATCTGCATCTACTTCTTTCTTTTGTGACCTAATCTGATGCAATGCCTCGGAGTAAGCTTGTGGTTATCTAGTGCTGCATGTTACTGTTTGATCATGTGACCCTTTTCTTTTCTTTTTGGTTCATTACAATGTGTGCCCATGATTGCTGCATTTGCATGACATCTCTATCTTCCTGTCTTTTTTATTACTCTGTGGTATATATACAATTGTCCATGATCACATTAGGATCATGACTACTACTACTACTCCCCATGTGCAAGCAGCAAGTTGGCAACATGCATGCGTTGGTTGATGGTTAGGCAGGAGTTAGGTTCACGGATCTGAACATGCGACGCTCTGAGTGAAGCCTGAGGCGCCGCGCCGACCCGGAAAATGAAGGTGACGGCAAAAGGCTTTGCCGGCGGCACATGGCATGATCCGTGCTCAGACTCACCGGTCTCACTCCATCTCACCTACAACGATAATGATACGGTAGAAAAGCCAGGCTGTGCTTTCTTTGTCATCTCTTCTGATGGCATCAGCAGAAGGTTGCTTTAGATCCTGTTTTTTTTCTTCTTCAGTTTTTGGCTTTTGCTTTCATCTTTTCTAAGTTACTTTTAAACGGAGTATTTTTTGAAGGTAGAGTTTACTAGTTAATTGTAGTATATACTGTACCGACTTTATTTATATTAGTAAAAACCGCACGTGAGTTTCTGTTATTCTGTAATCTCTCACACGAATAGCCCAAAAGTTACAAGTTGCAACTAAAAGCCACAAGCCTTAGCAAAAAAAAAAGGCCTAGAAGGGAAAAAAACAGGCCTAGAAGGAAAAAAAAACAGTGAGCTTTGCTTGCTATGGACGACTATTAGGCGTCCAGGCAACTCGTACTACAGATGAAAACGTCTTGCAACGGCGCACACTTGCCATGGTTGATTGGTTGATGGAATGCATCTGGCAAGTGAAGATTTGCGTTGGTTTGGTTGATTAATTAACCAAGTTTCAGCAAAAGTAATACGTACGCTGCAAAAGTTTTTGGTTTTTGATTTATTTTTTACTATTTCTAAATTTTATTTTTTCTGATTTTTTTGAGCTTTTTTTGTCAGTTCTTTTTTTTCCGTATTCGTTTGCATTGTCCGTGATTAGCTAACCTATTTTTTTTCTATTTTTATTTTTGAAAATTTAATTACGCTAAATAAGTCATCATTAGATATATTGTAATTTTAGTTAGTTACAATATAATTTTAGCTATAAAGTACTTTTTTTCAGCCGAAATGCGCAGACTGTAAGTTTTCATCTAAGAGAATGGAGTATGTAGCTGTTTGTGGAGATGTCTGTAGCATGACGCGCATATATTGAATGATCTTAGCTGGGTGCTCCCGACATTTGACCTGGTTTTGGAGGTGCTGTGCTGTCCAGTCTCTCTTTGGTATTTAAGGACCGTTAGTTAGAATTCCGCGTGACGTAAATTTCTAACTACTGACAAAATGTCTAAGTAAATAAAGATTAAACCAAACAGGATTGCTAAACTAAACTGCATCGTGTAAATACTACATGGTGGAATGACATCTCGTTTATAATTACCAACGTTTCTTTCTTTTTACCGCGTTAGGCTATGTACGATTCAAGGGATTTGATCGGGACCTAGTTTTCGGCCGAGGGCAATAGCAGTTCACTATGGCCCTGCTTGGAAGGTCGTGTTAGATGGTGATCGGTTGGGCTTAAAAGCTCATGGCTTATAGCTGAAAACACTGTAGATGACTGAAAAAACACTGTAGCTGGCAGAGACTTATTTAGCATGATTAAATTTAAAAAAATTTAAAAATATAAAAAAATATGTTAGCCCATTACGTATAATACAAACAAATACAGAAAAAAGAACCGGCAAAAAAGCTCAACAAAAAGCCAAAAGTTCAGAAAAAGACGAAATTTATGAATAATGAAAAATAAGCTGGAAGCCAGAAGCTTAAGCCCAACCGATCGGGGTAAATTCTTGCATTTCAGACGGTTCTGCATGAGAGTAAGAGTCTGCTCTTTTTAGCTTTTAAAAACCGTTTTTTAACTTTTCTACAGTAACTAACTATTAAACGAAGTATTTTTTTAAGATAGAATCTATTAGTTAATTATAGTATATACTGTACCGGCTTCATTTATATTTGTAAAAATTGCACATGAATTTCTGTTGCTCTATAATCTCTCATACGAATAGCCCAAAAATCATAAGTCGCAACCAAAAATTATAAGCTTTAACAAAAAAAAAGAATAGAACCTAAGATTGGTGTACGGACGTACATGCAGGGATCGAAAGCCGTGGTTCCCAAGTTCGGGTCGTGGGACGCGGAGAACATCGGGTACACCGTCTTCTTCGAGAAGGTGCGCGATAACAAGGCGGCGCCGACGCCGGCGCCGGCGCCCAAGGCGTTCGACGACTACGACTTCGACCCCTACGAGTACTACGAGAACCTGAGCAGGAGCGTGCCCTCGCGGCCGGCGAGCTCGCACGGGCACCGGGACGGGCACGCGCACCGGCCGCAGCACCACCCCGCGCAGGCGCAGCGCTGCAACGGGCACCACCGGAGGAACGGGAGCTACGGAAGCAGCGCGGCGTCCGAGGCCAGCAGCCGCGGTAGCAAGTTCTCGCCGCCCAAGCCGTACCAGCCACGGTACGGCAGCAGCAACAACAACTACCCGGCCCAACAAGGCGCCGGCGCGTACGCCGCCCCGGGCCCGAGGCACCATCACGGTGCGCCGAGGGTGGCCGCCTCGCCGCCGCGCCACGTGCCCCCGCCGGTAAGCTACCGAGCCGACGCGCCCGACCACCGTATCCTTCGCGGCGTGAGCTCTGACGTGTTTGCGCTTTGCATGCAGGCGCGTACCAAGGCGTCGGCCGTGCCCAAGTTCGGCGTGTGGGACGAGCAGAACGCGGCGGCGGCGGCGCAGGGCTTCACGGTGCAGTTCGAGAAGGTGAAGCGGCACCGGGAGGTGGCCAGGGCCGCTGTGCCGGACGTGCCGCCGGAGCGGGTGGCGCCGGCGCGAAGCCCTCGGAGGAAGGCCAAGAAATCCTTCCTATCAAAGGTACGTATACGGTATACTATACTTTAATCAAGTTACTACTGCTAATTACACCAATTACTGCAAAAATATTTGACGCTTCCTCGAGTTAATTTTTCTGCATGCTTGTCTTGTGCAGATGTACAGGTGCCTGTTCCCAGTGGTCAGGGAGTGATGCGGCAGCTGAATTATAATACTACCTTAATTACTACTACTTGATCGTATACGTATTTTTCGACAGGAACTGTATTTGTATTTAATTTGTTCGTTCTTTGTCCATTATATACTTCCCGGCATTAATCAATCACGACAAGATTAGCTTGGCGTACATATTTTACGAGCCTTTATGAGCTCGATTTGGGACCAGGTGTCGCGTGTCTCGGGAGCTACCGCTTATGCCTTATCTGAAACAAGGTAATTTTTTTTATATGTCTATAAGAACTGAACTATTTTTAAATTTATGTGAGCATTCGAAACAAGCTCTTACAACTCAAAAGACTTTCCGAGAGGATCACGAGTCCTTATTTTTACAAACAGGCCACAGTACGTAATCAAAATCGAGTTACAGTATGTCTAAATGCAAACTAAAAGAAAACTAGGGAGAACGTCCCGTTCTCGCTATGGTGTACTGGACGTGAACTTTCTTTTTTTTTTAAAAAAAAAGCTCTGGTTTATATTTATAACTCAATGGATAATGGTGTTTTTTTGCTACAGCTGGTGTCCTTTAGCTCTAGCGAAAGCGCAGCGTTTGTACGAATAAACCAAATGTCGATAAACTACTTTAAAACAAAGGCGGAGAAACCTTCCCTTTTGTTTGTTTGGAGTAGGTCATAAGCCGAAAAGAACTGGACCTAAGTACATACGTCATCCTCAAATCCTTGGGGTTGATGACGTGTTGAATTATCTTCCTCACCATGAGTGGCGGGCACGACGAGAATGCAAGGAACAAGTGAACTTTGTGCGGGTCCAAGATGACGAACCAACTCTGTTGATGGCACAAGTCTACTCCCTTATAGAAACAACCGAGAAGGGAAATGATCACATTGTGTTGAATGAGATCCATGCTCAGGCTCATCATGGTCATGAGGAGAAGCAACATGATGAGGGTTGGTACCTCGACACCGGCGCGATGAATCACATGACAGGGTGCAGGAAGAATTTTGCCGAGCTTGACACAACCATCAAAGGGTTGGTTAAGTTTGGTGATGGATCTGTGGTAGATATTTGTGGGCGTGGTGCAGTCCTATTCACCTACCTCAATGGTGAGCACGGGGTGCTCTTAGATGTCTATTACATCCCCAAGCTCTAAAGCAATATTCTGAGTCTTTGATAACTTGATGAGCATGGCTGTCAAATGCTTATCAAGGACGGTAATATGTGGATTCATGATCGTAATAGGGAGCTACTTGACAAGGTAAAGAGAACAATAAGCCGCTTATACATTCTTAATCTTCAATTGGCAAGCCCTATGTGTCTGTCAGCCAAATGAAGAAGAGGCTTGGAGGTGGCATGCTAGGTATGGTGATCTCAACTTCCAATCACTCAGGAACCTGGCAAGTAAAGGCATGGTAAGAGGTTTGCCATGCATACAATAGATTGAGCAGCTATGTGATGGCTGTCTGTTGGGCAAGCAACGCCATGCGTTGTTTCTATGGGATGCAAAGTTCTGGGCTGAAGACCTTTTGGAGTTAGTTCATGGGGACATATGTGACCCCATAACACTGGCAACACCTGGGAACAAGAAGCATTTCTTGCTTCTAGTGGATGATTAGAGCCGGCACATGTGGATTGTTTTGCTGGCATCAACGGATGAGGCATCAACAACTTTGAAGAGATTTTAGGCAAGTGTTGAATTGGAGAGTGGGCGCAAGTTGAAGGTGCTAAGAACAGGCCAGGGAGGAGAATTCAACTCAACTGAGCTTGGTGATTACTTCGTAGGGTGTGGAGTTACAAGATTTCTCACTACACCATATTCTCCACAACAAAATAGTGTCGTAGAGAGGTGAAACCGGATTGTGGTTTCGATGGCAAGAAGTATGCTGAAAGCCAAGGCAATGCCAGCCCGATTTTGGGGAGAAGCAGTGACAACGGCGATGTACATTCTCAATCGAGCATCCACCCAAAGTCTTGATAGGTAAACTCCATTTGAAGCTTGGTATGGGAAACAACCAAATGTGCATTACTTCTGCATATTTGGATGTTTAGGATACGTCAAGGATGTGAAGCTTAACATTAAGAAGATGGATGATATAAGTGCTCTCATGGTGTTTCTTGGCTACGAGCCTAGCTCCAAGGTGTACTGGATGCACAATCTAGTCACTAATAAGATCCATGTGACATGTGACATGGTCTTTGATGAAGGAGCCAGATGGGAGTGGGATTCTTCAAGCACTGATGGAGCTCTAAACACTGGTGAGACATTCACCGTGGAGTATACCTCTTATGTGCCTAAAGGTAATGAGGAGCAGCAAGCACCATTGCAAAGGAGTGGTGAGACTGTGGTCTTGCTGACGCCCAGTAGAGGGGTGGTGAACACATCCTCAGCCGAGTTGGGGAGTGCCTCACCTGTCAATACTCTAGCAATAGCACCAGCTCCAGGAGGAATTCAATGGGCGACTCCACCGAGGCATGATTCAGAAGCTGACGGGAGCCTCAGTGATATTACACATTGTCAAACATGTACCAAGACACAACAATCCATGACTTGGTAGACTCATTTAGTGAAATGAGCCTCTTGCATTCGAGGAACCAGGAAGTCTTGTTGAGGCTGAGAAGCATTCGGTGTGGAGGCAAACAATGCAAGAAGAGAACAAGGCAATAGAGGAGAATTAAACATGGTATCTAGTTGATCTTCCAAATGGGCACTGACCCAGAGGCCTCAAGTGGATTTATAAAATCAAGAAGGATTTTGTTGGGAAGGTTGTGAGGCAAAAGGCAAGGCTTGTCGCTAAAGGATATGTGCAACAATATGGTGTAAATTTTGAAGAAATATATGCATCGATTGCTTGTCTTAAGACTGTGCGTTTACTTGTTGCAGTGGCAGCAAGTAAAGGGTGGCAGATTCATCACATGGACGTGAAATTGGCTTTCCTAAATGGTGACTTGAAGAAAGAGATTTATGTGGTCCAGCCACCTAGCTTTGAAGATGAGAATAACAAGCAGAAGGTGATGAAGCTCAAGAAAGCATTATATGGACTGCGCCAAGCCCTAAGAGCCTAAAATGCCAAACTGGACAGCACTCTTTTGTCACTCGATTTCAAGAAGCTCCCCTCAAAAAGTGTTGTGTATAGAAGAGATACGAGCTCAAACAATCTTCTAGTAGGTGTGTATGTAGATGACTTAATCATCACTGGCACACACACTCATGAGATCAACAATTTCAAGAAAGAGATGAGTTATTATTTAGTATGAGTGATCTCGGTTTGCTGTCTTACTATCTGGGCATAGAAGTGCATCAAACTAGTGCAGGGATTACAATGAAGCAGGTACCATATGCTTTGAAGATACTGGAACAAAGTGGCATGGAGGAGTTGTAGGATCAAGGATACCGACTAAAGGGGGTGAATAGGAGGGTTTTAAAATTTTCTTGTTTCCTTAATTAATTCTTTACAATTTTAAGAGCAAGAATGTAAAGCAATTAATTCTACACAATTCTAGTCAAGTAGACAACAATACTAGCTCTAAACAAGTAAATGATCACAATAATATTAATGAAAAGAGCTAGAAGGAAAACAAGAGATGTACACACTCGATGTTTTTACCGTGGTGTTCAGAAACTTGCCGGTTTCCCCTAGTCCACGTTGAGACTAGCCCGAACGAATCGGACCAGCTCCACGAATTAAGCCGAAACACCTCGATCACTAGTGGTAGCTCTTCCCCGCTCCGGGTAGGTGAGCTCCGACCTTCACAAGAATACCAGGTCTTCTCACAATCTTCTTGAGAAGATCACCAATCAATCTTCCGCCCAATCGTCCAAGTGCCAGCAAGCACTAAGAGTAATAAACCAGGGCTTCGCTTGATTGCAAATGAGTGCCAAATGGATCAACTAATGAATGCAAGCACTATTTGCTCAACCACCTCAAATTGAATGCACAAAGTGGGAACAAAGGTGGAATGAAAGCTCTAGGGCTCAAAGAATGTTCAATGGGTCTCTAACCTTAGTCCTTGAGCAGTGGTGGGGGTATTTATAGCCTTCACCAATCAAAACTAGCCGTTTGGAACAAATTCCAAAAAAAATCAGGGGAGAGGAACCACAGCCGTAATACGGCCGGAATTACCGCTCCCAATCTTCGTGACAAAATGGCTATGTCAGAGTTCTGCAGTGACCGTTGGATTTGGCGGCGCGGTACTACTGCCGTTGAAACTTGCGGTACTACCGCTCTCCGGTAGTTCTGCAAAGTCGGCGCGGTACTACCACTTGAACCGGGAATCCAAAAGTCTCAAATTTGACGATCTCTGGAAAAAGGCTCCGCTCTGAGTCCGGAGCTTCCGGTCTACGGAAGTACCGCTCTGGATAGCGGAAGTACCGCAACCTGCGGTAGTTTCGGCGTTGAAATCACAGGTACTTTCGCTCCGCAAAATTTCAGATTTCATCCGGAGGAGCTCTCTGGAAAAAACGTTCCGCTCAACCTCCGGATCTTCCGGGTTCCGGAAGTACCGCTCCAAAATGCGGAACTACCGCTCCCTGCGGTAGTTCTGGAGTTGAAAGCGTTGGTACTTCCATTCCCGCAAAAACTAAAAATGCATCCGGGGGTGCTCTCTGGAAAAAAGGCTCCGCTCGGTTATCAGAGCTTCCGCCACCGGTAGTTCCGATTCTGGGTGCAGAACTACCGCTCTCCGGTAGTTCCGACGTTCAAATCAGCAGAACTACTGCTCTTCAAGACAGAGCACAGATTCGATTTTAAAACAGAATTTTGATGAACGCATGCTTCTAATTTGATCCAAATGGCACATTAAATTTGCTATCAAGCTACTTGCCATGATCCCTCTTTATGGTACGATTATCTATCCTATAATCCAGTCTTCCACCTTTTCTCCTCAAGACCGGTAAAAGTAAAAAGGGATCCTATTCTAAGTATACCTTTTTCCTTGAGCCATTTTGGGTCTTCACATTTATCCTTTGGCTTGCATCTTGTCACCAACATATGGACTTAACCTTTGCATACTCACATAAATTCATTAATTACCAAAACCATTTTTAGGGGCCTAGATGCTTTCAGGAGTCGAATTCATGTCAAGTTCCCATGGAAGCCAGACTCCGGTTGAGTAAGCAATCTATTGGTCCTCTTGTTGATGCTACTTGGTATAGAAGTACAGTGGGTAGTTTGAGGTACCTTGTGCATACACGACTTGACATTACATTCTCAATTGGGTATGTTAGCCGATTCATGGAAGCCCCACCTATTGAGCACAAGGCTGCAGTTAAACACATCTTGAGATATATAAGTGGTACGCATGACATGGGGTGTTTTTATTGGAGATGGGAAGGAGCAGGTGAACCTCAGATAATTGGGTACAGTGAAAGTGGCATGGCCAGGGATGTTGATGATCGTAAGACCATCACTAGTGTATTGTATATGTTTGGGAAATGCTTGATAAGTTGGCAGTCCCAGAAGCAAAAGGTAGTGGTGTTATCCTCATGTGAAGCAAAATATATCGCTGCTACTACAATTGTTGTTTAGAGAATATGGCTTGCTTGATTGTATGGAGAAATGGTGGACAAGGAGCCTGAAAAGATCTTTCTCAAGGTGGACAAGTCTGCAATTTCATTGTGCAAGAATCCCATACTACATGACCAAAGTAAATATATTGATACTCGCTACCATTTCATTAGACAATGTGTGGAAGAAGGGAGAATCGAAATTGTCTTTGTCAGGTCTAAAGAGCAGCTAGCGGATACACTAACAAAACCACTTGGTTGAGCCCAGTTCTAGAGCAAAGAAGCTGCATCGGTATGGTGTAAGTGCAGTGAAATTAGGGAGTGAATGTTGATGTAATTTCACTGCATTGTCGTAAAAGAGTCTTCATTGCATTGTTGTAGGAGAGTAGACGAAGCCGTGGTCGAAGCAATGATCGAAGCCATGGTCGAAGCAGTGGTAAGTCGTACGTGTAAATGTACTGTAGCCGCAATGGTCATAGGTCGTACTTGTAAGAGCACTATAGTAGCCATGGTCATAAGTCATCCTCGTAAGAGTACTGTAGGAGTTGTGGTCGTAAGTTTGTAGCAGACATAGAGTGAGTCGAAGTTCTGTTAGTTCAGCAGTTTTGTGTAGACTGATTCTCCAGATCGTGAGCTGATCTAAGGAAGATTCGGGCCACTACTTTGCATGTAACCAACTGATGTAATACTGATAAAGGAAGAAAACGAAAAAGTTGTAAGGAGTAGAGTGTAGCGAAAAATCTCTCTCGTGTGTCTGTTCTCTCTCACGTGTGTTCTGAACTTTCTCTGAAACTCTCTACACTCTCTTTGTCTAACGGCACTATTCGTCATCCGGCACAGTTCAGATTTCAGAGTTGCATTGGTTTTTCTAACAAAAAACTCAAGAGAATGGATGTGTTGGTTGGTTTTCTACATACCTCCAACCCCCTCCCACTCAAATAGATAAGGCAACCAGCCCATATTTAACCCTAATGGATACTATATATTAGCACAACCAAAAAAATCTATTAACCTCACACACCAGGTTTTACACTCAACATATGACTTATACATGTTTTTCAATGCGCATAAACCAAAACCAGTTAAGGAGAAAGCTTCCATCCACTTGGTCTCCTTAACACCTCCTTGACCTAAATTGATCTTTAAACACCCTCCAAGCACTGTAGTTTTGGTCCCTATGTCGCTTC
This sequence comes from Dendrocalamus latiflorus, assembly GCA_017311315.1. Classification (NCBI taxonomy): domain Eukaryota; kingdom Viridiplantae; phylum Streptophyta; class Magnoliopsida; order Poales; family Poaceae; genus Dendrocalamus; species Dendrocalamus latiflorus. The sequence goes on along the minus strand of CM029640.1, from coordinate 4,731,957 downwards.
TGGTATTTTGGCTTCCTCACCAAAATGCCTTCATCTTGATCGTGGACCTCAGATATTACCTGAGCAGAGTACATAGTCATCTCCTCCTTTGCAAGCAATCCTCATGCTTGCAACATATAGGTCTACCAATAGCTCATGCATTGGTAAGCCTCACTTGAAGCGATGGCATCATTTGATGAACCGTTGCTCGAATCTTACCTTCGATATCTCTTGTCTTCACATGTGCCATGCTTGAGCCTAACCATCTTGCTTGGCTTCCTTAATCGCATCTCAGCTCATCCTCAAGCCTAGTCTCGCTCTGCGCTGTCGGCCATGGCTATCTCCAAGCACCCTGCACATTAAAGACCAAGAAACTATTTTGGAGAACAAGTTGTTCGCAAATTGACCCACGTCAGTCCAATAGCTTTATGCACCATGAATGCAATGAGTTAGACAACACAACTCAACCCATGACCAATTCCTACAAACCACAGTGCACGCACCCAGTACACTTCTGCTAGCACCAGTCAGATCGCCAAGCCCAAGCTACTCTGACCGTGTCATTCCACACCAGGAATAGGGGAGTGGTTTTACCGTGGCCACTCGATCGGTCAGACCGCCAACCAATGACCGATTTGACCGTTATCACCTGAACACGACACTCAAAAACACTATCTAAAAATAGCTATCGTTGACTATTTCTCGACCAGACTGTAACCCCGGTATGATGGACACTAAGGCTGGCCACACAGGTAGCTGACCACCGGTTAGACTGTGGCTTCAATGCCAGTTAGACTGCCAACCCTAGGCTAGTCAGACCGCCACTACCTGGCAAAGAATCCTGAGAGGTAGAACGCAAAATTTTGCAAATGCAAATTCCAACTCGACACGATTGTCAATTGGTCAGCACATATGAATGAATGATATTTTCAACATGGCTCTTTAATCTCTCCATTGGTGAGCACATTGGCAATACCTCAAAATGCAAATGGGAGCACAATTGATTTGATAGTTGAAAAGCGGGAACAATTTGCGAAAGAGAGCTTCGCTTAGTCCATAAGATGCAAACAAGACTGAAAATGACCAAGTGAAATAAAAGTAAACCAATTAGATAGAGCAATTTTTCCCCAAAAGCTTCAACTTCACCAAGAAGTGAAAAATCTCACTCTAGGTCTATATAAAAGAACAATTATTTTATTTGACCTTGGTTATGGCAAGAAAAGCTCAATAAAATCAACAAAAGCTTAAGAAGGGTCAAATTTTCGAAAAACCACTTTTAGCTCCTGATTTCATGCAAATTCCCCTCAATTTTACCATTTTAGTCTTAAATCACTTGAAATGAGCATTTTTGGGCATAATTCCCCACTTTGCCAATGAATTTAGCCATGTTCAAGTTCTTCTCTATTGAATTTATGTAAATATTGCAAGAGACAAATTCTACCCTTTTTAACAAAATAGAGGAATTATATAAAAGTATAAGAGAGAGCATGATGCAAATAAAATAGCTACAATTTTATTCACTTAATCTTAATAAGGAGCTATGAAAATTATCCATATTTCTTCAAACAGGAATTGCCACAAGCCATAAGATGAGTAGAAGATATCTAAATGATGACAATTCAAATATAGCAAAGCATGGCCAAACTAGTACAAGATTTATAAATTAAGTCCATTCGAGTATATGTCAAGATGATCAAAATCCTAATTTAGCCAAATGTATTCAAATATGAGCCAAACAATATCAATGTGCTAAATAGAACCAAAAAACTATAATTGAATCAAGGTTGTAGGTGCTGTTGTTTTGTCGCTTTGGTATGCTGTGGTCGTAGACGCGTGATCGTAATCCGTGGCCGTAAGCCATGGTTGTAGACACGCGGTCGTAAGCCGTGGGCGTATGCGCCTAGTCTGTTAGCAGCCACGTGTGTCACATCAGCAAATTCTATTAACAAACGGAGGAAACCACCTACGGTGCAAATGAAGACAAGTTTAGGGGGGCCAAGAAAGTAAAATGCAAGTTCTCGATGTAAAGTGATGGGGGATATATCATTGGCGATGCAAGTTTAGGGAGACAAAATTTGCATGGCCGAAACCCTAACCGTCGAACAATTTCGTAATTTCATATCCAAGCATCAAGAGAGAGAGAGAGAGAGAGGAGAGGGGTGGGGGATATATCACCGACGATGAAGAAGAGGCCGGTGACACTGCACAAGTCACTCTTACGACAAGAGTACCTTATATAGTTAACCATAGCGTCACAACCAAAGGTGGAAGAGCTCGGAGAGGTAGTCGGCCGAGCCTTCTATTTTTAAGGAAAAATTTAGCGAGGTGAAATGAGAAGAGAGAAGATGAGATGAGGAGACGAGAAGTGAGAAGAGAAGAACAGTCGAGCCTTTTATTTTAAAAAGCAGATCCATCGAGATGAGCGGGAAATTCAAATTTGGTGAGAGAAAGTATATTGAAATATTATCACAGACGGTTTTTGTTTCGAATCATCTGTGATAAATCATAGACAGTTTGAAAAAAACTAAATACAGACATCACAGACGGTTCAGAACAAAAACCGTCTGTGATGTATCATGGATGATTTGAATTAAAAACCGTTTGTGATAAGTAGGTCATTACAGACAGTTCTTTCCATCGCAGTAAAAGTAGACGGTTCATCTTATAAAACTGTCTGTGGTAACTTTATCACTGACGGTTCATGTTGAATAGTCTTTAATGAGGCGTCCAAAATGATCTTTTTTATATAGTAGTGATTACATCTTCTTTGATCAAGAAAATAAATTCACTCCAACAATTCTGAGTTTTGACCGTGCACGCAACGTATTGAATCTTTTTCTGACGACGCAAAAAAACAACCCACAAATCTACGGATCAATGGGCTAAACTATATACTAGCGTAGAGTATATTACAGGACGCCTTGTTGGTAGCACATGTCGAGCGTGTGCTTCGCCATTATCCGGTTCACCTTCTGGGTCGGATGGAAGGCGTCCCAGAAGAGGTACTTGTCGGCGTCGGCGCACGTCAGCGGCGCCTCATCGTTGCACAGGAACCCCATCTCGAACTTGCCCGTCGCGCAGCACCCCTCCTCCACGTTCTCCAGCCCTGCCACACGATTAACCATGCATGCACCAACGCGTAAACAAATACTAATGTACGTCGTCAAGCCTATTAATTTGGAACGACGGCAATTTCACAGCAGTTTTGCATGAATGAATCGCTACAAATCCTGCAGGAATCCTGTAAGACTCCCAGAGTCCGAACACCATATGTGGAGTAGTAAGTTAGACGACTCACCGTAGTTGGACGGGTTGGTGATGAGGTTGACCATGTTGTCGTAGACGGGGACGTAGGCGAGCTTGAGGGTCGGGAACTCGGCGCGGAGGCCCTGCACCATGGCCTCCACCTTGACGTTGTAGTCCCTGGCGACCTGGTTGTACTCCTCGATGCAGGCGCCGCCGTTGAGCGCGTTGGTGGTGCGCTCGAGCGGGAGGCAGCCGATGGCGGAGAGGCCCGCGAAGGTGACCCGGCGCGCGCCGAGGCGGTGGATCTGCGCGAGGAAACTCCGCGCGCCGGCGACCAGGAAGTCCTGGAACTCGGCCACCGTGAACTGCGCGAACCGGCCGGTGACGAGCAGGTAGTAGTTCTCGAGGAAATCGTTGGTGCCGATGCTGACGACGTGGAGCGCGTCGCGGACGATGGCCATGGCGCGCGCGCGGCCGGCGTGCGCGCGCAGCCGCCGCTGGTACTCCTTGTAGTAGTCCACCTCCTTCCACAGCGGGATCACTGACTAATGGGACGCGCTTGTCAGCGCATGTTCTTGCTTAGCTTGAAGTGGAATCGAGAGAATTTTACTGCACTTTACAGCGAATCTGTGGTGTTGTACTCCGTGAATTCAAATGTTCGATACATGGCGTATTGGCATTTTGGTTTTCGGGATCAAGAACTCAAGATCGCTGAACAGTGGCAAGGACGCCACGTACGGTGCTTTGAAGTAGGTGAAGAGTGTCAATGCGTCACACGCATGCATGCATGATGCATGCGTCCTTCTGCTTTCAATTAGTAGCATGCCGAATACGGTGGCGGATGGGAGGATAAAGATAATAAAGGGGCAATGCTCCTGGATTCGCTATGAACCGGATGGTAGATCTTTCACTGATGAGTAGACGGTTCTGTATTTCCGTGCATGCTCCCAAAAAAGAACGAAGAATCTGGCCAAGTTCCTGCCAAAATTAAGGGTCTGTTTGGGAGAGGTCCACCACTGAAAACGTGGATCTGGAGCAGCAGCTCCACTGTGGATCTGGGATCCACCATGGAGTGTTTGGCTTGTACAGCAGCTCCAGATCCACGAAATTGAGGTTTTGGTGGGAATGGTCACTTTTGGTGGGATGGGGTGTGTAACCAGTGGCATTGGTGGGTAATTACCACTCAACTCCACGGTGGAGCACCCCTTGAGGAGCTCCATGAAATCCATGGATCTGGCCCTCAGATCCAGGATTTTGGTGGATCCAGATTGCGCGGAGCTGGAGCGTTTGGGTAAAATTTCGTGGAGTGGAGCTGTTTTTCGTGGATCTGGAGCTAGTGGAGCTCTCCCAAACAGGCCCTAACTCTAGGGTTAGCTAAAAGATAGCCTCCTCCCTTGTCGATCGCCAGCGTGGCTAAACCGCCGCTGCCGTGCATGGCTACTGCCTCTTCATGTACGCGCAGCGATGCTTCTAAGCACTACCCCAGCCGGTGTCAATGCCTCCCCCTCCCCTTCAACCCTTCATGCCCACCCATTCGTCACCGCCGTCCGCCTCGATGTCCCGTTGCAGGCCACCGTCCTTTAACCCTTGCTGACACAGTCCACACCTCCGACGGCCGCCGTTTGCCGCCCACTGTAATTCTCGAGATATGATTCGATGGCACTAAGGTCATGTTTATTTCGGTTTGAGTTTCTGGCTTCTAACTTATTTTTTACTAGACTATTCCTAAATTTCGTCTTTTTATAGTTTTTTTAAGCTTTTTGCCAGTTTTTCCCTTATTCGTTTGTATTATCTACGATAGACTAACCTGTTTTTTCTATTTTTAATTTTTTTAAATTTAGTTACGTCAAATAAGCCACTATCAGTTATAATGTAATTTTAGTCATTTACAATATAATTTTAGCTATAAACTAACTTATTTCAGTCTAACCGAATAGGCGAATAGCACCTAAATTTGACCAATTTTTCGCAAATGCCAAAGCATATCCCAGTAGGACCACTGCTGGGTAGTACCAACATGCGGCTCCACGGTAACCAGCTCGGGGAAATATTCCACGTACTGGCTAGTGCTTGTTAGATTAATTCAGCAGCTGTAGTACGTACATTTCATTCAACAGTACGTCTCGAGAGCTATCATGCAAATTAAATTCAGCCCGCTTAATGCCAGCACAGGTGGTTGCAGAGAGGAACAAGAACACGCCTCCATCATTCAGAAACGTCGGCGACACTGCTCAAAACGAGAGCCATTTTTTTTCCTTCCTCCTCCTTGGACTGCTCAGAAATGGCAACGTTGTAGGTTCTACTAGCGCACATGGAGGAAGGGGCCCAAGGCTTTGAAAACGTAGACGTAAATCACCTAACATCGCAAACTGTCTTAACTCCAGGATTGCAGCGCTTTTATGGGTGTGTTTTGGCCGGACGGAACTTCCCCCCGATACCGTCCGTTCGTGCTACAGTGCCCGATCGGACGGCTCCCACGTGGGGATCGTCCCATGAGAAGGTCTCCGTTTTGGCATGTCATAGCCTCATAGGCTCTGGTTTTGAGAGAGAGAGAGAGAGGATACGATACTGACTTTTGCATTTCTAGTACCGGCTATTCTCGGCTACTGCCAAAGCCGGTAAAATTAAGAAACCTTGGGAGATGTTTTTATGTTTTTTCAACGGTAATTTATATAGTTTTTAAAGCACGGTAAACGATAGATATCGAATCTACAATGATAATATACGTTATAGGGTGGAAGTAGCACTAATTAAAAAGAAACTTGTCTAATATCACTTGAGATAGTTTGGACATCTTCAGCGGAGTCCTTCTGAGACACCGTACCGGTACATACTGAAATTTTAAGGCGTATAAAAACATAAGAAGAGATAGAGGTCAACCAAAACTGATATAGGAGGAAGCAGTCAAAATAAACTTGAAAGATTGGAATGTATCTAAAGAATTGTCTTTGGATATGAGTGCATGAAAGTTAGCGATTCACTACTGGAACCATAACATAAGAAGGTTTAGAGACGGTGTTTTAGACTCTTGGTTCAAATGGTATGATGTAAGGGTCATTTCTTTTATCTTGAGGAGGTTTTATTTCTAATCTACCTTAATTTGTTTGAGACAAAAGACTATATATTTTATTGTTGATGATGAATGATAGATAGATGAAATTTACTTCTTTATATGTTTTGAGATTAGTGCTATTTTTTTCTTAGAGAAAAATATCAAAGCAGTACTGAAAACCTTAATGAGCAGAGCATCACTAACTTTTTTGAGGAAGACGGCATCGCTAACAGTCTTCCTGTATTGGATTGGTAGGATCAGTATGCCCATGAAGGGAAATTATACCAAGCACCATGAATGACCCAAGATCCAAAGACTGATGGTACGTATGGGAATACTCACTCTGGTAAAGCACTATGGTATTTGATCCAGTACAAAAATACTACTACTACTACTACACTATGCACACGAGCAAAAAAAATAATCAGAAAATCTCAATGTCCGAGTGTCCGTACGTGTGTCACTAGATCAAGGTCGCATGCGTTTTGAAAAGTTTTACACGGATCAACAGTGCAATCGATCGGGTGCTTACCAGGACGCCGGCGGTGGCGTTGTCGATCCCGGTGCCGGCGGAGGCGAAGCAGACGCCGCGCGCGAAGTCCTCGATGCCGTAAGCGGGGTCGAGGTAGGCGGGCACGAGCGGCGGCAGGCCGAGCGCCTCGGAGATGAAGTCCGGGGGCAGGCGCCCGTTGCCAAACCTCCCCGTGGCGCGCGCCCCGCCCGGCATGTCGCGGCCGTAGGGCGGGAAATCGCTCCGCAACGTCGTCCCGATCTGGTTGTTGTTGCCCGTGTCCACCGTCGAGTCCCCGAACACGATCACCGCCGGCACCCGGGCCGCTGCCGCCGCCCACGCGGCAGTGCTGCCGCTGCACATGAACACCACCACTAGCAGCAGCACTTCGACCTGCGAATGGCCGGACGCCATTGGAGAGGAGATCGACGACGAGCGCTGGAGTAGCAGTAGGTGGTGTGGCCGTGTGGGTGTGGGTGCGTGGTGTAAGCAAGTGATGGGCCTCAGCGAGTGGTGTTCAGAGTTTTTTTTTTATTTTTTGCTGCGATTTTTATCTGTATTTTTAACACAACAACAAATAATAGAGATGTTGATATGAATGATGCATACAGTTTTAGGCTCAAATAGTCATTTGAAAAATCTATTTCAAGAGATCGTTCCATTTCGATATTCGACTTTTTTACTTTCAAAAAAACCAAAAGACAAAAAGAACAACGCCGTTAATTATCGGCTTCTTGCTTTATTGTTGTTATCGTTGTCGTCATGCTTCTTCCATTATTTTTTAAGATATCGTTTTGGAAAGGGTGCGATCAACATTTTCAAATATTAACCGTTAATACACACAAAAAATATTTAAATTTATCATGGAAATGATTTTACTAAATTTATCTAAAAATACTTATGCATCATTATATTTTTAATACTTTTTATTATCATCAAAAAATATTTACGTATTATTATATTTTTTAAATAATTTTTACTATATATAATTAAAAAATAATTATTAAATATATGTATCAGACACCGTGTCAATATAAAAAGAAGGGGAAGGGAAAACACAGTAGTACTTAACGAATAGAGGTGATAAAACGAGGGGACTGTAGCAAGCAGCATGGCATGGCATGCACGTACGGCAGGGTCAGTAGCCGCCTTGAATGATCGCTTGGTTGCTGCGCTTGCAGATTGATCGATTAGTAAATTCGCTGCTTAATTCCTGCGTTCTGCCAGTGAAGGACAAGGGGTCCTTGTTTTTGCTGAATTTTGGACGTTTATAATACTGTATATCTTAGAAATTCTAAGTGTAGCTCCTTGCCCAAAAATTCCATCTTTAGGGTATCTCCAATGATCTGAGTCAGTTAGCTATATATATGTACACATCAGCATATATCCTATGTGGAGGAAAGAGAGTATGCAAAAAAAAACCGAGCTAGCTTTTCCTTAGAGCAAGTATAATAAGAGGCTGTTAGTAGGCTGTATGCTGAGGTGGAGGAGAGAGAAGAGAGATGGGCTGTAAGTTTACAGCCAGCTGAAGCACAAGAACCAAGAAACTTTGTGAGAGAAAGGGGTGGGTCATACAGCCTTCAGCTGGCTGTAAACTACTATATGAATGAGCTGATAAGTGGGCTGTAAATGTCCATACAGCCAGCTGAAGATTGTATTATTAGCCTTGCTCTTAAGCACTAGTCTATAACGCAAAACGAGGCAGCCTCTATAAATGATAGTCCTTTTCTGTGTGTGCATGTAAGCATCAAATGGCTATCCTTATAGATAGTTATTTAGAATGCTAGCTTTTAGTATGTACTATATAAATGATGTGGAAGTCTTCTAGTTAGTTGCTAGCTAGAACCATTGGAGATGCCCTTAGCCCCCTTTCCGACCGCGGGGCTCCGAGACGCCAACATGTGTTAGTTGTACGGTTCCGGACCGCACGATTAACACTGTAGCTTAATCATGCGGTCGGGAACCGCACGATTACATTGTAGCAAGAAATCGTGCGATCCCAGACCGCACGATTAAGCCGCACAATATACAAAGTAGCAAAAAAAAAAAACAGCGAGCTTAATCGTGCGGTCCCGGATCGCACGATTTCTTGCTGCAGTGTAGTCGTGCGGTCTTCGACTGCACGATTAAGCTACAGTGTTAATCATGTGGTTCGGTACCGCACGATTAACACGTGTCGGCGTCCCGGAGTCCCGTGGTCGGGAAGGGGGCTAAAAATGGAATTTTTGGGCTTAGGGGCTACATTTGGAATTTCTAAAGTACACAGTGTTATAAATGTCCAAAACTCGTTTTTGCTAAGGTGAACCATTGGTATTTTGAGGGAACAAAAATTTAGATTTTATAAAGTTCGAATTTTCAGTGTCTTCTGTTAGCAATATCGATGCTTGACGTGATTGGTCAGACCACTAGGCAGTACCTGTCTGACCGGCCCAAGCATATAGGTAAAATGGCAGAGGTTTTCATCTTGGTGGGATTTTGGAATTTTGGGGATTTAAGTCCTGGGATGATTTGATTTAGTCCGGTGTAAGAAAGAAGAGGCCGACTAGAGGGGGTGAATAGGCGGTCTAAAAGTTCTTTTCTAATTATTATTAACAATTCAAGTTCTTTTCTATTGTCTAAACCAAGTAAACAATGCGAAAACTTAAATCAATTTGGTTTAGCACAAACAACACCTATATCAATTAAGTTCACCTAAGTGCACCAACAATTTTAGGTTATGTCAAGATGTGCAATTTTAGATGACAAGTAATCAATTAATTCTACGAAAGTAAGTTGCTTGAGGGTAAATTGAGCACAAGAAAATAAACCACAATAGACATGGTCTCTTTTTACCGTGGTGTTTGGAGAGTTGCGGCTCTCCCTTAGTTCATGTTAAGGTTAGCCCAAATGAATTGGACTGGATCCACGAATTAAGTCGAAACACCTTAATCCAATAGTGATAGCTCTTTCCCACTCTGGGTAGGTGAGCTCTAACATTCACACTTCGCTGAGTTTTTTTTCATAACCTTCTTTTAGAAGATCACCACGCATGCTGCCTCCAACGCCGTCTAGAAGTCGGCAAACTTCGAGAGTAACAAGTCAAGCCCTCACTTGACTTTCACTACGTGCAACGAATGCACAAACTCAAATATACACTAAGTCCACCTCTAGATGCAACATATGCAATCTAGATCCCTTCTTCTTGCTCACAAAGTGCAACACATGCACAATTGAGTGGCGAGCCTCACACTAACTCAAGGGAATAGAAATGGGTCGAGCAACTACTTCTCTAACCGGCCACAAGGGGGTATTTATACCCCCACGCAAGAAAACTAGCCGTTGGAGCCAAATCCCTAAAAAACAGGGAAATCGAAAGTACCACCAGCTTAAGGTCGGTACTTTCGCTCCCCTTGCCAACGGTCAGAAAACTAGCCGTTGCAGCTAAATCTGGTAGTTCCGACGTGCAAAGTCCGGTACTACCGATTATCGAAAGTACCGCTACATTTGTGCGGAACTACCGATTTCCTTGGGGACGAGAAGACTCTATACAAGTGTCTCTCTGGAAACAACGTGCCGCTATACAAGCTAGCACTTTCGCTCGCCAGTAGTACCGCTCACACAGAGCTAGTACTTCCACTCGCCGATCAGACTACTCACACAAAGCTGATTGGACCACTCACACAAAGCTGATTGGAAACTCCAATCATTGACTACTCTGGTCCACGACCACATTGGTCTCCGACCACACTGTTCGGATCGACCACACAGGTCTCCGACTACGCTGGTCTCTGACCACGTTAGTTTTAACCACTCAAGTCTTGACCATGTTCATCTTCGACCATGTCAATCTTTGATCACGTAGATCTCTGACCACCCTGTCGATCTTTCACTACGTTGTTTTAATCACGTTGTTTCGACCCTGCCAATTTCGACCGCTGGTTTACGACCACGAAGGTTTACAACCACGTCAATTCCGACCACATTGGTTTATGACCTCGTAGGCCTATGATCACGTTGGTTCGACCATGCTAGTTTTGACCACGCTGGTTTCGATCACACAAATCTCGACCATGCTGGTTTCAACCACGTTGGTTCGATCAAGTCGGTTCGGTCACTCTGGTCTTCGACCATTTGGGCTCGACCGCTCTGGTCTTTGACCACACATGTCTTTGACCACCTTGGTTTGACCACTCTGGTTCTTGACCACTTGAGTTTCGACCACATAGGTCTTTGACCACATTGGTTTTGACCAAGTCGGTTCGTCTACATCGGTTTCGACCACACAGGATTCAACCACCAACGCAAGCGGTAGTTCCGTGATTACAACGCCAGTAGTTTTGGTCCACAGTAGTACCACAGGTTATACTGCGGTAGTTTTGATTGTCCTGAGGAATACAGATACTTCACCAAATTTTGCAAAACACATTTGCAAACTTTAGTATCATCCATACAAATACCAAACATGATTCCCAACAAATTGCAAAATGCATTTGCACACTTTTAGAATCATGGCACAAGGATTAAATATGAGATTCAACCATTTGTAAAATATATTTGTAAATATAAGCCACATATCACAAAGAATGGAAACATAAACATCAAAACTTGCAAAACACATTTACAATGCATAGTCCTATGTTACAAGGATTCAACACATGAGCTTCAACTATTTGCAAAACACATTTGCAAATACAAGTCTCATACCAAGATGAGCTATAAGAGGTGAGGTTGAATTAACAACACATGATGAGGCTCAAACTACTAAACATGACACTTCTTAATAGTACGACAATCTATACTAGCAATCTGGTCTTCCAACCAAACTCTAAGACCGGTAAAAGACTAGAAACACATCTTAGCCCTAACTAGTTATGCCTTTACCTTGAGCATCCTTTTCAAACTCGATGATGCACATCATTACTTCAAACCTGGGCCATCGTCTTGACATGTATCAACACATGATACATCCACTTTTTGAACTCTATTAACACATGATGGGTTTTCACTTGACTTGATGATCAACACATGATCATCTCCTCTTGGACATGCATCAACTTATGATGCATCTTCTTCTTAGTAGCTTTCAACACATGAATCCATCTTCCATCTAGATTTGATGATCTTCAACACATGAAATCATCCCAAGTCATCCTAATTTGTGGCACTTAACCTATTCATCCAACTTATGTAAAATGTTAGTCCATAGATCAATTGCCATCAATTACCAAATTTTACCATTAACACATAATAGAGGGATTAGATTCTACAACCTTTTCTTTTTGGTAATTTATGACAATCTCAACAAAATATGATATAAAGATTACAACATGTACACAACACTTGTATACTCTAAGATAAGATTTTTAAGCAGAGTTTACTTATCTGATTGTCCTTAATCATCCAACCATTAACACATACTGGTGAAGTTAGATGACAACCCGATTGCAAATGGGTATATAAACTACACAAGTTATATATACTCAAATGATGTATTTCAAAGTAAAGATTCTAAATATGCATATTAAAGAAAACACGGATCAATACTTATGAAACCTCAAAATATAGAGTAAACTCCTCCTAAATTTATGCATATAAGTGTGTATAATGAAGACATATGTACTATTCATTTTAGACTATTTGTGGAGTTCAATCTATATTTTAGATCCAAGGAAAGCACTAATATATGAGAATATGATTTCAAATGAATACCTCTTATGGTTTTCACTTTTTCAACCAAATGAGACTAAGTGATAATATACTCAAACAAGCATGTTAGTTGTTATTTAGTCATATATTTGGATGTAAGGAATGCAATAAGATTATAAGAAAAATATCAAATGCATACTTCAATGATTTCACCTATTCATCCATGTGAAGCTAAGTAATATCATAATCAATAAACAAGGTTAGTCTCACAAATGCATTGGTCGTTATCACCAAAATCTCATAATAGTATTTGTGGAGGTGGCCGCAAGGTGCACCTAACCCTAGAACTTTGGTCGCACGGTGCGTCTGCGAGGGATACTCAAGTGGGCAGGCAAGTACAAGAGGCGGAGGTCAGCGAGGGCGGAGATGATGCCATGGGAGACAGATGATGTGGAGGCAATGGCGTGGTGGTGGATGGAGATGGCGCCATTGGCCCAAACCCTAGGCGAGGATGGCGATAGCGGTTCAGGGGTGGAGGTGGTGGGACGAGGCCGAGAGGTCAACGACATCGCTCGGGGATGAGCCTAGGAGGGACATGGCAGCGCTTGGACGAGTGGGGGGTGATGATGCCTGAGGAGGGGAGAGGAACGACGTGAATGAGAGACTCGGGGGAAGCAAGGGGTTATCCAAAAAATTGATGAACAGCGCGGAAGGATAATGCTAAAATGCATAAGTGAGCTGGAGGTGGGAACCCACCTCAATCTCGGTTGTCCAATTCGGATTTCATGGCCCTGGTTTCCTTTCACACTTTATCACTGAAACCATCATTCACACTAGATATGTTCCCTATATATGTACTACTTAAAAATATGAGTTGGTGGTAATACGTTCGTTCTCCCCTCCCACCCCACCTAAAAAATTTACGCATCGATGTCTGTGCAGAAACCACTGCCCACTACTCCCCCACAATCTCCTTCCTAATTCTTATTCTTCGCCTCCAAATTTCCCAGAACCCACAAACCCCTCCGCTCGATGGCTGCCTCCGCCTTCGTCTCACCCGCCATATCCCCACCCCATCCCCACCGCCACCACTACCATGAGGACTCCCCATGCCACTACGACCACCACAAGCCCCACGCGTCCTCGTCCATCAAAGGGCTTGGAGTCATGGCGCTGGTTGGGTCGGGGTCGGGCAGGGAAGCCCTAGATCTACGACAACGATCGGCATCACAGTCAGAGGAGGGCGAGAGGGAGGGGCGACAGGGAGGCAAGGGGGACGACATCAACATGTACCCCTACTCCAGCTGGCCCACCTACTTTGCTGCCTACACTAGGCTGCTCCAGCCCCACCAGCGGATCATGGAAGGGCACCACTTCCCACTACTCCTTTCCTTCCTCTCCCTATGCCTCCTACTCTCTTCCACCGCCTCTAACACCGCAGCCGCTTGGGCACCGTGCCTACTCCTGTGCAGCCCACCGTCGTGCCAACAATAATGATGACGAGGAGGGCTGCCTCCTCAAGCCACCGCCAATGCCGACCTCGTCGTCCAACCCCAGCATCGAGTTCCTCTACCTCGTCACCCTCACCACCCCAAGCCAGCATATGTGCCCTCTACCGCTGCTCCCCCGCGTAGGCCGGCCCTTCGGTGAATTTGGCTCTCAGAGCTCTGCCTTTGACCCCAGCACCATGCCCCCTGCCGTTGTTGAGACGTCATCCTCCTAACTTTCCCACTCCTTACCGTCGACCTCCCTCACGCTGGGCTCCAGCCCAGTCCATGTCCGGCCGCCGTGTATCCCACAACCCCATGGCAGAGGCCGACGCACTCTGGAGGTCCAAGACTATGAGCAATTCCTCTAAGGTGAGGTCTTTTTTCTTCCCCGAACATGTTTCTTTCATAATTCTGATTTAGGATTTATGCTTGTGAAGTCGCGTGGTTAGACGTGGAATGGATCTCATGTAAATACCACCAATAATTGTTCGTACTATTGTTGATCTCACATCCAATGTTTCATCTATACCACTGCAATTTGAATTGTTGACGATGAGTAGGAAGAATAACTAAGGATCCACTGCAGCAACAAAAATACATGGCGAGGAGAAATCTATTCATCCACAAAAGAAGCTTTGTTTATATGTATTTTCAGTGTGACAAAGCATGTATATAAATTAGAAATCAGTCTGAATAATTATGACTGAAAGTTACTTCGTTTTCTTAAGTGATGTTTTTTTTATTTTTCACGATCTCTAAGACTTTGACTATTATCTTATTATATACTAATAAAATTATAATATTATAAAAAATATTTTTAGCGATAAATATAATAATATAATTTTATGTATCCAATCTAAATAGTTTTAAATATATTAATAATTAAAATTAAAAAGTTTAACGTATTCTAATGCGTCACTTAAAAAGAAGAACGGAGGTAGTTGGAGATTTTCCATTGCACGAGCATTACGAAAACCGTATTAAGAAAGCCCATCCAAGTCCACCATAGTTTGTACTGATAGGGCTTCGTAAATAGGCTGAGATGAATAAAAGCCCAGCCCATAGCGAGCAAGAAACCAACCAACGCCAAGCCCGCAGCGAAGCTCCTCCAAGTCTCCGACTCCGGAACCGACCGACCCACTGGTCCTTGCACCCTCCTCCTCCTCCTCCTAGCCGGCGGCGATGGTTCCGCAGAGCCAGAGCAGCTCCCTGCAGCGCCTCCACCACGTCGAGAAGGTACCCTCCCAGCCCGCTCTCCTCTCCCCTTTGGTCCCCCGGGCTCTCCCCTTTGGGTTGTTGGGTTCGGTTCTTGAATCTTGACGCGGCGACGTGTTTGTTTGTGTGCGCGCAGCGGATAGTGCGGGTGGTGGAGCTCGCGGGGGCGGTGATGGAGGAGCTAGGAAACTCTCAGGGCCCCCGCGCCGACGCCGTCGCCGCCCACTGCCGCGAGTTCATGCTCGCCATCAAGGTGAACCTCTCCATCCCACCCTCACCGCCCTCAGATCCGTGTGCCCTTGCCCTTGGCTGGAAAAGGGGGGAAATATAGAGGGATTTCGAATCTATTGAAGATAGAAATCAGATGGGGAATTTCGAAAATAATCAGCAGACGAGAAGTCACTGATTGTTAGCTATAAATTGTGTTTTGGTGTAGCTGTTTAGGTTCATTCCTTGCTACAATCATCTCCATGGTCCACTGTTAGCGAAGTACACGTGTTAGGAATTTGCGGTCATTTGCTTGCTCATGGAATATCCTCCCTTATTTATGGAGGAATGACAATATGACATGCTCTGTGGGGTGGATATCGAGCCAACTGCTCGTCTTATCGAGCTTTTTCTAAAATTGGCATATTTTGATTTAATATCATTTTACGGATAATTTAAAAGTATTTTTAGAAACGAGCTAACGAGCCGAGCCGAGCCGAGCTTGAGCAAAATTCAAATTCATTTAAAATCAACTCATTTTAATGTTTAACCAATTAACAAGTATAATTGAAGCAATTTTTAACCGAGCCAACGAGAACCACTAACGAGCTTTTTTTCCACCCCTATGTGGTACCTTGCCTCGCGATATGGAATGCAAGCTAACATGTTTTGTATTGTACTTTTCACCTTGTTACCGTCGTGTATTCCCCCCTTTTTTTTTGTTTTGATATGATATTTTTGCCATGTGATTGCTGAAGTGCTAGTGTTTTTATCTGCAATATTAGCAAATGACATATCAGTATGTTCCTTTCACTGGTTTAACTTTTAGTTTCCATTAAGCACTACTCCATATGCTTTTATATTGTACTACTGATTATTGAAATTTGGAATCTGTACTAACTGAAAGTCTGAAACAAACTATTGCTTATGTTCCTCTAAAAAGATGGCCATTAGCACTATTCTGGTCTTTAATGTTGGTTGATTGTGTTTACTGTTAATTTGGTGGGCGACTGCTGTGAAATCAGGATTTATTGGCAACTGAGTTGGTTTGTTAAGGGTGTCACATAAAATTCTGCTCTGTCCCATGTTTCATCCCTTTCACCAAAATTAGCCAAATATGTGAACTGGCTAATCAAATATATCCCTGTGCATTTCTCAGATTGAATTTTCATTTGAGCGACAATATATGCCATGAATCATGCATGATAAATTCTTTGATGTTGTGGTTGGACCAGGAAATTCAAACAACATTGCGTGAGGAAATCAAAAGTGCTTGCGAATATCGTCCATTTGAGAAGTGTGATTACAGTGCAAGGATTGCTAATGAGATTTGTTGCAAAAAGCTGGAGTATGTAATCGAGAAGTTGGATGCTATGCAACAGAACATTGAGCAAAGCACTAATGGAGTTTAGCAAGCTAGCTACCTACTAGCTACTGGTGAGTACCAAAACATCCTGTGGTTTCCCTTGAAGCCATTATATTCCATTCATACTGTAGCAACAGCTTGTGCTCCGATGTTTAATTGAATTTAATTTAACGTAATGTAAAGGAGTATAAATTGCAATGTCCTTTGTAGGACAGATATTTCTAATCTGGTGGACTTAGCGCTGCACAAGCAATTTGTTTCATATATATTAAAACATTATCACTATTTCAGACCCTTCAACCATGTTTCCACTTAAATGGGTTTGAAGTTCTTTTGTAGTGCTGACACCCTTGCAAAGGCACTCTTATTTACTTACAAAGGCAACCAGCACAGTGTTCAACTCTAATTGGCACATTCACTCTTATTTACTCACATTCACTCTTATTTACTTACAAAGGCACTCTTATTGACTTCCAATCTATTGGGAGGTTTTTTCTATATGGACATACCTCATGAGAGGTCGGCTCCCATAGCCGTTTGATTGCGACCATGATCATGGTCCAACGGTAACGGGGGTGTGAGATACGCCCCATAAAAGTTTTGGCCACTTCATTGTATACCATATGTTTTTGGTGGATCCTTTTTCTTTGCCTCCCAGCACTGTTTTGTGGAATCCTTTGCAAGTTTGCATCCATATGTGAATGCTCTGAATAGGGCTACTATCTTTGAGATTTAGGGGTGTTTATATTGGCTGCTGCTGATGTCTTTTGGCTGAAAATACATAGCAGTAGCTAAAAGAAGTGGTTTTTAAAAGGATGGCGTCAATGGTGGAAAAAGTGAGGGAGAGATGTGTTCACGAGATGGGAGCAAGAGGAGTGGGGTACGTGATGCGTCCATAACCCTTGTCTTATCCTCCGTAGTGAGACAGGAGCGAGAAGAGTACAGAAGCCGTTTCGAGAAGGCAGGTGTTCATATTGGTTTTTAGCTTCTCTAAGCTGAAGCTAATACGAACACCCCATCTTGATGTTATATATGCTATTCATGAGTTAGATACTTAGATAGGACTTGGGACGGAGTTAACAGACTAGACTAAAATGACAGTGCATACCTAATAGAGTAATCTATTTATTTTTTTCCCAAACAGATATGTTGGTAACGTCTATGTCTTGTAACCATTTTAGTCTGTGGAGATCAGACATCTTGCTGCATATTTACAAGTCTTTTTCCCCCTACTCATCGTTAAAGAACCGAGAAGAGGTGTCTTTCGTAAGTTTACGCATGCTGTGTGGATTTCTTTCAGGGTTAGCAGCAGCACATATTTGACCGAGCGGTTTGTATCAGGAGTGTTGAATTGTTGATGGAGCTTTTATCAGCTTGCAAATGCGCAAAGCTTTGTTCAACTCTGAAAGTGTAATTTATGCTCCGACTTACAGTGCATTGACCCAGGAGGGTGTACATTTAGGGCACTCACAACGGACTGAGTCAGCAGTGTCCATAGTCTGCTATGTAAGCAAACATCTGATGTGAAAGGATATTTATGGACAGATAAGAGCAATGGGGGTGTTCGATCTGCCTTTTTGGACCGACTTGTGGCTTCGGGCCATAGAAGCTGGAAGCTGGGTCAAACGCGGAGGCTTCGGATGGCTTACCCTCGCATGCCACCAGTGCGCTTCGCCTATTGCGTCGGTCGTCCCCTATCTTCAGCTTTCGTAGCCCCATGATCACTCCACGCCTATGCCGAATATGGAGCAACCTAGCTCTTTTTTTGAAAAATATTTACATTTAGACCCCTGGACATCTTAATTCCGTTTTTGGACGCTAGGCTCGGCGTCGTGACGTATGGCGCCGAGGTAACACGTCTCGGCGCCGAGCTGCGTGGGCCGCGTATGCGTGGCGGCAGACGTGGCGGTGACATGGCAGGCACCTCGGCGCCACTGGTCACGGCGCTGAGCTTAGCGCCAGGATGCACGGCGCCGTGACCAGTGGCATGTGGCATATGTGGAACTCTGTACTTCTAATGTTCAGAACTCCACCACTAGTCCTAACATGCCTTAGGGAATATAACTTGCTGGGTCCATTACATTTTGTCTACTGGGTGTAGCGTGGTTGTTTCCCCTTTTTCTCGCGCCCTGAAGATGGCTCCGCTGCATCCTTCTTCCTATCACTCTTGGTCTTGAGAGCTGCCTCACGTCACGAGCTTGAAGCTCTTCCTCCTGACGCTTGATGGCTGCTTCACGCAGACTTAACTGCTCACGTCTCCTTTGCAGCTTATCCTCCTTGCCCTTCAGACGGATTTGGTCCACCCTCACGCGGCACTCTTACTCAAGCCGCATCTGTCGTTCCACCTCGCGAGGCTGAGTCATCTTGACAAAGTATTGTCCTTTATTTCCACCTCCATTGGCCGGTTCCGTGGCCATGCCGGCGGCACCCGATCTACCCATTCGATGAACTTGCAAGGCTATGTGTGACGTGGTAGATGTCATGGATCAAGTTGAAAAACGATAACGAGAAACAAATGATTTAGTTGTCGTCGTTATCATGAAGTCGTCATCCAGGTCTGGACACTTGAAGAACCTACGGCCGTAGTTGGCTCGTTGTACTCGATCCGTCCAGACGCACAACATCGTCCTAAAGCCGTAATGGCATTTCGGGCACTCATGCCACTCCGGCACTCCAAATGGGTCGGACCTCCAGGAAGACATTGTTGTGTAGTAGTATTGTGATGGCTTGAGGAGGAGATGTGGTATGGAAGACATAGGAGACCTTTATTTAGGCAGGTTATCTGGTGCAGTGGACATAGTCCATGGTAGAGATGGCAATGGGTACCCGATACCCGAATACCCGACGGGTTTTACCCGATAAAGAGACGGGTATGGAAAATTTTATGTACCCATGGGTACGTTATTGGGCGAAATCCTCTACCCGCCGGGTAGGCGGGTGCGGGTGTGGGTATATACTACCCATACCCGCCTACCCGCGGGTAATGAATACTCGCATTAGACAACTAGACATCCCACTCAAATGTTAATTTTATTATCTACTTGTTGTTGATTGTTTATTTGTTTGTCATATGTTGATATGGTCATGTCAAGTATGTTTATGTGATGTACTAATTTTGATCATTAGACGCTTTTGTGCTTGAAATGTATGATTAATGAATGTCTAAATTGATGATATTCTTATGTGTTGAACCGGGTATGCTTGCGGGTACGGGTTACCCGTCGGGTAGTAATACCCGCGCGGGTACAGGTATGGGTAAATTTTCCTACCCGTGTGCGGATACGGGTAACCCGACGGGTAAATTTACACCTAGCGGGTACGGGTATGGAATGGCAATACCCGATGGGTATTTACCCGTTGCCATCTCTAGTCCATGGAGAGGACGACATGGGAATCTTTTCGCTTTTTCAGGATTCCAGTGTAGCAATAAATGTCCCTATGAAGGCTTTTCAAAGCCTGTAGTCTCGTAATAAATTCAGAGCTTGGACCATTCAATGTATTTGGTACAACGTAGCCTTTTCTGTCGTGTGCAGGAAACAGTACGTTCCACGAAATAAGTGCTACAACATTGCCTTCTCAGATGCCAGTAATCATAATTTCTGAAACAACAAGTTACGGTCATTGCAAACGTGTCGGCATATCAACTACTTTTATCATGGACGTCAGAAAATTTCGGCAGAGTTTCCCCTGTTTTTGGAGCCACTCTAAACACAAATATCACATGAATATAACATATACATATATATACAACAAGTAGCTCATTACAAACCCATCTCAGTCCATATACACATATATATCACATGAAGCACGACTTGTAAGCCCAACCATAGTCCATAAGCATAGTAATAGTCCATACATCCATACGAACAAAGTTCAAATAGTCCATAACGTTCAAACAGTCCATACAGGTTAAACTACCACAAGTCTACCATGGTCCACAATGTCCAAATAGTCCATACAGGTGAGACTACCACAAGTCTACCATGGTCCAAAAGAACAAGTCTCCGTCACTGCCTCCTAGTCTTACCCTTAACCTTACCAAGTGCGTCGGTGCCTGGAGTGTAACGGCTAGGCTCGCGGCGGCGTCTGCGTGGTAGAGGCTGTGAATGCTGAGTCGAAGGAGCGTCTACGAGCTGAGACGGGCCTATCTCATCGTAAGTCTGCTCCACCTCGTCCTCGTCCTCACCGCCCTGGGCCGGGAAAGTGTCGCTTCTCGTGTGGGATGAGCTCTGTCTTATGGACCCTGCAGCTGCGTGGGAAGACGAACCCGGGCCTGCAAGTCTTGTCGAAGGCACGTGTACGTCCCTCGCCGCGCCTGTCTTGCAACCACAACGACCAGCCGCACGGCGTAGCCGACCTGCTAGCCTCTGTTGTCCAATATTTTGTTAACCAACAAGATACGAGGATATTAGGTACTAATTTTGTGAGTGGCTTTGTCGAAGCTTACTTCTAGGAAGCTACGCGTCCTAACGTCGCCAACTGTCCTGGAGAAACGTTCTATGTCCTTTACAGACTGCTTGAGGGTGTTGCCCTGCAAACAAGCAAAAGAATGGATAATTTGCTATATGTAGTGGTATTTCTGTCTATTGGAAAATAAGCAATGAGATTGAACATTACCACTCGGTCCAGGATCGGTGCTGTCTCCACCTGCGTCCCAAGGCGAGTAGACTGGTCGTACGGCGTGTCTTTGTCGTCTGAGGACTCAATGTCGGCATAGTATCTTGTGTCCATTGTCCCTTCAGCTTGGACCGTGTTGCACCCTGGTACCAAACTTGGTACCGCCGGAAGTACTCGTTGGTGTGCGGCTCGTCGTTGTCGTCCACGTTGTCTTGCAAGTGTCCCCACTCTTCAACGTACGCGTGGTGGTGCTGCTCGAAGTCTGTCACCTTCTTCTATCGCTGACGATCAAATCTGCATGTCACGTAAACCAATAGTTAAAATTAGTAGAAACTCTGTGCAATTGGAATCAAAGGTGAGAATTGAAATTGCAGGGCACTTACTTGTGCAAGGCCACAGACGTCGAGAACGGCTCTACTGGCCACAGCTGCCTCTTACCAAACTAGCGTGCAACTCTGTGTGGCAGGTGATACTCAACAGCATAGAAACAGATTAGGGGGTACCTCATCCTGTAGAGGGCCTTGTCTATGTAGCACATTGCGCTGAACTGAATACTTTCCACCTCTTGCTCGGCGTACGGCTCCCACTTAACCTGCATAGTAACAATTTACTTGTAAGGTACTATACTAACAAATGAAAATCACGATATCAAATGGAATTAACTTACATTGGAGGCCGTGAGCGCATCTAGCTCGTTCGTGTACTCTAGGTAGGCCCGCTTCATCCTGGCGTAGGGAACTGAGACTTGGTCCCAAAGACAGGCAACTGTCGGACGTCGACGAAGAGGAACCCCTACGAACCAGGGACGAGGAGCCAAAACCGTGGGACGACCAACTGGTAGACGACACCACATCCACAGCTGGAGGAGGTAGATGCAACCGCCTAGTGACGGGTTCGCCGAAGTCTGATGACACGCCTCGCAGAGGTGGCGGTAAAGGAACGCCAACACCCCGGAAGCCCAGCTGTACTGACCCGCCGTGTCCCAGTCAGTGAGGCAGTGGATGTACATCCACGACGCGCTGTCCCCCGTTCCGTCGGGGAAGAGAACGCAGCCAAACAAGTAAAGGATCCATGCCCTGCAGTAGTAGGCAACTGTCTGCTCGTCCGCACCTTCAGGACACTCTGCGAAAGACTACCGGAGCCAAGTGATTGGAACTCCAGAAGTGCGAAGGCCTGCCTCAGGAGGAAGCTCTCTCCCGAGGAAGGACTCTACTCGGGCTCTCCAACCTGTAGGCACGCACGGTCCGATTACTGGACGGCCGTGAATGGCGACACCAAGCATCTTCTGAGTGTCCTCGAGCGTAATTGTCATCTCCCCGAAAGGGAGGTGGAAGCTGTGAGTCTCCGGCCTCCACCTACATGATACAAAAAAGAGGACTACATGTCAGAGAATTTGAGGCGCACATAGCCGATACACAATGCACATGCAAGTGGAGCAATGGTTTAGGAGAATACCTGTCAACCAGTGCAGTGATGGCCGGGGGGTTGAGGGTGGGCAACCCACAGCGAATTTGGTAAGAGATGGCGTCTAGACCAGCCCTCTCCAGGAAGGGAGTGTACCTCTCGTCGTACCGCATGTCCAGGAACCCATCATGGGTTTGAGGACGAAGGATGGGCAGCTCCTGTATAGAATAGACCAATTTTTTTAGTTAATGCATCAACATAAACGCAAATTGCACAGGAAGTGATGAAGGCAGTACCCTCCCCTCCGCGGTGAGCCGTCCTCGGAGGTTCTCCTCATAGTATGGGTCTAGCAGGTGGAATTGCGCCATCCTACAAAAAAAATTGAATTTCTCAGTCCAACATAGAAGTAAACAAAAAATTGAACATGTATAAAATATGGAAAGAATAAGAAATTAAACAAGAAACAAAGCAAATTGCATATGGGAAAACAGGCATTGCATGTGCGTGCCTTTCGTTGAACCAGGCAACAAGCTTGTAAAAGGTGAAGGATACGATAGCATTGACGAGCATACCACGTATACCCCTAAGCAAATTATTGAAGGATTCGGCCATGTTGCTTGTCTGAAACTCGTACCTCCAGCCACCATCGTCATGAGCCCTTGTCCATTTGTCGACATCTCTCATCAATCCCGTCAACCACTGTCTACCTTCTGCGTTTGTTGCAGTTTTAAGCTGTTCCAACTTCTCCTGGAAGAACTTGACCTCAAGCATTCGAGCGACCTCGAAAAGAGGAAAGTTATCCTTCGTACCATCCTTACGGAGTAGATTCTCGGCAAGATGCCGAGTGCACCAACGGTGGTGCAAAGCTGGATACCCCGGTATTTGCTCCTGTACGGCAGCAAGTATGCCCTGGTGTCTATTAGATATGACACCAACCGCCCTACCAGGGCCGACCACGTGCCTCCGAACGAGCCGCAAGAACCATCCCCAGCTGTCTTTGTTCTCCCTCTCAACCAAAGCAAACGCCAAAGGAACCAACGCGTTGTCTGCATCACAGAAAATGGCTATCAGAAGTGTGCCCTGGTACTTGCCAAGAAGAAACGTAACGTCAATGGAGAAGACGGGACGACAATGCCGAAAGGCCTCGATGGACTGAGCAAAGCACCAGAAAGCACGGAGGAATATCTGCCTCCCATCTTGTGTCCATTCATTTGCTTTCGGGACGTACTCATAATGCATGCCTGGATTAACCGCTTTGATTGCATTGAAGAGTGCTGGCAACTGCTCGTACCTATCTTCCCAGTCCCCATATATCATCTTCCAGATGCGCTGCTTTGCCCTCCATGCTTTTCCATACCTTATCTCGTATCCAAATTTCTCCTTAACAAACCCAACAAGTGTCTTCACCTTCATATTGGGTTCTCCCTTTACTATGTGCCACAGTGACTTGGCAATAATGGTAGAGGTCAACTGCCGATGCTTCTGTTTGAGCTCTGCTTTGGCACAAGTGTGTGGGCCAACGATTCTTGTGATCTTGAACTTTCCCGTGTCCTTCTGTTTCCTAGCACAAACCCTCCATTCACATGTTTCCTTCTCGCACACAATTGTGTACCTCCGCTCCACATAAGAATGCATCACCTTGAATGGCCTTTTACGAATCACTGAATACTCCTGCAGCCACCTTTTCAATGCAGGCAAGTCCTCAAACACCATGCCCTTCTCAATTGTCATGCTTGGCCCGGCCTCAGGAGCATCTAGCAGCTCGTCATCCCTTCCTTCTGCATAAGCCTTATGAGAATGCCTAAGATCGTTGAATTCATGAACTGATAGATCCCGGCCAGGGCAATAACGCCTGATCAGCTCAATATCACTTTCGGTCAGCTCTCCAAAAGGGCGGTCATCATCAGAATCAACGGCCCTTGCGATCTCGTAAGGCTCCATATCATCCACAATTTGAACATCCACACTGTTGGAGTCCCTGCAGACTTCTTCAACGTTGCCAGATGGAGCAACGGGAGGAACACCCACATTATCAGGAATGTCTCCTGCATCATAAGCACGAAAACGATGGGATTGAGACAAAAGAATGGAATGACGGGAAAAAACTAAAGTGTTGGTCGACACTTACTGGGATGATTCTGGGTCAAAGGGATCTCCTGAGGGGCCGCCACGACATCATCAGTCCGACATTCAACTCGAACTGGTTGAGAGATCTGAACCTCGTTCGGGGCAGATAGAGTATCGGGCACCTCAGGCACTTCTTCCACATCCACCGCAAGGTCCGGTAACGGAGGGTCAAAGGGTGCCTGATGACCTAGTTCTGGTGAATAACCATGAGGGGTGGAATCAATGGACACCTTCCGCACAACAAGGTCCAAACATTGGAACTCATTCCTCATAACCAATTTGACATATTTGTCCCACTGATCCTCACAACCAATTAAGATCAACCGCCTTAGAATTGTGTCTTTCGAACCGAAGTGAAGTAACCCCTCAACTGTGATGCTCTCCTCGTTTGCATGACAATGTAGCTCCTCCCGGGCCCTAGCAACCAACTCACTAAACGACGGCCGATCACTGAATATCAGAGGCACCCTTTGCATTTCAACAAATCGAACATTTCCATAATCATCACTTGTCACACTGCCTCCATGATATAGGGTGACTAGGTTGTCCATCTAGTTCATACAGAAAACCAAACTTAATACCTTTAATCGAAATTGGATACTAGATAGTAACTAATAAGTACCTAGTCACTAACTAAATGCTACCTAACTAACTGGCTGACTACCTAAGTACCTAAATTAACTAACTACTACACTATAATTGATGCTAATTAACTAACTAAATTGCATAGTCAATTTTACTTGTCTAACGATGGTAGTGGACAAACCGGGCGGCGCGGTGGCAGGGACGGGCCCTAGCCGGGCAGCCGGGCCATGGCCGGTGCTGCTACTGCGTGCAACCGGCCCCCGGCGAGGCCCCTGGCCACCAGCCCCGGCCCTTGGCCCCTAGGCACCAGCCCCGGCCCTCGGCCCCCGGGCACCAGCCCCCGGCCGGTCTTGGAGGCGGCCGGCGGGGAGGCGGGCTTGGATGGGGCGGGCGAAGAGGCGGGCGGCCGGCCGCGGCCAGGACGCGGGCGGGCGGCCACGGCGAGGAGGCGGGCTTGGAGCCGGCCGGCGGGGAGGCGGGCTTGGAGGAGGCCGGCGGCGTGGATGGGGCAGGCGGCCGGGGAGGCGGTGGGGGCTCGGCCGCCGGTGGGGACGCGGGCTGGCGGGGAGAGGAGGCGGCGGCAGGGAGGCGGGCGGGCACCTGAGCGCGAACAAGAGAAAAGAGAAGGAGAGAGAACGAAAGAAACAGAGGGAGAAAGGAGAAGGCCGCGTGGGGCCCGCTGGCCAGACCTCGGCGCCAAGATCCACGGCGCCGAGCTAGCCGCCACGTCGGCGCCACGCAGGCCGCCACGCTGACGCGGGCCTGGGACCTCGGCGCCATGGACCACGGCGCTGAGACGTGTTACCTCGGCGCCGTGGGCCACGGCGCCGACCCCTAGTTCCAAAAACGGAATTAAAACTACAAGGGGTCTAAATGTGAATATTTTTTTAAAAAAGGGCTAAAATAGAAAAAATGCAGACGCTTATGTCTCCTCTCAGCTTTGGATCTGGCCACCTCCCACTCCAGGCCACCCCCTACATTGATGGCCCATAGCCTCGATGCCTCTGCCGAAATCTGCATTGGGCCAGTCCTCCTTAGTTGTACCACTCCCATCCCCTGTCGACTCCCTATTGTCATCTACCGCCTTTCTATCCTCTATCCACGCCCCACCTCCTCTCCTAGATCTACACGGGACCACCTCCTTCACCATGCTGGTGTTCACTTCCCGGTCGTCGTCAGCGTTCGGGTCGCCCTCTGTCACACAGCGCCTTGTCCTCTTTCGCCTTCTCTTCGGATGTTTTATCTATGTTGGTGTTAGAGTTAGCCTCCAACGTACCCTCCTCGTTCGAAGTAGCTAGCCCAGATGACGTGCTTCGTCTTGTACAACCAACCTCACCGGGCCGCCTCACGGAGGCTGTAGCAACCGAGGGTGCCGTCACTCCCACCGCACTCCAGAGCGAGGTGCTCGTCGTCGATGTACTCCTAGCCTCGTCGAACATAATAGCTAGCTTCACTTGTGATTAACCTTTCATTTCCATTATTTCGTGTCACATTGCCATAATGGTGATGGTGTGCATTCCTCATTGCGATCTCATGGCCACTGGTCTTTCCTTTACGCTATTCTATTTTTGAATAGATGGACAAGGCACGCTCTCCCGCTGCCGTTTGTGATGATGTCGCCTACATCATCATGCTTGAAATATGTCGCGAGGAAGTGGAGGCCAACAATCGTCCCATGGGCTGTCTAAATAGGCGTGGCTACACGAATCTTATGAGAAAATTCAAAGAGTGCACCGGTAGAGAGTACATCAAAAAATAATTCAAGAACCGTTGGGACGCACTGAAATGCGAGGACACACAGTGGAAAACCCTCAAACTGAATGTGTTTGGGTTGGGAATAACCCCCATACTAGGTCAATTGATGCCAACGACAATAGGTAGGAGCAACAAAGCATGGTACGGAGCCATCATAATGTTTAGCTTGTGTTGGTTTCATCATTCTCCTTTGGTTGCATTGATGGAAATGTTTTTTTTCATTGTAGGCAATAAGGGATTGCATCAAGTTCAAAAATTCGCCAATGCTCCATGAGGACTTGATGGAGGTGATATTCCACGTCGCTCTTTGCACAAACAAGCATGTGGTTGTTTTTAGAGTGAACAGGCTCAATGCGGAGTCTAGCTTTGACAACAACATAGCATCGCATCCCTTCGGTTTCGCAAGCTCGTCACGGAAGCGGTTGACCAAGTAGGCCGCCATGACCTCTGGGCCTAACTCAAAGAAGTCTCGCGGCAGGACACCACGAGTGCATGGAGCACATATGCGACATGTGCGAGAGATTGATGACCGGTTGTGCCGCCACTACCATGGCTGAACAAGAGAGGGTTCACACTGAGGTAGCATAGTTGCTTGATTTGGTCATTGTCAATGGCTACCTCGAGGGCATGGACAAGCACTTCTATGCGTGTGCGTTGCTCACAAAGAAAAAGCATATAGATGTTTTCTTGGCACTAGGCTACTCAGGATGTGGCCGCTCTATTAGGCCCGTAGTGGAGCGGGGGGCCTCTGAGTGACTGAGCATTCTAATCAAGTTATTGTGTCAATTACCTATGCGCTAGTTGTGTGTGTATGTTAAGTCTGCGTAACTGACTATGTGTGCATGTTGAGTTCATACCAGTGTTTAAACGATATCGTGTGTTTACGTAATATTGCCGTGTAGTCATTTGTTGCTGGATATGCATTCTGTTGTATGGTGAACTATTTAATTCGATGTGCATGTGTTTATTGGAGTTTGGTTATCTGTTTTGTTCACATGAGCATTGTTACTGCAACTTACTAGTACCCCTATTTTGTTCGTAACTGTCGAGTTGACAGATGTTGTGCTGTTTTGCAGACTTGCCATGCCGAGTCATGAAGGTGATGGCAGTAACAATGACAAATCCCACCCCGGTGCTTGAAATGGCTCTAATTTGGTGTTTTTCCAAGATGGCCCTGTTGTTGTCTACATGGCCTCGTAGGGAGTCAATACATACCAGTTTGAATGGGTGGACGAACAGCTTGCATCGCATCAGTTGTGCCACAGCATGTTCATAATAGGGATGAGATGTTTCCAAATGCTGCATGATACGCTTGTTAATCAATACATGTTGTAATCATCACCCGACATGACCTCCAGGGAAGCATTGGGGGTGTTCTTATGGACTGCGGGGGCGCCACAATTGAATAGTCAGGTGTGTAAGAGGTTTGCACACTCAGGATCAACTATCAGCCTGAAGTTCCATCATGCGCTAGACTGCTTATACACCATGTCGGTGGACAACGTGAGGTCGATGGATCCAACTTTTAGTACTATGTAAGAAAGATTTAGGGATCCTAGGTTTCATCCACACTTCTACGGAGCCATTCTGATCACAGTGCCTGCCAACATACGAGTAATGCACATAAATCGACACGGTTATAAAGTCAGAATGTAATGGTTGTTATGCGACTTCGACATGATGTTCACCTTTGTAGTAACCGGATGGCTCGAGGTAGCGCATGGCATGCGCATCCTTCTGGACATGCTTGTCAGTTACGATCATGTGTTTCGCATCCTCCTGTAGGCACTAATCCTACTCTAGCAGTGATTACGTAATGGTTTTTGGGTATGTCCATCGCACGCACCCTTTCTATTTAGACAACATAAGGAAGTACTACTTGGTCGACTTGGGGTATCCGAATAGGAAAGGGTTTTTAGTGCCATTTAAGAACAGTCGGTACCACGTAACCGAGTTCGAAAATGTTGGCCAGCCGCGCGATTGCAAAGGGATGTTCAACTACATGCATTCCTCACCACGCAACGTCATTGAGCATGCATTCGATGTGTGAAAGATGAAATAACACATCTCCAGTTTCGACGCAAAGACCCAAAAGAAGATAATTTTCACAATTATAGCGTTGCACAACTTCATAATAGATCCTAGGTTGTGCGGCCAGGATTTTGACAACCCCCACTTGGCCCCGGGAGTATGCAGGCTTCGAACTAGATGTCACTTCGGATATAAGTGTAGTTCTGTCTGAGGATGTAGATATGGATTAGGTATGTTATGCCATAGCAGATGCTCTAGTCACGTGACATGATTTCCCATGGCCTGTGCATCTAGTCTGTGTGACGAACACTTCTATGCGCTCCTATCATATGTAGGACCGCTTCTATGCTTGTATGTTTGTATGTGTGCGTGTGTGTATGTAATGAACACATGTATTCTTGTACGTTTGTATCCGCGCACGTATGCCTATAATAAACACATGTACTAGTAAAAGACCGTATGTACATATGTTCATGCGTTGTACTTGAATCGCTTGTGCTTTGCAACTACTTCCCAGTTGTGCATGCTCGTTTTCATACGTCTGAGTAAGTCAGTTAGTGCAATTCTATAAGTAAGCAGAATACAGAAGGAAAAAATGTATATTATATATACATGAATAAGCACATACATATGGAGTATGATACAGGATTTGACGAAAGCTATGATTACTGAAGTCTATGTATGTGCTGCTTACATGTAGTAAGCAAGCATTTTTTTACAAAATCCTAAGAGGTTACAAAAGTGTATCATAGAAAAGAAACAGTGGTAATAACAGGAAGTACTAAATAGAAGAAATCACTTTTTATATACTATATTTTTTGTTTTAGTTGAAGGAACGCCTTGATCATCTTTGATTCACATTTTCAGTCCTAAATGTGATATAACTAGCTGTGGTCGAAGGACCGTACTCGAAGCATCGTGGTCTGTAGCATGATCGAGAACGTGATCGAAGCACCGTAGTCGAAGTGCTATAGCAACCAGCCCTGACGACTACTTCAAATATGGCGCATTGACCATGACCCTTTTTTCTAAAAATTACTTGAAACACTGTGGTCTATGTCGCAGTTGAGAACATCATCAAAGCGTCGTACTTGAAGCGCTATGGCAACCGGCCCTGACGACTGCTTCGACCATGGCGCTTTGACCACAAAGCTATAGTCGAATGTATGTGATCGAAGCGCCATACTTGAAGCGGCATAGTCTGCGCCATGATTGAAAACGTGGTTGAAGCGCGGTAGTCGAAGCGGTGCGTCGACCACGACCCTTTTTCTCTAAAAATGAAACGTCGTGGTCTGTGTCGTGATCGAGAATGTTGTTGAAGCACCGCACTCGAAGCGCTATGGTAACCGGGCACAATGATTGCTTTGTCCACGAAGGCATAGTCGAACAGATGTGATCGAAGTGCCCTACTCAAAGCGGAACGGTCTGTGTCGCGATCAAAAACGTGGTTGAAGCGCGGTAGTCAAAGCTCGCTAGCAACCCTACGGCAAATTCGGTAAAGGTAGCACAAAATTCGATAAAGATAGCACCTAGCACTCAGGTCCATGAGCGAAAAAATTGATAAAGATATAAATAGTAAATCCTATAAAATTCGATAAAGGTAGCATAAAATTCGATAAAGATAGCACCTCAGGTCCATGAGAGAACAGGAGTGGCAATGGGGTCGACACGGCCAAAGAGGAGGAGGGCAGCGTGAGCGAAGAGGGAAAAGGAGCGGTGGGCGCGACCCGGGTGAAGAAGAGGAAGCGAGAGCAAGGAATCGGGGAGCAGGTAAAGAATAGCAAGCGAGGCTAATAGAGCGGAGGACACGAGTGTAGCTACGAAAAAGGCAACCGCGATGTGCCACGACGAAAGCGACGCAAACATTCGCGAGAACAAACGGAGCTCACCCAAAGGTTGTGCATCGCGCGGTTCGCCCGATCGAACGGCCGACGCAGGCGTAGAGTAAAGAAGAGTATTCAGCAAAGCGGAAGACTATTTTACAAAGTCGGTGATATGGCGCGAGGTGAGGCCGGGAATCCTCAGGTTTAATACAAGGACTATTGGAGCATGTATTTTTTTTATATCAAATAGCATGACTTGTATGAACCATTTAGTTCTTTAGTGAGAAGCAAAACACGCAGAGCACAAGATTGGAATATAGTAAAGATCATAATAGATATAGCAATAATGACCTTTGAATAAAACATATATACTATCTATTAAAGTAGCTGTATCTAAACTCTTATTTTGTAGTCTCTTTTTCTCTATAAGAACTACCCGGTGGGTGCGTCCTTCATCATTGCATGTAGCCACTTCAGTCCTGTAGAAAGGCAGCTGCCTGCCACACTTGTACCAAGACGCTCGAATGAGGTGGCACCAAAGCTGAATCCTTGAAGCTGATGAATTCGGCGATGGAAATAAAAGATCTCTACTCATAATGCGATGCACCCCGTTTCATCTGTAACTCGAGGAAATCCTAGATCTAAAGTTGCAGACATGTTAAGTGCATTTACATGACTTATTTCATTTATATTATATATTAAATAAAAATATTTAAATCACTTTAATTTAGTCAACAAACTACAGATCCAGCATAGATCTCGGAGTTAGAGTTGTGCCAAACGGAGAGGTGCTTCTACTTACCCGTTCGAGTGTTTTAAGATTTGTACAGCTCCTATTGAAGGGTTGAAGCGTGGGAGCACTAGTCCGCGTGTAATCTTTAGTGCAAACAAGTGCATATCATGATATACCTATGTTTCAGATGGATACATCATTTTTGTCGTTGTTTCGACGTCCAGAGCAAGAAATTGGACAATAAAGGTAAAAAAATCAAAAGACAACCTTATGTGTTTAAAAAACATTGTAAAAATTATTAAAATTGGATTTCAATAACGAAAAAGTTATGTCAAGAAGAAAAAAAGGACACTTCCCTCCAAAATTCGCAAATAAATAAGTGGATAAGCCAAGCCTCCCTGTCTTCACTATCCATCACCTCTGCCTCCTTCCTCTGCCTCTCATCCTCGCAAACCAAAACCAAGAACCCAAAATTCCAAACCAAGAGGAGCGCAATCCCCGCTAGAACCCACTAATCGAAGGCCAGAGCCATGGCTGCCCCTGCTAGTACTTCTCTGCTGAGCACGCTGCTCCAGCTTCCCCTGGCCCCGTTCTCGGGGAGGAGATCGCCGCCGTCGGTAGTCCACGTGGCCCGCCGGACGCCGACGGCGGTGGTGGCTGTGAAGGGTTACAATGTGCAGATCCTGGTGGACGAGAACGAGGGGGAGGAGTCCATCTTCCGGCGGTTCCGGCGGGAGGTGATGAAGGCCGGCGTGCTCCAGGAGATCAAGCGCCGCCGGCGGTACGAGAGCAAGAAGGACGAGCGCATACGCAAGGCCCGCGAGGCCGGCCGCCGTAACCGCCGCAGGTAAACGTGCTTTCCTTGGTACTACAGGTAAATCGAGGTGGTTCATGGATATGATAGTTCACGGATTGGGTCATGCTTGTATGGTTCGTCTGGGGACGCCTTTTGTGCTATATTGGTGCTTTCATTGGCGATTCTTGGAATCAGTTTACCTGTAGGCAATTGGACATGCATGTCCTGTTGATGCTAGGAGTTCTTCGACCTTGTGCTTGTGTTTCTTCTGAGTAAAACACACTGAGATCGGTCTTGCTAGAAGTTCTTTGAACTTAGTCATGTCCCTCAGTGGAAGGGATCCTGAGCCCTTTCTTGGATGTAGAAGTGGAATACAAATATGATAGAATTTGGAGGATTTGATCATTGAAACATTTGATGGTGTTACAAGTAGCTGTGGCAAGGAGTTCGTTTCTTTTCTCGAGAATACGCAAGAGGTCCAGGAATTCATATTAGTGATGTACTTATGTATATTTCTGTTGATAATGGAAAAAAAAAACTCGGTTCAGTCAGTGTTTGTGGTTATGACAATTGACAAGTAAATGCAAGACGAACTTGAACTCATTGATGGATGATATAAATCTGCGGATAAAGTTAGCAAATTTGATTGAGCTGTTGCCTGCTTTGGTGGTAGCAGTAGGACTGATGAGAACTGTTGCTTTGGGTCATTTTGTTGCTATACATTGGCGTTAGTTTTGTTGGTGATGGATTGTGGATGACTAGATGTTGACTGGGCTTGTCACTTGTGTACTGATATCCTTGGGAACCACAAGCTTTTCCATGAATGAAAATTCAGCTCGAGTGATCTGTGTAAATCCTAGAATCTTCAACTTTCGGACTGTGCATTGACATTCCCAATTATTTCGTTGCGATAAGCAAATTTCCAAGGACATGTCAACTCTCTTTTGCTAACTTAAATTGTGTGCGTAAAAAATGCTGCAGGCGTATGATGGAGGAGCCTAGGTTCCCAGAAGAAGATGAAAACGCAGAGGCTGCGAAAAGGGCTCGCGATGAAGACGATGACAACTGGGAGATTGACGGTATTCTGTGAATGAAACAATGGAATTCATAACCATTCAGATACACAACTTCGACGAGTTGAGTTCCTTTTTTTTTTGCCTGCAACTCTGCAAGGTACAAACTATTCGAGTTATCAACAACCGTCCTTTTCGCTTCAATTGTACCATTTCGATGTACTAAATCTTAGCTAATGCAACATCCCTTTCATTTACTTGTATACCGTGTTTTACTCCCTTTTCAAGTTTGTGTCGCATTTTGCAAATCTTAACCCTGTGATTATCAAATTCAAATTGATGAGTTAATATGCAACCCATGCATCCTCCCAAATGGAAACTGAAAACTATGCAGGTTTCTGCATGGCATAGATTACAAATTGCAGGCCCAGTATTTGATGCATCACCTATTATATTGCAGGTTTCTACAGTGAAACTTCTGCCTGTATATTCCCTAGTATTTTCAACATAAGATTGCAGAGTTGATCCAAGCATGCATATTAATTCAATGATGAATTAGACATACTGTCTTTGACATCGTAGCATGCATATTCTTGGGTTAGCTCCTTAACACTTTGTCCCAATGTAACCGTGGAGACGGAGCACCGCCGCACACATGAGCACATGGCACAACGGCACGACGCCAGCAACCAACCTGCCTGGGTAAATCCGGCACTCCATTATCGCCTTTTAAAGCACCACCACCTCCATCTCCCCCTCGTCTTCCTGCCTCGCCGGACTCCAACCAAGGGAAACGTACGTACGCACACGTGCCGATCGACGTCTGCACAGCTGGGTATATGGCCATGGAGTGCACGCGCGTGTGGCTGCTCGCCGCGGTACTCGCGTGCATGCTGCTCGTCAGGTCGGCCGACGCCGACGGCGCGCCCGGCCCAGCTAGCGGCGCTGGCCTCTTCGGGTGCAACCCGCTGACTGACAAGACGTGCCGACCGGGAGACCCCCGCGCGCCGGAGAACCATGAGGGGGGATTCGGCGTGAGGATGCCGTCCATGCCGGGGGTGGCGGCGACGGACACGACGACGCGGGCGCGGGCGGCGCGTGTGCAGCACGGGGATGCCGGTGCGAGGGGCGGCGGGGCGGGCCAAGGCGCCGGCGGCCGCGCCTCCCCGCTTGACCTGGCCACGCCGCCGGCGCCTTGGCCCGCCCCGCCGCCCCTCGCACCGGGGTCCCCGTGCTGCACACGCGCCGCCCGCCCCCGCGCCCGCGCCTCCCCGCCCGCGCCCGCGCCTCCCTGCGTGCACACGCCCGCGCCGCCGCCTGCGCCCGCGCCTCCCCGCCACGTCTGCGTCTCTGTTGACATGGCAGTGATTTGGCGCCTCGTGGGCTCGAAAGTGGCGATTAATTAGTCAACCACATCTTAAGAGTGGCAAAATGTTAATTGCAACGAAGAAGATGGCATTTGAATAGGTGGTATTCTTAAGGGTGGCAAATAGTTAAATTTCCCTGCAAAGGTACATGACACACTCCATCCGAAAGCCAGCAGTTTGCAGGCAGCATGGGGAGCTTATAAAAAGAAGGAACCAAACGAGTGTCGCGGCTCGTAGCTAGGGTGCTGTTGTTGTGCTTGTGCATGCAAAGTGTAGGCAGGCGGGCACATGGAATAATTCCGTATCTTCGTGGGTAGGGATAGCTGTGCTATACCCCTTTTGTAATACCAATATAAAGAAAAAACGAAAAACAAAAGCAATCTAAGGAAAAATAAAAGGAGTAAATTGTTTTGCCGTCAGAACCCTTTTGGCTTTAAATGCCGAATAGAATATTGCTAATCGATGTTCTCATACCATCTGGACCCGGTTGGGGCCTCTCGTATATGTAGACATCATCATTCGGCAATAGATGAATCCAACGCCCATATCTTTTAATCGACTTACCTTCCATAGTAGACAAGCCAATAAATAAATAGTGCCGAACTTACTTTATGGACCGCTGGTCTTTGAGCCACATAGTCAGCGGAGAGAGCCCAAGGGATAAGGTAGGAGCAGCTCGGCCATTGCACAAACACACACACATAGAGAGAGAGAGAGAGAGAGCACCAACAATCCAATGCCACCTCTTAAGCAAGCCACCCAACCAAGAAGCCTCATTCGCATCTCACTCCCATTCCTTCCCAACTGAGAGCTAGCAAGGTCAAGCAAGAGTCACATTGCTTTCCATTCCACAACCAGACCACAAGAACAAAGCCAGGAGAATCACCAAGTTCATAGCCACACACAGAGAGGTAGTGAGGGAGAGGAAGCCAGGAGGAGAGGAGCTCAAGGAGTCAGGGAGACGAAGGAGAAAATGGCACAACCATGATAGCCTAGACCAATAGGAACCGTGAAGCAACCACCACCCTAGGCACCGCATCATCCAACCCTCGTCCAGCAACAAGGTGCCCCCATGAACCCTCCATTTCTAACTTTCTGCACCGAAAATCACAACATCATGGCCGAAGTAACCATTGGCAATGACAAGCCCTCATAGCAATACCATGTGCACCACCACCTCACGGTCATCCTTACAAGCCATCACATAGCAAAGGGGGAAAATGATGGCAAAGAGAGATATAGGGAGTATACTACCAATATGGTAGAAAATATGGGGCAATAACACTGCAGCATTACTGTTACTGTTATATAGGGAGTAGAGGAGAGGTATACCTCAGTGAAACCACAACAATGAATGGCTTCCCACCATCCGCATAGATACACCCAACTGCCACCCCGTGCTCCCTAGCACAGGGAATGCCTCGAGCCCCGCTGTAGCTAGTGAGGGCGCCGAACCTCAGCCGGTGGCAAGCCGTGGAGGCGCACTCAAAACCCCAACAGCGGCGACGCAAGAGAGAGAGAGAGAGAGAGAGAGAGAGAGAGAGAGAGGAGAGGAGAGGGTAAGGTGTGAGGGTAGAACTGAGTGTGTGGCCGGAGCTTCGGCCGAATTAGAAAAGGAAAGGGGAAGGGTCGGCCAGGTGAGAGAGAGAGAGAGAAGAGGGACCGGGTGAGAAAAAGAAGAGAAAGAGAAACAAGAGAAAAGAATAAAAGAAAGAAAAAAGAGGAAAGGAAAGGGAGAGAAAAGAAAGAAAGTAAGGAAAGAGATTAGGTGCGCGTAGATAAATTTTATTCGCGAACATAGATGACGCCATCTTTAAAATATGGTCGTTTGAGCACCAGGACAGGGGGAAAGTGTCCGCTGAAAGGAGGATTGTATGTGTTAGTTTTGCACGTAAGAACGATGCCATTCGTGTGCGCACACGTGTATTGCTAAGGTGTTTTGAAATTGGTTGATGCTTGTACAGGTGGAGGTCCTAGTTTGGAGCCGTCCACAAGGATAAATATACAAGTGTATAGTAGAGCGGTAGACAGTATTTGTTGTAAAATATGCGATGTTTATGTTATATAATGCTGCTTATTTGATGATGACAATGGCGATGGAGCAGGGTAAATAATGACGACGTATTTGTTGTATAGTAGAGCGGTAGACAGTATTTGTTGTAAATGATGACGTATGTTTATAGTAGAGCGGTAGACAGTATTTGTTGTAAATGATGACGTATGTTTATGACAATGGACATATGCATTTGCATTATGTGTACTCATATGATGAGAAAGATAATCCTATTTTGGTAGGCCTCTATAGAAGTGGAGAGATCTTCGTGCCGATGAGGACGGGCCGATGATGGGGTGAACATTGATGGATGTTTACTCACACTATACCGGTATATGCAATGAGATGAGTAAACAAGCATATAGAGTAGGATTGTATTGCACTAATGGATTGATGCTGATGAGACATGAGAATGATGATATGGTTATGTTTATGATTATATTGAAGCATGTGGGATAAGACATGGCTAGTTGATTGCTTATGTGTTTGGTAATGTTTATCGTTCTGTTATATGCTTGCTGAGTTTTTAGATTCACTCTTACTTATTTGTTGTTTTTTAGGTAAACATTGAAGCGATATGCATATTTATTTCATATACAAACAGGAACCCATAAACTACACCTTTAGTTAGCTTATCTAGATTTGATTGGCAAACTTGTATTTTTGCTACAATTTTCCAATCGCCTATTGGTGTCGGTGAGACTTAAATGGAGATGTTGCTGTTGTGATCTAGCAACAATGAATATAAATAACAGTGTTATCATGTTATCTAGTAGTAGTAATATTTTGAACTTAGAGATTGAGTCGAGATGTTACACCTTTTTTATGTCAGGAAGACAGGCAGGAATACTACTCATGGTCCCCGCGCGTGCGTGCATGAGCGCGCGCGAGAGCAAGCAAGCAAGCAAACAGGGCGGCGCCGATCCGGCGTAAAAAGGAAATGCAGAGGAGTAAAATTGCATGCGGTTTGAAACGAAGCTAAACTTTTCTTTGAGAACAAATTAAAGTTACTACAAACCAAAGTTTTTCTTGCCTACGAATTTTTTGAGTCAAACTTATACAAGTTTTAACCAATGGAGTTCAACGGTATAGTAAAAAAAATCGACTTATAACAGTAAATGTCTATCTAATTGCATGTGAACATCTTAAAGCTAACTTAATTACTGGTAAAATCGACTTATAGTTAGGAGAAAAATCAAACAGTTATACATGATATGTAACTAATCTAACCACGCAAATTGTGCAGGCCATCCGACTAGTTAATAGGATTTGACTGGACATATTTTAGGTTTTGCCACTATTTTGTGACTAGATTGCGTATAATTTTGTAGTAATATACCGTAAAGAGAAACTAATGGTGAAGATTCAATATTTTAGAGACACTGTCGGATCAAATGTCGCTTTATATAATACAAAACAGAGGAGTAACTAGTATATGAGAATAAAATAGATTGGGTTAGAAATTAAAACCCCTCTCCCATTGGTATACACACAGCTCCAGATTTTCAATTGGTAAACGCTAAACATTTCTCCTTTTGACTATGCTTGTGTTGGCGGTTTACACCCAGACGGCCACAAAGTTAGCGTGTGGGAATCTGATTAGGAAGGAGCCGGCACGCCACCTGAGCCCATCTTATCATGAGGTCAAGTAACCAACTCCTTTCCTTCCCCTTTACGGGCCGGCTTGCAACGAGCTTTCACCCCGTTGCTGCTCTGGGACCCATGCATGCATCTGCTTCTCGAGTAGATTTTACCTATCCGCGTTTGATTGTTAGTTTTCAGAACGTGCAGGGTAATGCTCTCAAGCGTAGATCAAGGAAAGAAGAGAAAGATGTTAGAAATTGGTCCATGTAAATAAGGTCTATTTCTTTAATTATAAAATATGCACGGTTTAGTACTATATTGCTAAGGAATTGTAGATGAGATCAATTTATAAGATGTAGCCCTTGCCACTCCTTGAATCATGTGATGCATGGATGGGGATGGCACGAGGAGGTATATACTGAAGTATGATGAGTAGCCTGTTGTTAGTAGTAAGTTTTGCATTAGTGGTTTATTGTATTTGTCTCGTAGTAAAATTTGGAATTAAAATATTGCCCACATTTACAATATTCCAGAAACCTTATTGTGAATTTTGTTGCAATATAGCAATAGTTAGTGCTTCTGATGCGATGAAATCTGAGAGGTTTTTTGGTCAGAGCTTTTATAGATGATAGACTAGAGCCAAGTTTTGGCTCATGTCTTTGGGGCTATGGTGAAACTAATGCGTTCTCCCATTAGTTCAAAACGGGGATAACCCATTAACCCCACCTAACACTAGGTTTTACTCACGCACGCTTCTCAAAGCGGCTTACATCTAATAACCCATCCGTCCTCCTATGCCTCACCATGACCTAGCTCTGAAGTCCTGCAACCCACACCAACAAGCAAACCATCATCAATTTGCACAATCAAAATGTATGCACCTAAACTACTGATTCTAATCCTAGAACCAAGCAATAAACTCATGCACACATTAGCAACAAACACCCTGATCAACCCTGATCAGAACACCAGTATTCCAATGAACAACCTCAGCACACTGACTGGTCTAATATGACTTACGAGTACTCAGATGCATAAGAAATGAGGTACTCGTAGCCCACGAGATACTACCAGCAGCCTACGACCACACAACAAACCATTACGACCACCACACATATCGCTACAACCATCGAGGACACAAGCTACGACTACCGCACAGATCGCTACGACTATCGATCACACAGGTCACAACTGATCGATACGACCACCGATCACACAGGCTATGACTTACCACAATAGATTGCTACAACTATCGATCACACATGGTCGTTCAGACACTGAAGCTTTAGACCACCCCGTGGTTGTTCTGCCAATCCGACCTACTGACCATCCAGTCGTAAACAGCGAACACTCCTGTTAGATGAACTCATAAACACAAAGTTGTCAGCCATACTAACTCGTAGACAGACAGAAAGCGATCTTTTGCAAAACCCCTGAAAACCAAACTCAACCTCCACACATGCTCTAATCCAAAAGTCAATTACTCATTAAAACCATGGGGTAACCTCGACATGGTCTCACATGTACTAACACGATTTACACATAGGATTTGGAGGTGTTGCTTCCAGGTCTAACAACAACCATGCGGGGTCTCTTCATAAGCTTCTTGAAGAGATCACCAAGCCAACTCTTCCAAGTTGTCTAGGTGTCAGTAACCATCAAGAGTAATAAGTTCATGACACTAGTGTGAAGGTCTTCAAGTGCCACAAAGATCAACCAAATGATGCTATGCACTTGAATGCCCTCAACAACCTCAAAATATGAAACTAATGTAGTAGAATTGAAGAGAGGGATGCGTGGGCTCAAAAGTATTCAATTGGGTGTCCAAAAGTGTGCCCTTGTTGTTGGTGGGGAAGTATTTATAGCCTCCACCGACCAGAGTGACCGTTGGGGATGAAATCCCTAAAATCAGGTGGAGCGGTACTACCACAATGAGGTGACTAGTACTACTGTGTCCACTGTTCAACAGCTACTTAATGCTCATGAAATGTGTTTAAACTAGTCATTAATACAAAAAAAATCAGTCGTACCGAACTCACATACTCCAGTCATATTGATTCTAGGGTAGTACCGCAATTAAGTTGCCATAGTAATGTTTTTCTAGAGAAGAGAAAGTCTCCCAAAATATACCTCTCTGAAAATAGGTACCGCTGGGGATGGAAAATGGTAAAGGATAATCTGTTTTATCCGATATTCATATCCAAGCAAAAGTGAATGTGGAAAGCAAAATCTGTATTAAAAAAATGTTCATATTAGTATTTGAGAATATTTATATTCGTATTCAAGAATAT
Organism: Dendrocalamus latiflorus; assembly: GCA_017311315.1. Taxonomy (NCBI): domain Eukaryota; kingdom Viridiplantae; phylum Streptophyta; class Magnoliopsida; order Poales; family Poaceae; genus Dendrocalamus; species Dendrocalamus latiflorus. The sequence goes on along the minus strand of CM029640.1, from coordinate 4,691,087 downwards.
TCTTATTTGTATTCAAGATTATTCGATCTGTTTCTATCCCTGGTGACCTCCTTGAGGATGATTGTAGAAAATAATTTTCACCCAAGTCCACAAAGCAAGAAGTGAAAATTACTTTGCATAATTTTCAACTCTGTGTGCTACACTGATAGTTTGTGTAGATGTGTAGTCATGTTATATAAATTTATTCTATCGAGATTTGTTACAAAAGTTTAAGGATATTTGTATTCGACCGAATTAAGTACATATTCGATTCGAATTCATATCCATTATGACATTCGATTCATATTCGTATTCGAGAATGTTTGAATTCATATTCGTATTCATTTTTAAAACATGAATTCGTATTTATTTTTAAAATATAGATTTGTATTCGTATTCGTGACTATTCGATTTGTATTCGACCCGTTTCCATCCCTAGCTACCACCAACTAAAGTGCAATCATACTGTAGATGCGGTAGTATCGGTCATATAATGCAATCATACCGTTGTGATACTATCGGTCAAGAACATCGATAGTGTCGTTTCAGTTGGAGTCTAAAACAATAGCTCTCTGAAAAAACGTATCGGTATTTAATACTCAGTAGTACCGATGCAACATTACTACCGTGGTTACAACATCGGTCATACCAATTTTCAAAAAAGTTCAGAGAGGGTTAACAAATTAAATACAAATACATGCATACACTAAGATTGATCAATGTGGCACAAGATTATCTTCAAACTACTAAACATGACCTTCTTAATAGTACGACGTCTAGCCTATCAATCCGATTTTAATCTAATATACACCAAAATTGATAAAATCTACAAAAGAGATCTTTAGACCATTTTATACCTTTTGGTATGAGTCTTACCTTAAGCTATGTTAACCCGAATTTTTTCTAATTTAGCCCTTTTTTGAAAAATATTCACATTTAGACCACTGGTAGTTTTAATTCCGTTTTTGGACCCAGAGCTCGGCGCCATGACCCACAGCGCCGAGGTAACACGTCTTGGCGCCGTGGACCACGGCGTCGAGGCGCCAGGCCCGCGCCAGCGGTGCGGCCTGCGTGGCGCTGACGTGGCAGGCACCTCGGCGCCGTGGATCGTGGCGCCGAGCTCGGCGCCGTGGATCTTGGCGCCGAGCTCGGGGCACATATCCAGGCGCCGAGCCGCCTGTTCATTTCGCGTCCCCGTCCTCAGCCCCCCGCCTCCCCTACCGCCACCGCCTCCCCGCCACCTCCCCGGGCCGCCAGCGCCTCCCCGGCCCGGCCGCCTCCCCGGGCCGCCACCACCGCCTCCCCGGGCCGCCAGCGCCTCCCCGGGCCGCCAGCGCCTCCCCGGCCCCCGCAAGCCTTCAAGGTGAATCTTTAGTATATCGTGAATTTTTTTCCACATGTGTTACACACTGTCGCTTAATGTTCACTCCATATCTATGGTACCTAGGAGAAGGCATAATGATTTTAGACTTTTGGTGTGATTAATACAATATCTTGATAAATATTGGTGGTTTTGTTTGACTCCAAAAAAAGACAATGTAGGCTGCATATTATCACGGAAAATCTCATGTGACTATATCTGGATCCTATTAGATATATAGATGTTTGAATGGGAAAGGGTTCATTTAGATACTTTATTAGATGATGCAATGTTCAGTTGTCTTTTGCTAATCTAGGGTCTGTCCCTTAGTGTTAAGGGATAGGGTTGTTGGGTTACATAAATAAGTGACAAAATAAAAAGAGCCAATTTTTTCCACTTGCCATAACAAGAACTAAAGAAGCAGATATATGACATAAAAAATTGAGAAGAGCCTTAAGGGTTTTCTACACTAAAATAAAAGAGTCTTTGCTTTCTTAAAATGCCATCACATTTATTCTTTAATAAAGTTTGCTTCATTCCAAATGACAAAAATCCATGGATGTCAATTTTGAACAAGTGAACTCTATAAGTATCTATTCATACCATGCACTGTCAATGCTTTACTATTTAGCCGTAGGGTTTGATTGCTTAAACAAGTATGCATGTGATTTATCCAAAATAGGAATAAAGGTATTAAGTTTGGTTTTTTGTATGAACTAGATGGACAACCTAGTCACCCTATATCATGGAGGCAGTGTGACAAGTGATGATTATGGAAATGTTCGATTTGTTGAAATGCAAAGGGTGCCTCTGATATTCAGTGATCGGCCGTCGTTTAGTGATTTGGTTGCTAGGGCCCGGGAGGAGCTACATTGTCATGGAAACGAGGAGAGCATCACAGTTGAGGGGTTACTTCACTTCGGTTCGAAAGACACAATTCTAAGGCGGTTGATCTTAATTGGTTGTGAGGATCAGTGGGACAAATATGTCAAATTAGTTATGAGGAATGAGTTCCAATGTTTGGACCTTGTTGTGCGGAAGATGTCCATTGATCCCACCCCTCATGGTTATTCACCAGAACTAGGTGTTCAGGCACCCTTTGACCCTCCGTTACCGGACCTTGCAGTGGATGTGGAAGAAGTGCATGAGGTGCCCGATGCTCAATCTGCCCCGAACGAGGTTCAGATTTCTCAACCAGTTCGAGTTGAATGTCGGACTGATGATGTCGTGCCGGCCCCTCAGGAGATCCCTTTGACCCAGAATCATCCCAGTAAGTGTCGAGCAACACTTTAGCCTTTTCCCGTCATTCCATTCTTTTGTCTCAATCCCATCGTTTTTGTGCTTATGATACAGGAGACATTCCTGATAATGTGGGTGTTCCTCCCGTTGCTCCATCTGGCAACGTTGAAGAAGTCTGCAGGGACTCCAACAGTGTGGATGTTCAAATTGTGGATGATCTGGAGCCTTACGAGATCGCAAGGGCCGTTGATTCTGATGATGACCGCCCTTTTGGAGAGCTAACCGAAAGTGATATTGAGATGATCAGGCGTTACTGCCCTGGCCGGGATCCATCAGTTCATGAATTCAGCGATCTTAGGCATTCCCATGAGGCTTATGCAGAAGGAAGGGATGACGAGTTGCTAGATGCTCCAGAGGCCGGGTCAAGCATGACAGTTGAGAAGGGTATGGTGTTTGAGGACTTGTCCGCATTGAAAAGGTGGCTGCAGGAGTATTCAGTGATTCGTAAAAGGTCATTCAAGGTGAGGCATTCTTATGTGGAGCGGAGGTACACAGTTGTGTGCGAGAAGGAAACATGTGAATGGAGGGTTTGTGCTAGGAAACAGAAGGACACGAGAAAGTTCAAGATCACAAGAATCGTTGGCCCACACACTTGTGCCGAAGCAAAGCTCAAACAGAAGCATCGGCAGTTGACCTCTACCATTATTGCCAAGTCACTGTGTCACATAGTAAAGGGAGAACCCAATATGAAGGTGAAGACACTTGCTGGGATTGTTAAGGAGAAATTTGGATACGAGATAAGGTATGGGAAAGCATGGAGGGCAAAGCAACGCATCTGGAAGATGATATATGGGGACTGGGAAGATGGGTACTTGCAGTTGGCAGCACTCTTCAATGCAATCAAAGCGGTTAATTCAGGCATGCATTATGAGTACGTCCCGAAACCAAACGAATGGACTCAAGATGGGATGCAGATATTCTTCCGTGCTTTCTGGTGCTTTGCCCAGTCCATCGAGGCCTTTCGGCATTGTCGTCCCGTCTTCTCCATTGACGGTACGTTTCTTCTTGGCAAGTACCAGGGCACACTTCTGATAGCCATTTCCTGTGACGCAGACAACGCGTTGGTTCCTTTGGCGTTTGCTTTGATTGAGAGGGAGAACAAAGACAGCTGGGGATGGTTCTTGCGGCTCGTTCGTAGGCACGTGGTTGGCCCTGGTAGGGAGGTTGGTGTCATATCTGATAGACACCAGGGCATACTTGCTGCCGTACAGGAGCAGATACCGGGGTATCCAGCTTTGCACCACCGTTGGTGCACTCGGCATATTGCAGAGAATCTACTCCGTAAGGATGGTACGAATGATAACTTTCATCTGTTCGAGGAGGTCGCTCGAATGCTTGAGGTCAAGTTCTTCCAGGAGAAGTTGGAGCAGCTTAATACTGCAACAAACGCAGAAGGTAGACAGTGGTTGACGGGATTGATGAGAGATGTCGGCAAATGGACAAGGGCTCATGACGATGGTGGCAGGAGGTACGAGTTTCAAACAAGCAACATGGCCGAATCCTTCAATAGTTTGCTTAGGGGTATACGTGGTATGCCCGTCAATGCTATCGTATCCTTCACCTTTTACAAGCTTGTTGCCTGGTTCAACGAAAGACACGCACATGCAATGGCGCTACAGAGTAAACAAGAGAGATGGGCGCCAAAACCGAAGCGCCACCTTGAAAGGGCAAAGGCGAGGGCTGAGGCACATGAGGTACATTGTTTTGACAACACCACGGGCACTTACGAGGTTGTAGAAAGGGGTGGTACAACGACCGATGGAGAGCTCCGGCCGATGAGGAGGCATAAGGTTGTCCTTATTGATTTCTCATGCACATGTGGTAAACCGAGGCAGTACCACTTTTCGTATTCTCATTATGTGGCAGCAGCAAGGCATCGCAACTTTGACTACGAGAGCAGTGTTGACAACCTTGTGCTTACGTGGTCTCCTCGTTTCGAGCCTTACCGGGATGAGGGAGAGTGGCCACCATACACCGGGCCCAAATACATTGCGGATCCGGGTAGCCGTTGGAACAAACGTGGAACCAGGAAGAGGACGAGACACAAGATGGTTATGGATCAGCTTCCAGGAAGAACGAGGCGAGGGAGAGCAACCCCCTTTCTTACTGACCCCTTTCTTACTAACGGCCGTAGGTTCTTCAAGTGTCCAGACCTGGATGACGACTTCGTGGTAACGACGACAACTAAATCATTTGTTTCTCGTTATCGTTTTTCAACTTGATCCATGACATCTACCACACCACACATAGGCTTGCACGTTCATCGAATGGGTGGATCGGGTGTCGCCGGCATGGCCAAATAACCGGGCAGTGGAGTTGGAAAACAAAGGACAATACTTTGTCAAGATGACTCAGGCTCGCGAGGTGGAACGACAGATGCGGCTTGAGCAAGAGCGCCGCGTGAGGGTGGACCAAATCCGTCTGAAGGGCAAGGAGGATGAGCTGCAAAGGAGGCGGGAGCAGTTAAGTCTGCGTGAAGCATCCATCAAGCGTCAGGAGGAAGAGCTTCAAGCTCGTGAGGCAGCTCTCAAGACCAAGAGTGACAGGAAGAATGATGCAGCGGAGCCATCCTCAGGGCCCAATAAAAAGGGGAAACAACCACGCTACACCCAGTAGAATAGACCCACGCTATTTACGGTCTATGTAATCCTATTATTATGCACTGTATTGTGTTTGCCTAGCTGTATCGACTGCACTTGAGACTACCGGTATGATGGTATTGCGTATCGGTGCTTCACAAAACTACAATTTAATAGAGTGCATAATGTTGCCCACCCATGCTTGCTCCAAAGAATGTCTGCATAATGGATTAGTTTGCATATAGAAAAGAACAGGGAAATCATGCCTACTCAGTTCAAAATTGTAAATCATTACATGGAAAATTCACATTTTCAAGCACATAAATGTCTGCAAAAGAACAACAAGACATTAAACTATATCCTCAACTTCGCAGATTATACCATGTGATTTGAGGTAGCGACATAATTACTTATGGGCAATATAATGGAAAAGTCTAAGGCACATAGGTTCTTACCTTGCCCCATTTTAGCTCTTTTGAATTCCATGAATAAGCAACACCATTATCCCCTTCTCTAACAATTAGTGTTTGACCATTGGAGTTCCCTGCTTAGGAAAAATGTTACAAACATTATTACGTTACTAGCACCCGAAATTTTCAGATTGAATACGACATCATCAAAAAATGTAGCAGGAAACAAAAATTGTGTTTCACACAGTTCATCAATTTTCTGAATGTTTGCAAAAGCTACGGATTATTTTGAAGGCGCCGAGCAGGAGCGCCACTGGTCACGGCGGCTGCTCTGAATTTTCACAGCTCGGCGCCACGACCCACGGCGCCGAGCTCTGGGTCCAAAAACGGAATTAAAACTACTAGGGGTCTAAATGTGAATATTTTTCAAAAAAAAAGGGCTAAAATAGAAAAAAAAATTCGGCTATGTTAACATGCCTTTTCTATGATATCTTCTAAATTGGGGCTAAATCTTTTAATCATATTAACAAACACATTAGTTCATTAACTATAGTTATTGTTAATTATCAAAATTATTTTTAAAGATCAAGATGCTTTATTTTTTAAGAGCGGTCGTTGAGCCTCGATTAATTCTCTATAGGAGACGCGTCTATGTGTAAGTACGAGCGCATGGTATGAGTGGGATACGCGGGGTTGTGTGCCGTCTCTACCCTGAAAAAAGAAAGTATTACCAGCTTGTAGCCGTCTTCGCTGCGGAAACGGACAATTTGCCACGCGTGGAAACAAGACGAGGACTAAGAAGGGAGGGCCGGGTCAGGTCTCGAGTGGGGCAACAACCTCTCGGCTAGCGGCCAAACCGTACGTGCGTCACTGCTGGGCCCACCACGAATTGGACCCATGCGGCAGCACCAGCACGGCCGTGCATGCATCCGTCCATCCACAGCCGCAAAGCCTAGCTAGCGCTCAAGGAGGGAGTAATTGATTTGTCATGCAGAGTTCTATCATATGTATGGATCAAAAAGACACTAAATTAAAAAAACTAATATTTTTAGACTATATGTATCTCTATTAAATATTATACTATAAATACTTATCCACTTTTTCAATATTAAATAAGAGGTATAACCACTCATCATTTTTTTAGTATTAGATGAGAGGTACAGGGTGAAAATTAACAGTAACTGTACTTTTATTTATGTTGTGGGCAATGCTTTTTAGGAATGTAGATTTGTATTTCTTGAAAAAAAAAAGGAGTACTTAGCGTTGGCACCCAGCTCAGCATTTTGCCACGGGAAATATACGGAGAGGCCAACTTTGACCTTCTTGCTTCGCGAGGCGGCGTAAATAATGGCTGCATATGTGTGTCGCTCTGTACCGAGGGTGTATCACGGCACGCCAGATGACAAGCATCTCATCGCCAGTCATTTCGTATAAATGTGGTCCAAGACCCAGCTAAAGTGTGACTGCACGGTTGCACCAGTGCACTATTGCCAGCTTAGAAGAGAAGAAAAAAATAATAAGCTCCTCGCAAGAGCTCGCGCCCATGGGCGCGGATGCGGCGGCAACGGCGAGCGCGGGCCCGCCCCACCTCCTCATCATCTGTTTCCCCGGTCAGGGCCATGTTAATCCCATGCTCCGCCTCGCCAAGCGCATCGCAGCCAAGGGCCTCCTCGTCACCTTCTCCTCCACCTCGGACGTCGGAGATAAGCTCACGGCCTCTTCGGGGGTGGCAGCTGCCGGCGATGGCTTGCCCCTCGGCCGCGGACGGATCAGGTTCGAGTTCTTGGAGGACCATTTCGACGGGAAGGATCTCGACGACCTGATGAGGCACCTCGAGACGACCGGGCCTCCGGCGCTCGCGGAGCTGCTCAGGCGCCAGGAGGAGGCGGGGCGGCCGGTGGCGTGCGTCGTCGGGAACCCGTTCATCCCGTGGGCGATCGACGTCGCCGCCGATGCTGGCATCCCTTCGGCGGTGCTGTGGGTGCAGTCGTGTGCGGTGTTCTCGCTCTACTACCACCACGTTCACGGCCTCGTGGAGTTCCCGCCAGAGGAAGACCTCAACGCGCGGGTTACGCTCCCGGGGCTCCCGGCGATGTCCGTCGCCGACGTGCCATCGTTCCTGCTTCCGTCCAACCCGTACAAGCTGCTCACCGAGGCGATACTGAACCAGTTCCGCACCATCGACAAGGCGTCCTGGGTGTTCGTCAACTCCTTCTCCGAGCTCGAGCGCGACGTGGTCGCCGCGCTCCCTGGCATCACGCCTCCGCCGCCGCCGCTCATCCCTGTGGGCCCTCTCGTCGAGCTCGAGGGGCAGGAGGACGACACCGCGGTGCGCGGCGACATGATCAAGGCGGCGGACGACTGCGTGGGGTGGCTGGACGCGCAGGCGCCGCGCTCCGTCGTGTACGCGTCGCTCGGCAGCGTCGTGGAGCTGTCCGCCGAGGAGGTGGCCGAGATGGCTCACGGGCTCGCGTCCACCGGCCGGCCTTTCCTGTGGGTCGTGCGGCCGGACAGCAGCGCGCTGCTCCCGGAGGGGTTCCTGGACGACGTCGCCGGCCGTGGCGTGGTGGTGCCGTGGAGCCCGCAGGACCGCGTGCTCGCACACCCGTCCACCACGTGCTTCCTCACGCACTGCGGGTGGAACTCCACGCTCGAGACGCTCGCCGCCGGCGTGCCTGTGGTGGCCTTCCCGCAGTGGGGCGACCAATGCACGGACGCCAAGTACCTGGTCGAGGAGTTCAAGATGGGCGTGCGCATCCGCGCGCCGCTGCGGCGGGACGCCTTGCGCGACGCCGTTGACGCCGTCGTGGCGGGGCCCGAGGCAACATCCATGCTCGCCAACGCCAGGGCGTGGAGCGCGGCGGCGCGGGCGGCCGTGGCGCCCGGCGGGTCGTCGGACCGCCACGTGCAGGCGTTCGTGGACGAGGTGTTGGCGCGAGCGTGTGGCGCGCAAGCAAGATAAGGACCGCGCGGCTGGGGAGCAGTTAGGTTTCAATTAATTTTTACTCCGCGTAAAAGTAAGGACTATTAAGCGGCGAAACAAATGTGTTACTCCTTTTCTAGTGGTAAAGCATGGTGGTGTTGCTAGTTGGTAAAGAACAAATAATTACCAGGGGTTATCCTTTTCGCAGTACAAAATTTTGTTTCGTCCTCCTTGTTACGTCTCCGATGTCATTCATGGAGAGACGAACAGGTTACATCTGTCAACTGTAACCAGCCGCACAAATGTCAAAACCAAGTGAGTAAAGAAACTTTGTTGTTTTGTGTGGGAAATAATCACACCTCTGACATCACTTCCCACGCAAATACGTACAGGGGTGGATATCCAGCTAGTGCTAGTGCTGGTCGTTTGTAGTTTTTTTTTCCTCTAAAATTGGTATAGTTTGATTTAATATTATTTTATATATAATTTAAAAGTATTTTTAGAAATAAACTAACGAGGTTTGCCAAACTAAGTTAAAGCAAAATTTAAATTTATTTGAAATCAATTAATTTTAATATTTAACTAATTAATAAATATAATTAAAGTAATTTTAAATTGAGTCAACGCTCTCTACTGATAAGTTTTTTGCCGCCCTGTACATAATATATTGTTTTTTTAACAATAGGTACATATTATATTGTTGGCATTGAATAGTTAAGTGAAGAGTAGAACATTTTTTTTCATACTACTGCTGGTACAGAGCAGGAGAAATAATTGGGTTGTAAGATGGTTATCAGATATTCAGAACAAGGTAGTACTACTAGTCGTCGTTTATTGGTGCCCAATCATGGGGTAATTACAAAGTTGAGTTGAAATGGACATGTTAGCAAGCAGCCAATAAGAAGCAAACGAAACGAGTCTTGTATTTCCGTTTCGTCGTATCACGGTGACTGCCGCATTGCACCGATCGGTGTTAATGGATCGATCGCGAAGATACCGACATATCTCATCGATCGGGCAGGTCTGTCAGTCTTATCACGGTGATGGAGTACTTAACTACAGTTACTAGTATAGTGTCCGTGCTAACGCTACGGTAAAATACAAAACAAGATAAAATTTGTAAAAAATAAAACGAACAATCAGTTTCATTAAGATTCACATCTCATATATCGTATAACCAAATATTTTTGTCACAAAATGAATGTCACATAAATACGTGATCGGTTGGAACCACCCAACACGCAATGCTCAAATCTCATATTGCGAAATCCGACAGTTACTGCAACGCAAAGGATCATGAGCAGCCAGTTGATCTCAGGGATGTAAATCTGGCCATGAATTTTCTCAGATGTGTGCACGACTTTCACTCTAGGGAAGCAACTCAGGGACTGGCTCTGGTTGATGATGGAGAATGTTCCACTGATGATTGCTTGGCTTCCAACCACCGACGCCAAAATCGCCAGCACAAGCACAGGCCACCTTACACACACTGCATTTTTGCAAAAACGCTGCAACTTTAGTGACTACTCAAATGGTAAAAGCAAGCTGCAAAATCAAGGATCAGACTTAAGATTTGTCCAAACAAAATAATGAATGAAACAGATGTAAGATAGGAACTGAAATGCAGGATCAGTGCATTACCTGTATTGCACTGTAGGAGAAGTGGCCAAGATCTGCAAACATTGCTTCAGATCCTGCAATGCCAAACATTTCAGACTGTTAACTTCATCCAATAATTCCCATCTCACAACTGTTGGAAAGGTAAGGAATGAACTTGATCTCAAGAGAGGCATATTGTACTTTACCTGTCATGCAAAGCAAGATTCCTCCCAGGGACATCCAACCAGACTTCCTAGTCTTCTTCAAGAATTTGAGCATGTAATAATAAGGATTAAGAGCCTGGTAAACTCGAGGGTTCCAGTGGATGATATTATACAAGCCAAGTGCACTCATGCAGAATAGCCAGGCTAAAATTATCGGAGCAAAGAGAAATCCAACACGATGGGTACCGTAATGCTGGAGAGCAAACAGAAACACTAATATGACACATGTTATCGGAATGACGGCATCTGCATTAGAAAAAAACAGAATTGAGCATGGCAGGGGTCAGGACAAGTAAAATGTGTAGGTAACAGCTGATGGATAACTAATGTAGTCATATGGTTAACACCAGTATTTTACCATTTGACAGTTCCATTCTTCTCTCTTTCATATTCAGTTTATGCAGAAATTCCTAAATTCAGACATGCAAGTCATTATATAGCCCTGCTAGAGAAGTGGTAAGTGGGACCTATAGTTAACTGATTGTAGGAATGGTATTGTAATCTTGGAACCAGATACTCTAATCATGTAAATTTTTTTGTCATGATCCAATTATTTAGCAGTTTGCAAAGTCTGTTTTGGGGGTTATTCTTGTGTTATATCTAAATGATCTCACCAAAAAAGAGCTGCCCAAAGCTTAGCTACTTTGCTAAGCCTATTGGTAATTTGGCATCATGATGAAGTAGTATATGAACCACCAGTAACTCGTAAGTGTGTGCTTGTGGTCAGTATTCGGTAGTCGTCTCATCAGCTGCATGCAACACATGGAAAAACTTTAAACAGAAAATTACACTTGAAAACTTACATTCATGCTGATCCCTCGATAAGGATAGCTCAAGCCCTGAAACAGCTGAGAACACTGCAACAGAGAAAATGAACAACACAAAGCCAATTGTAAGTAACTGATCCTCAACTTTTGAAGAACAACATGTCAAAGCTAAATAAACCGTAGACTGAAGATACCGGATATCGCCGGCGTGAGGACGCCGTCCCCAATCACCATGCAGGTTCCAATCATCACCATGATCAGCAGGGCGGTCTGAAGGTTCTTGTGCTTCTCAAGCCACTCCTTGATGCGAGACTTGCTGGTAACTTCAGGCGGGCACTCCAGCTTGTACGTCGATAGCTCCTCATCGGCAACCTGCCTATTTGGGAGAAGGCTCACATTGGCGTGCCTGCAGATCAGAGAGTACAGGGCAAATGTCCCTCCTGCCAAATCCAAACTTGTGATCAATTCGGTGATATCAACTCGTTTACATTAAGGAGTTTAAAATGTCTTCAGATGTCATCAAGATCCATCCCATTACCATATAAGAAACATAAAACAAAAATATACGAAGTTGCGCTCCAATGATATCCCAATATTAACACATCCAATTAGTTTTTCATAGAAACTTTGGCAACAATATACAAGTAGTGTGCCTGTGCTAACGCTACGGTAAAATACAAAATAAGATAAAATTTGTAAAAAATAAAACGAACAATCAGATTCATTAAGATTCACGTCTCATATATTGTATAACCAAATAAACTCTTGAAACGTAGTACTCAAGCAGTAAATGCAGGTTACCATTGCAGTCAAGTCACAGAGCTAGTGCAGGTGAAAGTACAATTTCAATAATGTATCATATTTAGATTATACAATACCTTGTAAGAAACGGAAGCTTATTTTTCACTTTTTCCAATTCAATGAAGCATAGGTTGCACCGCTCCCGCCTAAGATGAACAAACAAGTAAAATCACATTACATAATCTAGCAATGGCATATTAGGAGAGCAGTTGACTGAACCAATACCTTTGCTCTGCTTGAAGATCTACACCCATAGAAGATGGACCAGCTGATACTGTTGAATGTATTACTGGCCCAAAAGTTCTGACAAATTTCACCAACAATTCTAATGAAACGCCTAGATGCCTGCATAGATTTAATTCATGAGAAATAATGTGGATTGTAATGTAATAAATAAATAAATGGATGACAAGTAAGACGACATGGCACTTGGCATGGCACAACACATATATTAATCAATCAAAACTTTGGTGCTAATAATGATCATTTCTACATAATCCCAGAATGCAATCATAATCACTCACAAAAGCAGCGGTGAGAAGTTACCTGTCGGTTTTACTCTCCAGAAGGTCGGTGAGGACAGGAAGGATGCTGCAGCTCTCCCTTATTTACAGAGCCGGTGATGTTAAGCTCGTTAGTGGTCGAACGGGAACTCATTGTCATCTTCTCTCACCTTGAACGGCTCCGGATTGCGACTGGAACAGTACAGATTCCACATTTTGTAGTAAGCCCTTTCAAGATTGCGTACCTGAAAAAAATTGCATGCATGGTCGATCAGGATCCAAGACACCCATCAAGACAAGCAATGTTGCTGGGGCAATGTTTCAGCAGCGGCTTACCCATCGAGCCGTATCAAATAATGGACAGGTCATACGGACTTCCTTGAGCTTATTAGTTAGTGCTTGAAGCTTTGCAGGATTTGTTGCTAGTGCCACTGCCCTATCTTCATAGTCTTTCATACTAATAGAACCAAAAGGAAAAGGAAGGTTAGTCTTCAGTCTAATCACAGTTTATCAATTGATTTTAATCTATATACTTACCTCCTAACAATCATCTCTTCCCCTAGCCCGGTGGCTAGGCAGAGGGAACCAACTACTCTGGTTGCCATTTTCTCTAGTGGAAGGGTGATCATTGGCAAGCCAGCCCACAGTATGTCAGTGCCAGTTGTGTGCGCATTGCAGAGGGGCCTATAATCCAGAAAATTCACACGAGGACATAGAACAAGTATTAATATGAAGTGTTGTGCTTATGAATTGAAAGAAAAAAATGGTCATAGAACTGCATACGTGTCCAGAAAAAGGTCTGCCAATGCACTGCGTCGTATATGCTCATTCTTCATGGCAACGTCTATGAATATGATCTGGTCTGGTCTGACTCCTCTGGCAGCAGCATCTGTATAAAGTAGTTTTTTGTGGCATCGTAAATATCAAAACACATGCAGTCCTATGCTTCTCTTTTTTAGGTGGAATTAGCAGTAAAGTAAAAAAAAGGAGTCTCTTAGTCTACTTACGTGCTCTTACTCTAGTTTCACCAGCTGCTGGGAATCTCAAGAGCCATAATGCACTGTTTGGGACACGTTTGAGAATGTTGCACCTTAAGTAAAGCGGTAAAGATTAGCCACATACCAATAAAAGCTCCAATGTGAATCATAAACAGAAAGAATATTTGCCAGACTTGCAAAAATAATAACAGGAACATGTAGATAGTGAACACTTACCATGTATCAAATATTTCTGGATCCATCTTGTAAAGCTGATTAAAGCATGCGAAGATGAACCTATCCTCAGGTAACCCATAATCTGATCTTTTATGCGGGCATACAGGATTAAGACAATCACGATTTTTCTGGCACAGTGATCAGAGTTAGAAAATCCAGAAACCATATGAATGAAAAGGGGAAAAGAGCGTAACAAGTCATGAATATGAACCTGCTTGTAGTCGTTGACAAAATAACAATGAGGCAGATGGACGAGCTTTTCAGAATATATATGTGCATAGCAAGATGGAGAAACAAACTGCAGGATCATTTATAAGAAACCAAATTAATTTAAAAACACCTAAAGCCAATAAATTAGTAGGCCTAGAATCTCCAATGTAATCATACCTCATCTGTAACCAAGTAGTCTATGTATGCAGCACCCGTTGTGCCTGGGAATCCCATGTATGAAACCTAGATAGGTGCTGGTTGCAACGCAAAAATCTCATTCCTGGCACCCTGTTTAAATCATAAGTACAGATTTAGGTGGTAAATAGAAACCCTAAAGACACCTGGTAGGAGTTGAAGGTTGGATCACACAAACAAACCAAATGATTGCATACTACATTTCAAAATTATTACAAAAAGATGATTACACTTCATGTCCCAACGTTGACAATTTCATAGCAAAGCCATCTAGTTCTATATGATGCCAATTATATCACAGGAGTTTCAGGTAATTTGCTACCACAATCCTCAAAATAAAATGATGTGAATGCATTTGCACAGAGAACCAACACATCCACTACAGCAGCCTCCACTGCCGCCATCACATTCTTCACGATCTCCTCTCCCTCCATGTCCAGCCTCCCCACCTTAATCCCAGAGAAGGTCCCCGATCGCAGGTACAGAAACGTCGAGTTCAGCACCTTTCGGACCTGCTCCGGCCACCCAGCGCGGGTGAAGTCAACGACGACCGGAGCCTTCTTGGTTGAGTAGAACGCCTTCCCGAGGACGCGGGGGAGCAGCGGGAGGACGGTGCGGTCGGCGAGAAAGAGGTCATGGGAGGCGGCGAGGCGGCGGCGCGACTCGTACGGACGGTAGTCGGTGCGCAGGGTGGAGAGGGGGATGACCTCGGAGACGGGGAGGTGGAGGGACTTGGATGCATCGAGGAGGGCCGAGGTTGCCTGGGAGCGGGAGTTGGGGCGGTCGTCGGAGATGACGCAGATGGAGGCGGAAGCGTGGGCGAGGACGGGGTGGGGGAGCGGGAGGAGGTGTGGCTTGGTGGTGGGCGAGGCGGGGACCCGGCGGAGGGAGAGCTGGAGGAGCACGAGGTCGTCGCGCTCGTCAGTGAGGAGGTTGGGGGCGCCTCCGCGGCGCGCGCGCGCATCCACTTGGTCAGGGAGGCTACAGCGTCGGCCACCGTCGCGCTGAGCACCTCGTGCGGCTGCGGCGACATGGCGGCGGCGGCGGCGGGGGAGGAGAGGAGAGAGGGGTTTAGGGTTTGATGTGCCGGGGGATGGGCGTGGGTGAGGCAGGTTGTGCGGCGATCTGGGGCGGAGCGCAGGGGGAAGGGAGAGGAGGGGTACTGCAGATCCATTGAAGGATGATCGTCGGATATGGTTGAGTAAGGAGAGAGAATGGAGGAGAGTTAATCTGGTGCGCACGTTTTTATGATGGTGTATTTCTGGGTGCATATTGTGGTGTGGACGTAGTTAAGGTCATGACTGTAGAGCAGGTAATTGTTGGTTGGATGTAGAATAATTTTAACTGGTGGATTATAGGGGTAGAGATGACGAGTTATTGAGCGTTTTTCTTCTTCTTCTGCGGCCGATAGGTTATGATTACAGCTAATGCTTTTGGCTTAACGCTTAGCGACGGGCGATATGGTCACCTTTTCGCCTAATTCGTTACCAGCATAACTACGATATATACGTATGACAACTTGGTGAATACATAAGCCGAATCTCGTTAGGCTCGATGCTACCCTCCATCGGCGCCGGTAACCTTCCTCCCCTCACCGGGAATGAGGCTTCCCTATCCCCTCTCCCTATTCCCTCAATCTAAACCACTTAAATCTCATCCAATGGTTAATTTTTTTTATATTTTCACTATTTTCCCATCCATCATAAATAATAAAAAATACAGGAAAAAATAAAATTTGTTTTTTTATTATAATTTTTTTACAGAAATTATAATTTTTTTCTGTAAAAAAATATAATTAAAAATAAATTTTATTTTTTCTGTATTTTTTATTATTTATGATGGATGGGCAATTGGTGAAAAAACTAGCCATTGGATGAAATGTGAGTGGTTTAGATTGAGGGAATAGGGAGGGGAATAGGGAGAGGGGGATAGGGAAGCCCCATTCCCTCACCGGAGGGCTTCGTTGAGACTCATGACAGCTCAGGCTGCAGCTACGGCCTGTGGCCTATGGATTCGTCGGCCTATCGGGGATTTAGGGCTGCGGACTAGTAGTGGTAAATATTCTACTCTTCTCTTCTCTCATTGCTTCTTTTGCATATACTTAGTACTCAGATGCTCGTGTTGATAATTTGATGTTGTATAGTAATTTAGTTATAATTTTTTTAGTAGATTTGTAATAATAGAGAAACAATTTTTTGCGTAACTATTCTATAAGTAATTCAGATAGTACTTTTATAAGCAACACGAGTACAACTCAACCAATGATACTTCGACTAGAATTTAACTCTAATAAAATTATTGCTCATATGGTGTATCGCACGTCAATAGAAGATTATGCTAATAAAATATTTTTTATCATTTGCTTCTCTTCTATTCAATATGAATTAGATTGTAAAAAATATAAGACTGTTTATCTTCATTTAATTTAGGTGGTGATCGGTTCGGCTGAAAAGCTCGTGGCTTATGGCTGAAAACACTGTAGCTGGCTGAAAAAAGCACTGTAGCTGACAGAGGCTTATTTAGCATAATTAAATTTAAAAAAAATAAAAAAATATGTTAGCCCATTACGTATAATACAAACAAATACGGGAAAAAAGAACCGGCAAAAAAGCTCAACAAAAAGCCAAAAGTTCAGAAAAAGACGAAACTTATGAATAGTGAAAAATAAACCAGAAGTCAGAAGCCGAAGCCGAGTTGATCAGGGCTTTTAGTACTACGAGTCAACTCTTCATTTTTACTATGCTTGGCCACTAGTACCACCTAAACTGGCTAATAGCGCACGGACGACAGTGACTACTATTTTATGTACCAAACATATTTATTTTCCTGTACATACTTTTTTCGATTACAATAGAGACATACATCGTATCACATACGCACACCATACTTTTTTATTATAAAGAAGATACATGCACATACCCCACCACATACGCACATATGTGCGTGCGCCCTCTTAGTACATATCTAGACAGATAAAGATTAGAAATAAATCTACGATATCACAAAATTCTTACTGAAATGTACCCATGTATGCATCCCTATATATATGACGTGATGGTACAGTTATAGTACATACTATGGCCCATTCAAAAGTGATATGGTTTTTGCTGTGGTTTTTTGGTTTTGGTTGAAATAACACTGCAATACTGTTAGTTTTCTACTTTTCTATGATATACTTAATTAAAGAAAATAAATAAAAAAATTAAAAATATCGTTATATCTCTACAGATAATACAAAGAAAAAAGAGAAAAAAAGTAACACGCTTCAAACAGATTTTAGTTCGAAAGCTAAAAGTTAAAATGCCCTATGTACGGCGTGCACGGACTATTCGTTCCTGGTTCAGATAAAATATTTTTATACGTAATGGGTTAACATATTTTTTATATTTTTTAATTTTTTAATTTAATTATGCTAAATAAGTTTCTGTCAGTTACAGTGCTTTTTCAACCAGCTACAGTACTATCAGCCATAAGCCAAAAAAAAAAGTCCTAACTGATCACTTATAAATCACCATCGATCGAGCCTGTTCCTTTGCAACAGGTACGTACAGCTCAGATCTCATCTCGCGCTTTCTAACACGTCGCGGTACTAACCGGGATGGTTACTTCCTCCCATACCAAACATGACTCGTGTGGATGCAGACGTGAGTGCAGGACGCACGCAAGCGCGCTTTCGTGGCAATTTTACGATGATGTTGATTTATTTCTGACTTCTTTTTTTCTATACGTGTACTAAAAGAACACTCACGTGTCAAAATTTTGCACCGAGGCATGTTGATAGTGCGTAATTCACATCAATGCCTTCTTGTTGCTCGAACTCAAGCATTAGAATAGTTCTCAGATATAGAAGATCCACCGTGTTTTTCTTTTGTTAGCACTGGTATCTTACCTATATAATGACTGCTGTTTCTGCTAGATGTAATCAGATTTTAGTGTTGAAAAATTCTTTAATAGCTCTTCCAGCTATGAGTAGGCTGTCAAAATTTTGCATTGAGGCATGTTGATAGTGTGTAATACACAACAATGCCTTGTTGGTACTGCTTCTATGCTCTGCACAAATCTTCGAATAGTGTTGTTAGTATAGTTGACCATTGGGTGGCTGAAAATCATTCAAATATCTTCAGCATGTAAATTATTAGTTGAGATGAGACACCTAGCTCTGTAATCTGAAACATACTGCATACCATGTCGATATGGTATATGTACTAGACTTGGTTTCTTTAACCAAGGAGGACTTGGGATCATTGACCTCCAAGTCCAGAATAAATGTCTATTAAGCAAGTGGATTATAAATTTGCTTAATGAAGAAGGAACTTGGCAAACCTTGCTTA
Source organism: Dendrocalamus latiflorus (assembly GCA_017311315.1). NCBI lineage: Eukaryota > Viridiplantae > Streptophyta > Magnoliopsida > Poales > Poaceae > Dendrocalamus > Dendrocalamus latiflorus. The sequence continues at coordinate 4,672,693 of CM029640.1, read as the reverse complement.
GAAACAAGTATCTAAGCTCAAAATCTCTTCCACAAGTCCACATCAAAACCAATGATTCTCATTTCTGTAAGGGTCTGATCAAAATAAAAGATCAGGTTTTGGCTTGTGGTTCCTTCAAAATTAATGATGGATCACAAACAATATTTTGGGAAGATACATGGGTAGGCAACCGCCCATTCAAAGACCTTTATCCCACACTGTATAATATTACAAATCGGCCGCATGATACAGTGGCCAATATTATGAGATCAATACCACTAAATATTTCTTTTCGGAGAGCTCTGGTGGGGGATAAACTCGATGAATGGGAAGATTTAGTAGCCAAGATCACTCATATCAATTTAACTGATGAGAGAGATTTGTTTATTTGGAGCTTAATAACAATGGTCAATTTACGGTCCATTCTATGTATCTTCACATGATAAATCAGAATACGCCCTTCTCTCATAAATTGATTTGGAAGTTAAAAATTCCTCTAAAAATCAAGATTTTCCTTTGGTATCTCCAGTGGGGGGTAATTTTAACAAAGGACAATCTAATTAAGAGGAATTGGAAAGGCAGTCAAAAGTGTTGTTTTTGTAATTGTAACGAAACCATTAAACATCTTTTCTTTGATTGTCATCATGCCAAGACAATCTGGAGGATTGTCTATATAGCTACTGGGTTAACACCTCCCAGCTCTGTATCCCACATGTTAGGGAGTTGGCTATCAAATTTCAATTTAAAAGACAAGAAATATATTTTGGTTGGGGTAGCCGCTTTATGTTGGGCAATTTGGAGATATCGTAATGATCTAATATTTGCAAATTGCAAATATACGTCTTTTATGCAGGCTATTTTCAGGGGAACATACTGGCTGCGGTTTTGGGCACTGCTGCAGCGTGATGATGAAACAAAGGAGTCTTTCCAGCTAGCGAGCAGAAAACTAGAGACCACTGCGTTGGAGCTGTTTGCTTCCCATGGATGGAAATTTAATAATAGACTTTGTCATGCATAATTTTTGCATTCATTGTTTCCCTAATTCATCAGCAATGGTGCTGAAACTTTGTAATAATGTAAATGCTGTGTGCGGAAACGCAGAAGCGGGAAGTCTTATTTCTTCCATTTTCTAAAAAAAATACAATTGCTATGTACTGAGATAGATATAGTCATTTTTTCAGAGCTAGTGATAAATTATTTACCCCCCCCCCCCCCCCCCCCCGCGGGGGAAAAACCTTGAACTTCCTAGTGGCTCTGTTATTGATGGGCAAGTGAACCTTTGCAACCTGCCGAATACAACTCATGCTTGTAATTTGTGTGCCGAATAGTCCATGCATTTTTCTGGAGAACAATTTCCTAGTTTGATCAAGAAGTTGATACCGGTTGGCACATGAATTTGACCAATAAAACTCGTGCTTCATACATGAAGTTGGCAGTAAAGATTGTAATGACCTGAATTTTTCAAAAATTTGAAGTTTAATTGAATTTTTAAATTCTATTGCAAATTTGAGTTTTTGAACCTAATATACACTAATCTTCAGGCAAATTTTCACCAATCTTGATGCCATCTCCCTCCATCCAGCTGTCCTCGCGCGTCTACTGTGCATCCGCCGAAAATATCCACCGCCGCCTCCACCTCCCGTCCGCTCTCGTGTCTTCCTCTCCCCTGCCACCTTGCCAGTCGCCACCTCACCCTTCGGGAGCCCTCCCCGCCAGCTATGGCCCCAGCTGCCCCTTCCCGAACCGTCTTCCCCGTGAGTCACAGCCGCCGCCATGGCCTCTCCTTGCGCCAAGCCGCCTCCAAGCTCATAGGAAAGCCAATGACCCCTCCGACCTCCTCCTGACACACCAGTGAAGCTCCCCATCCACCTAATTCATTTCCGGTCTCTTCCATCGCCGGTAATGGCCGAAAATCCCTACGGTGCCCTAACTTTCAATTCTTGTACTCCGGCCAATGAGAGTCCAATTCCTCTCTCCAGTAGCACTCCTGAGCTCCCAGGAGACTTCCCCAAGCATTGCCTTGAGCCCCCGAGCCCTCTACTTTCCTACCTCCGAGCTCCTCCGCCCGGTCATGGCACCTCACCGTGGCCGGCCCAATCCGAGTCCCCCGAGCTTAAGCCAACCTCCCCATGACCTTAACCAAACCCTAAGGATGCTCGAGCACCGGCTTAATTGCTCCGGGAAGCTCCCAATTAGCACCAATTTCAAAATGGCCGTATGAGGGGAAAAGTTCACCGCGGTGAAAGCCACCTCCACCGGTCCTCCAACCACCAAAAATGAAGTCACCGTCTCGCCCCGAGTCCGTCTATACCGCCCACTGCCGTCGCAAGCCCTTCCACCGCTGCCGGTAGCCACCACCTCCCTCCCCTGTTTTGCGCACGCGCGCGCTCGCCTGAGGAGGAAGAAGAACAGTGCCGTTCGGCACTGTTCCTCCGACCCGGCCCACCCGACTTGGCTGAGCCAAGCCAGCTCCGCCCGCACCAGGCGCGCCCGACCGGGCCGGGTTGAGTTGGCTGCGCCGAACCGCCTCGCCCGAGCCCAAGCAACAGTGACGCTGAGCCCGATGAATAGTACGACCGAGCCCAAGGAATAGTACTTGACCCAAACCCAAAAATACATGTTTATACTCCCCGAATCCGTTTCGAGCCCGCCAACCCATTTCTTAGCTCCAAATATTCATACCAAGCCTCCAAAAATCCACAAGCCCTAAAAATACCAAAATACACCATTTTGACCAGCTCAATATTCTGACTTCAAAAATAATCTCCAATTCTCCAAAATTAAATCTTATAAATTTAAGCTTCTCTTGGCCCATATAATTAAGCTTATTAAATCTCAATTCCCCGTAAATTTAAATTCTTCCATTTTACCAAATTAAATCTCGACGAAGCCCACATCATCTAGTTCAAAGATAGACTATTTATTTCTAAGAGTCTATCCCCTGCTCCCAAGATTTATCCGACCCAAGCTCAAAACCCTAATTCGGTTCGAACTTCTGTCGTTCACCGAAACCCTAGTAACACCTAAACCCTTGTAGTAGCTCAAACCTGTCTACACCCTGTCCACCCTCGCCCTACCACTAAGGTCCTAAACAACCTTGAGAAATATTCTAACTCAAGAATCCGACACCATCCATACACTCTATCATTCGGCGAAATCCATACAATGCCTTTTTGCATTGTCGATTATCCTAAAACCATAGCCTAAGTTCAATCCCGTTAAGCCAAACTCTTCACCACCTAACCCCTGGCCACCCCGCCTATTTTCTTGACGTCCTTTTGGATTGTGTGTTTATATTTTGTTCCCAGCTTGCATTCTGCAAAGCAGGAACTAATGTATGTTCGTTTTTCTACGCTAGTACTCAGATCACGCGAGTTGGTCAACAGAAGGACTACAAGAGCAGTTAAAGAAATCGATGCTCACCCCGAAGATCAAGTGAAAATAATCAGAGACTAAGGACCAAGAGGCAAGTCACATGTTTTTGATCATATTGAATCCCATTAAATTACATTAATTATTTAATGTATTTTCATTATTGATAGTTGCGAACTGATAATTGCTTAAAACAAAGATTTAGAATGGCATGCTATCTAGATAATCCTACCACTGATAAATAGCCCTGTTTACCTGGATGACCATATTCACCTTGACAACCTTAGTAAGAATTAACATATGATATAAATGTATACAAGATCATTTCATTCAATATGATACACTACTAAGTGACCCTGGCCGTTGGCCGGTAGAATTGAAAAACCCGGAAAGGGTAGGGTGGTATGGGACACCGTACCCTAGGCCGGTGATGCTGGTATGTACTTCTAAGGTGTTGGCTGTGGGCCGGTAGGATTTGAAAACTGATACTAAGATAAAGGTGTACTGTGGGAAATCACGCGGTGATCTACGCCACGACTTTACCTTAGAGGAATTGAGACTGTGAAGGGTGTACTGTGGGAAATCACACGGTGATCTATGCCACGACCTTACCCTGAGCCTGAGGCTGCGGACCTCAGGAAAAAGATAAGGGCAAGAACCTTGTGCTAAGTAAGAGACACAGTGATCGCCCAACCACAAGTGTTGATAAGTCAACCCTGGTCTAGTAGCTGCTCAAGTTCGATTGAACCTCTACAGACGCAGTCTGGAGGCACCGTGCGAGTCCATACGGAAGGGGCTGAGTAGGGCCGTATGGAAATTGGTTATTTTATTTGAACAATCTGACCGGTCGATCTGAACCTCGATCATGTGTTATGTGAGCCGCACAATAGTAGGCTGAGATAAGTCAGAGGTATCTTGAGCTTATTGGTGTAAGTCAGGAGTGGCCTGGGCTTATTGAGGAAGTCTACTAGGTAGAGGCTATATAAAGAATTGAGCAACGAAAAGCCATGTTTTCTTAATGCCAGACGTGGGTTAAGAAATCTTGTGGGTAAAGCAGGGCAGCTCTGCAGAGTGAAATAAATGGTATTCGAATACACCGTGCTTCCGGTTAATGAAGCTGTGTTAATTGGGTGATTCCAAAAACAAGGCATAAGTAGTGTTTCTGATGTTGTTAAAATTGAGTAATGATGAGATTTTATCTGATAACAGAAAACCCCTGATCTTAAGAAGAAAATGTTTTACTTTTAATTGTTTGCAAATAAAATTGCATCCACCTCATAATAAAACCACTATACACCCTCCACCCAAGAACCCTGACAATTAGTTATATAGTATTTCCACATGTGATTTGCTGAGTACGGGGTGGGAGTACTCAGGCTTGCCTAATTTTCCCCCAACAGATACCAGAAGAAAAAGGAAGCAATTCAAGATTTCGCATTAGGGTTACGACCGCACTCAAGCGTTCCTGTGGAGTTTTCTTCGGCTCTTCTGTATGTAAGTTAAGTTTTGGGCTTCGATGCCTTTATTGTCGTTAAAGCTGGCCATTAGGTCTTACTTTAATCCAATTAACTCTTTTTAAATGGCTTGTAAGCAGGCATGATACACTGTTAAGCCGCAACAGAACTCCTGGACTGTTGCAGGCCGTACGACGTCCCTAGTCCCAAAAATTGGGGGTTACAAAGATCGTGCTTGATACATGCAGTTGGATTGTGTGTAGTGAAATTGAGAATTAGGGGATGGCCAGAGTACAGAAATCTTTATCAGGAATCTGACCATGGATGCATGTGTGGTTGTGTGCCGTGATGCTTGAAGCAACGTACGCCAATGTGTCCCAACTCTCTGCAGCAGACTAGACTGAACTCGAAAGAAAGCTCAATGGGTGAACTCAAAAAGAAAGCTCGATAGGTATGGTCTATTTATCTATAGTCTCTCTTATTATGTTTTTAAAGGCAACCTACCAGCTAAACGCTTTTTAAGGACAACTTTAGATTCTTAGAGAAATGGTTTCTCGGAAAATTTATAGCAGAAACTGAAAATTTTGAACTTAGATCTGTACCAAACAGCCCTAAAATGAAATGTATTGGGCCGGAATCCATACACCGTCCGGCCGGTACTTTTTCTTTCGGCCGCATAACACGAACATTGTGGCACTTGGGTCTACCCCCATCATTCCAAGTACTTAAGCGAGCATCTGTGTGTATATTAGTGGGCTCTGATCTAAATAGAAACGTTAGTGTTGGCTAAGTACGGCCCATAGGTCAAGTTATATTGTGTCAGGCTTGGATGGTGTGTTTTGATTCTACCAGGCTCACCGTTTCCCTTCAGCCGCCATTTGGATATAGAGAAATAAGAGGTGGGAATGGAATTACAATATGGGTATTAATAAACATTATTCGGATGTTTTCTTTCTAACTATCATCCAGACTTGTTATCGTTATATTAGAGATCCAACGGTCACGAATTCTCCCCGTCCCCTCCAAAAAAAAACCTCCCCCAAAAAAAAATCTCCCCCTCCAAAAATAAGAGGCCGTTAGATCTCTAATCCAACGGTCTAAAATTTGGATGATTGTTAGGAATAAAACATCCGAGTGATACCTATACATACCCTTAGGATATAAGATGAAATACATTTAGCTGTTAGATCAAGAAATTGAGACATGGATTTATCTCATCGTATTTCCCTATATCCAAACAACCCCTGAGATTTAAGACCTGCGCACCCAGCCTGGAATTGAACCCATCGCCTTTAGCTACAGCCCACAAGACCAGCGTGACACACCGGTTGGATTGGCCACCGATTGGCAGCATTTTCTCTCGTGAAATTTTTTTTATATACCATAGCAAAATTTCTGGCTTTTGAAATGCCACTACAAAATCGTCGTTTCCTTATTTGCCACTCCTTTTGCAAAACAGTCCTCTTCATGCCACTACCATCTCTTCGCCTGTAGTTTTGTCGACGATCAAATCGCCAATCTTATGAATTGTGGGAAAAAGACTAAGCCTCTCAAAAGGATTTTAGGAGGATAGAATAGGGATGATCCTTATTGCTATTAACTAATGACAAGATACTCTTGATAAGATATTACAAAAGAATGCTACTAGCCTTAGTCTCTGTAATCTTCTATCTGGGCAGGAGATCATGATTGATTCTCCTAGATTGGTCTCTGGTGTTGTTCTTCTTTCGTCAAATCTTAAATAGCGTCGAAGGGGTGTCGGTTATCCACGTGAGTAGATACCTTGTCGATTCATCATGTCCAATAGAGCGGACAGTTGCTGTTAGCGAGAGAAATATGATCATAACTGATCTTCGGTTATTGTCAATGTGAGAGAATCATGGAGACAACTACAAGGTGGTTGTTGTCAAAGACGTAAGGCTAAGTCGTCGTGCTTTATCCACTACATGGGAGAAATTGCCTAGAGGAGGGCCCTTATACCGGTTCATGAGATCTCCAAGTGGTTACTGGTCGGGCAAAATATATAGTAGGCCTCTGACCAAGGTTACTCAGTCAATTGTTTTTGGAAGCTTACGACCACATGGATTTTGAGGCCTTAATTGAGTATTAAAGCCATATTTAATTGATTATTTAATTCTTGTCAGCTAGCCCCTGAACTTTAAGTGAATTTATAACTTGATTTTTTTTTCGATTGGAATTCAAGTCGGAGAATATTCTTTAACAAGAGTAAAGAGGAAGTTTTTATTCACTTAAGGTTTAAAAAGCCAATTGGGAAAAGTGAAAGATTTTCTGCCTGTTAGGCACAAATCTTGGAAACATTGTTTTGTCCGTTGGAAAAAATCCTATAAAAATCGGTGTGGTACCTGTTGGCTTCACGGTTCCCAGAGAAAACCTTTCGCATTCTTCGATTTCCTCTGTCTCTCCACCCTAGTGTCTTCCAACGTTGGCTTTCAACCCCTTCAATCTACACTTAGATATTTAGCCATCTCAATTGAAAAATGTATGAATTGACCATCGAGTGGCCTGCATCTGATCTAGGATCAAAGAGATTGAAGGCCTTGGAAGGCACATGATTAATTCCCAATAAGGATCAGATCCCCTAGAGGTTGGCAATCGGAGACAACTTTCCTAGCACAACGATAGTGAGATTCCCATCTTCTAGGCATATGTGGAGTATGGATTCAAGCTACCGGTACACTCCTTCTCAGAGGTGCTCGAATTTTACAAGATTGAGTTAGTGAACCTTGCTCCCAGCTCAATCGTTAATCTCAGCATCTTCGTCTACCTAGAAGAGGCATATCTAGGGATTTTGGCAAACTTGGAACTCTTCAGATACTACTAAATGATGACGGGAGAGCTAGAAAGGCGACGGCATAACCCAAGAACTGCTCCTTGCGGCTTCACAACGGGAAGGTGAGGGAGTACATCACAATGTTCTCCAAATCTTCATGGTCAGCAGGGAAAAAGCTTTGGTTTTATATGACGGTCAGCAAAGAAGATAGCATGTCCTTCGCTGGATGAATAGCACAGGAGAACTCAGAATGAAGGTCTTCTTCGAAGAAGGAGGGAAGAATACAATGATGGGTTGAGGCCATCATGTTCCTTAAGGATAAGTGGCTAACTTCATGGCACGTGATGAGGGACTTCACCATGCATCGAATCAGTCCCTTGAAGTCGCGTGATCATATCATGCTATGGTATGAAGGCTCGAAAGATTCGGCCAGAGGCTCCTTGGAAGGTAAGCATCGAGAACTCCGATCAAATGAATCATCTTTTGTTTGGTACTCTTTTTTTGACTCAAAACTCTTCCTTCTATTTTGATTTTATAGCCTTATCCCCTTCTGAGATAATAAAGAGAGTAAAGGCAATCTACGATAGGGAATCTAAGCAAAAGGAGGGCGTTCCTCTAATCCTAGCAGTTACCTCTCCGGATGATAGGATCAAAATACTTTAGGTAGCAAAAGATTCTCTTCACTCCAAATTTTATTTTTTATCGGTGTATCATAACATTCTTGGTATGTATAGATAGTAGATATGGATGAATATGAGTCTAAGGAGAGCATGGAGAAGATTGCTCTGACCCCCCCCCCCCCCCCAAGAAATAAGAAATTATCAAGAAGTCGTACGTGGCATCGGGATCATCTCATGCTCCTTTGACCATCTAAGTGTCTGAGAAGAAGGCAAAAATCCCCTCAGAGGTAGATTTTTACTACGATTTCAAGAGTTTTTCCTACAAACTCACACCTGCTCTTATACAAAGAATGGATAAATTGCACTGATAGGAATGCATTTCTTGGATGAAGGGATTCATCACCAAACTTATCTTGGTTGATCATACGAAGGGAGCGAAGGAGGAGCCGCTAATTAGTGGAACCACAACCACAAAACCTGCAGTTGCAACTGGTCCACTCGTTTAAGCACTGAATTGATCATGACCATAAAGGTCCAGGAGCTGGTGGTCGCCCCCAAGACTTCCATGACACCAATGGAGACAGATGCTCCCGTGGTTGAGGAAACTCAACCCTCCAAGGAGGTGCAGGGGATTGGAGAAGCAATCTCCAATCACCTCGAGGAGGAGCCAACCAAGGATAATTCTCCCAGCGAGAACATCAAGTCAAAAAATGCCAAGGGTTTGCCAGCCCTATTAGTACTAAACTGGTGAAATCGATCAAGAAGAAGAAGAGGAAGGTGAGTGCTCTAGATTATGCTCCAGGCCAATTCAACTTTAAGACAAAGAAAACAAGGTATGTCCTAGTCATAGGAAATTTCAAATAGTCATACCTTTTTTATATCTTTGTGCCTGAAGTTTTTACTTTTCCCCTTTTTTCCTTATTTTGTTAGTTTTGTAGCGCTTCTACCACTCCGATCGTATTTCTCTCGAGTGCTTAAAAAGAGGAAGTGGTTGTAACGGCTTCTCAGTTGGTGGCGATGTCAATTGAAAGGATAGAGACCAATGCAACCAAAGATCCTTCAATAGTTCTAACACCATTCAAGGACATGGAGGTGGACATGAAGTCTCAGCAGAGTCCTGCCACTACTGGCAAAGTGATAATCGAGGATGAGGAAGTAGAAATACTTCCTTCTTTGGAGGACTGGCAGTCGAGAGCACGTCGATGATGAGGAAGTCGCCTCATCCGAGGGATATTCTTGATTGGGGACATATCTTCAACAACCGAAGAGTCAAGGGTCTTTGGTGGAGGAAGGTGTCGGACCTCAAGTTAAAGAACGGCCTAAGGAGTTTTAATCCGCCTTTACTAGTAAAGTAGTCTCAGTAAGTTATTTAATACTACTCCAATTGCACATTGAATCATATTGAAACTTTCCAAGTGTCTTTTTTTAGCACATGGTAGAGGGAATTACTCTAGTCGAAGAAGTGACTAGGCGTTTATTAGAACTTGAGAAGGAGAGGGCTAACCTCCACCAATAAGCTGATGAATGCTAATGATGTTTCTTTTCTCATTATTTTCTGGTTGTGAAGTATTTTTCCTCTCGTAACCATTTGAACATTTTTATAGGTTGGGAAGCACTATGAATTAATACCTTGCGATCCACCAAAGCGATTTGTGCTGATAACGTGTTAATGAACCGTCGCTGACAAATCCAGGCTAATCAATTTCTCCTATGCAAAAGAGATGATCAAACACATATAATGCAAATAATAGATTGAACACACAAGAGATAAGGGAGAACTCATGTCTTTCTTTATTGCTTTCTTCTTCACAAGTATCCCTTTAGGGCATCTCCAATGGTTCTAGCTAGCAACTAACTAGAAGACTTCCACATCATTTATATAGTACACACTAAAAGTTAGCATTCTAAAGAACTATCTATAAGGATAGCTATTTGATGCTTACATGCACACACAGAAAAGGACTATCATTTATAGAGGCTGCCTTGTTTTGCGTTATAGACTAGTGCTTAAGGAAGAGCTGGCTCGGTTTTTTTTGGCATACTCTCTTTCCTCCACATAGAATATGTACTGATGTGTACATACATATAGCTAGCTGACTCAGACCATTGGAGATGCCCTTACAATGAGGTGAGACCCCTATTTATAGATTAGGTGAAGGGGTGCCCACTAATGGGCTAGACTTGTAGGCCTGAACTCAGGTTTCCCAATAGGTTGATCATGTGTACGCTTGGGCATGCTAAGGGCCTGTTTGGGACTACTCTGCTCCAGTTTTTCCAGCTCTGCTCCACCAACTCCACCATGGAGCAGCTCCACTGTGGAGTTCCTGGAGCAGGTGACCCTGTTTGGCACGCAGCTAGCTCCAGCTCCAGGAATACGAGGTTTCCCTGAGAAAGGTCCAATGTGCCCCTGAATGATGTTTGGTGTATGTTTTGATGTCTGCAGAGCATATGTAACTGAATTTTTTTTGTTGCCAATTGAAATATGATGTAAAATATTATAATCGCAATTAATTTATTCGAGAAAATCAAAAAACAAATATTTTGGTCAAATAATTCCATCCTTTTGTCCCATAAATTACAACGTGCTTGATAGATAATTAACGAAGTCCATAATTCGAATACAAATAATTGTCCATAGATAACTAATGATAGATAATTAACAAAGTCCATCATTCGAATACAAATAATTGTCCATAGATAACTAGAGAGTAGTGGCCAATACATAATTCTAGTTCCAAGCTAGAGAAAGAGCGGTGGCCAACTCATCACGGAATACATCCATAGTAGGAGCATTCGGTTCTGTAGTAGACCCATTTGATGTAGCTACATATTTGTGATACCTTTCAGGTATCGTTGGAACAAAATTTGGATCACGGTTGAACCGAGTGAAGTCCAAGTCTTCACCGCCATGCTCACGAATGAAGTTGTGAAGGACCATAGTAGTCACAACAATCATTTTTTGCTTGAACATCGGGAAGGGCGGCATTTTGTAGAGAATTTGCCATATCATTTTTAGCACTCCAAATGATCGCTCAATAACATTGCGGATGGATGAGTGAACACGATTGAACCTTTCTTTAGGAGTCTTTGGTTCCATTCCCCTGTGCCACTCCGGCATATGATACCTCTCACCTTTATAAGGACAGAGGTACCCTGGACGATTAGGATATCCCGCATCGACAACATAATATTTGCCTATAATTTTGGAACAAAAAAATTATCAGGTCACATTTGTAAGCATTTGAACAAAAAATAAAGTGCATGTTCATATTCGTAATACCTTTTGGAGGGTGTGGAAAAAAGCTTTCGTCCACTCTTATTGCATTGTACAGGACACTAGTATCATGCATAGATCCCGGTTGTCCCGCCGACACATAAGTGAACCTCATATTAAAGTCACAAACTGCTAGAACATTTTGAGTAGGTATACCAGACTTTCCAATATATCTTACTTGATCATCAGGTGGTAAGGAAACTCGAATAGAGTACCATCTAGAGCACTGATGCAATCTTTGAAATGTGGATATGCTCTACAGTCATCTCATATCCTCCTATGAATAGTTGGGAAGTTGGGGTTCTTTGGTCTAATAAATTCTTTAGCCATTTCCATCAAAGCATTGAGGACCTCATCAAATTTCCTATGAACAGTTTCACCCGAGTGCTTGAACCGGTTTTGTACTTTTCTATTAGATTCATTTCCAGCACATACAAATAAGAACATTGCCAACATCTCATGAGTGTTCATATGTAGGGATGGTTTCAGACCATACCTTCCAACCAATAAATCATGAAGGTCGTAGAACATCTCTGTGCCCATCCGAAGCTGCGAATGACACTCACCCGGTGTGTTCAATGTCTCTAGCAACCACCCCATACCACTAAGGTTTGATGTCCTAGGTGGATTTTTGTCAAAGTATAATTCAACATAAGCTGCAGCAAGTTTAGCACCACCCATTGCAAGATTCCAAAATGCCATGCTCTCATTGTCAGAGTCGCTTTGGTCGCTACCAGTTTTGTCACTCTGCACACAGAGACAAAAAATGGCCATACAGGTTGCCAATTAGAGACAAATAGCAATACAGAGACAAAAAATGGCCATACAGGTTACCAATTAGAGACAAATAGCAATACAGAGACAAAAAATGGCAAAACAGGTTGCCAAATAGAGACAAATAGCAATACAGAGACAAAAAAATGGCCATACATGTTGCCAATTAGAGACAAATCATAGTTCAAATAGCAATACATAGATCCAATTAATGGTTCAAATAGCATACAGGTTGCCAAATAATTGTTCAAATAGCATACAGGTTCAAATTGCATACAGGTTGCCAATTGAACCTAATAAAAAAATTCTAGCTTCCATATTTGTCATTGTGCCTCTTCCTAAGCCAATTGAACCTAATTTCTCTAGTAGGAAGGGTCATGAATATTTCCCTAAAATCCTTCTTCACAAACAGCTGGGTGGCAATGTCATGCTCATCTGAGCCATACTCCGCACCACAGTCCAGAACATGCTCCATTACTTCCCTGATTGTGACCCCTTCTTGCTTCTTTGTTGTAAAGGAACTTGAACAATCAGATATCTTCGAAATTGCTTCATGAATAAGACCATGATATTGCAACAGTATGTTCAAGCATTCAAGACGATCTATTGAATTATGCAAGCACTATGTGGCACGGTTACATACTGAACAGGACAATGACTTGACTTTGTCATAATAACTTGGTAATTCAGCTTCCAGAATACTGCAGATGAATTTGTTGTCCTAGATGAAACATAGCAGGTTGGTGTCACTAGATCTTTGTTTTGTTGATAATATTAGAGACATAATCTGTTACTGGTAGTTTCCTATATTTAATGGTGTATTGCGAAATTTGACCTTAGTAACTTCTTTTCAACTTTTCAGGAAATTGCACTCCTGAGTCAGTTTGAACATGAGAATATAGTACATTATTATGGAACCGACAAAGTAAGTTGCTCATCTTGTGATCGTTCATCGCTTTGTTTAAATACTATGTGCTACTATTGTGCTGTACTTGATTTTGCAAGAATTTAGCTAGTTCATGATGATCTAGGCTCACTCCTGTGGACACATCAAGACATGAACGTGCAGATGCTAGGAAGGAGCAATACCTGTTCCTCTTTCTTCTTCGCTGGTGGTGCTCGTTTCTTCTTCGCTTGGGCGCCAGCAGCCTGGGCGCCTGTTGGGTGGCCGGCCGTGCCTTGGGCAGCAGGAGCCTGGGCGCCAGTTGGGTGGCCACCCGTGGCCACCAGGTGCGGGGCGGCCGGCCCTGGGCGGCCAGCAGCCGGGGCTTGGCTGGAGAGCGGCGCACGGGGCAGCCACGGTCCTGGCTGGACGGGGGCGGCCGGCGGCGCCACCTGAGGAGGCCGCGACAGCCCAACCCTCGGCGCCGGCGAGCTTCCTCGAGTCGCGGCGGCGGCACCAGCAGCTTCGTGCGCAGTTGGGGAACACAAGACGGAGGAGATTTGGGGGCCAGAAAAGTGGTCATCCGTTAGAGGATCACTGGATCTATCACCTCCGTCCATCACCTCGTCGCAGAGCTCGCCGTGGCGGCCGGAATCAGTGGCGGCACAGGCTAGGGTTAGGGAACGACGAACTCGCGGGGGAAGAAAGAGCTGCTCGGTCGAGCGAACAGAAGGGTCGGGTGGGAGAAGGGGAGAATAGAACGAAACGTTACCTTGTATAACTAGTGGCAGTGGTGGGTAATTACCTCCCAACTCCACGAGAAGATACAAAACGCTGGTTTCTGGAGTACCCCTTGAGGAGCTCCAGGAAAAACGTGGAGTTGGCCCTCAACTCCACCTTTTTTTGGAGTGGAGTTTCTAGAGCTGGACCTGTTTTGGCTGGGTAGTTGGAGCGGAGCTGCAAAAGTTGGAGCAGAGCAGTCACAAACAAGCCCTAAGTGATTTACAAACCTACTTATTTTATATTATTATTGTCTTATTCTACATAATTAAATATAAAAAATAAAATAAAAATAAAAACCGTTATATCAATCCAGACCAAGCAAAGAAATAAGAGAAAAAAGAGCAAACCTAAAAAAATAAAAAAACTAGAAAAGGATGAAAAATCATAAGCCAGAAGCAAAAATTATTTGGAGCGGATCAGTTACCTAGTGTGCGCGTCTGTAGTTGTAAGGTCTGGAGCAGAACAATTTTTCATGAATTTTACAGAAATTCTTACGTGAACAATATAATTACCGAGAATGAGGAAATCCATGTGAAACAATATAATTACCGAGAATGAGGAAATTTTCCTGCGTTACAAGCGGCGTGTTAGTACATGCGTGGCGTGAACTGGAAAATGCATCACCAACAAAAAGCAAAACCACCGTTACCACGCTCGACATGCGATCCTGACCCACAAATTTACGATTTTGAGCGCGTAGATGGTTAACGGGAATGTGACTTCGATTGCCACATTTCAGCATCACCAACCCCCATCATCTCATTCAAGTACAGAACCGGCAGGCTTGGCCTTGACTAATAACATTACCCTTCTCATTTCGCCCCTTTTCCGACTTCACCGTCGCTCTGTTTCAGAGCAGCGGAAGAATAAACAAACTCCAACTCTGAAGTACAACGCAAAGAGAGAGGAACCCAGAAAACGACTAAGTACACTACACAAGATCTTAAACACATGGACTAGCCACAGTCCTAGAGCGATGATGCGATGCGGCGCCCGCGTTTGCGGTAGCTTCGCATTGGCTGGGTGGTTGGTTGCTTGGTTTTTTTTGGGGGGGGGTTTACTGGCGGGTTACGACGCCGACCCTCTCGGCGGCGGCGCGCATGACGCCCTCAACCAGCTGCGGCATGCACGCCTCGCCCACGGCACCGGGGCCGCACCCGGCGCGGAGCCCCACGCCGGACATGTACTTGCGCACCTCCGCGCGGATCATCTCCTGCATGGCCGCGACCAGCTCGCCGCTGAACGGGTAGGACGACGGAGGCGACGGCGGGGAGGGCGAGCGTGGCGAGGGGGAGAGCTCTTGGAAGTGGCTCCGGGCGCTGTCGTGGTGGAACCCCTGGTCGAGCCCTGGGAGCGAGAGGGAGAGGGAGGTGAGCGGGTCCTCGCTTCGCCGCGGCGGGGGCGCCCTCGCTTCCGCGCTGATGGCGTCGAACCCGCCGGCCCGCGGTACCGGCCGGAAGACCTGCCCGGCGCCGTGGCTGAGCTCGCTGCTGTCCGATCCCGTCGGGCTCCCCGGGCTGGGGCTCGCGCGCTTGCACGGCCGGTCGGCGTCGCCAGCCTCCGTCGCGGCCACCGCGGTAGCGGTGGCTGTGGCGAGCTTGCGCTTGAGCGACGAGTTCCAGTGGTTCTTGACGGCGTTGTCGGTGCGCCCGGGCAGCAGCCGCGCGATGGCGGCCCAGCGGTTGCCGAGCCGCGCGTGCGCCCGCAGGATAGCGGCGTCCTCCTCCGCCGTGAACGGGCGGCGCTCCACCTGCGGCGAGAGCTGGTTGCACCACCGCAGCCGGCACGACTTCCCCGACCTCCCGGGGATCCCCCTCCCGATCGCCGTCCAGTTCCGCGCCCCGTGCCGCTCCACCAGACGCCGGAGCGCCTCGTCCTCCTCGGGACTCCACGGCCCCTTTATCCTGTCACACTCTGCCTCCACTCCCATCTCCGCAGCGCGCGCACAAACCAAAACCTTCTAGTAGATAGCTTCCTCCCGCTCCAATGGAGGGGCGTGTGATCAGTGATTAGGACGTCTCGATGGCGAGGAGAAGGGAAAGGCGAGGCGGGAGCTTATATAGGCGGGCGGGTGACCGGGAGAGGCCGGTGGCTGGTCACCGGGGTACAGCTGGCGAGTTGCCACCTCATGCTCGGGAGGCGCGTCGTTTTCGCTACCTGCATGGCAGGTGGGGACACCGGTGACTGCGGCCCCCACATGGTAGTGAGCTCCACGCGGTTGATGGGCGACTGAGCGACCGATCGATGCCGTTGTTTGGTTGTTACTAAATCCCTCGGGATTGGGGTCCCTGGTGGTTTGAATTTTGAATTGTTTGTTTGTTTCCGTACCGTCAAACACATAAAGAGGTATTTTTTTAGAGTACGGCTCACAGGCGCTATAAAGATCTTAAATTTCTGGTCGATGATTTTAATTGTTGGTTATTTTGCTGTAGTTATACTGTTTCCGTTGTTAGTTTTTCTAACTTATTATTTAAAAGAAAGTAAGAGAATAAAAAACCGTTATACCGTTAGAGACAATGTAAAAGAATAAGAGATAAAAGCAGAAAAACCTAAAAACTAAAATAAGTTAAAAATTAGAAATTAACATGTTATAAGTAGTTTTCTGTTTAAATAAGCTAAAAATCTAAAAAAGCTTTGCATGGCGAGTTTGGCCGAAAAGAGGCGACGGAAACCGACACGGCGCGGCGAGGTGCTTATCCGCTGGCTGGCGAATGGATCCACGCACGCACGCATGCATGCATCCCCCTTGGAGTTGGAATCGGGACGGCGACGGGGGAGCAAAGCAAAGCGAGCGCAGCAGTGTGTACCCGATCCGCCGGAGCCCATCCCGCCGAATCGAGTCGCAACCGTCCAGCCCGGCGCGGGCCCCACCCGTACATGTGTACAAGCCGGACAGTACGACCGCTGTGCGCGACGGTTTGGGGTGTGCCCCCAGCGCCCGCCCGCGCCGACGCGGGGCTTTCCCTCGCTGACATGCGGGGAGCGCGTCGGCGGGGGCCCGCGCGGAAGGGAGAGAGGGTCGCGCGGGCGGGGCGTGGCGCGGGGGGTCTGGGGAGGACGACGGACAGGGGCGATAGGGTAGGGGAGGAGGGCGCGGCGGTTTGCGGGGAGGCCAGCTGGAGCGCAACCTCTCGGGCGCGGGGCGGAGTGGGTAATAAAAACCGGCGCGATTTCGTGGGGAGGGGGGAGGAGTGGCAGTTATGGGGACAGCTCAGCCGCAGCTCGCCTCGCGTCGCGCGGCCCAGGTGTCTCCGTGTACGTGCGCTTAGTCACGGCTTCACGCTGCGCACTGCCGCTCTGCTCCGACAACCACTATTATGTGGCTCGTACGGCTGGGGCGGCTTGCTGGCACTGGCAGGCACCCCTAAAAAACTAGCGATAATTCTCTGTATGCATGCAACTGAGAGTTAACTCGGGTCAAAAAGTTTACTCGATCAAAAAGTTTACCTTTTTTTTTATATGCTATTGAGTTTTCGCCTCGTTTCCTTTTATGCCACTGTCGATCACCTCCGTTACTGGCCATCGTCCTTTACTAGCATCAAATTTATCGGTTTTTCATTAAAATGATTTTGCTACGCCTCCTCTCTTATCTCCTCTGTTTCTCTCTCACCATCTCTCCCTTTCCCAAATCTCAACAGCGGCCACACCATAGCGGCAGCAACATGAAAGAAAACAAAGCGCCATAGGGCAGTGACAGACACCAGGAGGCAGCAGCAATGACGAGCAAGGCATGAGATGGCAACGGCAGCATGGGATAGCGATGGCGACGCCATGAGGCACCGGCACCGACATGGAAGCTACGGAATAAAGCGCAATGGGGTGGCAGCGACGCTAGGGGCGGCAACAGTAGCGATGACAAAGAAAAGGAACAAAACGCCATGGGGCAGCGACGAGCAAGGCATGAGGCAATAGCGGTGGTGACACAATGGCAAGTAACCACCGAATGTGGTTTGAGGTGAAGAAAGAAGGGGAAGGGCAAAATTGTCTTTTCCATCATGACTTAAACAGCTAACTCACGGCTAGGTGACGAAAGTGACATGTAGGGACTCAAGAAACTCGGTGGCATACATAAAATTGAACTTTTTGAGTGACAAATTGAAGATCGGGTTAACTCTCAGTGGCATATAGGGGATAATCCCAAAAATGTACAACTTGACTCCTCTTGTATTCCCTTCGTCCCGCAATATAAGTATTTATTTTTAGAAAGTGTTGTTTCACAATATAAATTTATTGTGTCGATCAAAGGTGCAGTTATTATAGTATTTTCATTATGTATCATCACTTAACAATAAAAAAGTGAATGGATAGTTGTAGTATATCATTTAATAGGGACATACATAGTCCAATTACATTAACCGTTTCTTAAATTTATTGTTTTCTTAATCTATATGTATGATGGACTATAGACTTATGGGGTTGCTCAGTTTGAATGAAATAAGTTAGTTTATAGAGAAAAACAGATTAGTCTATCACGAAAAAGTGTAAATGAATACGTAAAAATGGCAAAAAAAAACTAAAAATAGAAAAAAAACGAGATAAAAAAATAGTGAATTAGAAATCAGAAATTTATACTGAAAATAAATGGGATCGAAACGGAAAGAGTAATAAATATGCACGCGCCCCCCCCCCCCCTCTCTGTTTCCCGCCACGCACGACTGCACTAAGCCACTAACCCTTGGGGGGTTACGGATACTGTACAGCACTCCGACTCGAGAAGGCATGTCGTGTCATGTCAATATGTGATCGACAGTACGAGCAACGAACTGCTCTCGAACCGGCATGAAGTTACTGCTGCTCGATCCATCCAACCGTTTGGGCTTGAATCGGAGGACGAACGGCTTGCATTGACGACCTAATTAACCTGTCTCCAACAACCACCGGTAGGGAAGCAACGCGACGGAGCGCGCAGGTGCAGAGCACAAACACCGCATGCTTAGCTTGCCTGGGCGGGTTATGATGTTTGGTCCGGAAATAAAAGCAGGCGTGGGAGCGATCCATGATCCATCCTGGGATGGAGACTGGAGAAGCGAAGCGACTCCACGCAGCCGTCGTAGCATACCGAGCGACCAGCCATTGAGGGGCGCTTATTTGAATTTATAAATTCCAGCTTAAAAGAAAACTGTAACTGTTAATAGCTTCTAAAATAGTTATAGCATCACAGAGAATGCAAAAAATAAAAAACTCTAAAAACTAAAAAAACAAAATTAAGAAGTCGGAAGGGGCAGCGGAAAGCGACGAGGCCCAATGGAAGGAGGAGAGAGAAAGCAGGGGGAAAGAGGTTTGTTTGGGGGCGTGGAAGTCAGAGGTGGGTATCATCGATCGGCGAAAGGGAGACGTGGATCTGGGAGCAGAGCCAGGCCAGGCTGGCGAGGCTTTAGCGGCCTCCCACCCCACCGACACTGGCCGGTACTGTACTGCGCTGTACTGACGAGATAGACAGATCCATCCCATTCCCATTCCATTCCCATAGAGGGCGCGAAACAGAGATCAGCGAGATCGCTAGAGTGGAGAGAGAGAGAGAGGAAGTGAGATCCACGGATACCAACAACCCCGCACCCCCACCCGTTTCAGTTACGCGAGCAGCTTCCTTGCAACTTCCTGGGACCATTGTTTATCGCCAACCAAACCGATGCCCCAGCACCACCACGCGAATCCCTTTGCTTTGCCCGTTGTTTATGCTTTTTCGCGGTGACTCTAGGGCCTCGTTGCGCAACTTTGGGCTCACTACAAACCAAAAATTGTTTAAGACACGATTGATTTTTGTTTTTCTTAACCTGATTTTTCTTTTATTTTTTTTCTTTACATTGTTCACAGGTATATAATAATGTTTTCTATCTTTTTAATTAAATGTTTTAAAAAATATAATTGCTGCTACAGTACTATTTAAACTAAAAGATAAAAAGACAAAAAAGAGAAACCATTGGAAAAGCCGGATTGAACGGGCAACCAACCGAAACCTCCGTACCATAGCCACCACACGGGTGTACCTCTCTCTCTATCCGCTATATGCCGACGTGCGGGATTTGGGGTATGATACATCTGCCGAGTCTACTGTTTCGCCCGCGCGGCCCCTCTACGCGCTTGCTTGCGCCGTCGCGCGCGTGGATCTCTGAATCCTGTGCGGCCGCGGGCCGAGGCCACGCGACTGCGGATGAATGAATGTATTTGGCACCGTCGGGCGAGACGCTGCTCTCTGGTGAGCGGTGAGAGTGAGGCAGGCTCGAATCGACGTGACTGTGCGCAGATTCCAGCGCCCCGCAAGCGGACAAGCGGGTGCGCGCGAGCCTGGGTGTAAAAACGAGCGGCCCTGTGGGAGCGGTGGGACACTGGGACTCCAGTACTTGGTTTCGCTGGTTGTTTCTTTCTTGGCTTGTTCGTGCGTGCGTGAGCGTAACAGTTGAGCTCGTGCTGGAGTCCAGGAAGGTGCTGGCTTTAGCCTTGCCACGGAAGGGAGTGGTGCAAACTGTGAAGAGTGGAAGCGAGGCTGAAAATATCGCTCAACCTTTTTTTTTAATTTTACATTCGAACATCTTTTTCTCAAAAATAATCCCCTCTGTGGACCTACCGTATGCGACAGGCTCCTACCGAGCTCCGCAAGCGATAGATCTACGGATGAACTATTTTCGAAAAAATAAACGTTCAAAAGTCAAATTTACTATAAAAAAAGTGGTTAGAGTGACATTTGCGCACTCAATTCGTGAAGAGTGGTGCTCTGCGTGCCCAAGAGCTCGGGCGCCCACTGACCAGTGGAGGAGAACACAGTCCCGGGGCGCAAATATGTTTCCCTTTGCCAGATCACCAGTTGGGCCCAAGCTTAGCAACTCGGCCTGCACCTGTTCTTTTTCAGTTTTAGTTTTTCTATAGTAACTAAGTAACTAACTAGTAGTACATACTGTACTGATTTCATTTATATCAGCAAAAGCCGCACGTAAATTTCAGTTACTCTGTAATTTCTCACACAAACAGTTAAAAGCCACAAGCAATCAAAAGCTATAAGCCACGACCAAAAAAGATAGGCCCAGTACCTTGTGTGAGCCTACTACAGTGATATGCCACGGCAACTTGCAAGTGTTCATGCAGAGCTGTCGCTCACTTGCTCAGCAAGAATTATGCAACTGACAAGTCGATTTAAGCTAAAGAGAAAAACATACAGGCATTACATGGCACCCTATTCCTAGGGACAATACGAAACAGCAAGTGTAGAGCACAGAGGAGCGCAGGTGTTGCTTGGTACGTGCCGTGGCTCACGCCGGGGCAGCTTCGGCCGGAGGGATTGACACGGAACGCAGCAGCTCCAGGGAGCTCGCCAGCCCAAGGAAATGCGACAGGATGGTGTTTGCTGAAGCCTGCGCATGACGAGGATTAACGATGGTAAATGGTTTTCCAATGGCAAACCGCAGGAAAATAACAGTTCAACAATAGACATTCCACTGTAGCAGATAACACCTACAGGCTATAACTTTGTACCTCACAGAAAGAAACACTACGTGATTTTGCAGGCAAAGTTTGGAGGATTTAAAGTTCTAGCATTATTCAGGTTGCGTGAGGCTGAATTTTTTTGGTGTTTTCCCTACTAGATGGGAGGACACCTTTACAATGTAAATTTTCAGACAGCCCAGGGGTTATTACACACGAAAAAAAGAACCTAGACAAATGATCCAAAGCAGATGATAATGTAGAGAATCATGTAAACACGATTTTTCACTACCTAAACTTTGTGAAGATAATGTATATATTACTAAATTCTGAAAATGTATTCTTTCCAGGTAATATGAAGTTTAAGCTCACAACACTACAAGCAAGATCATAGACTGCCAAGGTTCATGTAAAAGCAACAATAAGGTTGCACCATAAGCCTGATTTTAGTTGCAAATTTGACAAGCCAATAGATCAATGTGAATAGTAGATAAGCAATCAAATACCTGAACTAGGAAAACATCTAGAGCCAAAACAGGACTCTGGCCAGGGGAAGTTGCCTGATAGTAGGGTACTGCAGAGGTAGTAAGAGCTTTTGCTACCAAAGCACCAACAGTTGCCTGCATGCCGAGAACAGCGGCACCCATCCCAAGCATATTAAGCAGAATGCCATTTCTTAGACTTTTAATCACATCAGCACGTGGAGGAGCCTGGAAAGTAATCCACAATTTTATTTTCTAACTTGAAAGCATATCTGAAGAAGTATATCAAGCTTGCCATGCTAGACAATAACCTAAAATATACATGTTTAAAAGCAGACACCTGTTATCTTTGCGACAATACCATGATGTGAATAAACCAGTTCAATTGTCAGATGGTAAACGGACAGAGACAGGTAAACAAGATGAGTCAAAGGCAGTGGGCAAGGAGGAGCAATGCCGTTCTTTAACATGAATATAGCTCATTTGTTTTGCTGGTTACAATGTAAAATGGAAGTTGCGATCAACAAAAGAGAGTACCTTTGCGGGATCGCTTGCTGTTTTTCTAAGCCTTTCAGAAAGACGGATGTAACCAAATGACCAGAAGACTGAAATAAAAGCCGCAGCAATACCAGCAGCAGTTGCGTAGAATGTAAAGGGCGCTGTCACCTTCCCAGTAACAACCGTAGAGAATGACAAAATTCCAGCAGAAACAACTGTGCACACCAACTGGGACCAGAACCCAAGGGTACCCAAATTTTTGAAATACCTTGCTGTTTTCCCTAGTCTCTTGATAACCTGTCCATTTAGTCCAGAGAAAAGGAATAAAGAAAAGGTGAATTTCAGTCATGGTACAAGGCTTAAACCAGCATTTAGAGATACGCAAGAGATATACAATATCATTTTAACCATGTGAAGAAAAAGCCTAATTCCAAAATTAAAAAAAGTCATGCAGGTTAACCTGAAATCCAGAATTCTGTACTAAAATCATAACATGCTTTTACAATGCATAGCAAATACAACACACGGAACTGAAAGAAGAAGAAAAAAGAACACTGCCACAACGCCGCTTCACCAATCAGGAATCACGGTGTCTTATTTAAGTAGGAACTAGGAAGAAATGGCATCAAAAAGCAAAATATATTGTTAATGTCGCTTTTTTAGGATAAGAGAATTTTACCTAAAAGGTATAATCCTAATGGTGGACATGCCTTCACTGAACGGGCATTCTATTTCTAAACCACATGCTTCACACAGATTTTTCAATCAAAGCAATTCATGTGACACAACACATGTTAAGGTAAAATTACCTAGCAATTAAGCACACTAGAAAAAATCACAAACAAACAATTTTATGCCAATCTGTGAGACCATATGGAGATTACCTCATAGTTGTGATAAGTAATTGACTTTTGATTCAGAGAGTCTGCGAAGTTTGGTTTTTGAGAGTTTGCAATTTTTCACTTGAATTCTATTGCTGGCGGTCAAACTGGCATTGCAGCGGCGGTGGTCTGACCAGCCAAGGGCTAGCGGTCAGGCCGGCTATGGGTGGCGGCCGTCAGACCGGCCTTTGGTCGGTAGTTTGACCGGCCAGAGGAGGCGGTCAGACCGGTCGGCGCCAATGGTCCGATCGGTAGCCACCAGCGGTCAGACCGACTGGAGCTGGTGGTCTAACCGGCCCCTGTGTTGGTCTCGGCTAAAAAGTGGTAATTTGGGAATTCTGATCTTGGCTTGATTTGTTTTGACGTAGGTCAGTGCATATGTGTTGTATGATACATTTATAGACTAACGTGGGTCAAGTTGCGAAGAACTTGTGCACAGAAATGACTACTTGGTCTATTATTATGTATGTGGCTTGGAGGTGACTATGGTCAACAGTGAAGAGACCGAGACTACGATGGAGATAACTGAGGTTTAGAACGGTCGTAGATATTGTGTAAGATAGCTGAGCTCAAGCAAAACACAAGATGGACAAGAACCATGAAAGGTGAAGTTTGAGAAAAGTCCATTATGAATTAGAGGTGCACGTTATGCTTCGAGGTAATGCTTCCGGGATGGATGCTTTGAGGTAAGTGTTCTCGCTGTTATCAATTGGGCATATTGATGCTTTTGTCTCGTACGGTGCTACATAACGATTTGCTTGTTTGTGTTGGTTGTAAGGCTCCGAAGCTACGTCATCGTAAAGTGGACGAGACTAGGACTAAGATAGAAGAGTTTAGGTCCAAAGCAGTCAAAAGATCAGGGCTACACTCAGGAGGAGCTGAGATCCAGACAATCAAGGAGACACCGAAGATGAACGAAGCTTGCGAGGTGGTTGCAAGCTGAGATGACGAGGAGTTGGAGCGAAAGCTACCGGTGGATGAAATGACGGGCAACGGCAAGGTGAACTGCAACTAGGCTCAGGGAGGAGTAAGGTCCTGTGCAGTCAAGGAAACTGGGTACCGTCATGTACGAGGAGAAACATGTGGTGCGCCAAGTGACTTGGGCGATGACGGTTTGGTAGGATCCGGATGCGTGAGAAGCTTGCAACAAGTCATTGGAGCCACATGGACTTGAAGATAAAGCATGGGGTTGCGTCAAGGCAAAGGAAGCGTGAAGCTTCAAGGAAGGCGGTAGAGAGGCATTTTGGTAAATTGTCCAATACTAGAAAGTGGTGGTGCGTGAAACTAGGGTGTGGCCTAAGTGGTTTAGGTCAAGGATGTGTTGAAAAACTAAGTAATCAAGTATTAATTCACTAATTGGTTAATGGCTGTGTGTGTTTTGAGAAGTGTGCATGTGTAAGTGTAAAACCTGATATAGTGTTAGGTTAATGAATTAACATATGTAAATGGATGAAACCTAACTAGAGATGCTGGTTCGAATTTCCCTTGTAAGCATTCATATATAAAGATA
Source organism: Dendrocalamus latiflorus (assembly GCA_017311315.1). Classification (NCBI taxonomy): domain Eukaryota; kingdom Viridiplantae; phylum Streptophyta; class Magnoliopsida; order Poales; family Poaceae; genus Dendrocalamus; species Dendrocalamus latiflorus. The sequence goes on along the minus strand of CM029640.1, from coordinate 4,647,976 downwards.
GAGAGAGAGAGGTGGGTTAGGGTTAAGCTATCCATGCCAAGTAGAGAGGAGTTAGGGTTCTTGAAGAAAATCCTGTGGGAGATGTGAGAGGCTCTTGTGACTGAGCTTTTTGTCATTCTTAAACCTTGTGTGTGGCTATAAATATTCATTTCCAAGTATCAATAGAGATCAATATTCGTCCAAGTATTTCCCTTTTGTGCTCAAGTGATAAAATCATGATTTGGCTTGGTTTTTGGTGCTTCTCCTTCTTCTCTTGATCTTGCTTTGTGCCAAAGACGTGTAAGTGATGAATGTCTCCTGGAAATCATGTTTTATCTATATAGGCACTTGTTATTTGCAAGTTTTTGTGTTTGCCCATTTTGGCTCAAGGGAGGGTGATTTTGGAGTTTTGATCTTGTGAGCGTTTTGGCTTGAGTTCGTGCTGTGATTTAGCTTGCTATGAGATGTGAGAACCCATCTAAAGTCATCTAGATTATCAAGAACTAACGAGCAAGAACAGATTGAGATTTTCTACTTTTGTTCGGTTTTAGTGCAACATTCCTTTAAATGGAATGATTTTCTTGATCGTTGATTAGAATAGGTTCCTGATATCCTAGAGAAGGTCCATACTGAATTTCAAGTGATTTAGATTCTTGGTTTGAGAATTAGCTTAATTTATGGTTTTAGTGCAGCAGAGCTTTAAGAACCATAATATCCCAATTTTTTTAAGTTCTTTCAAGATCTTTGGTTGGAATAGGTTCTTAAGCTCACGATCTAGCCTTGATGAAAGTTTCAAGTCATTTGGAGTTGAGGTCAAAAGTTTCGTTGATTTTGGATTTGAAATAGAGCTGAAAATCTGTTTTGTTCTTGGCTAGAGGTCATACTGCCAAGAGATCAGACCGTCATCTATCAAGAGGTCAGACCACCATCTAGCTAATGGTCAGACCGCCACCTACTCAGGTCAGACTGCCGGGGGCACGTCAAGGCACGTTTTACTCGTTTTTTTTTGGAATTTTCCTTGTGGATAGTTGATCTCTTATCTTCATAGCTTCTCATAGATATTGCAGTGAATAGTTTTGCTTTCTCCTTTAAAAAGATTTGAAAAGCTTTTACTCATGTTGGCTCTTATTCACCCCCTCTAGTCACCGATCTCGTTCCAACACAATCATCTCTATCACAACAAACTGAAACCACCGGGCACTACATGAGATGCTAACTGAGAATGATTTTCTTGACAAGATCCAAACCTGAAATAACTTCTACAGTTTCGTTGGCATTCCTTTCTCATTGAAGTATAACAATTCCCCTATATTAGGGACATATCAGATACCAATCACTCAATGCCCTAAACCCTAAACATCATCATGCCCAAGTGCATCTCCTAAAACAAGCAACCATCAGTCCATCGCATAGTCGAACACCACACACGTTTCGTGCGAATTTCTTAATTACCTAAGACTCAAACGCTGATATAGGTTTCCCAGAACATAAATTTCTCGACAAAACCAGGAAAAAAGCCCTACTTGACGCACGGGCTAACAGCACCGTAGGTCGATAGATCAAAGGGGGTGGAATTAATGAAGCACCTGCTCGAGCTTGGCGCGCTCAACCGACTGCTCGGTGGGAGGAGGCGTCGGGTAGAGAGGACCCGGCGAGGGCGAGGACGACGACGCCACGGTGAGGCGCCGCAGAGCGCCTTCGCCGCCCCCACAACAGAGGCGCCCAGTAGAGAGGGAAGCGTCGTGGAGGGGAGGGTGTACGGGCGACGCAGCCGGGCGAAACGCCCGCCGCCGGAGCATCGGCGGCGGCGGCGCAGGCCGCGCTGGGAGTAGGAGCGCGTGCATTTGGGATTGTGAAATGCTGCGGCGCTGCTCTCCCCTCTAATTTTTTTAGGGGAAAATCCAAATACCCCAACAACTCACCCTTCTTTCCGCTTTACCCCTAGGCCCCTACAACTCATTTTGGTACAAATAGCGCTCTACGATGGAATCCTTAGCGCTAGAAATTGAAATATGCGATGAGGGTCTTCCGGTCTTTTGTACCAAAATGAGAAATTGTACTTTAGTTACTGTTAATATTTTTAAATTACTTAATTAAAGAAAAATAATAAAAATAATATTATATAACCATAAACAATACAAAGGAAAAAGGAAGAAAAAAGACAAAAGAGCCAAAATAAATAAATAAACCAAAATTAAGAAGATAACATGTTCATTCTAGCTAGCCAAAAGGTAGAAATCGAAGCCAAAATAAATAAAATCTAAATCTAATTTTATTTTATTTTCATAAATAAGTTTAGAAATCACCTGCTGACGAGGACTTCAGCCCTACAAACGGGGCTTCAAGGGTTGATTACTGAGGGCTTATAAGTTTTTTGAGAGAGCCAAACAAAATCCTGTCCATCTCATTCTCCACACGATAGCTTTGCGCTACTCGTTATATCAAATCCAACAGATCCCACACCTCTTAGGCCCTGTTCTTTTCAGCTTCTAAAAGTTGTTTTTCGGCTTTTCTACAGTAACTAGCTTTTAAATGGGGTATTTTTCAAATAGGGTCTACTAGTTAATTGTAGTACATACTGTACCGACTTCATTTATATCTGCAAAAAACACACGTGAGTTTTTGTTATTCTGTAATCTCTCCGCTTGGCCCTATAGGCCTAAAGCTGGGTGCTGAAGATTGGAGCGGCCTGTGAGGATGAGATCTACGAGCCCTGACCTAGCTTGTGAGGCTTATGAACCTAGGTACAACCCCATAATTTTTGTGTGCCTGGATGTTTTTCTGTTGGCCCCCTGATCTTTCCTCTATGAATGCCTTTTGGTGCTATCATTAGAGGAGGCTGAGAGGGCTATGATCGTGTTCCTCAGCCCGTATATCCCGAAAGAACATAGCCTTCTGGCCAGCGCCACCTTCGATGACCCTTTCATCAACCATGTGTGCAAAGCTCTCGGCCTTTTAGTCGCTAAGAGCCCTGTCCCCTTCACTGGTGGCGATCACGAGGACCCCGATGGGCCCAAAGATTTGCCTCCCCTCATCACCACAATTCCCATTTTGTTGGTGGCCCCGCTCCCCTTGGGCAAGAGCTTAGCGCGGAGGAACTGAGCAGGGGCAAAGGTGACATTAAGAGGGAGGTGGGGGACAACAACGAGGATAGCACCGACATTGCTTAACATCCGAATGACCCAAGGACCACCCTCGAAGGTGAGGCAAAAGGTCACGCTGTGGAAGTGGACCTGTGCACCCTGAGGCCTTCAGAGCCGACGGTAGATCCGAACTCTACTGCTTCACCGGTTTGGCTAGCAAAGTGTGCTCGTTTTAACTCTCCATCGGCCGGCCCGACCACAGGGTACATGTTGCTTGGACATGGTGGAGGAGGATTCTAGCTCTGAAGCGACGGACCCTTGAATCCCCCAAGATGAAGTGGCAGACTCCACTCTAGCCAGCCCCCTGCATGAAGCCCCACACACCCTGATGGTAGTTGAACTCCTATTCATGACCCTGACGACTCCATTGTAGTTTTGAGTCATTCCTTCGGTTACTGGGACTTTGCACAGCTGTCTCCACTCTATTCCCTAACGTTGTCACCCTTGACAGTCACGCCTCCTTCTCCGGTGGCGACCGGACAGACATTCGATGATGGGATGGTTCAAAGCAGCATAGCTGTGATGCTTGTTGAGGAGGCTTCCCAGTCAACTTCGATGAAGGTCTCAGGGGGCGATGTGTTGGACCCAAAAATAACACCTTCCGGATCCTCTGTGTCAATCGCACTAGTTTAGGAAAAGCTAGTGCACACAATGGTAATAGAGATACATATCAAGCATAATAATAAACTTTATTAATTTAAAAGAGTATGAGCCTTATGGCCTAGTTTTACATCTCATCGGCACATTGGCCAAATAAAAAGGTAAACAATAGCGAAAACAAAGTAAGCAAAGTTATGAAGCCAAAAGAGCCTACCCACAGGCAAATAGCAGTAGGACATAGCCTACTCGTCCTGATCCTCACCGTAGTCGAAGTCATCCTCCTCTGAGCAACAGAATTAATTAAGGGTGAGCACATAAAATGTACTCCACAAGTTACACGAAAAAATGCATTATTAATGTAAGGGCACAAGTGAAGGCATATAGGGTTACTTGAGTGCAAAGTAGAATTTACAGAAATACAGTAAATTGATAGAAAATTACTGAATTTAATACAATAAGTAAAAACAGTGATTTAAACAAATTAGTACTGTTAGCATAGGCACCGACCTGATACTAACCTAATCACGGGTATCCCAACCGGATCATCTTTCTCCAAAAAGATGCCATCAATTCTACTTAAGCCAGTTGTGCCGTATGAGACTTCTTGCGGTCTACACCACGCTCACATTCAATCTATAGCAAGACTCAGGTTGGGACTCACAATTAGTTAGTCAGGAGTGTCCCATACTAGTCCTATAGTAGTATGATAGGACTTTGTAGTAGTGGCTCATAGAACGGTCCTTAATTGACTTAACAAACTTCCACATACCCCTTGTACCTAGCACCCACGTTGAGCGACTGAGCAACAACGTATGCCAGCAAGCACCCACCATCTAACCCTTTGCTTAAGTCTAAACCAAATTTTATGTTTATTTTGTCAAATATTTCATAATCCTTATTGACTCACCAAAGCAAAAAATACACATTAAAACTCATTATTTCATGTGAAAATTATTCCAACATAAAGTTATTTCTAGGCATGTCTAAGTATTTGCTACAAAAGTTCTCTAACCCACACTCATGCACTAACTAGAGTTTTATTCTAGAGTGACAATGTATCTGGAAATCAATGTCAAAGGGGGCACTAACAAGTAGGCAATAACTAAACTTAAAACTAAATTGAAATACGTTGAATAAACATATGCATATAGAGTAATTTAAATCAACATAAATTTATTTACAAACTAGGATAACATGGTCAATATGTGTAACTTGCCTTGCTTCGCGGATTAGTGAGAGTTGTCAAAGTAGAACTCCTCAGAATCGTCGCAGTCTACATGTGAAATTAAACAAACAAGCTAAATACAAATAAACTTAAAATTTTTTGAAAAGATGGCAGAAATGGGTATATCGTGATTTTATATGAATTTAGAAATTTGAATGAGCTCAATCAGAGATATGACAAAGGAGAAAGAGCTCTCGGAAGTTCTAATCCTAAGAAAATGGAAAAGAAATAATAAATTAGATTTTTGGAATTATTTTCCTAAAGGAAAAGACAATTATGATGTCAGCAAGGATTATTCTTTTTGGCCAAATTAATTTCCTTAAGGAAATTCAGAGTATTGCATCACGATGACATCTGCCTGAATTATTGAATTTTGCTGTAATAATTTTCTTAAAGAAAATAAAATTCTAAGGCTGACATGTGGGCCTGGGTCGATAGACTGGGTCCATGGAATAGGGCTGCGGTTCACAGTGGATCTGGCCTATAAGCTAACACAGAAAACCATGTAGCTGCTGACTGGGCAAGCTGTGCTGACATGGAGGCCACGTGGCAATGAAGTGGTGCTGATGAGGCATGACCACCTGGTGGTAGCTTGCACTAAGGTGGCATGATGTGTGGTAGCAGTGCACTGATGTGGCTCGCCAGTCGGTGGTGTGCACGAAAACCAACGGCACACCGGTGCTCTGGCAGACGACGATGGTCTACGTGATATGCAAAAGAAAGAGGAAGGCACGATGATCTCATCGGTACCTGGTGCGAGCTTGGGCGGTAGTCGGAGGCAGCTGGCGATATGGAAGACGATGGTGGCGGCTTAAACTTCGGTGCAATAGTGCTCGAGCTTGGCGAAGGGGCGGGCGAGGTTGGTGACAGCATGGGGAAGACGAAGGAGTCGACGTCGAGGCTTGGGACAACTTGACGTGGTGGGAATTGCTTGCCGGCGAGCTTGATGATGCTCGGACTGGCGACGCATGGTACGAAGGCTCTTGGGGATCAGAAGTCAAGAGGAAAAGTGGGGCTTTGGTGTGAGGGGAAGCGAGGAAGCTTTGGGCTATTTATAGCCTGGGGGGTGTTCACTAGCGTGGCTATCGCTCACCGGACTAACGACGGTGCCAAAAATCAGGTGAGGGGATAAGGGCAATGGAGGCACATGAAAGGGGAATTGGTTGCTGCGCATCCCGATGAAGTTTATCCTTCATGCATGTGAGGTGAGAAATGGGTGGGACGAAGGAATCGGAACAAACTTGGCAGCGGTGGCGCAGGAGAGAGAAGAGAGGGAGTGGGAGGAGAGGGATGATAGGCAGGCTGGGGTGGCGATGGAAGGAGAGGGGCCGAGAGTGCAGGCCCAAGGTGGCAGAGAGAGGGAGGCGTGGGCATCCGAGGTGCCTAGGGTGGCTGACGCGTGGGCCAAGGGGAATCCGGGCGGTCGGGCAAAGAGAGAAGGCAAAAGGGGCATGGGCACGAGGGATGTGGCTGCATGGCAGTCAGGGAGAGATTCGGGCCATCTAGGTGTCAGCTTCGAAAGGGAGTTGGGTTTTAAATTCAATTTTCTTTTTAACTAAATGCTGGTTAAATGGAAAAGGCTTAGAAAATAGCAAAAAACGCAAAAAAAATCCAAGAAAATTCTCAAAAATATTAAAAATCAAGGGAAACTTGGGAAAAATAAAATAAACCTAAGTTGGCTGCAAATGCACACAAATTTCAATAACTAGCTCTAGGCTTCACATAGAAGAAAAAGGAAACCCAAAAACTCAAATAAATCCAATTAATTAAATTCTAGGAATTTAGGATGTCACATGATATTCATTGGCTCTCACTGGGCGACTTCTTGTCCAACCGGATGTGCTTCATGCCACAGACTAGTTGATGCCTCGTTGGATTGGAGGTGCTCCAGTCGTGCAGGATCGGCTTGCTTTTCAACGCCCTCGAGGCATGTGAGGCGAAGGTACCTTGTCTACTAAATGCTTGTTTCTTTCTTTTGGTCTCGGTGTTTCATTCTATCCCTTTTTCTTTAGACGATGGCTCTGTTGTGTGCGGTATAGTCTGCGATCCACTGCGAGGTCACAACACATAGGAACAGCTTGGGGTTGCTTCGAGAGATGAGGAGGAGGCCTTGGTGCTTGCTGTTGGGGGGGGGGTGAAGGCCATTTCTGATGTAAAGGTTGTAGCACTGGAGAACAGTGCTAGGGAGATGGAGGAGAGGCACAATTTTCTGCAGCAAATCATCGGCCTCGAGCAAGAGAAGGTCCGCCAAGCTATGAAGGTTGTGGAGGGCCACCGCCTTCGCGACTAGGCAGTTGTTTCGGCGTGGAAGTCCACAAAAAGCATTGGAAGGGATGCTAGGCTAGCTGGCCATTTTGGTGCCTACGAGGTCACATGACCCGGCGGTCCTCGCCAGTAGCATTTGGTGTATATGTGATGCATCCGCACTCTCCCTCAATGCCACCCGAGCCTACAGCAATTACTGCTTCTAGGGGACCGTGTAGTTGCTACTAGGGATGCTCCGTACACACGACTATGGTCACGTGGGCATCCTGGTGGAGCCCCAGCTTGATATGCCTCACAAAGCCACGGTGATGATGAGCGCCATTCATGTGACGTGAAAGTATGTTTGTTCCTTTCACAAGCATTGCAGCAAAGATTTTGCTTCACTAGGCCCAGCGAGGTTGTTGTCGCCCAAATAGGGGATCGACAGGTGTGAAGCCATGGAACCCCTTTCTCCTTCTATGTGGCCTTTAGTCTATAGGCCGTCCTTTATGTAATCTTTATTTGATGTTTTCTTTTTATTTTGTTTTGCTTGATGGGCGGATCCCCTCCGCCCTTACGTTGTTACGCTTGCTTTTGGCTAAGACTTATTTATAGTGTTTTTGTACTTTGTGTGTATGCTGTCTATTTGTGTCGTTACTATCTCTACAGTCAGTAGGTACCCTTCACCGGGGGCTTACTCCACCATTCTGCCACTAGGATCATCCCATTGAGTGGTTTTGGGTGAGCTTTCGGTCTTGACCATATGTTCATCCCACCGAGTATATAAATATAGAGAGCTCAACGATGACGATTAGCCCATACTCTCTTAACTTTATGTCTTCTCTTGTCTTTATTTTTGTTCGCTTGAACTGGGAGCAGCCTTCGCATCGTGTCAATGGTTTAGAGTAGGCTCGTGCACATGGTAAAGCTGGTAGCTTCGTTCATGATAGCACGATTTGGTGCATGCTCCATCTCCACCCTTCGAACAAGCATCATCTAAGATGGTGGTAGACGTCATAGGTTCGCACATGCTCCATTCCCATCCTTCGAATAAGAGTCACCAAAGATGGCGATAGACTTGATAGGCCACCCTACGAATGAGCGTCATCGCAGGATGGTGGTAGACATCATAGGTTTGCGTACGCTCTATCCCCACCCTTCAAATGAGCATCATCAAAGATGGCCATAGACATCGTAAGTTTGCACACGCTCCATCCACACCCTTAGAACGAGCGTCGTTGAAGATGGCAATAGACGTTGTAGGTTTGCATGTGCTTAGTCCTCACCATTCGAATAAGCACCATCAAAGATGGCGATAGACTTGATAGTTTTGTGAGACAGTGGTAGATGTCGTAAGTTCACGTGTGCTCCATCCCCACCCTTGAAATGAGCGTTCGTCAAAGATGGAGGTAGATGTCGTAGGTTCGCACATGCTATGTCCTCACCCTTTGAATAAGCATCATTTGAGACAGTGGTAGATGTCGTAGGTTCACGCACACTCCATCCCCACCCTTCGAATGAGCGTCGTAAAAGACAACAGTAGACTTGATAGGGTTCACGCACACTCTGTCCCCACCCTTCGAATGAGCGTGGTCGAAGATGGTGGTAGATTTGTAGAGTGCCACATCGCCGGCATTGGATTCAGACTCGTTGGATTAGTGTGGGGTGCAGTGGCCTCTGCACCTTTGTTTAGACTCCGTAGAGTGGCATGGGGCATGGGTGCCTTTGTGCTTTTGTTTAGACTCCATAGAGCGACGCGGGGTGCTGTGGCCTCCGTGCTTTCATTTATACTCCATATAATGGTGCGGGTGAGGTGGCCACTAGTATTTATTTTAGATTCTGTAGAGTACGCGGGGGCACACTGGCCCCCCTGTGTTCATTTTAGACTTCGTAGGGCTCCATCATGGGCGTATTGAAGTCCTCTGGCTAGGCGCATTGCTACAGGACCGTGCTGAGGAGGGACTTGGGGTCTACCTATCGAGGGGCACTATGGGCTCTGACGGTGGCATCCAGACTCTTTGTCCTTTCTGCGGCCACCTTCCGGCGTGATGGCGGTAGGAGTCCGCTATCTTTGTGCCTCCTACATCTCACGCATGCCCCCCTGCAGGCCCACCAACTGCAGCGCTCCATAGATCGCCTCTAGGTTGCCACTGCTCAGGCCCAATGCTGGCACCAAGGTGCCTTCTGCTCACTGTGAGATAGTGACGAAGGTGTTGAGGCCGGTGGAGGTCATTACGCCGATGGCAGGGACATGGAACAACCAAGAGCCATTGACCCGGTATCCTTCGCTTGCACTGCCGCCTACTCCATAGCCTGCACTACTGCTAGAGAGTCATCTTCATTTCCTGCCATGGGGGGCCTCAACCACGGGCTCTCTTGCTCTCGCAACCACGATCTTGACCATGGTGCTCCTTTTTCACTTGGGAGTCGGTGTTGTCTTCCTCTTTGTTACCATGTAGCCCAAACACCTTCGCTTCAGCTTGTAGCTTCTATGCTGCTCCCCATGTAGGACTGTGCAATCGGTTTTTCGGTTTAATCGGTTCGGTATATACGGTAAATACGGTGTTTGTATTTCGGTAATATACGGTATTTTTAGAAGTACAGTTCGGTATCGGTAAATCCCGATTTATTTCGGTGCGGTATCGGTAAATACCATATTTACCAAAGTTGACACGAATTGCAAACAATATAACGACTAGCGAGACGAGTAGACGATAATACATACACTATTGGCAATAGAATTAGAATTTTAGAAACATTCTAATGTAGTATGGACATATGCATAAAGTAATAAAGCATAATAATTAATGATGTTCTCTACCCATTAAAAATATTTATCTCTTAGTCTTATTTTATTTGAATAACTTAAGCAGAGAAACACTCATCACTCTAAGCAGTCAAGCTATCATCTTCTAGTTCTCAGAATCTCAGTTCTCATGCAAACCCGCCAGGCTGCCACGCTATCTTCTTGGCTTCTTGCGGATTGCAGCCGGGCCGTATGACACCATCGACACGGCGTGAATGCGCTATGGATTTCCAGAGAAGGGCCGGGCCCATCATCCGTGGGAACAGGGGGACCAAAGCATCCGGCCGTGACCGGCTGACCGCCTCGGCGCCTCCGCAATCGCTGATTTTGGGCTATTCGGTATTTCGGTTTTTAATCGGTTTTTCCCGAAAAAACCGAATGCCAAAAAAATCCAAAATTTAAAAACCGAACCGAATACCAAAAACTGGTCAAACCGAGTTGACCGGTTCGGTTCGGTTTTTTCAGATCGGTTTTTTCGGTTCGGTTGAAAAATGCACAGCCCTGACCCCATGGATGGTACCAATTATTGTAGTTACACACCAAACAGTATGTACTAGAGCTTCAGGAGGCCCAAGAGAGGTACCCGTAGCTTAAATTCGAGAGAAGGGAGATGTGTAGAGTACATGTGTCTTGTATTCAATCTAATCTCAAGTCAATTTTTTACACCAAATGTTCTCGCCCTCTCCATGGTGCTCTAATGGTCATATTTATAGCCATGGGAGAAGTTGTTTACATAAATACCCCCTTAGTGTCTTTACTAGCAGGAGCAAACTTATTATTTCCTTGGCATAGCCTTAGTGGGCTTGCTTCTAGTTACACGTATAATGGGTGTTTGCCTTGGTGGGCCGATTGGACCAAGGTGGGGGCACTCCCCCCAACAAAAGAAAATTAGCAATTCTATTTCCATATGAACATCAAAGTAAAATGGAAATTCCTAAAATGAAAATTAGTTGTTGGATTTGTATATGAATTCTAACCTAAAATCGAAATTCACAATAAAATCAACAATTTTATAAAGATTAAAAAGAAAAGATACATGTCAACTACAATAAGAAATAACTGAAATCCGGAATAAAAATAGCAACTTGATTTCAATATGCATTCAAAGTAAAATTGAAATTTAGAATAAAAATTAGTAGTTGGATTTGTACATGAATCCCACTAGACCAGAGTGAATTAACGGTGGAAAAGAAAATGGTAAACAGTGCCATGTGAAATTGGCACTAAAATGAGAGATCATAAATTGGTTCAGTTACACAACATAGGCGCCAAAATGAGAGATCATAAATTGGGCAGTTACACAACAATGGCTAACGTGCAAGACGTGGGGGAGGTTCATCTCAGCGGAGACTTTTTTGTAAGATGTTGGTCCGGTGCTATTTTAATGCTTGCTTTGTTCCTTCAACGAGAAGTAGACCATGAAAGCTGCTGTTACTGCAGCAAGTGAGCAGTTAAAACAATAAAAGCAACGGCTATTTTTGTTTGAGATGTCAAAATTAGCTTCTCAAGAAATCTACCAGATGTATGCAGTACATGACACTTCATCTCTTCAGTTTCTTGGGAGGAAGAACAAACTGAATAAATTATTATTTTTATGAGTTAGATCTAAATTAAGCCTGTTAAAAGGTGGCCATCGTTTAGGAGGCCCCTAATTTTAGAAGGTTTTTTTCCTTGTCTGGAAACCTCCTCTTTTGTCTCCTCTCCACATTTAGAGACTTGCAGGGCTTGGCTTGGTGGGGCCGGAGAATACCTTCTCGCAATTTTAGTTCTTGTAGTTTCATGTGAGGTACACCTCTTTCCTCAAGCCTGTTCCTTTACATTTTAACTTCAGATTAAATTTGAAGTGATCTAGTCTGGATTTTTCAATATTGGCGGGAGGTTATCTTTCCCCTTAACTTTGCAACTATGATCCTTCAATGATTTGTTTGTTCCTTTTAGTAAGCTTTTCCCTCCAATCTTTGTTTAATTCTTCTCCGCTGCTCGTTTTCTTGATTCTTCGTGTAATGTTCACCACTCTTTTGTATGTTTCTCCTTCTTCTTTAGTTATGGTCTGATCTATGTTGTTTTTGTTGTTAAACAAGATTCTTGCATGTGTTTGTATGTGATGCAGGGTGCTCCTCCTGACCAAATGGGAGCAAGATATCCTCACATGCTTTTGATTCTCTTACTTCTTCATGGAGCCAATGCTGCTTCGGATGGTCCAGTACAGAAATGGCAGACTCTGGGCGGTAAACATCTTTCTTTTTCGTTATATTGTTGAATTTTGAATTGGAAAGGTTGTTCTTTCACTTGATCAATCATTTTGATTAGGCACTGCACTGCCATGCTGCTAATATTTGTATTGTTGTCCTACAGGTCGCCCTCCTGTAGTCATTGCTCGTGGAGGATTCTCTGGCTTATTTCCTGACTCAAGCCAGTTCTCATACCAGTTTGCGTTGTCAAGTAGCTTGCCTGATGTCGTTCTGTACTGCGACCTGCAATTGTCCAGTGATGGTATGGGATTCTGCAAAACTGGCTTGACACTTGAGAACTCCACGCTTATTGCTGAAGTCTTCCCTAAGAGGGACAGGACATACAAGGTGAATGGAAAAGATATTCATGGATGGTTTTCTGTGGATTTCACCTCAGAGGAGCTGTATCAGAATGTCACATGTAAGCAGGAAAAAAACCTGAGTATTTTGAAACTCGAAAGTGAAAAATTACGTACTTTATTTGTGCTCCATGATGAAGTTAGCAATTGCAATGTATCAAAAGCAATAAATATTCATAATGTTCTTCCATGCTTGGAATAGATAAGGTCGGAATTCAGCCTTGGAGGTGGTTTTCCATTTAGATTCTGAAATTTTCGTTGTTGCAAAGTACTGACTTGTCATGTGCTTTGATCATCCCTCAGTGATTCAGAACATCTTTTCTCGCCCAAGCACATTCGATGGCACCTTAGGAATGTACATGCTTGATGATGTTGTAGGACTCCGGCCCCCTCAACTTTGGGTTAATGTAGAGGTAAATGTGATTTCACTAACATTCACAAATTCATTGAGGCCTTCTCTTCTTATTACACCATGTTCTCTATCTAATACAAGTTCATGTTTTCTTTTTGCAGTGCGATTTATTTTTTCAGGAGCACAAATTAAGTAAGAAAGATTACATATTAGCACTACCAAAACAAATTAGTGTCACTTACATCTCCTCACCAGAAATTTCATTCTTGAGAAGCCTGGGGGGAAAGCTCAACAAACGCAAGACTAAGCTAATTTTCCGGTTTCTCAGTGAAGACGCTGTCGAGCCTTCCACCAAGAAAACATATGGAGAAATTCTGAAAGACCTGAAATCCATCAAGGCTTTTGCATCAGGGATTCTTGTCCCCAAGGATTACATTTGGCCACTGAATAAGGATCAGTACTTGGAGCCATCTACTACTTTGGTCAAAGATGCACACGCCCTAGGGCTGGAAGTGTATGCATCTGGATTTGCCAACGACGTATCGTTAAGTTACAATTACAGCTATGATCCCAGCGCTGAATACTTGCAGTTCATAGACAATTCAGACTTCTCCGTTGACGGTGTGATAACGGACTTCCCTCCCACTGCATCAGGAGCTGTTGGTAAGAACCATTCCATGTTGGAAGAAGCTACAATTATGTCCATGAAAAATAGTTAAAATGTCGCTTTACGCATGATAGGAACATACACGTTATGCATTGACCGAGTGATTTACCATCTTTTATTCCTTAATAACATCTCGAGGATCTTTGCAGCGTGCTTGGCACATACTAAGGGCAATGCTCTTCCTCCTCCTGGAAGTAAGATGTCGATTTTTTACTTCACAATGTCACTTCGTTAACTTACCATCATCCTACAATAATGCACTAATTTCTCTACTCAATTAGATGGAGTCAGGCCACTGATCATAACCCACAATGGTGCAAGTGGTGTCTTCCCAGGCAGCACGGACCTTGCCTACCAACAAGCGGTGAAAGACGGTGCTGACATAATCGATTGCTCGGTTCGGATGTCGAAAGACGGGGTGGCCTTCTGCTTGGGCTCTGCAGATCTCACCAGCGGCACGACGGCGGCCACCACTTTCATGGACAAAATTGCTACCGTCAGTGAAATACAGAATAAATCTGGCATTTTCTCGTTTGATCTCTTATGGAGCGAGATCCAAACCTTAAAGCGTAAGGAACACCCCATTTGTTTCTTCACATATTCTTTATCCCTAAATGTCAATATACGCATGCACTAACGTTTTGTTTTTGTTCATCTGATCAGCCGACCTTGTCGGTCCATACACTCAGGCAGGCCTGAAAAGAAACCCTGCAGCGAAGAACGCTGGCAAACTCGTGACTTTGGCCGAATTCCTTGACTTCGCAAAGACCAGCAACGTCTCCGGTATACTGATCGAGATAGAGGTACCATCCTTTTGACCTGAAGTTATTGTTTGCTCCTGTGTCTCTGTCAGCATGTTGAACTGAACATTCTTGTGCTGAGTGCAGTATGCTCCATACCTTGCAACCAGAGGCCTCGGCTTGGTGGATGCAGTCTCCAGTGCACTGGTCAATGCCAGCTACGACAAGGAGACCAAGCAGCAGGTGCTCATCCAGTCAGACGACACCTCGGTGCTTTCAGCTTTGAAGAAGTTCCCGATGTTCAAGCGGGTTCTTCTCATCGACTCCGCAATCAGCGATGCTTCCAAGCCTTCACTGGATAAGATCAAGGAGTTTGCGGACGCAGTGACGGTCATGCGCGGCTCGATCGCTCAGATCAATGGCTTCTTCCTGACACGGTTCACCGACGTGGTCGATAGGCTGCACGCTGCAAACTTCACCGTGTTCGTCGGCGTGCTCAAGAATGAGTTCATGAATCTTGGGTTCGACTACTGGGCTGACCCGACGATCGAGATTGCTACATACACTTCGTCAGTGATGGCCGATGGGCTTATGACCGAGTTCCCTGCCACTGCAACTGCATACTTCAGTAAGTACTCGCTTGACACTATGAACATTGAACAGTTTCAGATTGCAGCTAGTGTTGGGATAATCCCACTTGGGTTGTGGGAAGAGGCAGAATACGATTTATAAAGATATAGGTGTATCCAACTATCAGGCTAGTCTTTTAGGGAGATAGCCCAAGACTCAAAAAATGTTTGCTAAAACTTGTCTGCAGCATGGCTTCTACGATTGTCAGGCTAACAGTTTTGATCTGTTCTCTGAATGAATTGCAGAGAGCCCCTGCAGTGATCTGAACCTGAACCTGAGCTACTCAATCCTGCCTGCAAATCCCGGTGCTTTGGTCAACCTAGCCGCCCCCGGTGCGCTGCCTCCAGCGCTCCCGCCGGCACCGGTGCTCGAGCCCGCCGATGTTTTGGACCCGCCGCTGCCGCCTGTCGGTGTGAGCAGCCCACCAGAGGCGGCTCCGACGAAAGCTGCTGACAACAGCACCTCGGCAGCCAGCTCCAATGCCGGCAATTGTCTTCTGGTGGCTGGCATTGCTGCCCTCTTGACCCTGAGATTCCATTGATCCTTCTTGGTGACTGGCATTGTACTACCACATGTTTCTCTATGTTTTCCTCCTCTCCAACATCCTGAATTGTACTGTAACATAATGCTCTTTAAATAGATACATTCTCATGAACCTGCACATAAATACAGATCAGAAAATTGTTACCGTGCTCCTTTTCATGCTTGGATGCTAAACTGTTCAACTGCTCAGGAAACTGTGTGGATCCAACTCTACTTTGGAGCTTTTCTACATTTCCACTTGTACTTCAAAATTAATCATTTACACATTCACACATTTTTACCTAGAACTGTATTTTTACCATTTTCTTTGAGAGTGTAATTTACGATTTGAGATTTGGAAGTGATAAAATAAGAATCAGCAAACAGATGGATTAAAAAATCGAATTAAATAACCAATTAAAATTAACAAGGTCTCTATTGAGAAAAGAAAAAAAGTGTCAGAAGCGTACTCTAACCTTTGTTACTTGCTGGGTGGTAGTACTATCAGAACCGTGCACACTTTTTGCATTGTAGCCATTTTCTTTAAAAATTTAGCACCGAACGTACTTTTTTTTTTTGGAAAAATAGCCCTATCTAACTTAACAGATAACACTTGTCACCTGCCGCGCCACCACTACCAGTAGGACACGGCCGCTACCAGTAGGACACGGCCGGTGTGACAGGCAAGGTGAGCTTGGCAGCCAGAGAGCGCGTGGGAGCTGGTGGGGCCCATTGGCTTGCCAAGCTAGCTAGGCTCGGTAGTGCCCTACCGAGGTCCCCTTGCTCAGTAGGTGCTGCTGAGCAGCTTGGGCTTGGTAGTGCCCTACTGAGCTCCCCTGGCACGACAGGTGTCTATTCAACTTTTTTCGCTAACTAGTTCAATACATGTGCTTTAATACGCATTAGAAAAACATATTTCGATGGCTCGACATTACCAGGATTTGCCCGCGTGGCCTAAGTTGTCGGCTCCGCATCCGCGCTCGCCTAACGTGCCTCCACGCCTCTGTGCTCTTGGATTTGGTGCACACCCGGTAGAGCTTTGTTGTTTTGTTAGAGAATCTGTAGGGTGGTGGGATTTGTTTTTTGTACATTTTTTTGTTTTATATCATGGTAGAAATTTTTTAGGAAGGTGCAAGAGAGAGTTCAGAGGAGCAGATGAACCATCACCACCAACTCTCTTTGTTAAGTAGTAGAGATACGTTTGCGAAAAATTGTAGTAATGGACCATGTCTAGCTCGACATAACACTTTGGAATGAAGATGTGAATTACGTGCGACGTAGCGTTTGGTTAGGTGTGTATGTTTGCCTCACTACTCGTATGATACAAATAGCAACATACATGAACCATCATTCTAAACTATAGCTAAGATACAAGTGCATCTTTTAAAAGTCATGCTTGAAATCATTCGTTGTATACATTTGGGTCTATCGGTGTCTTTACCTCCTCTTATTTGTGGGCTTTAGCCCTCACGGCCACGCCTAGTACTCGACTTTTGCAACGTGTATAGTTTTGTCCCAGTCAGAAATAACTTGACGTTCAGTAGGGGCATCAGGGACCATCGCTGTCTTTCCCTTATTCTTCGCCATCCTGGCCTTTCCCTTGTCATCCGGGGCGTATGGTTTTCAGTGTGTGAATCTCTCTGGCACCACCAGGTAGTTGAGTATGTATTTCTACTCGATAAATGCCCTATCGTACATCTCCAAATCATCGATCTAGTGGAAGAAGTAGCAATTCTTTGTAGTCTACCGTCATGCACGAAGAAAGTTGGCAATGCGTGAAATGACGGCCTCTGCCCCTACACTATTCTCCCTCGTGGTTGGACTTTAAAGTCATTCGTTGTATACTGTTCGGGAGTAAACTTTGCCAAATGGTAGTACACTCACATCCTCGAGAGCGAATGCTGTGGGCACAAGGAAGGTCACGTTGTTGCCAATTCACTGAGAAAAGTTGGTACGTTATCATTTCACTGCAGAAAGCTAGTGTGTGATGTTTGACCACTAAGAAAAAATATCGCGTGCTATCTATTCACTCAGAAAAGTTGGTGCGTGTTGTCAACTCATTGAAAAAAGCTGATTCATATTGTCAAATCACTAGAAAAGCTGATGTGTGCTGTCAACTCATTGAGAAATGGTGTTGCATGCTGTGATCTCGCTGAGACAAGCTGGCGCATCTTATGAACTCAATCAATGCGAAAAGCTGGTATGTCTTGTCAAATCACTAGGAAAAGTTGACGCATGCTATAAACTCACTGAAAAAAGCTGTCGCATGCTGTAAATTCACAGAGAGAACCTTAGTGTTGTAGAATTGCACTACACATATTGAAAAATTCCATATCATATTGATACAACAGGGACAAAGTATTAACGAGTACATAGTTAAGTTCAATACTTAGAGGAAAAATGCAGGGTTAGTGGAACAATTTTTTGACATGCTTGATGTGAAGTGCCAAAATCAGACGCAGTACCGGGTCAAGGGTTGTCTGCTGCCCGCTTCCTTTGGCGTCAAAGCTGGTCCTCAGGGAAAGTTAGCCTATCTAGGGAGTGTCGTATCACGGTGGTGGCCTAGTGGGAATCGGGCATGGACAATTGACTAAGTCTAATCTCTTGAGTGTTGAACATCTGCTGCACCCAATCCTCTACATAATTGGTGGCATCTTGCGGAGGGAAATACATTTAGTTAAGCTAATGGAAGGTAAAACCATAGTGCAAACTCCAGTTTTGAATAGATGAAACTATGCCATGTGCTTGGTGGAGAATGAACCCGCAGACCACTCTCGAAACTCCAGCTTTGAGATCTGCATTTTCATACTGTTCATTTAACTGAAGGAAGATGAATCATGGACCGGTAAGGAAACTCGTAATTGTAAGCATCGGTGTTACGTGTTACACGGACGATGAACCTCCAGGGTACTCTGGTCCACGGTAGCCCACTGTAGTGAAGCTCGATGCCGTGTAGTCCCTGCCATATTGGTGAACTGTGTAGCTATCATATGTCTGATCATACCACTCATCACGCTGCCAGAGAAGTGGGTGGTCTACGGGTGTGTACATGCCATATTGCACCTTGCAGTCTTGGATAGGCGAGTTGACATCGCTGCCTGGGGTATCACGTATCTCATGTTGTCTACATGATGAGAACAGATGTGCTATGCTCCATCGTCCCCCTGGCGGGGGAGGTCCAGTGTCGAGCTACCTCCAAGATGAAGTAGGATGTAGAGTAGTGTCGATGCAAACGGCCTGCATGAAGATGATATGTATGAAAACAACGAGAATAAGGTATCTTGCTGATTACAACAAAAATATGAAATTGTCAAACCTGAGCAATGCACTGTGTGGACTAGGAAAGATCGAGGCTAGGGTGGTACACTGACGAGCTAGAACGTGTGGACAAAGCTATGGATGGACGATGGTGCGGCTCATCGCCTTGGGATAAGCACATTGCTAGGACAGCTGCAGTTGATGGCCCCTAGTGTGTATTTGGCATCTTCGTACATGTTGCAGACGGACCCCAGTAGGCATTTGATCATGCTCAAGTGTCCACAGCATAGTGTGGCATCACCCTCGGACACGATGTAGCGAAGCCGGTCGTACTATAATGAAGGAAGAAATAGGCTAGTCGTGTATGCATGAATAGTATAATAAAAATATGAACTTGAAATCTTTTACCATCTCATAATGTCGTGCCACATGGTGTTGGTTCAGGCCTAGTGCCAACCTGTCGGCTTGCATGGCCTATGTCAGGGGCTGTGTAGGGGGCCCCATTAGTCCACAATAGGTTGCGGTATGCACCACTACAAGTACGTGGGGTACATGTCTGGGTCATACAACCATCGCTCCTTCTCAACCTCTGTTCTTGTTGACTGCTCCCAGGCCATGGTCCACGACACCTATGTCACCCTACAGTTGTCGCTCTTTCGTCTCTTCTTCGTTTGCCTACGAAAAATGTGGTGGTACGCAACAGTTATTTGAGTGGGGAATAGAGAAGAAACGAATTGTACATGACTTAGAAGCTAGAGCAATGGACTTCACAAAATGAACTAACAAATAAATTTATTGATAGGTGAACATGGCTAGGTAGCAGTCAACTAGGTGCTGGTGGCACCTGTTGGTGAAGCCCGAACTATCTCATGACTCATTGGGGGGCATAGGGCTCCACCATATGGGAGACGACAAGGTGGCAAGTCATAAAATAGTAGTCCCTATTCTGCTCACATTGCTTTGACAAGTCAAAAGGCATTATCTTATAGATGAACTCTACCGTCCACATGATGGTACCCTCATGTAAGGTCTCGAACGCATTGTGAAACTCTAGGTATACTCACCGTGATCCCTCGCTGGACCATGGTGAGTCCGTCCATTGGGTTGTCACCATCGACATGGTCGTAGAAACGCGCCTTGAACTACTACGGTGCACCTACACCCAAAATTATGGTCGAGAAATAGGAAAGTGCTCCCAACAAAATGTAGTAGACGGCGAGGTTTAGCTCACCAGTAGCACACTACGAGTCGTCACACAAACCACTATAGGTCGTGCACAGTACAATTGAGCCCCAACTGTACAGTAGGACCTCATCAGGCTTGGCATTGACTAGAGACTCAATGATGTGGTTGTAGCTAGGGTATGCCCAATCTCCTTGAGTCATAGAAAGCATGACCTACCTGAACATGAAGAGCAAGTAAGAAACTAGATAGGGTCTCACAACCTCTACAAGCACATCTGCTAGGCATTGCATGTACCGTCACAACCACGAATATGGCACTCCATAGATTTTGTCCAAAATGGGATAACCAAACCGGTGCAGTAGGCATGCCCTCCAATTGGCTGATATGGGGGGGGGTGGAACCACAGGGCAACCAGGTAGTGGGCAGGCCGGTAAGATAAGTAACATCCTGTAGGGTGATGGTCATCTCTTCCTACTGAAAGTGAAATGTGTGGATCTTTGACCTCCATCGGTCAATGAGTGATGATAGGAGCAGTGAGTCCAATACAAACGAATTCCCAATATACATCATCCTCGCTATGGGCACCCACCACAAAACAAGAATGTATCGATCGTTGAGAGACCAATTATCCTGAGCTCCCTGAAGAACAAAGTGGACGGTCCATCACCACTCGACTATGCACGACAATGATGTTGCCCATTTCAAGATGGGCTAAGCAATGTATCACGCTCATGACCATCACCAACAGCCATTCCCTACAATACAAAAATGAATGTGTTGGTGTCTAACGATGCTGAATACAACCTAGCATAACCCAGAATAATCATGCATACGTGCATAGCCCTCGTGTGACTTTGTTGGAGGCCCTTGCAGATGTTCGTACTGAGGAGATTCGACTTCGTGGAGCGGGTCTGCTATCATCATCACCATCATCATTTCCTTCGGTTTTGGCGGCTTCTGCAGCTTCTACACCTGCTGTGCCTTTGGTTACTCCTTTCCTAGTTGTGCCTCCACCAATGATAGCCGCTGTTGGTAAGGGACTCCATTGCACCTATTGCAACAAGAATGGACATGTGGAACAGTTTTGCTATAAGAAGAAGAAGGATCTTCGTCGTGGTGCTTGTTTTGGTTAAAGGAAAGAATTTAATCCCCACAGGGCACACCTATATACTGAGTGGATTGTTTTGTGTGATTTTTTTCTCTCTTTGACATCCCATTTCTATAACTCTTAACATCAGTTGCGCCAACTAGTTGTCCGACTAAACAAAAAAACTGTAACCGGCCAGGCCAGCTTAAAATATGACGCGCAAGGCTAACGCCGCAACAACCGAACGTGCAAAACGAAGTGTTAAAAAAGAGATAATCTAGTACTGACTGTCACGAGCGCAATCGCAAGATAGAAATTAAAACCAACAGCGAAGGATGATAGACTGGCATTTTCACGTGAGCGTCACGGCGACACTCGGAAGTCGATCGGGACGCGCGTTTACCTGCGTCGCCACGGGGAACCATGCATGGGGCTCTCGTGCCACTGCTACTACGACGTACGCGAAAATAAACGAGTTCACGCCAACTACTACAACTGAGTAGAGGCAGAGCTGCTCTCAAAATGGAAGCACATGAGGGTCGACGTCTCCTCTTTATCTCGCCTTCACGACATCACGAGTGTGCCTTCTTTGGAGAAAGGTCCAGATCGACCCAGGACATCTTTAGTGGCAGAATATTTGCTCTTTTATCCGCTGAATATTTTGGAGGAGAAGCATATATGATATCGGGTGGGTTTTTTTGGGTTTCGGTAATCATTATCCGGATAGAATCAATCCAAAAATCATCTAAATTTCTGACCTTTTGATTCGTTTCGCGATTCGTGCTCCGGCTTTGGCTTCGGTGTCCTCTTCAGCGAGTTCATCTTCTTCGGCGAGGCTAGGGCTCAGGCAACGTCTTCTCCAACGAGATTTGTCGGGGTTTTTCCTCCTTGCTAGCGAGCCCGAGGGGAGAATCCTGCCCTCCACTCCTAGGGTTCACCAATCCCCAGGCATAGCGGGAGGCTGGGGGCAGTCGGCGGCGGTGGGGGCGATGGGCGGGGTAAAAGGATGATGGGCGATGTCGAAGGTCCACGGCGGTGGAAGGTACTAACTATTAGGTTGGGCGGGACGGCACGGCGAGGCAAGGTATGGGACGACGCAGCGAGGTGACGGGGGCGCTGCCGGCCGTGGGTGGCGGAGGAGAGGGTAGGGGAGGCGTGTGGAGCTGTTCCGACGAGAAAGGAGGAGACGGTGCAAAGGGGGTGGCACGGAGGGCGACGAAGAGGGGCAGAGCGAAGAGCGTGGTGTAGGAGGTCGCGGGAGGTGGGAGACGGAGCAGGTGGGAGCGTTTATTAGGTTGATGCACGAATCTCAAAGCAATCGAACGGTGAACAATCTGGCTGATTGTAGAAAGAAAACATCTGAATGATTGCTAGACATACCCGGGTTCTTTTGGGCTGTAACTTTGACTTATGGTTTTTGAATTCTGGCTATTCGCGAGAGAGTATAAAAAGAGAGACAATCTTATGCGATTTTGGCCGGTATAGCTGAAGTCAGTATATTGTCTACTACAATCGATTTGTAGACCCTATGCTAAAAAATGCACCGTTTGAAAAGCTAATTACTACAGCAAAAACTAAAAGCATAAGCATGAAGTGAACTCGGCCATCGATATGTGTGCATGACAGCACAAACATGATGTGCACACTTGTTGGTCGCTTCAGGTCTCTAGCTATGATGGAACAAACGTTGGGTGAAACAGCTAGCTACGGTCACAAGGAGCACGGTACCTATCTATGCACGTAGCATCACAAGAAGTTTGCCGCGTAACGTGTTTTCCAGTGGTGCTGCATCTTCGAAATATATTTATTCGGCTTTGTTGCGACGTGCTTAGAGTTAGATCGATATTTGGAGCTTGAAGCCCGCTCACTCTTCTACAACTTCTGGTGAGAGCACGATCGAACTCGTGCATGATCTCACACACAATAACGAGCTGTTTTAACCGATGGTCACACCCTTCTCCTAAAAACAGCGAGTCTAAGGGGGTGTTTGGGACTGCTCCGTTCCATGTTTTTCAGTTCCGCTCCACGTTTTTTAGCCAAACGGTTTCAGCTCCACGCACCCTGTTCGAGAAAAAAAGGTGGAGTTGTGAGAGCACCTAAAGAGGTACTTCACAAACTCCAGTTTTTTGTGGAGCTGCTCCACGGTGGAGTTTGTGGAGCAGTCCCAAACACCCCCTAAATCGGAGTAGTTTTGCGATGTATTATTCACGAGCGAGGAATTGAAATCCGGTGGGTGGGAAAGCCGCCGGGTCGCGGCACGGGGCGCGGTGGGTCGGTCACGAGGAACGCGTCGCGCAGCCATTTTTTGCCCCCCAAAGGGGCGCTGCCTCCTTTGCGTGGCGCGTGTGCCGTGCCATGTGTTTATGCGTCCTGTTCTTTTTTACTGGGATTTATGGTTTTTGGTTGTAGTTTGTAACTTTTGAGCTGTTCGTACAAGAGATTACAGAGTAACAGAAACTCACGTATGATTTTTGCTGATATAAATGAAGTCGGTACAGTACGTACTATAATTAACTATTAGACTCTATTTAAAAAAGGCATTCCGTTTAAAAGATAGTTACTGTAGAAAAATCAAAAACATAAAACAAAAGCTGCCAAAAAAAACCGACCCTATGCTTCTTCTGCACGGTCTGCCTTGTTTAGGTAGGCATGAGTTAGCTTTGGCTGCATTGTTGGCGCATGAGACGCCTAACGACTAGGCACGTGAGATCGGACAACGGAAACTGTTGTAGCTACAGGCTAAACAGTAGAGAAGGGGACTAGTAGAAGAAGAAGAGGAGAGCCAGATCTATGGGAGAGTTGGTAAGAATGAGAGGATATCCCTCCTCCTGCCCCTCCTAGGGGTTTATGTACATGAGTGGGGTAGAATGGGAAATCCCCATTCACCCCTTAGTACTTACAAAAGATGAGGTTACATTGGTATATTTACACTGGAATATTCCTCTACATTATTGGGCCTATTACATGTTGGACTAGTTGCACGGCCCAGTCACGGGGGGTTGGGCCACCCCCACAACAGAAACCATACGCGTTGTGATGGGCTAGCGGCGTTCGTATCATCTTCTACTGATAGTTTTTTGCTGTAATTTATATCTTTTGATTGAAAATAAATAATAGTGATTGAAAGAAGTGATTTTAAGGAGGATACGAGTGGTGGTGAAAGTGAGAGAGAGATGTGTGCGTGACGAGAGCGAGAGGAGTGAAGTGTGTGATGCTTTCGTGATTCTTACCTTATCTTTAGAGCGAGACGATAGCGAAAAAAGTGAAGAAGTCAAACGTTTATATTCAATTTTGGCTTTTCTAAAGTGCAAAAAAAACACAAGTCAACATGAAAAGAACCTATGCTGCTGAGGGGAGCTCTTGGGGTGCTGCACACATGTAACACGTTGCCATTAGTTTGCGAGTTGATTACTTAGTGCTTACCTATACGTTCTGCTTGATCAATGATTTCGATCGTGAAGTTGGTAACATGAAATTAACGTGCGTTTTGCTGTCACAAAAACAGGAAAAAGTTACGTACATTTAGTACACGTTCAATCATGCAGAAATTTCATTGCCATCCCTTCCGTACTGATTCTGCGGTTCACCGATTCAGCGAGAAGGATTAATTGCTTTGATCTAGTAATTCATTGTTCATGCACCACAAATTAAACGGCGCATCCATATGAAACCAACCTAGTAATACAAGAATTCTAGTACAAATAATTAAGGAACAAATTCACTACGTACGCATCTTGTTCATGCATTTCAACTTTTCTTTTTGGTTATTACACTTCGATCCGTGCCACGATTACCCTAGTCATTGCTATGCAGGAAGCATGCATGCATGCCACATATATAACTGGCTTAAATAATTAAAAGTAGTTGTTAATGGAGTAAAACCGCAACTAAAGGTTAATACGGCGCCGCCCAACTGCCATCAGCAGAGTTCCCAAATCACAGCGCGATGTTGAGGCGATCACCGTGCTTGTGCATGTCTCCCAAGCTGCCCAGGGCGAGCCAAGAAGAAGCCTCTTCGCTTCTCGCCTCAGTCTTGCCCTTCTTCGCCGGCGCCTGCTCCGGCCGGCTGTAAGGCGCCCTCGCGGCGGCGGCGGCGGCGGCCCTGTCCATGCGCTTCGCGAGGAACCTCCGCAGCGACGCCTTCCTCGCTATTGGCATGTCCACCGGCGTGCCCTCCGCCGCCGCCGCCATGTACCGGCCAGTTAGGATGGTCAAGAGAGAGACAACGATGAGTGTACTCAGAGTTCCACAACACTTTTGAGACCTTGCACGAGGATGACATCATGTGGACAAAAGGCAAAAGCTTTTCTTAATGAAATAATAACATACACTAGCTTTTCTCAGTGAATTAACAACGTGCACTAGCTTTTCTCAATGAATTGAGTACTCATACTAGTTTTTCTTAGTGAATTGACAACACGAACTAGCATTTCTAACTGAATTGACTACAAGCACCAGCTTTTCTCAGGGAATTGACAATACGCACCGGCTTTTCTCAGTTAATTGACACCATGCACCAGCTTTTCTCAGTGAAATGACAGCACACACTAGTTTTTCTTAGTGAAATAACAACATGCATCAGCTTTCTCAGCGAATGGCAGCATGGATCAGCTTTTCTTAGTGAATTGGTAACACACAATCTTTTTTCAGTGAATTGCCTACACACAACAGCTTTGCTCAGTGAAATGACAACATACAACAGCTTTTCTTAGTGAATTGACAACACGCATATGCTTTTCTCAATGAATTGATAACATGCATCAGCTTTTCTTAATGAATTGACAACACGCACGAGCTTTTCTTAGTGAATTAACAACAAGCAGTAGCTTTTCTTAGTGAATTAACAATACGTACTAGCTTCTCTCTGTGAATTGACAACAACATGATTGTTCCTGTGCCCAAATGATTCATTCTCATGGACGTGAGTGCACTTCCGTTTGGCAAAATTTACTCCCCTAACACGAAGTATTGATTGCCTATAAAAATGGGCAAGACTGCGACCGCATGCACCACTCCACTAAGCGAAAGTCGGAGTACGGAGAAAATGCTTCAGAAGCGGAAGTGTGTTTCCAAGAAGACAGAAGTCTACCCTAATTCTTCTTGCAAGGATGTGCCTGTGCCACTAGAGTTTTCACACCCGCAATGTGACTGCGGTAATTCGACAAAGATCATTCAATAAACGCATCTAGCCACCGTTGTCCAGGAATACTACACGTGCGGGAATTACCACGTGAGTGAATGTCACGTATTGATAAATCATATTGCATGTTTTATTTTACATATTGTTAACTTTCTCGATGCACAAGGTAGACTCGAAGCGTTGCTATTTCTTCCAATGGATCAACAACTCGAACAAGTATGACAGGGTATTCATTTAGTAAAATTATGTGCTCAACTACCCAGTGGCTCCCGAAAACTTCACATGTTGGAAACCTTACACCCGGAGGACCAGGAAAAGGCCAAGAGGGAGGAAAACAAGGAAAAGGCACCGATAGCCCCTGATGCCCCTCTTGAACATGAGGTTATTTCGGACTGAAATAAACCTACTGACTGAGAAGATGAGAATTGGGTTTTCTTGTATGGGGATCAATGGAGGAAGGCCAAAGCCCGCGCTAGCAGGAGAGATAAGGGAAAGGCACTTATGGACCCTCATGCATAGGATGTATGCCCGTAAGCCTGACTTCATTTCCACCCGTCACTTATTTCCTTTTCCAAAAGGCGTGTATGTATCATAGTTGTAGTTTTGGTAAGAGGTTCGTGCATGTTGCCTCTTGTATAATAGGAACATCGAGGCAACTATATGCACCTAGCCTGAATACTACGTACCATGTAATTCACGCATTCATCACCAACTATTATTTAGGCTTTAAAATCTATGTACACTACTCTTTTCTTAGTCAACTCCATTTTAGCAGAACATAAACATCTCATGTACTTTTGGCAATTGTAATATTTTGTGTCTTCCAAACCATTCGGCTGGTTTATTTACAAAAGTTCAAAAATATGCTAAGTTTGAGGATATTTGCAAACCGGGGTACCAACAAAGATAATGAAAACTAGTCGCACCAAATAATACCTATATTATAGCCGGGGGACTCCCCGGCCGCTGGGCATGGCCACGTCAGCCTTTATACGAAAAACCCCTACGTTTTCTGAAATTACATAAAGGTCCTCCGTTCTCGCAAAAAAGATCCCTACCAGGTTTTTTTCGGAAAGCACCCTCCACTTCACCGAAATTGAGTATTCTTTGTTGGATAGTGCCCTGCGGTTTTCCAGAATTATGTATATGTCCTTATTTACTTACGTACAGGTCCTTACATGTCCTTGATTTTTTACAAAAAAAGCCTTTGGTTTTTCCGAAATTACGCATGTGTCCTCGATTTTTTTATGAAACTCCCTGCGAATTATCGTCTCTTTTACTTCGGTCCACACGGTAACTAGCGCGGCGTGCGCCGCGCTTACGCAGCTAGTATTATCTAAGACCAAGCAAGAAATATTAAAGGCCGATTAGACAAAAATTATTAATGGCAGACAGAGCAAAAATTACGAAAGACGCACCAGGCAGGAAATGACTGAGCGCGCGGGACACCCAAGCCAAAGTGGCTAAAACCGGGAGGCGGGGGCACAACCAGGCAAAAAATGCATGTATGCCACGGTAAGCTTGCTCAGCAGCTCTCCTGCCGCTATCGCCCAAATTGGCGGGAGACGCCGAGCCCACCACACGCGGCACACGTCCTCCTGCAGAGCTACGCCGACGCCTGCCACGGGCGAGCTTACTGCCATGCTTGCTGCCTCCTCCCACGTTGGTCGAGCGCAGCAGGCGACATGCTGCTGCTCACTTCCTGAAGCAACAATTCTAAAATTCATAACAAATTCCAGGGAGAAAAGCTTTTTCCTCTTTGTCAAAGCCACCTATTAATGTTTACAAGATGAAAAAAATTGAAGAAATGAGAAAAGGAAACCGAGACAAGAAACAAGAAATCAGAGAAGGCTACTGGTGCGGTACTTTGCCATGAAGCTGCAGTGATTGTGGCAGATGCAGCGCCATATCACGTCGTCGCTCATCTTGGATGCCGCTGCTCGGACTGGATCTTCTTTTGCTTCGTCTCGCACCCGTCGCTTGGCTCAGCAGTGGCCGGACCAGAAACTGGACAGGACCGGCCAACCGGGGCTGAAGACTGGGGTGTCGTGGGAGCCCCTGTTGCGGGCAGCGGTGGCGAGCCCTGGGCGGGAGGAGGGCCGGGAGGGGAGCGGCGCCGGGAGGTGGGCGAGCAGGCACGCAGGGAGGGGGCGACGCGAGAGAGCAAGTACAGTGGCTGTGGCCTAGTAGAGTTTGGCACGGCATGCTTACTTGCTTTCTGTCACTTTGGGCCGGCTGGCTCTGCAAAGGCAGGCAGGCGCACCAACACCTGGGCTGGAGGCAGGCCGAGTAGGCTATCTAGGTTAGACTAGTGCAGAGATTTGGTCAAAATAGCATTATTTATCTCAAAAATACCAGATCTAGCTCTTAAATAATAACAATTCCGTATATAGACCCCTCCCCCCACCGCACGATTCCTAGACGCTGACACGTGTTAATCGTGCGGTCGGGGACCGCACGATACCGAAATCGTGCAGTTGACTACTGTTCACCCGAGTTGTGCGGTCCTCGACCGCACGACTTGCATGTGTATAGTACCTGCGACAGTGTTTTTTGTTTAGTTGTTGTGTGCGTTTGTGTGCTTGTAAAACAAAAACGCAAGTGGTACTGTACACATGCAAGTACCGTACGACTCGGGTGAACAGTGGTCGTGCGGTCTCTGACCACACGATTAACATATGTTAGCGTTTGGAAATCGTGCGGTGGGGGAGGAGGTTATAAATGAAATTGCTATTGTTTGGAGGCTAGATCTAGTTTTTCTGAGATAAACGGTGCTATTTTTGACCAACCTTCGACTAGTGCATTCCTACTCTAGCTGGACTAAAATAATCCGACTATACACCAGTAAAATTTTCACGAACCAGGCTAAAGTCAGGCGCTACAAATGTCATGTCGAGCTGTCGGACCGTCCGCTTGGCTGGCTAGCTAGCATGCGGTTTTACAACTTTTCTTCGCCAAAGACCAAAGTGCAGTATGGTGTGGCTTGGCGTGCAGCTCCCCCCACAACCTTTGCACATCTCATGCATGCCATTGACTGTTTATGTTGTTCCTGTTTCTTTTTAATTTTATTATATTTTTTTTTGGGAGGATGCTCTCCTCGTTAACTTGTCGTAGTTTTTTGGGAGCAATGTTTTTTGTTCATTTGTGATTTCTGATTAGGGCATATCAAGAAGGCCACCTTAATCGTCTTTTAGCTTTGCTACATCAGCAAAATCTTATGTAGAGAAGAGATAACAAAGAGAGAATGTGTCATCTCTTATTCAAGGGACAACTTAGGCATGCAAACCATTGAAATTTTTTGAGGAAGTATGAGAAGGGAAGTTATGGGAAAAATAACAAAAGGAATAGTTATGAGATTGATGATAAAGACAAAATGAAATTATCTCTAGTATTGTCTCCATGTGAGATGGACTTCCTAGTTATGAGATTGGTGGTAGAGATAAATTGTTAGAGAAATTATCTCTATTGTTGTCTCTATGGAGGTGAATTTCTTAAAGACAAACTTAAAAGATTTCTTAAAGACGAACTTAAGAGATGAACCATTACATATGCCCTTTGTCCTAAGAAGTACTCTCAAAAATTGCTAATGTAACAATATGACTAGTTTTGCTTTTTTTAAAATTCATTAGCATCTAAGTTTTGCATTTATTAGTAGTTACTCGTCTACCATAGATTCTACGCTAATAATTTGCAATTTCTAACAAAAATGTTGCCAGGAAATAAAATATGGAGTACAACACGTAATGAGCACTCAATGCACTATTATTCCTTCACAAGACGAACATTATGCTGTAGCCTAAATCGTTGAGTAGGGTTTTTTTTTGTAAAGCACACCAACTACGTAAAAACTACAAATTAAAATGTAAAAATTATTCTTTCAAACAAGCTGATGATATTTGATGTTTAGGAAAATGATATTTCTTAGAAGGGGCCGTCTATTGCACAGTTGCTTGAAATTTTCTTAACTTTCAGTCAATTTTCGTAGCTATGGAATCTAGATCCAACCATTCAAATCGCTCTCCCACTCCATGTATAAACCCACCCTAACCTCACTCCACTCCAACCCCACCCCACCATCAGAGTCGCCGTCATCCCCACAACCCATTTTACCCGTCCAGAGTGGTCGGTGAGCCCTCCCTCGCTAGCACCAAACTCGGCCCGAGCCGCAATGGCTCCTCCCCTGCTCTGCTTCAGCTGAGTGAGGAAGACAACGATATGACGCTGATGTGTGGATCCCACGCTAGATTAGGTTAAGTTAACCCAGTAATTAATTAGTGTTTAATTAGAAGGTTAATATTAGCTTGACATGTGGGCCCGAGACACCTTTAAAACACACGTGTAGTCCTGGTCTGTAAACAAGAGCCTCTGCCATGTGGGCCCTATGCCCATAGACCACCATGTGGACCAAGTCCATATGGACAATGGCCCACCTGTCACTCTCTCATATTTTTCTTAATAAAAATAAATAGAAAATAAAGTAAAACCTAACTAAACCCCACCTGTCAGTTGTTGAGCTAATTTATTTAAGAAAATAAGCAAAAAAAAAAAGGAAATCCCAGCCGACCCCACATGTTAGGATTTTCCAATTTTCTGGAATTTCCTATCAATTTAAATTTTGTAGAGCTCATTCTCTCCCATTTTAAATTCAACTGATTTATTTTTTATTTCTAAATTTTTCTAAATTCAAGATCTTTGCATCAGCATCAAAATCATAGTTTGTTGAGTTTATTTGAATTTTATTTAAACTTGTGTTGGATATGGATATTTGTGCTTTTATAGAATTTGACACTTCGGACGCCTCCACCGCTGCCGATCAAGAGCCAACGCTATCCACCATTGAGTAAGGCAAGTCCTTATGATCGATCATATTGATCCTACTTTTGAAATGCAATTATTTTTATTTAACATATTACTTGTGCAGTCTTATTTCAAATGTTGATGCCTAGTTAGTCCATGAATTGCCATCTATTATTCCCATCCTTTGATAATTGAGAATCCAAATACTATTGTCACCCTAGGATATGTATAATATTATGCAGTACCTTGGATATTCCCAAATAAATGGACATTGGACATGCTTAGCATGCTTAGAAAAAATAAATTGAATGGGACACAAACATTGACAATCTTAATGGATGGGATAGGGCCACAAGTTAAGCATGCTTAGAAAAAATAAATTGAATGGGACACAAACATTGACAACCTTAATGAACGGGATAGGGTCACAAGTTAAACATGGGATTGATCTAGTCAACTAATTTACTTAGTTTTGGTGTGACTCCCACTGGAGAGGGACTCGTCGCGGCCCCTATTCCCCCTACTCTGTCGCCCCTTGTTTCCCTAACTTCAAAGCATGGTTAGTCTCGAGTCTCCTCTTCTTCGTCCTATGGAGTTAATGTTTAATTTGTGCAAAATTGTAGGACATGTACCCAGGGTTGTCTATGATTGATAGTATGTCAGTTTGTTCGATGTGTAGGTTTGGTAGTTTGGTGGTAGATCATGCATGTTTGTAGTTTCGTAATTTCGAACATTGTCAGATGTGCGTACATGCTTCATTCTTTTTCATTTTAACAATAGTTATGTACATGCTTCAATGCTAGTTTTCCTTGTTTCCGTATATATCTTTAGATGGCATGGAGAAACTTTACCTGAAAGCATCAAGCGACATGAGCATTTTATTGCCCTACAATTGGGCCTCAAGGAGGGCATGAAGGTTGGTGATAAACAAAATTACCTCTGTGACAATCATTTGGTCAATATGTCCCTCATTTATAGAAGGGCTGCAATCAACCTGAGTCACACAGAGTTAGGAACCTCCAAATGGAGGTCTGGCAGCTCAGCTTTCTTGTTTGCTGTGAGACATAATAAACATTGCCAACATGGAATGGCTGCTGCCAGCCAACATACATACATGCTCTACTAACAAACTCGGCAAATTGTACTGCCAACAGATGTACTATTTGTTAGGTGTGCTAATTTACATTCTTTTACTAATGAGTCGATTTTGCAGGGCGATACTGTTGATTACCTTGGGATTCCTGGGTTGGTGATACTCTTGATTACCGATTCCTGTCTATTTGTCAAGCCCTTTTGATGGTAAGAAAATGTTTTTGTTATTATTTTTCCGCCCTGTACTGTTCGAGTGGCTGATGTGTCATGAAGTTTAAACATTGCTGTCTTCTGTGATTTCTTGGTGAGTGGTGTGCAAACAGTTTGGAATTGTAGAGAGTCACTGCGCATATGTTCCTTAACCTCATAAGATTATTCTATTGTCGGATACTGTGGGATCGAGGCGCTAGAACCCTTGGGAATATATCTTCCGGGGCTGTCCAAAGATCCTGTCGCGTTCGAAGATCTCAAGGTGAAGGAGATGGTTGCCTGGCTCGGGTTCTACATCCAGGCAGCTGTATTTTGTTGGTGCATCATAACAATACTAGTACTTGCATACAGCGTTTACATTGATCAGTTTGTAATACTAGTTAGCAAGTATTTAGTGTTTACTGCTACACACGTAACAATGGATATAAGACTTTCGTAGGGGCAACATGGGCATTTCACAAGCTATGAATGGAGCTAGAGCTCCGAAGCTGCAATTCAGGTCAAACACTCCAAATTCCTGAGCTCCAACTTCTCCAGGAGCTGGCTTCTCTATAAGCCAAGCTTCAAAGCCAAAAAAATTGAATTTGGAGTTCAGCCAAACACGCCCTAAGCATTGTAAAGGCTTTATTATGATCATCTTAGTCGCACGACTACGAAAACATGCCACTGGCTAATATTATGAGTTGATTATATTTTATGAGTAAAGTTGTACAACATCTGCAGGGTGTATATAACCTATTTAAATAGTCATGCCCTTGGTTACGAGCACTGTGAAGAAAGACCACACTTGGTTAGTTTTCATAAAATAATGGTTAATTGTTGTTACAATATAACAAGTAGAAAGAAATGCATATGGTATCTTATTTATGAAAGTGAATATGGTATGGTGAATATGGTATGGTACTCATGAAATGGATACGATGGATAAATATGAAGAGATTTCGCTCTCACAATAAACTTAATTAAACCAGACAATTTGGTCTTAAGTTAAAAAGGCTAAGTTATATGTTTAGAAATTAATTATGGCAATTATAGTAAAACTTGCTTCCCGCTAAAAGAACTCTAAGACCTTCCCTTGTCAAGTTCTACGTCTATATGTTTGCATTTGGCATAATGGCTTGTTGAGTACTTTAGTACTCATGGTTGCTCATACATATGGATTCAATGCCCAAGACAGCATCCAATGAATAGATACTTCTACCATCGGGAGATGACTATGATACAAAGTACTAGATCGTTTACCCTAGTCAATTGCCTATAGGCATATCATAAGAGTCTCCAATGCTATGTATCTTTTCTGCTGCAAGGCTTCATTTGTATTTGGCCTCCCTAGCCTGTGAAGTGAGAACTTGGTCATATGGTTGGTTTATGCTTATTTGTTACTATTTCTTTTTATTTATATGTATGCATAGATACGATATTTGCTATTTGTTGTACTATGTACGCTAGCTACTAATCATAGGATTAGCTCAGAAAACACATAGGGTCTGGATGTAAATCCAGGCCCATCACATTCCTACTCCTCAACCCACCCGCCGACGCTGCCCACCGCCCTCCTACACCCCTCGGGCGAGGTGGCGCCACCGTCGCCCACCATCGCCACCTCTCCCTCCCTTAAAGCTTCGGGCTCCGATGAACCAAAACCCTAACCAGTGAACCTGAGCCCTAATCCGGTGGCGGCAAACCTTGATGGCACCGGAGAAGTGTAAGACAAATTCATCGGAGCACAAATCTCCCTACCAATCCAAGGATAAGGAAAATCGACTGAAACTTTAGAAAATTTCAATCACCGATGCATTAGCAAATCCGTTCTTAGAAATGTTTTCGTTCAATAGTCACAAACCCTCACAGAAAGGAAATGGCAAACCTTCATTTTTTTTTACCTCCGCCTAATTTCAGAACGCACTGCCCCCAACGTGTGCATGCGCTACCGAAGCACGTTTCTTTGACACGGTCAAGCAGCGCCGCTCATCCACGGAAACCCGACGAGGCGAAAAAAAAA
Organism: Dendrocalamus latiflorus; assembly: GCA_017311315.1. Lineage (NCBI taxonomy): Eukaryota > Viridiplantae > Streptophyta > Magnoliopsida > Poales > Poaceae > Dendrocalamus > Dendrocalamus latiflorus. Next base: position 4,613,707 of record CM029640.1, on the reverse strand, counting down.
ACCACCACGCGAGTGCGGGACCCAGGCACCATGTGCGTACTGGCGTAGCCGCAGCCTAGGAACCGGCCGCCAAATTTAACCCGAAACCAAACGAAACCACGCATTTCCAACACATTTCTTTTCCATTCCTCGGCACCACGCCACCACGACCGGTAAATTAAGCAGGTGACGCCCACGACATGGCCCACACACGCACTATCAGAATAGCCAAGAACCATCCAACCAATAGCGCTCTCCTGTATTAATCCACGCCAGAAGAATCTAGATCTATATAGCACAGTAGACTGTTTGTGATTCAATGAATGTGACACTTAGCGGACCGGTTTCTCAGTCCAAGACTCGTGAGAGTCTGTGGTGCAAACGTTTGAAGCATCTCGAAAGGCAACAGCATCGCTAGTAATGTTTGTCTCTCGATAAATTTAGAAGAAATAGAATACCCATGTTTTCCCTACAATAACAACTACCTTTGATCGCTGCCATAAAGGAGAAGGCTAACGTCTGGATGCTAGCAGGAGCCAACAAGCTAGCAGACCTAACAATCTAGGCTGTGCTCATTTGGACTTCAGTTTCTGGCTTATTTTTCACTATTCATAAATTTCGTCTTTTTCTGAACTTTTGGTTTTTTGTTGAGCTTTTTTGCCGGTTCTTTTTTTCCCGTATTGTTTGTATTATACGTAATGGGCTAACATATTTTTTTAATTTTTTTAAATTTAATTATGCTAAATAAGTCTCTGTCAGCTACAGTATTTTTTCAATCAGTTACAATGTTTTCAGCCATAAGCCACCTAAAAAAAGCCCAAATGAGCACCACCTTAAGTTTCCGTTTCTTTAGGCCAGTTGAGTTCCCGGCCATCTCAACCCCGCCCCGTTGCCTCTCAAACCTCTTTTCATACGTTGTTCTGTTCTCCGTGTGAATTAACAGATGGCAGCGCTTCTGCCCACTTCCAAGAAAAAAGAAGAGAAAATAGTGACGTGCGGTGCCCGCACATTTCTTCCCTGAGTTCCCTCCGCCTCCCACCTTTCCGCGCCCCCTGGCCTTTCACATGCCGCTTTCCTGCCAAAGAAAATTAGGCTCATCTTTGCGTCTCCAGTTGTGCACCTATAAAACGAAGGCAGACCTTAACCTGCGACCTCCCGGGCAGACGAATACTTAGCTACACCGCATTTCGTTTCGTTTCGTTTCCAGGAAGCAGCCGTCCAGGAGGCAGCAAAGATTTCGGATCCTCGGGGAGTTTGATGTGTGTTGGGGTTGTTGTTTTTTCTTTTCTTTTTTGCTGAAAATATGGCCGCTGAACAGGGTGCTAAGGCCGGCGGCAGCAGGTTCGCGGCGACGTGCGGCCTGCTGCGGCAGTACATGAAGGAGCAGGGCGGCAACGGCGGCAGGTGCGTCGCGCCGGTCGTGGCCATGAGCCTCATGCCGGGCGCCGATGTTGCTGTTGGTGCGGCGGCGCCGGTGGAGAGGAAAACCATGGAGCTCTTCCCTCAGAAGGCCGGAACGCTCAAAGACTGGCAGGAAAGGTACGTATGCGCGAACCGGAAACCCATATTCAGTTTATCATGCACGTTATGCCTGGAGTTCTTGAAAATTGTTGGTTTTGATGCTGAAGTTGTGAGCTTTCTTTTTGTTCTTAGGAAGGAGCCTGAGAGAGCGCAGTTGACCATCTTCTACGGCGGGACGACGGTGGTGTTCGACGACTTCCCCGCTGAGAAGGCCGAGGAGTTGATGCAGCTCGCGGGCTCCTGCAACCCGCCGGCCGCCTTGGACGTCGGCGCCACCCCCGCCGTCTGCCAGAATGCGCTCGGGCAGTTTTGCTTGCCAGGTAACGTAGGAGCGCGTACGATACTCATGGCTGCACAGGCCAAACCCCATACTTTTCGCACGACGAACCGGCGACATGCATCTGTTGTGTACGTTTCTTCAGACATGCCCATCGCGAGGAAGGCGTCGCTCCAGAGGTTCCTCGAGAAGAGAAAGAACAGGCTCGCCGAGAGAGATCCATACCGGGTGGCTTCGGCGCCTTCAGAGGCGGCGAAGGAGTCGAGCAAGATGGTGGAAGAAGATGGCGCGCCGTGGCTTGGCGTGAACTCCATGCTCAGCCTGAGCTGAAGAATTTGAGCATAGTAGCTAATGAGAAGGGAAAGAAAATATTACCTTACTAATTACTATTTTCCACGTGTATGTGGATTAATTATTTTTCCCCGTTGTTATTTTACACCAGTTAACTGGCTGATTCAGGGGAATTGGTTAGCTAGCTAGTGGTGATCATTGGTTAAGTAGTCTGTCTGTCTGTCTGTTTGAGAATTCTTTGATGACGAAAAGAATTCTTTTCATGCTGATATGTTATATGTAAGGATATAAATTAAAGCTACTCGACAAATAGCTTTGTAAATTGAAATAAAAGGGTGAAAAGGGTTATATACCCTTTATACTTTTTTTTTGCTGTTGTATGATGTAAGCTCTTGTATAATGTAATATAAATATTTGATTTTTTTATTGGTTTGGTTGATATGTGAAAATAGCACCATTTGTTCCTGAGGTGTTATTTGGATCTTGATTCAGATATGTGAAAAGCATGGATCGTCTCGTATATTCTTTTGTTAAAAATATAGAAATAAACTAATTATAATACAATAATTTGACAAAAGAAACAACTGCTCAATCAACCACAACAACGGCTGCCGTTGTTAAAACTTAAAAAGCATGTTCATACGTGTCTTTTAACAGTTATTATGATCATTTATAAGAAGTGCTTAAAGTTCCACATGCTTGCGGGCCGTGGTAAGAAGCAGGAGCAAGCAAGAAGAAACGTGCATGCATGTGTAGTGTAGTCGTTACACGTCGTCTTCCTCGAGACCTTTGCGTCCATGCTTACCATTTCAAAACTCCGACTAACCTTGCAAACATGTGGCGTTGCTAATTGTTACACTAAACACCGGTCGACAAGTTAAACGTAGTCAAAAGTGGAAGGAGTTAGCCAGAGAAAAGGAGAGCAGGTTCAATCAGCCGCCTCCTATTCTCTCGCACGTCTGCAGATTCTGATGAACTTCGAACTCCCCCCCCCCCCCCCCCCCCCCCCCCAGCTGCTACCACAATGTCTAGTCTAATACTCTGATGAGCGGTTGCTAGGCAGTTTCCCCGTGAATTTGGGGCCCTGCTAGAATAGCACAATGGAACTTATGGATTTGGAAGATTAAGCCGTGCAGCTCCAAATTGTTTACTAGCTAGTATCAGCTATTTATGTGTAGTTATTCCTGTCACCAACGTAATTTCAGAGGGGAACTACTTCCTTGTCCCACAATATAAGGGCAATATATCTGATGAATAAAAGGTAATTGGCGGACATATGAACATACTCGGTATCAGCCATCCGATCCAAAATGGACTGTCCAGATGCAGGTGGGCGCTCCCATCTCCCCCACTTATGCAACTTTATATTTTCCCCCGCACGTGCCAGTGTAATTTGCAAAACCCCCCACGGTCGTCGTCCTCAGCATCGCCCGTGTTTCGTGTTGATTTCTGCATGAAGCGTGATGGAGAATAAGGCATTGGTGCCCGGCTGTGAACTCAGGGAAGTCTTAGATGACCCTAAACCATTCTCTTAAGCTTCTTGCTTGGGATGGTCACAGTAAAACTTGAAATCTAACACATAACTAAAAAAGCAAAAATGTAAAAATGGTTGAATCTTAAGAGGTAGTTTGGATGGCTCCTAATCTAGAACTTGTTTTACTAAGATAACAACTAAATGTAATTCAAAAGTGTCAAATGTGCTAACTATGCTTAAATTCCAAGTGCTTGAACAAAATTATTCAACATTGAACTTGTAACACTCTAAATTAACTCAATTGTAGTTTCTTGGTTCCATTTAGTTTATTGACATGGCTTGACTTATTTTTTAATGTCTTTGACTAAACTATGATTTTGAGTAACTTGACATGCTAAAAAACCATTTAATTTCATATTATTACTCATTTGCTTTAACTTTGCTAGATATGGTTTGTCATGATCTAAGTATTTCATATAATATGACTTTGTATAATGCTTATGTAATCACTTTGGATAATTTTTATTGCTCATTATGCTAAAAATGAATAAAATACAGCCACTTTATTTCATTCATGCTCTATCTTTTCTATGCATCTTAATGATTTTACTGTCAAAGGGAAAGAAAGACCGGTAGAAATGCATTTCTAGAGCAAAGATTTAGACTTCTCGTGCTAATTTTTGTTGTGACACTCTTGATCTCTTCTCACCATGACCAAACTTAAATAGGACAATTATTTTTTATATGCACCTAGAGTGATATTTCTCAATTCATTTGGTAGATTTGAATCGTTTTGTAGAAAACTTATCATTTTCATTAGTTTCGTTCTATGTACGCCTCATACGGTCTTTTTAGTCTTTGCTTTTGTGACTATTTTGAGTTTTTATTTGCATATTTCCCTCTCTATATCTAAAATCATCTTCTATTTGTATTTTTGATAAATTTCCAATGGGTTCATCAAGTGGAGAGATTGAAGAACTATATGAGAAGGTCCAGAATTATGTTGTGATGAACTATTGTCATTTGAGAGGAGTGAAAAATTTGAATTTGTCAGATTTGTCAGACTGTTGGCACACCAACTGGTATGACCGGCAAGGGGGTGGTCAGATCGGCCCTCCCCAGCAGTCGGACTGCTAGGGTTTGCAGTCAGACCGGCCAGCCAGCTTTGCTCTCAACTAGATTTTGGAATTTGGGAAATTTCGTCATGGGGTGAGTTGGTTTGACCTAGGTCAGTGATTATGTGTTGCATGAGACATATTATAGCTAGCGTGCTCTTGTCCTCTAGGTGAAGTGGCTGTAAAACTTTTATCCTCAAGTAGCAATACATCAATCTTTGTTCATCTTTCATGAATTCATTTTGTATTGATTGATTTGCTCTTGATTTGGTTGATTCTGATCTTCTCTTTCCTTCTTGATCTTGTTATGCCAAGGACTTGTAAGAGATAGAGATGGCCTATGAAAATCAATCCCCATCCATCTAGGCACTTGGTTGGCAAGTTCTTGAAGTAACCTAGTTTTGCTTGGATTTGACCATCTCGAATGATTTCTTGATCCGAGTGTTTTTTGTTTGATTTATTTGATGTTCTTACTTGCTATAACATATGAGAATATATCTAGAATCATCTTAGCCATCTTTCAGATAAAAGCAAGTCATATTCACCATTTTTTATTTTTGTCCGATTTTGGTGCAATCTTGCTTAATCTTGAAAAGGGTCTGAATTTACTTGAATTTTTGCGATCATTGGATGGAATAAATTTCTTTGACCTTAAGTAAGATGCGTGTGCAAAATTTCATATTATTTGAACTTATATTTTTGAAGTTGCACAAAAATTGGATTACGGATAATTTTTCAATTTCTGGAACAGGGGCGGTTAGACCGCCACCTCTAGCGGACAGACTGGCTTGAAGGTAGTAGTTTGATCGCCATGGCACTCTAGTCAGACCGACCTGGCGCAGAGGTCTGACCTCCTTGGTTTTGCCTTTTTGATTTTTGTTTTCGCGAGCTACATCTTTCGTGTTTTGGCTTTCAATTCTAATCTTGATAGCTTTGTGGCTATTTAAATGAAGTATTGAAAAATAATTGGGGAAAATTGGTCGGCACCATTAATCCCCTCTAGTGCCTTTTGATCCTACAAAAAGACGCTTAGCAGACGGCTGCGACGAATCAAATAAAAAAGAAATACACCAAGATTCCAGCCCTGTATACCATGGCTGCCGGACGAACCAGCAAAGAAAGAATCAATTTAACCATCGTCATGCGTTAGCCGGTGGAGGCGTGGAAAAGATCGAGAAAGCGAGATATGCTTCTCCTTTAAGATTTTTTTGTACCGCAACAAATTGCTTGATAATTAATCGCCTTATGTTAAGCTCTCTTTTATATACGCACGTTGATGAACATGTGACCAATTTAATTCTTCATATATTGGTATAGCTGTTTTTGGCTTTCTGTGACTTTTGGCTTTGATTCTTCGGAAGTCAAAATAAATAAGACAGCTTCTCAAAACCATCTCTTTAAATAACTTTCTAAATTCAAAACCATACATATTATTCATACCAATATCTTCACCTTCACCGGCGTCTCAAAATCACGGACCAAAAACATCAAACTCGGCCCAAACACGCAGAGCCATTGCCGACGTCACGCGGCACCTTCCCATCTGATCTGCTCCAAGCAATCGCGACAAGTGGGCTGCCGGGTAGCTGTCCTGCTCCCCGTTTCCATGAAACCTAGAGATTCACGTGGCACATCTCAAGTGGTGCTCCCATGTGAGTTTAACAGATAAGATCCTTCAAATTAAGCTGAATCATTGCCCGATCTGCCTTAACGAGATGGAGTTTCCAATAATCTGTTCCCATCTCTCCTCGTGATTCATAAGTACACCAAAGAACGGGCAGCCAAAATAAAGGCTGATGCGGACTTGATGCTATAAGATTTATCTCGTGATTCATACAAAATATAAACGATACACATGTACAGGTTGGCAAAAATGTGGAAGCTGCACTGTTTTGGGCCTGTTCTTTTTGGCTGCGGCTTATGGCTTTTGGCTGCGGGTTATGGCTTTTGAGCTGTTTGTATAAAAGATTACAAAATAACAGAAACTCACGTATGGTTTTTACCGATACAAATGAAGTCAGTAAAGTATGTACTACAATTAACTAGTAGATCTTATCTTAAAAAATACTCTATTTAAAAGTTATTTACTGTAGAAAATCTGAAAAACAGCTTTTAAAAACTGAAAAGAACATGGCCTTTCCTTTGCCTCGTTGCCTGCCTGAAGCTATTTGGATCTCTGAACCGTGTGCATAATGGCGGACGGTTCGTTGTTGGCGTGTGCAAGCAAACCATACCAAGGTGCATCGTGCTGCATGTTAGCTAGCTTAGAACCAGAATTAAAACGGGACCAAAAAAAAGAAGAAAAGGAAATGGAAATGGACCACACAGTGTTGCTGAAGTGGGCCAGTGAATAGATAGCCAATACCAATGGACACAGATATATCGATGGTGAAGGATTTTTTTTGGTAAACTTCTGCGTTCATGATATGCAATAAATGTGGTAACTTTCATAAAAGATCTACTCGCTTCAGTTCAAAAAACATGTTGTTTGGAAATCGGTACGATCTCTAAAATGTAATTTTAATCACTTTTTACTATTAAAATATATATGTAAAATCCTATAAAATTATAATATTATGAAAGTATTTTTTAGGCGATATATGTATATGATTTTTATGGATTCAACCTAAATATTTAAAATGTTATCGATAGCCAAAGTTTTAAAAACTCGACTGCATATAGCACAAAACAACATGTTTTTTGTGAATGTTTTACATGTGCCCAAAAAAATACTAGGTGTATGGGGAACATATCCTATGCACTTAAACTTACAGTGCAATCATGATACAGTCCAACTAAAAAGGTCGTGGAAAATTCTGAAAAAAATCTACATGTACTTTATGGTTTACTCCACCTATGTATAAAATTTTAAGTTCAAATTCATCCTGTATTAAGAGTAACAGAAAAGAGAAAAATCTGACAAATTTGAAGTCTTAACACTTGTTAGATTTTTCTCTTTTTTGCTACTCTTAACATAGAATGAATTTGAGTTTAAAATTTTATACATAGGTAGAGCAAGTTTATAAGTATATGCAAAAAAAATTTAGAATTTTTCGTAATATTTTTTGGTTGGAGTGTATAACAATTGTACTATAAGCTTGACTGCATAGCATATATTCTGAGATATATGTAAAGCATATATTTGTTATACGATATGTGACGCTTAAGATTGCAGAGGGACGAAGCACAGAGTGAGCTTCAGATTGCTTGAGAAACTTGAGCAGCCACATTTGTTTGAGAAGCATAAGTAGTAAGGCTCCGTTGGTATTAGTTTTTAAGTGTTGATTTTCTATAGTAAATGGTTTTTTTTATAATATCTATTTTTAAACAGAATATTTTCTCAAGTTAAGATTTTCTAGTCAATTATAGTATATACTTTTATGACTTTAATTATATCGACCAAAATCACACGTAAATATTTCTCTACAAACTTCTTTACAAGTTATTGCTACTCATAAATCAAAACTAGAAGCTAATATAAACAGGCATAGGCAACTTCATACCAGAATTGAAACACCCCTGAATTTGAGTGGCAAGAAATCATGTTAATCTGCATTACTTTCGTTTAGAAATCGCTTTTGAGCAGGTTTTGATCTGATGCATCCTCAACGCCATCGTGGTTGACAGGGGCATGAGAAATTTTACTGTGTCACGATGGCGTGTCACAAATCAATTGGACGATGACATGTGGCACTGTAGTGATATGTAGCTCATACGGAAGAAATATTTTTTAGATTCTAGAAGTTTTCAAATACGCACTACAGTGTTTTCTTGCCACATGTTACTCTACAGTCTTTTCTTACCACATGTTACACAAACTCATTTACATCACCGTTACCCAATAAATTTTTTCCAGGGCAAGGGTTTCTTCTCGGCTAAGGTTCGGCTAAGGTTTTAATAATAACACGAGTATTTATGTGAACGAATTGAATATCGATACTGTACCATTCAATTGAGCTTTAGTTCCTAACTTCTTAATTTCATTTTTTTCTGGCTTTTTGCTCCTATATTTTTTATATTGTCTGTGATGAGATAATGTGTTTTTTATTTTAAAATTTTTTAAATTTAATTATACTAAAAAGACTAACAGTAAGTATAGTAAAAAAGCTTTAAACAGTAAGAAAACTAAAAACTTAGAGAAAAACTGAAATGAGCACTGTATAAGCCATGAGCTAAAAGCGTTTCCCCGTCTTAATGCATCACGGCGGCATCCGTCGCTGTCGTCCACCACCCCATACCGCCCGCCCACCCAATCCTGCCGCCTCCCATGGCCTCAAAAAATCACGTGTTCTTCGTGCCCAACACCGCCACGACGTCGCCTTCTCCCGCTAAAATGATGCCTCCCTCTTCCTTCCCCCTCCCACCCACCTCCTATAAAACAAGCTCCCCGCCACCCGTCAGATCCCACAGCAACCTACCAGCGAAAGAGCAAACCACCACAGCACCACCGCAGCAAGTAGCGAGGAGGAGGAGGAGCTAGGGCGTCTCGGTCGAAGCGGTGATATGGCCATGGCGGCGGCGGAGGGCAAGAGCCGGAGGTTCGCGGTGGCGTGCGGGGTGCTCAGCCAGTACGTCAAGGCGGAGCAGAAGATGGCGGCCGCTTCCCCCTTGCGCGCGGCGCCGGCGACGACGCTGAGCTTGATGCCCGGCGCGGACGTCGTCCAAGAGCAGCCCGGCGCGGCGGGGGAGGAGGAGGAGGTGGCGGGGACCGCGGCGGCGCCGCTGACCATCTTCTACGGCGGGAGGATGGTGGTGTTCGACGACTTCCCGGCGGACAAGGCGGCCGAGGTGATGCGCCTGGCGGCGGGAGCCGGCGCTGAGCGGGCGGCGGCGGCCCAGCGAGACGGCGCCGAGCTCGCGGACCTGCCCATCGCGGGGAGGGCGTCGCTGCAGCGGTTCTTCGCCAAGCGCAAGGACCGGCTTGGCGCGCGGGCGCCGTACGCCCGGCCGCCGCAGGCGACCAAGGGCACGCCGGCACGGAGGGGAAGCCGTCGTCTTGGCTCGGGTTGGGAAGCTTGGACGACGCGCGCGGCGACCACCTCACCATTGCTCTGTGATTTGGGAGCTCGCACAGAGCGCGAGGATTTGCAAGGTTTTTTACGGAGAGATTGAACAGGCTTTAGTTTTGATTAAGCTTTTAAGAAATATTTGTAAGGAAACTTTGTAAATCTATAAAAATCTAACAATAAATATCATCTTTGAATCAATCTGTTCTTGATTTGCTCGAAAAGTTGCTAGTGATTGCAGTTGGATTGAAGCTTCCAACGACGTGCAAAGGTGTCGAATCGCTGTTAGAGAAACATAGGAATATGGTACTCGAAGGCGTTGGTTTCTCATAGGCACACGTGAAGAGGTTCTGCTCCCAGTTTTGATGAAGCTGAGCGATCGAACGAGCGGTCGAATACTGAGCAATCAAGCGAGCGGTTGAGCACCGAACAGTCGAAACCTTCACCGAACATTAAGAGATTTTAAAAAACAGAGATAATCAACGATATTATCTGACAACACTGTAGCTGACTGAAAAAAAGCTCATGGTTTATAGCTGAAAACACTGTAGCCGGCTAAAAAAACACTGTAGCTGACAGAGACTTATTTAGCATAATTAAATTTTTTAAAAAATAAAAATATAAAAAATATGTTAATCTATTACGTATAATACAAACAAATACGGGAAAAAAAAGAACCGGCAAAAAACTCAAAAAAAATCAAAATTTTAGAAAAAGACGAAATTTAAGAACAGTAAAAAATAAGCTGGAAACCAAAAGCTTAAGTCCAACCGATCACTGCCGATCCTATAGTATATCCGTCACCGCCAGCACTCCTACACCGACGACCGCCGCCCCACAGCCGCTCGCAGCCGTCGGTGGGATCGATTTCCACGCCACCACGGGACCGAGACTAATGCCTCACCGGGAGCGTGGAGGCTTACTCGATGTTGAGCGTGTGGACTGGACATCGATCCCCATGACATCGTACCACGTCAAACTCCTGGGACCTTCGCACAACGAGCCCAGCTTCTATGATCTTGAAGCCCAAGCACCCACATGAATCTGCTCGTTCCTTTTTCTTCTGTTTTTCTCTCTCTTCGTGCTGATCTTAAAGAGGCTTTTTGTTGTTGTTGTTGATTTGGATACGAGAAGGTGCTGATCTTAAAGAGGCTTTATGTTGTTGTTGATTTGGATACGAGAAGCTAGGAGCTTTCGAGAGATTTGGATGGTTTTTTTTTGGGAGAATTCAAGGTAGGTTTAATCGGAACAGAGACCAATCATGCAAATTTGCGGTAATTCGTGGCAACATTGATAGGAAGATACGTGATCCTTGTGAACAAATGTTGTAGTGGTCTTTTCCCCCCTTTGTTTTTTGTTGCTATCTGGTAAGTATTGGAACAGTTGAATTGTAGATTTTACTGTCAATCGCTGGAAGGAGGCTGCGGACTCGGCAGTGCGTGTGGAGCTCGGCGAGCACCTCAAGGCACTTGACAAGGAGGCCGGCGGTGACTAGCTCGAAGAGCACGGACACCGCATTGTCGCCATTTCTTCGCCATCTTGCAGAGCTCGCAGATGAGGCTACCTCACAGCGCTCACACTCTCCGCCGCGACGGAGCAGCCCTGCCACTCCGCCGGTCCAGCCACGGCGGCAGAAGAGCGCCGTTCCCGATGGTGTACGTCCGACAACTCCTTGGCTCGTTTTTAACTAGTGTATTTTTAAGATGAAGTTAATAAAAAGATTATAGTAAAAATACATTGAGTTCAGTTATACTAGTTAAAATCATATACAACTATTTTTCTATACATACTACCTCTCACAAACAACCAGAATTTAAATATTTAAACGCTCGGCCATCACATCAGACTTAAAAGACCCACCCGAGATCTTTGTGGCGGAAGGCATGTGTACGCGTCATTACTTACGAAGCAACATTCTGTGTAGATTGCATTAGTACTCCCTTCGCTCGCATGAATCGGCGTATTTGGCCATCACATGCGGAGCCTGTTCAGATCGATTAATTAGCTCGTGACACCGTGCGAAAGCGCCTTTTTCTTCCGTGGTTTGCATCCAGAAATGATTTCTCGACACACACACACACACACACTTTCGTGCGGTGCGTGCCTGGCTCGATCATGCTCGCTGATCATGTCCCCCGTAACGTGCCTAACACGCCTCGGAGCAGTCGCCTCCGCGGTGCCGGAGAACGAGCTTTTACTTCCAGCTTAAAGTTTTTTTTACTTCCAGTGTGCGCGATCTCGGTTTCTCTTGTTCGGATGATGATTGATGCTTCGGATCTGAGGGAACTTTCTGTCCCGAAACCATATGAAACGTTAGAGAGTGGTACCCCCTAATTCACGATCACAAAGTCGAAATTGGATTAGCCTGCCGGCCACACCAACAAAGCAGTTTCTAAATTGAATAAACCTATTTTACCTATAAACTCTTACAGTTACCTAAATTTCAACCTAAAAATGTAAAATCGGATATTTTACCCTCTCAATTATTAACACTGTTTATTTTACCCCCTCTAATGTTGATGAAAGTCGATTTTAGCAGATATGGCGTCAATGTGGCAGTGGTTTATTGATATGTGAGCTGGTTTTAGGATGACATGCCAGCTAGTTAGCAAAATCATCAAACAAATAAAAAATTATGGTAGAATCGACATGTCATGCTCTAGACTTTCTTCCACTAGCTCCTCTCTTTCTCTATCTCATCTCTACCTTCCCCCTTTGGGGCTAAGTAGTGGGGACGGTTCCGACGAGGCGGCGTAGTCCACAAAAATAGAACCGATGAGGGGTTAGGAAGCCAGTGGAGGTAGTGTCACAGATCAAGGCACACCAATGCTAGCTCATGGTGGCGCACGACAGCCGCCTCTATGGAAGGCAAGGGGGCGACGGTGCCAGAGAGAGAGAAAGGGAGAAATAGGGGTGCATGAGCATCAGGGAGGAGGGAGGAGCTCACCATAGTAGTCTGTGAAGGTAGAGAAGAGCCGAGACGACCTAGTGACAACGACCCAGAGCGGAGCGGTGATGTCCAAGCGATGGCGGCACTGCCGAAGGAGGCAGCCGAAGTTAGGGATAAAGGATGGTGGGGAGATTCACAAAGATAGAGAATGGTGAGGAGATTCCCTGGTAGGAAGGAATTTGAGGAAGGCTCACCGGAACAAGAATGGCGATGGTGGCAAAGGTTAGTAGGCAAAACAAAGGAAGATGGTGGCGCCACGAGCTCCTGTGAGAGAATCATGCAATTGACTGAGCGGTTATGCTCATGATTTGGTGGAACATGATGCGATGCGAAAGGATTTGGAAGGGCCTCACCGGATTGGCCAAAACGACGAGGTTGGTTACGGCGGTATCAGGCGGGGTGCCACCAAAGTTGAAGAAGATGATGGCGTTGCCAATGATCCTGTGCACAAGAGGGGAAATAGAGGTGAGGAATAGATAGAGTGTGCCGAGGTGAAGCCAAAGCATGTTGGGTTCAAGGGTAAAGCTCACACGAGTGATCACGCGCACTTGGCAGAGCTCGGCGACCGGAGGAGAGAAGCTCGAGCTCCCTGCGCTCTTCTACTCTCTTAAATGCATCAAAGGGGTGAGGAGAATAGGTAAAATAGAGCGGAAAGGGGGGGGGGGGTCTAGGTGCACGTGTTGCCCAAAGCTTAAAAGGGAGGAGCAAGGCACGGCATGGACAGTGACGTAGCGGTAGTGGATGGCACAGGCGCGGACAGGCAAAGTAACACGAGGAGGAGGAAAGTGTTTTTTTTACAATGACAGGTAAAATAAATGATATTAATAGTTATGGGTAAAACATCTGGTTTTACATTTTTAGAGTAAGAGTTAGACAAACACAATAGTTTAGATGGTAGAGTTAAACAAACATAGTTCAGATGGTAGAGTTAAACAAACATAGTTCACATGGTAGAGCAGAATTATTCTTTTTTAAAAAGCTATGATTAACCCTAAGAATGTCAAACTAGGCCGGTATTTTAAAACGCCGAGCCCTGTAATGATGACCAAATCTCGCCGCAAATCCGCAGAGAACGAAACGTCACAAAAGGTGTTCCGTGCACAAGAAACACTGGATTTAGGTGGTGATCGGTTCGGCTGAAAAGCTCATGGCTTATGGCTGAAAACACTGTAGATGGCTGAAAAAAGCACTGTAGCTAACAGAGGCTTATTTAACATAATTAAATTTAAAAAAATTTAAAAATATGTTAGCCCATTACGTATAATAGAAACAAATACGGGAAAAAAAGAACCGGCAAAAAAGCTCAACAAAAAGCCAAAAGTTCAGAAAAAGACGAAACTTATGAATAGTGAAAAATAAGCCAGAAGTCAGAAGCCGAAGTCGAGTTGATCAGGGCCAGGCATTTCAGCAGGGTGTACAACACGAGGTCGTCAAATCGATGCATCCTTAAACCATATATAAAATTCACCCGACAACTTACCATTTCAAAAGAAGCATGCAGCAGCCCAGACACCCAGTGTCAACATAGAGCAATAATGTCGACGGCAAAGGAGATGAGATCAAGTCAAGAAGGCGTCTGAGAAAAGGAGCAATTCAATTCGCACAAGCATGCCATGCAATGACATGGTTCCTTCCAAGATCCGATTTGTTTCCCGCAAGGAATCTGAATCGCGCGGTGACGTCTCCGTTAGACCAAGTCCGAGACACGCAGCACAGGGCAGCAGTAGAAGCCAGCTACGACTCGTTGGCCGCAGCAAGAAATTAGAAATCAACGAGAGAGACAAAACAAAGACTTAGGCCCTGTTTGGAATGCGGGAATTTTTCCCGATTCCTGTAGGAATTGAACTGTTTCCTGCAAAATTCCTGTGAAATTCCTCTGTTCCAAACAGGCCCTTAACTGGTAGGTGTAGCCTGCCTGCAAGCACGGTGGTTCAAAGTTCAAAAGATAACGGTGCGTTCTTTTCAACTGTAGTTTATATAGGTGATCAAAAAAGCTTTAGCTTCTGATTTTCGGCTTATTTTTTACTATTTATAAATTTCGTCTTTTTCTGAACTTTTGTCTTTTTGTTGAGCTTTTTTGCCGGTTCTTTTTTCTGTATTTATTTGTATTATACGTAATGGGCTAACACATTTTTTTATATTTTTTAATTTTTTTAATGTAATTATGCTAAATAAGCATCTATCAGCTACAGTGTTTTTTCAGCCAGCTACAATGCTTTTCAGCCATAAGCCACAAAAAAGCCCAAATGATCACCCCCAGCTGGTAACTTTTGGTTTTAGTACGAGTATTTGTGTAAACGAACCGAGAAACCGATAAGCTGTTTCAAAAAGACTATCTAGATAAGTTGTTTTCGAAGCGACGACGAAGAAATCATTTCGTTTGTTTGTTTGAAGTAAACTATAAGTTATAAACTATAAGGTAAGCTAAAAAGAAGTAAGCTAACAACGTGTGTTTGTTCAGCCTGGACGATGACTTAAGCTCCGTCTTGGAGAATACCAATAGGTGTTGCGTTAGCTCATAGTACTACTATGTACTAGGATACTGGTTGAGGTGCGATCAAGGTTAGGTTCTTTTGAGCTGAGACTTACGAGTTACGATTTATGGCTGTAGTTTTTGAATTTTGATCTGTTTGTGAGAGACAGTACGCAGAGGAAAATAGTCACATGTAATGTTGGTCAGTACAGCTGAACTTAGTAGAGTTTACACTGCAATTACTTATAGACTCTGCCTTAAAAAATACACCGTTTAACGGTGTACTACTGTTTATCCGTATACAAGTCGTAAGTGATAACGAACCAGCCTAAGTTTAGGGGAGAGTCTAATAAGAGCATGTGCGAGCCCAGCTCTCTTCCACGTGCTTCCCTTTCCTGGAAGAATCAAACAGTAGTAGCGTTGTTGATTTGTCATTCTCTCCTCTTCTTTGGGGGAAAAGCTAGGGTGGAGGGCATTGGCATGGCTGATGGCACAGCTCAGCGAACAGGACCTGTAGTCCTGTACAACACGAGTTGGAATTTTCGTGGAACGGTGCGTACGTACGTACGTACGCCCGGGACCGGAATTAAGCAACGTATTCTTGGACAAGAGTACAGTGCAACTGGTGGTAGCAAGCACAACAACAACGGGGAAAAAGATCTCGTGAATAAGGCCTCGCTTGTGAAGCCCATTTCCAGTCAGAATCCGCGTGGATGTACTGGAATTTAGATTAAAATTTCGGATTATACACATGAAGCCTAGCCGGAAATACGCCTCACAAATAAGATCTAGATGCTGTTTGGTTGAATTGAAATAAGCTGATTTATGGCTAAAATTGTACTATAACTGGTTGAAATTATATTGTAGTTGATGGTGGTTTATTTGGCATGATTAAATTTAAAAATTTTAAAAATAGAAAAAAATATGTTATCTCATCACGGACAATGCAAACGAATACGGGAAAAAAGAACCGGTAAAAAAAGCTAAAAAAACTAAAAACTTGAAAAAAACGAAATTTAAATATAGTGAAAAATAAACCAGAAATTAAAAGTAACCGGAATAAGCAGGATGACCTGCATCACTGTTTATATCCGTGCTTTCACAATCTTCCGTTAATTTGACGTGTTAGCTTGGTACTTGTGGACACATGTTGATCGAGTCCCTTTCGTCCTTTCTTGATCGGTTCGGCTTGAGCTTATGATTTCTGGTTTATTTTTTACTATTTATAAATTTCGTCTTTTTCTGAACTTTTGGCTTTTTGTTGAGCTTTTTTGCTGGTTCTTTTTTCCCGTATTCGTTTGTATTATACATATTGGGCTAACATATTTTTAAATTTTTTAAAATTTAATTATGCTAAATAAGTCTCTGTCAGCTACAGTATTTTTAACCATAAATCATAAGCTTTTAAGCCTAACTGATCACCACGTACTATTGTGTCCTACTCCCGCAGATCTGCAACTTTTAAAAGAGCCCGGTCATATACAACGTTTTGAGCGATGCACAACGTCTACCATCGTTGCTAACGGTGTTAAGCCTGCTTTCTCGCCGGCGAGCATGATTTGTTGGATGTACCATAGACTCGGTGGCGGAGCAGCGGGGCTGCAATATAGATTAAAGGGGAATCCAGATCGGCAAATGGGGGCTCGCCTACGATCGACGGCGACCATCGGGCATGCTACAGGCAATGGATAATCCACGGTGGCCCCTAGGCCTGGGCAAAATACCCGCTACTCATTACCCGTACCTGAATTATCCGGACCTGAACCCGAAATACCCGAATCCGAGGTACCCGATCCCAAATTCGGATAGCAATTCTGATTACCCGAAATTAGTTTGGGTAGTTCGGGTAATATCCCCCGGTACCCGAACTGTCCCTCCAAAACTTAAAGGTATGTCAAATATGAATGGAGTATTGAGTATTCTTTTGAAATCTGCAGTGCACTGAAGACTTGAACCATGAATTTTTAGTATATGATTCTCTCTGTTTGAACAACTGTCTGTGATATATTATTATATGCAAATTGCTGCTAAAATTATGTGCAAATTCTGTGCAGTTTGCTGGTTTTCTGTGAATTCGGGTATATCGGGCATACCCGAACCCGAATCCGAATTATCGGGTACCCGAAATTGCGGGTAGTGTTTTTTGGGGCTAATATTGGGTAACAGTTTTCATTACCTGAATTTCGAATTACCCAAACTATCCGACCCGAAACAATCGGGTAACCCGAACGCCAAGGCCTAGTGGCCACTAGGAAACCCAGCTGAAACCGGCATCGAACCTACAAATACTACTGCAATATCACTTAAAAAGTCTAAGACTACACTAGGGGACAGACTATTCATGCACTAAGCCTAAAGTTACAAGCTGATTATTAAGCCGTGTTAGTTTTTCGGTGGCTTTCGGTTTCTCTCAGCGATCACCGTTTATGAAGACTATATACACTAGGCTTCTATGAGGCTCACTGTGAATTCTGCGAGTTCAAGCGTTACTTAGCGCGCAAAGGGCCCATTCTGCTGCCTTCGGAAGGAACTCCTATTTGCTTGTAAGTCAACTAGTGTGCACTTATTGTCTTAGCAAAAAATACGACATACCCGGAAGTACACATAGACGTGTCTCCTTGGTGGTATACGGCTCTGGGTTCTAGAAAAAACTCCTATTTTGAAACAAAATCAAGGTACACTAGACAAGTTCCTGACTGGCACATCTTCACGAAGATCTCATGCTATCCTCCTATGAGGGTGACAGGAGTGAGGCCACAAAATCCAACACCTGAAGGGACATATTCAGCCAAATTATGCATCCCGGAATGCTAATGTTGATAAGGCCACGTTCAACCGATCTAAGCGAAATTAATTCAACGAGCTCTCTCTCTCTCTCTCTCTCTCTCTCTCTCTCTCTCTCTCTCTCTCTCTCAAGGGCGGTGCTTGACTTGGGATGTTTATATTGACTACGGTTGATAGGTTTTTTTTTTGCTGAAAATGAATAGTAGTAGCTGAAAGAAGTGATTTTTTTAGAAGGAATGGATAATGGTAAGGAAAGTGACGGAGATATATATGCGCAAGATGGGAGCGGGAGGAGTGGTGTGCATGATACACCATAACCACTTATCCCTAGAGCGAGGGGATGGAGAAGCCACTTCGAAAAGCTGAGTGTTCATATTAGTTTCTGGCTTATCCAAGCAGAAGCTAAACATAGAATCCAATATGAATAGTCCCTTAATCTTTTATGGACCAGTTAGGAGAAGGACCGGGCAATTTAGGAAGACGCTGCATCTGGGTCATGGTTGGGTTGCGCACGGATCAAGTGTGGGCTCCGAACCGATCTTCGTAGTCGGCCCAACCTAGCCCTAACCCTTACAAAAGAGCAAGAGTAAACCCTATTTCTCAAATCCAAACCCAAATCCATACTGCTTCCCACCTCCTTCCACCCATCCGCCATGCCAGACGCCCGTGCCACCACTTCTCGATGCCCCGACCGCTAACCCTAGGTCCTCCTCGGCATGCAATTGCGCATCGGCCCTGCAGGAACGTGACCACTGCTACAGCCTTGAGATAGGGTTAATATTTCGGCGAAATTTTGCTAATTTTGTTCCTTTTGGTATTCTAGCATTGGGTCAAATTCTAGCTGAATTTATTCCTATTTGAAATTTGTCCAGATTTTGTTTAAATTTTGGTTAAATTTTGTCAAAATTCAAATGATGTTCGAATATTTCGTCTGAATTTTCAACCGAAATGATGAAATTTCGTTCCTTCCGCCTCTTTCGTTGCCCTACGAATATTCGCTGACCACCCACCCCATCAAGGTGTCCTTCGTGCTCGCCGAACCCCCGGGGCGTCTCTCTCTGCTTCTTCGTCCACTTCCCCGGCATGATGGAGGGCGGCTTCCACGAAGAGCCCCAGATTGTTAGTGCGGTGGATGACCTCGTCCTCCTGTGCGTCACCTTCAAAGGCAGCGCCAACCGCATGCCGTTCGAAGATCACCTCGTCTACAAGGCAGGCCCACGGAAACCATCTCTCAACCTTACCCCAAGGCCGTATCCGCCTGATGGCTTCCCCGACGAGCCCGGCATCTTACCCTGCGGCGACGGCGTTAGCGAGCACTACGTCGTGGTTATCCCTGTTGTGCAGCTCAGACCTTGGGAAGTATGAGCTCCAAGTCTTCTCGTCCGAGAGCCAGGCGTGGAGCACTAAGAGCAAGTCTTATAATACAGCCTTCAGCTGGCTGTATGAATACTTACAGCTCACTTATCAGTCTACTCATATAGTAGTTACAGCCAGCTGAAGGCTGTATGACCTACCCCTTCCTCTCACAAAGTTTCTTGGTTCTTGTGCTTCAGCTGGCTGTACGCTTACAGCCCACCTCTCTTCTCTCTCCTCCACCTCAGCATACAGCCAGCTTACAGCCTCTTATAATACTTGCTCTAAGGTGGCCCGGACGGCTGAGGACGCAGAGACAGACTACGGGCATGTTCTTTTCCTACGAAATTGGTAGCTTTTGATTTTTGTTATAGTACCTAACTTCAAACGAAGTATTTTCTCAAAACGAGGTCTACAAGTTAAACGATATACACGTTAAAAGCTCAACATCTGTACCAGCTAAAATCACAAGTGAATATCTGTCTCTCCATAATCTATACCGTCAACAACCAAAATTCAATAATTTCAGCCAAAAATCATGAGCCGCAGCTGTTGCTAAACAGGCCAAGGTGATGAACCATCAAACCGGCGCGCAGGGTGGTCACTGCCGGAGGAGGCTCACTGGGCTGGGTATTCTACTGTACATGCAATGTGCTGGACGAGAACTCTGTGATGCGTTTGATCCAATTCCCTACGCCACTGCCCCGCAACAAGTGCTTAGACGAGCTTCCCTCGTGGCCACTTCGTGATGTTATCATGAGCAGTGGTTTGATCAGGTTTGTTGAGATGAAATTTCATCAGGACAGTGATGCCAACAACTCGACAGGTTTCATTTTACCAGTGCTTGCGTGCTCTTTTTTCTAGCCCTTTCGACTCCATCTCAAGTCTCAAAATTTTCATCAAAACATGCACACCTTTCAAAGCATGTTAGCATATTTATATTTTATTATGCAGTTGCTTGATTCCATCCGATGATACTTATGTCCAGACTTAAGTCGATGGCTAGATAGTGTTAGAAATTGTCCCATTTAATTATGACCTATTTTCTTAATTTTAAAGCATGCATAATTTTTAATGTGGAATCCTCAAATATGGAAAGAGATGGTATGAGAATGCTTCTGTCTAGTCACGCACGCATGCACATGCGCGCATATTCGCGTATTTTCGCGTGACTTGTGACTTGCGACGCGTGACCGTGCCGTGACGTGGCGTGCCACTTGGCAGACCAAGTCTATCTTTATTTTGCTAAACTCTGCACCTCTCTCTCTCTCTGTTTGAATGAGATTCAAACATTTGAATGACGCAGTTACAAGTGAATTTACACTGCTTAATTTGTGATTTGATGAGGCAGTTACAGTGCATAATTCTGTTTAAAACGCAGCAGTTACTAATGAGTAGTAACTGCAGCGCCCTTAAAAGGGCCTGGAGACGTCCAGGAAAAAAGAGAGAATTTTGCACCTCCATTCTTCCTCTACTTTCTGCTCTTGTGTTGTCGTACTGTGCTGTCTGAACCTCATCGACCTTTCTTCTCGGCGTGCACCTGGAAGGAGGGAGAGCAGCTATCTCCGAACCGTTGCCGCAGAGAGTACCTGCACGGGCGGCAATAAGGTTTCTGGGCAGCGCATTTGCGCGACAGCTCACTGCACTGCATCATCTGCGTTCTGCACTACGTTAAGCCTACGCGGCCTCCTGTTCTTCATCAGGCGAAAAAGTAAGTCATTCGCGAGCACGTTCGACTTTGTCACTGTATTTTCTTGAGTATATTCTGAAAATATGATGAGTAGCCTGCTGTTAGTAGTAAGCTTTGCATCACTAGTTTATTATGTTTGTCTCCTAGTAAAATTTGAAATTAAAATATTGCCCACATTTGTAACAGATAGTTGGTGGTATCTCATGGACCAACTTGATGGACCAACTTGAAAGGGCTAGACCCTAGATTAGTTTGTGCGTTAGATAGCATTTGAGAAGTTTGGATTAGTTAGATTTGTTTTCGTCATAGCTTGATCTCAACTTTGGCTAAGAACTCTAGAACACAACTATCTTTTATTGGGAATTATACGTGAACATGTGAATTGGATCATTATCTCATGCAATTTTATCCTTTCTTGGTGGGTAGTTAGATGGATTGTTAGTAAACACTAGTTGATCATTACACATGTTTCCTGTGAATTTGATAAACCCTGGAATGCTCTAGGTGAAAAGCTACTATTGACCGGTGCGCCGCGGTTATATTTGGTTGCATGTAGTTTGTGTCAACATCCTAGCAAACTAGATGACATTAAGAATTGAACTAGAACATAATGGAATCAAGAATCACACCAACCATTTGAAGAAGGCGAGAAAATCAAACAAGAACACAAATAAGACATAAGAGAAAGGTTTAATCTTTGATTACCACTTGAGGATGAAGAATTACAACCACTTCAATCGGAGGATAAAACCCCAAAGGGGCAGCACCTACACTACCACAGAAATGGTCATCACAGATACCTTAAAACCGTCATTACAGACGGTTCCTGACTCGTCTGAATTTATGTGTCTGTGATAACAAGTGGTTATCACAGACGACTCTTGAACCGTCTGTGAAAAGTTACAATACATATGGTTTTAGTTAAGAACTGTCTGTGATAGTCTAATATTACACTGGTTTTAGTTAAAAACTATCTGTGATAGTCTATTATCATAGACGATTCTAGTTAAAAACCGTCTGTAATTGCATTCTCGCGTCCTTATAAATAGGCCTCATTTATTTCATCAACATTCTCTAATTGCGCTATAAAATAGCACAATCAAATAATGCAGATAAACTAAAGCAGGCCTATTTATGATTAGCGTTATATCTTTGGTGGCTCGTTGTTTAGCTTATAGGCATTGTTGTTTTGTTACTTTGGTATGACGTGGTCGTTGGCACGCAGCTGTAAGCCATGGTTGTAGGCATGCGTTCATAAGCCATGGTCGTATGCGCCTAGTCTGTAAGCAGCCATGCATGCTATGTCAACAAATTCTGTTAGCAAACAGAGGAAACGACCTATGATACAAACAGAGATAAGTTTAGGGAGCTGTGAAAATAAAATGCAAGTTTTCGGAGTAAAGTGGTGGGGGATATATCACTGGCGATGCAAGTTTAGGGAGACAAGATTTGCATGGTTGAAACCCTAGCCATCCAACAATTTCTTAATTTCATATCTAATCATCAAGGAAGAGAGGCGAGGTGTGGGGGATATATCACCAGCGATGAAGGAGAGACCGGCGGCGACAGCATCACCGTTATGTCACGACGGTGACACTGCATAAGACACTCTTATGACAAGAGTGCCTTATGCAGTAAACCGTAGTATCACAACCAGAGGCGGAGGAGCTTGGAGAGGTAGTCGGCCGAGTCTTCTATTATTAAGGGAAAATTTGGTGAGAAGTGAGAAGAGATAAGAGAAGTTGAGGAGAAGAGTGGACGAGGAGAAGAGAGAAGAGGATATAATGAGAAGAACAACCGAGTCTTCTATTTTAAAGAGCAAATCTACCGAGATGAGCGGGAAATTCAAATTTGGTGAGAGCGGGTAAGTTGAAATATTTTCACAGACGATTCTTAGTAAAGAACCGTCTATGATAATTAGGTCATCACAGACAATTTTTGTTTCGAACTGTCTGTGATACATTACAAACTATTCAAAAAAAACATCTGTGATAAGTACAAACATCACAGACGTTTTTTATTCTGAACCATCTGTGATAAGTAGGTCATCACAAATGGTTCTTTTCATTGTGGTGAATTTAGACGGTCCATCTTGTAAAACCGTCTGTATTAACTTTATTGTTGACGGTTTGTGTTGAACCGTCTGTAATAAGGTGTCCAAGATGACCCTTTTTGTAGCTAGCTCTCTCAACAAACCCTAGTCTTCTCTCTTGGAGGCTCACGTGCAAAGCTTACCTCTCTCCCTCTAATGCCCCCCATATATAGTGGAGACTATTAAGAAACCCTAAAATATGAATACAATGTGGATTCCATCCACTAACTCATGGGCAAATCCGATTGAACCCAACACATAATGGGGTTTTCACACACATGCACGCTTCTCAAGGCGGTGTCTTCAACCTTGACTCCAAGAATCCGAATCCATCACCCTATCCTCCGTGAAGTCTCCTTGCAAAAATGCAGGGACCTCATGTGCATTTTTGCATGTTAAAAATTGCCTATAAGTTGTTTATTATACTATCAAACTTTGTTCAACACTTGAGGCAATTATTTAGTACTATATGATTATATTCCCTCGCATGAAAAATACCACTCTGTTCAAAAATGTAAGAAATATTTTTTGAACGATTTTATCTACAAATATAAGATGCCTTTTGTGATCCAATTAAAAGTAAGTATGATTTTCCTTTATACCCTTAATAAATATCTAGCTTTATTTTGTAATCACTATATACATATATTGAATATAATATTTAGAGATAATAATTAGATGTAATTTATGTCTTATTAGGCTATGTATAAGACAAAATATACCCTATATTTTTAGAGGGTGCGAGTACCTCCGTTGTCAAATTTTGGAACTTTTGAACAATGCGCACGTGCACACCAAGATGGTTAGGATAAAATATGGTGAAAATGCCCTCCAATAATCTCTCTGTTGGATTTTGATCTCAGGCTAAAACGGTTGAAAGAGACGTGGGGTGATGCCCACGTCTCCCGTTTTTCTCTCGCGCCCTGATCGGGGGTGCCTAACCGACTTTTGGTTACGGTCCCCCGTTGCGCAGCGCTATAAAAAGAATGGGTTCCGGCCTCTCACGATGACGTCGTTCCCGTGAAGAGCCAAAACTCCCGAACAAACCCTAAGTTCTACCCGGTCTACTGTGCGCTGTTAGCAACGGGAAGACCGTCGCCGCCGCCTCTGCAGGACCTCGCCGGCGACGACCCTCTGCACCGCACCGACTCTACCTCACGCCTGCATCACGCAGGCACGGGTCTTCGCTTTCATGGCGTTCATTGGCGACCGTAAGTTCCGATCCCCCCAATTCCTAGGTGTTCTAGTGCTGGACTAGTGGATTAATGTTATGCATAAGGTTTAGGATCTCACATTATGGTATCAGAGCGACTCTAGTCTTCCTAGAACCCTAGTGCATGCTTATGTCTCGGATTAGGGTTTTAACCTAATGTTAATCTTGTCCTTGAGGCTCGGATTTATGTTTAAAGTTTTGGATCTAAGTTTAATCGGTGGGTTTTAGCATTTAGAAGGAGGTGAATCACATCTTTGGCAAAAATCCCCAACTGAAACTCTCGGATCGGCAAATAAAAAAAAGGGGGACCAGGGGCTTACGGTTTTGGGCCGCCGCCGTCGTTTCGGCGCCGCCGGAGCGCCGCCACTTCGGGGCCGCCGCCGCTCCGCCCCGGAGCCGCATCCGGTCTGCGCGGGCGCCGCATGAGCCGCCGACGCTGGCCGCCCCGAGGGTGCCACCGCTCCGCGCGCCACAGCTCCGCTCGGGGCCGCCCTCCGTCGGCCGATGCCGCGCCTCTCAGGCCGTCGCCGTGCCGCGTTCGGGCCGCCGCCACGCTGCCTCGGGTCGCCGCTCCGCCCCGTCGCGGCCTGCCGCCGCCCTCTTGCGCGCCTGGCCGCTCCGCCGCCCTCTTGCGCGCACGGCTGCTCCGCGCTGCCGCTGCTCGCCGCCGCCTAGCGCCTTGCGCGCGCTGCGCCCCGCCGCTCAGATCCGAATATTTCGGGTGGAGGCTGGTGTTTTGGGCGTTAGGGTTAGGGTTGCGGGGTTTTGTCCCGGCCGCAACGCGCTCTCGGCCGTCCGATCTGATCGGACGGTCGTCGTTCTTATGGGCCGCGTGAGGGATTTTTTTTTTGGGCCGCGCGTGGCTGGAAATTTTATGGGCTGCGCGATGTTTATGGGCCGTGCGTGCAATTTTGGGCTGATCTGAATTTAGGCCGTGCGGGAGTTTTGGACCCCAAGGTTCCCATGGGTTAAATTCCTATTTAGGCCGGATTTTGGCTATGGGCTATTTTTTGTTATTTCCCTTTCATGTTGGCCTTCTTATGAATTTGTTTTGGCCCAGCAGCACATAATTTTATATATTTCATGTATTTATGGTTTATCTCATGTTTAATCAATGATTAATGATGTCTCTTATGAAATTATTAACGGAAAATGTTGCCAAGCTGCTGAAAAATATAATGCACTTTTCCGCTGCGTAATGTTCTGCCCCTAATTGAATGGAACCAACGGGAAATTCAATTGGAGGGCTGTATTTAATTTTACATGCTATTACATTTTGACCAACGTTAATTGTAATTGCATGTACTCAATTATGTTTATTTTATTCATGCTATTACTCTTTGACCAACGTTAATTGTAATTGCATGCAATAATTTATGTTAAATTTTTCGTTTCTGCCCAACGGTGATGCGAAAAATTCTTATGAGCATGTTGTTAATCATACCAACGTAAGATTAATTTTCATGCAAATTAATTATGCGCTTTCCTAATGTAATTTTTAAAATTTTTTCAGCTGCTTCTGTTTCCGCTCATGTAAATGCTATTGAGCCACTTAATGGTAGTAACTTCCAGAAATGGAAGTTCACACTTATGACGACTTTTCAGCTCTTGGATCTGGACTACGCGTTCAGATTCGATGAGCCTGTCGCTCCTACTGAAGGGGAG
Source organism: Dendrocalamus latiflorus (assembly GCA_017311315.1). Lineage (NCBI taxonomy): Eukaryota > Viridiplantae > Streptophyta > Magnoliopsida > Poales > Poaceae > Dendrocalamus > Dendrocalamus latiflorus. Next base: position 4,587,824 of record CM029640.1, on the reverse strand, counting down.
GACAATTATGATGACAAAATGAAGGAATATAAAGCTAATGCTGAGAAGTGGGAGCGTTCTAACCGTGTTTCACTTGCTGTGATGAAAAACTCTATCAGTGAGGCCATAAGGGGAGCAATCCCTGAAAAGGAAAGGGTAAAGGACTATTTGTCCTCCATCGAGGATCACTTTAAGGGGTCCTCTAAAGTTTATGCTACCACACTGATGCACAGGCTCATGAACACCAAGTACAATGGTACCGGAAATGTTCGTGAGCACATTATGACAATAATCAATATTGCTGCCAGACTCAAGACAATGGACATGGCTATTTCTGATGGTTTTGTTGTCCATTACATTATGATGTCTCTTCCCAAGCAATTTGAAGCTTTCAAGGTGAACTACAACACCATTAAGGACAAGTGGACCATGAGCGAGTTGATCGCTAATGTTTCACAAGAGGAAGAGAGGCTCAAGGCTGAGGGGGTTACTGATTTTGTGAATCAAGTCGGCTCCTCAAATAAGGCTGGTCCCTCTAGAAGTAGAGGTGGCTACAAAGGAAAGGGAAAGAAGGAGCAAACCTACTCCCCTTATCAGAAGCCACAGCACCCATAGCATCCTAAGGCGCCTAAAAACGCTTCAGGACCTGGGAGCTCAAATGAACAGAAGAAAAGTGGTGAATGTTACTTTTGTCAGTCGAAGGACCATTTCAAAGATGATTGTCCTGGATGGCTGAAATGGCTCGCCAAGAAAGGTACTTATGAAATCACTTTTGTTGATGAAGCATTTTATGCTGATTTTCCTATAAATTCTTGGTGGATTGATTCTGGTGCCACTGTGCACGTTACGAATTCCTTGCAGGGATTCCATATGTTGAGAAGTCTCAGAGGGGAAAGAAGCCTTAGAGTGGCTAATGGGATGGAAGCCGAAATTCAAGCTATTGGATCGGTTTCTTTAGTTTTGAATAATGATTTTGTAATGAAACTTAATGATGTTCTTTATGTTCCCTCGATGAGAAGAAACTTAATTTCCATTTCATTATTAGATAATGATGGATATTCTTGTAATTTTGGACACGGAATGTGTTTGATTTATTTTAATAATGATAATGTTGGTCGTGCCATCCGACACGACAAGCTTTATATGTTATCCCTGCAAGATTCTCCTATATCCATGAATGTATGTGATGAGAATAAAAAGCGTAAGCGAATTGATGAAACTTCGTCGAAATTGTGGCATTGTCGTTTAGGCCACATTTCGAGGGGGAGAATTGAACGTCTCATTAAAGAAGAAATTCTCCACCCTTTAGACTTTAATGATTCGAATGATCATTGCCTCGATTGTATCAAAGGCAAGTATGTAAAGCAAATAAAGAAAGGTGCTACTCGAAGCACAGGGATTTTGGAATTAATTCATACTGATATATGTGGTCCTTTCCCTGTGACATCAGTGGATGGCTATGATCCTTTTATTACGTTCACTGATGATTACTCACGTTATGGCTATATCTATCCTATTAAAGAGAGATCGGAGGCACTTGATAAATTTAAGATATTTAAGGCTGAAGTTGAAAATCAGCACAATCTAAAGATTAAAGTAGTGCGCTCGGATCGTGGGGGAGAGTATTATGGGCGACACGCAACTTATGGGCAGATTCCTGGTCCTTTTGCCAGGTTTCTACAAGAAAATGGTATAGTCGCCCAGTATTCAATGCCTGGTGATCCCCAGCAAAATGGAGTTGCGGAAAGAAGAAACCGCACACTTATGGACATGGTTCGAAGTATGTTGAGCTACTCCACTTTGCCTGTAAAGTTATGGATGGAAGCATTAAAGACCGCTGCACATATACTCAATCGGGTTCCTAGTAAATCGGTGCCTAAAACACCTTATGAATTATGGACTGGGAGAAAACCTAGTTTGAACTACCTCCATGTGTGGGGTTGTGCAGCTGAAGCTAAAATATTTAACCCACATATTGGGAAATTAGATCCCAAGACTGTGAGTTGCCATTTTATTGGCTACCCTGACAGGTCTAAAGGGTACCGATTCTATTGTCCAGATTGTACCACAAAATTTGTAGAAACAAGACACACTGTGTTCTTGGAAAATGATGGCATCAGTGGGGACTTGGAGCCCAGGAAAATTGATCTTGAGGAGAAACGGATTTATGTTGCTTCACCGGTAATCCGACAGACTGATTTTCCTGTGCCCCAAGTGGTTGTGCCCATAGTTGATCCTGTAGTTGCAACTCCTGTTGCATCTCCAGTTAATTCTGTGGCTACTCCTTCTGTTGAGGGCTCTGAAAATACAAGTGCAATACCTAATGCTGAGCCTTCACAGCCCTCTGTGACAATTAATGAACAACCTAATGAGCCTACTAATGAACCTGTCAGGAGATCACAACGAGTGAGGAGATCTGCTATCCCAAGTGATTATGAGGTTTACTTGAATGAGGATGATCTTGGGAAGGCAGATGATCCTAGCTCTTATAAGGAAGCAATGAAGAATAAGGATTCATCTAAATGGCTAGATGCTATGAAAGATGAAATTAAGTCTATGGGCGATAATGGTGTATGGGACTTAGTAGAAATTCCTAATGGAGCCAAAACAGTGGGCTGCAAATGGGTCTACAAAACAAAACGTGACTCCAAAGGGAACATCGAAAGGTTTAAGGCGAGACTTGTAGCGAAAGGTTTTACACAAAGAGAAGGCATTGACTATAATGAAACCTTTTCTCCTGTCTCAACTAAAGATTCATTTAGAATCATAATGGCGCTCACAGCACATTTCGATTTAGAGTTGCACCAAATGGACGTTAAGACTGCATTCCTGAATGGAGACTTGTATGAAGACGTTTACATGACACAACCGGAAGGTTTTGTTGTGGAAGGCGAGGAACATTTAGGATGCAAGCTAAGGAAATCCATATATGGCCTGAAGCAAGCTTCTAGGCAATGGTACCTTAAGTTTGATGAAGTCATAAGGAAATTTGGATTTAAGGAGAATGATGTTGATAATTGTACATATGTTAAGTTCAGGGGGAGTAATTACACCTTCTTAATTCTTTATGTGGACGATATATTATTGGCCAGCAGCAGTGTGGACATGCTGCGGGAAACTAAAAGATTTCTCTCGTCCAATTTTGATATGAAGGATCTCGGTGAAGCATCTTATGTTCTTGGTATTGAAATTCACCGAGATAGGTCCAAAGGAACATTAGGTTTATCACAAAAGGCATACATTGACAGAGTACTAAAGAGATACAATATGCATAAATGCTCTGCCTCGCCTGCTCCTATTGTTAAGGGCGATAAGTTTGGGAAATTTCAATGCCCAAAGAATGACTTTGAATCTGATCAGATGAAGGCTATACCTTACGCTTCTGCTGTCGGAAGTATTATGTATGCTCAAGTATGTACGCGCCCTGATTTAGCTTTTGTTACCGGGATGCTTGGCAGATATCAGTCAAATCCAGGACCGGACCACTGGAAAGCCGTTAAAAAAGTCCTACGCTATATGCAAGGCACTAAAGGTCACATGCTCACATATAGAAAAAGCGATAACCTTGAGGTTGTCGGTTATTCTGATGCTGATTTTGCGGGGTGTAAAGACACTAAGAAGTCCACATCAGGTTATATTTTCACCCTCGCAGGAGCAGCAATTTCATGGAAAAGTGTAAAGCAAACACTTACTGCATCGTCGACAATGCAGGCTGAATTTGTGGCATGTTATGAGGCTACCGGGCAGGCTGTATGGCTTAAGAACTTTATCCCGGGATTGAGAGTGGTAGACAGCATTTCTAGACCACTCATTTTGTACTGCGACAATCAACCCGCAGTTTTCTATTCGAGTAACAAGTCAAGTGCAGCTGCCAAGCACATTGACATAAAGTATCATGTTGTGAAAGATAGAGTCCAGGATCAAACAATTAAGGTTGAGCATATTGGAACTAAATTTATGCTTGCGGATCCGCTCACAAAAGGCTTACCACCTAATATTTTTCGTGATCATGTTGCCGGCATGGGTTTATTGGAGAGCCTGTGATCCTGGAATAAGAGGACCATATAAAGTAACCAACTCCCATGAAGTATTATGTTATCCGATCGATATAGAATGGATCACTATAAGTACTGATGTCCAGCGGTTCTTAATTGACTGCTGTGACGCATTACTTTGGTGTGAACTTTTATTGAGAGAGGGCTTATGATGTTTAGCCTTACGATCAAGGGGGAGAATGTTGGATTTTGATCTCAGGCTAAAACGGTTGAAAGAGACGTGGGGTGATGCCCACGTCTCCCGTTTTTCTCTCGCGCCCTGATCGGGGGTGCCTAACCGACTTTTGGTTACGGTCCCCCGTTGCGCAGCGCTATAAAAAGAATGGGTTCCGGCCTCTCACGATGACGTCGTTCCCGTGAAGAGCCAAAACTCCCGAACAAACCCTAAGTTCTACCCGGTCTACTGTGCGCTGTTAGCAACGGGAAGACCGTCGCCGCCGCCTCTGCAGGACCTCGCCGGCGACGACCCTCTGCACCGCACCGACTCTACCTCACGCCTGCATCACGCAGGCACGGGTCTTCGCTTTCATGGCGTTCATTGGCGACCGTAAGTTCCGATCCCCCCAATTCCTAGGTGTTCTAGTGCTGGACTAGTGGATTAATGTTATGCATAAGGTTTAGGATCTCACACTCTCAAGCTCATAAAACGAGGTAGCAAAGTGGTAAGAGATGATTAGTGTTAATAAAGATAGTTTAGGAAGTGACGAGGATTAAATAATCTATTAAAAGCCGCTTAAAGCTCTTAGACCCGTATTATAATGGTTTATACTATAACACGTTATGAGTATCCCCAGTCGGGAAAACACTATTTGTATACCTGATCAGCCACTACTTAAAAGGCTCTATAACTCGATATGTAGGTCTCCCTAGGGCAATTCTTGTGCGGTTAAAGAACAGAACATGTGAGCGATGGCAAACTAAATCATTCAATGAAGGATTAACGTTCTGAAACACTTTTATTATTTCTGAAGTCCAAATAGCCCATGTTGCTAAAATGATTATCTCCTCGAAGAATTGGAAATGCGGACTGTCTTAAATATTCTGAAGAGCTTCAAAAGTCGACCAGCCGACCAATCTAGTCAGGCAGAGGTTATCCCGGCATGATTGTGCAAAAGAGCATCCAAAAAACAGATGATCAGTTTCTTCAGTATTCTGTTGACATGAAACACGTGTACTCTTGAAGAACCATGTTTTTCCTTCTCAACAAATTCCTGGTGTTTAATCGGTCCTGAAGCAGCAGCCAAAAGAACACCTTATGTCGAGCAGTTGGCACCGTGCAACTAGACATACAGCCCCATAAATTTAGGAATCGTAACTCCCCTTATTCAACTGATATTTTGTTAAACTCGAATCAATTAATACACATACAGCACAAAATCGATTTGACGTTCCTTTTAAGTGATATATATTTTTTTTTACAGTTTTTGAGATATACACCCTGCTGATTTCGGCTTGAGTTTCTGTGCTCCGACTTATTTTTCACTATTCATAAATTTCGCTTTTTTCTGAACTTTTGACTTTTTTGAGCTTCTTTGCCGATTTTTTTTCTTCCCGTATTCGTTTTCGTTGTCTGTGATGAGATAACATATTTTTCTATTTTAAAATTTGTTAAATTTAATTATACCAATAAACCACCTTCGACTACAGTGTAATTTCAGTCAGTTATAGTGTAATTTCAGGCATAAACCACTATTTTTCAGCTCGATCGAGCGGCCCATAATTTTGGTCCTTACTTTTTTTTTAAAACTTTATCTTATTATAATATGTTTACAAGAACGGAGGTAGTATTACAATTTACAATGAGTACGCATAAATTAAGAACGCACGTGTGTACATAGCAGCAGCCGGCATATGAGCTTGTTGTACTAACTTACTCCGTTGGCACAGGGACACTAGGGACGGCGAACAGCAATAGGTCGGACCGCCGGCGCGTCGTGATTCCGGCCGTCTCAGTCATGTCCAGCTCCTCGGGGACCATCCCTTCCGGCAGTTTCCAGTCGAAGTGGAACAGCAGCGCTGCGAGCGCGAGGTCGACGTGCGCCAGACCGAACGCCATGCCCGGGCAGATCCTCCTCCCGGCGCCGAACGGTATGAACTCGAAGTCCATCCCCTTGAAGTCCCTGCCACCTTGCTCAAACCTCTCCGGGACGAACTCCTCTGGCGCGTCCCAGTGCGCCGGGTCCCTGCCGATCGCCCACGCGTTCACGAGCACCATGGCGCCCTCCGGCACGTCGAAACCAAGCACCTGGCACGGGCTGCGGCACGCCCGCGGCAGCACCAGCGGTGCCGGCGGGTGCAGCCGGAGCGTCTCCTTGACGACTAGCCGCAGGTAGTGCAGGTTTGTTAGGCTGGCCTCCGTCACCTTGGCGTGGCCGGCGAGTGCTTGCCGGACCTCGCCTTGCGCCTTCTTCATAACTCTCGGATTCCGCATCAGCTCGGCCATCGCCCACTGCAGCACCGTCGCCGAGGTCTCGCTGCCCGCGGCAAACAAGTCCTGCAAAAGAAACAGAGTAAACACATATGGATTCCATTTGTTTATGTGATTAGGGGAACTCGGCGATGGTAGAGGACTAGAGGGAGCTTACGACGATGACAGATTTGATGTTCTCGGTGGTAAGGGGATACTGGGAGTCCATATCCTTCTGGAGCCTCAAGAGCACGTCGAGCAAGTCCTCGTGTTCCTCTACGACGGCAGCGGCGGCGGCGGCTGTGTTCTCCTTGTGATCCTGGATGATGGTGTCGATGATGGCGAGCATGCTGCTGCGGAGGCGCTTGATCTTTCCGGGCGCGCGGCTGAGGAGCATCGCGAGGCGTGACGACGGGAACATGTCCGGCAGGGTCATCCCCGGCGCGATCTTGAGGTCCTCCTCCAGCAGCCGCAGGAAAGTGTCGCGCTTATCGCTCCGGCTGCCGATGATGGCGCTCATCGAGGAGTCCGCGACGAATGCCGATATCCGCTCGGTCAGGTTCACCGGCCCCGCCGCTGCCGACTCCACGGAGCGGAGGAGGCGGCCGAGCTCGTCCTCGCGGACGGGGCGGAAGGAGTGGACGCGGCGCGAGCTGAGGAGCTCGACGGTGCAGATCTTGCGGAGCTGCCGCCATGCGTCGCCGTAGGGCGCGAAGATGATGCCCTCGGCGCCCTGGAACTCGAGCTGCTGCATCGGCCCGACGGGGCGCGACGCGAAGGCCAGGTCGTGCGTCCTCATGATCTCCCGCGCTGCTTCCGGGGAGGAGGCGACCACCACCGGGAGCTCGCAGAACCGGAGCATCATGAGCGGGCCGTGCCGCCGCGCCAGGTCCCGCATGGCGCGGTGCGGGAGCGCGCCGGCGAGGTGGTGCAGGTGGCCGATGACCGGCAGCGCCCACGGCCCCGGAGGGAGCCGCCGTCCGCCGCCGGACCTCCCTCGGAACACCATCAAGTACAGAAGGGGTATGACTAGGAGAGGCAGGAGTAGCAAATAGAATGGGAGCTCGGCGGCCATGGCAAATGGCTTCGAGCTTGGCAGCTGTGGCGGGAACAGAAACCTTTTACTTTTTTTTTCGTTTTCGTTTTCTTTTTTTTTTCAGACTAGGAGAGAGGCTTCAAGTATCGTGTAATCGATCTGCTTCTGTTGGCGTCTTTTATAGATCAGGTGGTAACATCGATTGACACGTCTCCGTTGTGTCGTACGTTGCACTTTCAGGCGATTTCTTGCGGCCTTCCGTCACAAGGTTGACAAAATGAAAAATCAGCTTACAAAAGTCAGTTCTTCGGAACGACAAACACCATCGTAAACTCTATAGTATGAAAAACTTAAACATCTAAGAAATATAAAATTTTCGCCTAATTGACGATACAGAATAGGCTTTAGACAACAGACAATCTGCCCTCACGAGGGTGGTCAAACCACTCAACATGCCCCCAAGGCAGCATACACCGGAGTCAGCCATCCACCTTTTGCCCCAATGTCGCTACACAATAAGAATTTGGGTCTTCGTAGCACTCTGGATCGTTTGTGATTCCATCGACCTGTCAATCTGGCATACCTTCCATTCCATCCGATACTAGTGGGAATAGGTCCTTCTAAGGCTAGATACGCCATAGAAAGCATTGGCGGTGATGGTGAATTGGTCACTTGGGAAATCTAGAATGAGCAGAACTCCTGAGTTTTTCGCTCAATATCGACTACACCTACGTCCTTGACCACCAAGATAAAAGAGAAGACTAAACTTCAGGTTCTAGCAGCAGCCAACAAGCTAACGGAGCTCTTATATACCTCTGTAACGTTTTAATTAAAACCTTGCTCCCTTGGGGCGCTGGCTTGGGCCCTTTGCCCCTAAACAAACTACAATCTGTATATTTCCTCCTCTAAATTAATATAGGGCAGCGTTCTTGCCCCGTTCAAAAAAGACAAAATGAAATATGGAGTAGAACCATGAAGTGCTATTGTTCTGCGTCGGTGCCTTTTGCTGTCGAGAAGTCCATGACCACACGATTTTTTTTTATATTGCACCCGAGGACGCACATTCACGCGTAACTCACTTATACTACTAGAAAATTGGGCGCGCTTTGCGCGCCTTGTCATGACTTTAATTGCCATGAAGATAATCCATTTTCCCCGCTCGACATGATTAAGAATGTACATAAGTAGATAGCAGCAACTTAAAAGTATGTGAATGAAACAATTAGTGAATATATAAAAAAGAGCAATCCAGGTGGCAAACCTCAGCATGGATATACTAGACATCCTTGACTTCGATTTCAGCATCTTTTCTCAGCTCTTCTGATTCTAGAACAGCTCGTACTCATTTGCTAGGTTTTCATCAGAACTTGTAGAGCCAAATGCAGTCAAGTCAATATCTTCAGAGTGCTGATTCTGGCAGTGAAACTGGTAAACAACGTCTCTCTCTTGCAATTTCCCCAGTTCAGAGTTATAAGCAAACAATGCAATGCTCATAAGACAGTGGTAAGAAAAAGGAAATGCGGTAGCAAAAGATGGTGCCCCCATGTATTAATCATCAGGCATGTTACCATGTTACTATGTTATATCCATCCATTTTGTTAGTTCAATTCGCAGTTCTTGTGCCGTATAGCGACAAGCGGCAGAGTATTTTCAGTGCTCAAAATTCAATTTTGTCAGTGGTGTAGAGCCAAAGAATGATCCAGATATTATCATCCAGATCTGCAGTAACTCTAAAAACAATGCATAAATAATTTAGTGAAGGATGAATAGTCTAATTTGATCACTACAACCAGGAATCCTTTATAGCCGTGGAAGGGAGAGAGAGGCCATGCGGTGAGCTGTGGCTGAGCTCAGCATGGCATGGGCGGTGGAGTGGACGGCGCATGGCCGGAATGCCGAAGGGAGTGGGCGCGGCAGGGTATGGCGACGACGGGACGGGGACGTGAGGAGAGAGAGAGAGAGCAGGAGCGCAAGGGGGCGACGGAAAATCCGGGGGAGGCGCCGACCGGATCCGGCCTCCCCATCCGGCCTCCGCGGCTCCCCCTCCGCCTTCTTGCCGACCGGATCCGGCCTCTGGGCTCTGGCCTCCCCCTCCGGCCTCCGCGCCGACCGGATTTGGCCTCGGCGCCTCCGCCTCTGCGCCGACTGGATCCGGTCGCAGCTGAGTCCATCCACCCCCGCGAGCATTCCATCCCGCGGCGGCGGCGGGGGAGGAAGGGGGAGGCGGCGGGGGAGCGGGGAAGGAGGGGGGACCGGGGGAGGAGGAGGCGGCGGGGGAGGGAGGTAGGAGGGGGCGAGGGAGTGGGGGAGGAGGGGGTGGCGGGGGAGGGGGGAGGAGGAGGGTGGAGGGGGCAGCGGGGGAGGAGGAGGCGGCGGGGTAGGAAGGGGGAGGGGGGAAGCGGCGGCCGGCGGGTGAGCGGGGGAGGCGGCGGGGGAGCGGGGGAGGAGGGGGGAGGCGGAATGGGGGCACGGGCGGCATGGGCAAGGGCGCCTGCGTACGCGCGAGACTGCGAGAGTGAGGAAGGCGGGGTTCGGGCGGGCACCAGCGCGAGAGGGAGCAGGTCGCCAGCGGGAGCCTCGCCACGCGTCGCCGCCAGGGCTCTCTCGCGCGCCGTGGCACGCTGTGGTGCGAGGAAAATGCAGCAGGTTTTAATCTCTACTCCTTAAAAAGAGGAGTTCAAGGTGATGGTGCATCCTACACTTCCTTCTTTTTTCAGTCTTTTTTTACTGTGCTCGCGCGGGCCCACTTCAAAAGTTCCTCACCTCCTACCCCCCTCTCTCTCGCGCGGCCTTGGACGCCGGGGGGTTCTCGCACGGACAGACGGCGCCAAAGCCGCCAGACTCAATCTGGGCGAGCTGGGCGAGGAGCCGCTCGAAGCCGGAGCCCATCAAGAAGTCGGACATGCTCTCCGGGAGGGGGCGGAGACCGGAGCCAGCACCGTCGTCGTAGAAGAGCTCGAAGCTGCTCGTGGCGCTGGGGATTTCATCGTCGCCGGGAAGGACTGTGGAGCGGCGGAGCATGATGACGGGGTTGTACGACGAGCGGTCCCCAGAGGTGGCGGCACGCCGGTAGCGGCGGGGGCGGAGCTCATTCCCGTGGAGAGCCCGCGGGGGCTCCACCCGGCGGCGGACGTAGGTGGAGACCGCGGCGCGGCCATCTCCTCGAGGAAGCCGCGGTCGCAGTGGGGGCAGACGACCCCGGCCTCCCCCTGCGGTGCGGCACGCACGAAGCGCTCGCAGCTGTAGCACCATTAGGACGGCGGCGAGGCCGCTTCCGCCGCCGTGGTGGGTGAGGAATTCATGACGACACCCCCCAAAAGCTAGCTAGCCTTGGGCTTTGACCAAAAGATGGGGCCTTGGAACCTCAGATGCAACCACATTCCATGAATTAAATGGCTTAAAATTGGCAATAACTTGAAGCTAATGTTCTGTATTTTACTAAAGCATCTAGGCTTTGTTTTATAGTCAAGTTATTCTGCATTATGGCAGTAAGACATGGCCATGCAAATGCTCAGCATAAACAACTCAAATTAGGCAGTTGGCACGACGAAAGCATGTTCCGTTTAATCTGAATCACAACTGTACATCTGTACCAATTAACAAACACCGTAGCACAATACAAGGGTTATTTATGATGCTAACTTTGACCATGTGCTTACTTCAGTTGTGAGGAGTATATGGGAAATGTGTAAAGAGAGTTATAAATAGTCAATCCTGTGACTATTGCACATCAGTTTATAGCTACCTTGGAGGTTCTCAAGGCAGTTCCGTTGGACTAATTGCTAAAAATACAGTGAAGGTTGATATTCCAGTAGACAAATATCCAATAGTAAGTGTGATGTTTCTGTAATTGTGATCTGTAGTTGAATTATAAGTGTGTTGTTTCTCTAATTGAATCCTGAATATGTGATCTGTAATTATCTTGAATGTTGTAAAGTTGTACATGTCATTTATTGTATCACTTATTACTTATTTCGTGTAACGATGATAATGGAATTTGTGCTATGTAATTATCTTGAATGTTGTAAAGTTGTACATGCCAGTATAATTTATTTTCTTTGGGGGTGAAATTATGTTTTGAACAACTATGTCCTTGCGACGAGGCTAAATTTGCCATTTGTATCATATTTTTTTGTCTTACACCTTTCATTTTAGGGAAAGGTGTTTTAGCAAGATGTCACAGCCATCAAGCCAAGATCTCAAAGGGAAAAAAGGTACCTATATTGTAATTCTTGAAGTGCAAGTTTTCAAAATAAAACATGAGCTTGCATTCATATTTTAATTGAATATTTCGAACAGTGCTTGATGAAAACTTGGCAAAGGGAATGAGATCTTACCCCATTGTTATACCACGAACTCCAACAGGGCTCGTAATACACGAACCATCAGATGGTGTAAGCCCAAATTATGCTTCCTTAGATAAGGAAGTTTTGAACGAAGCATCTATGACTTTTCTTGCTCATAGTACTCTCACTTCAACTAACTTGCCAATCATTGTTTAATCATGGATAGCCCGAGCTGGATGCTTATACTCTAACCCATTCAGACTTGGATGTGGGAGAAGACATAGATTCGAACGATGTAGAAGACGCATCTGTCCAACATGATCCCTATGAACATGTTTACAGTAACATACCAAATAGCACACATGTGCTAAAGACCATGGCAGACTGCAGCCATTGCGGTGCAAAGAAATTTCAATATGAGTCGAAGGGGTTTTGTTGCCGAAATGGGAAAATAAACTTGGCTACGCCTGAACCTCCACCTGAACTTAGAAGGCTTTGGTCGAGTGCAGATCCTGATGCAAGGCATTTTCGAGATAACATTAGATTTTTCAACGGCCACTTCTCCTTCACTACCTTAGGCGTTAGTCTTGATGAGAACTACACCAACATGAGATCAGGGGTTTACACTTTCAGGGCACATGGCCAGATTTACCATAATGTACATTCATTTGGCCGAAGCGACTCTGGTTCAAATCATTTGGAGCTCTATTTCTATGACGATGATCCTAACCTCAAGCATCGATTCTGTCACTCACCTAACCTTGACCAAGCAATCATGAGGAGTTTAGTCAATATCCTTCGGTTGTGCGTCTCCGCCAGAGACTACTAATGTTATAAATTCCAAATGCGTCGTGGGATTTTCAATGCCATACTGTACGGCAAACGCCCATTCCAACAATATGCGGTTGACATGTACATCAAGGTTGAGAGCACTCAAATTAGTTTATTTGTGATATGTTTTATATGATCTAAATTTTTATTGTCTTTCACAAGTTTCTATTATATCACTAATTTTCATATGTTTCATACACAGGTGACTTATCGCTAATCTGCACTCATGGTAGAATAATTATATATTCTTGAGTATGCGTTTCGTATTATCAACTTTCGAGGTACCTACTTTATATTTCTTTATTTTGCATTATTTGTCTCTAATTGTGTGTTTCTATATGAATTTTAAATTCTGTAAAAAGTAAAACACTATATTTATGTCAATTTAGTTTAGTCCGACAAAAGATTCAGCCTAGCTTCAATTTTATTCCTAGCTTCGCCACTGATCTATAGTGTTCTTGTTTGATAGACTAATTTTAAAGTATTTCCTTTGCTCTCTATCATTTTGCAATTAGACTTTTTAAATGTTACGATTATGTTTTAATCCGTAGCAACGCACGGGTATCCAACTAGTAACTCTGATACACATCTACACATGCATGTGTATCCTACTAACACATTAGTTCGGACTCAAGCGAAGATAGCCATGAATATTTAGGCCCTATTTGGCACAGCTTCACCAACAGCTTCATGAGCTATTATGAGTTGTTTTTTCCCAAACACCCTTTTTGCAAACAGCTTCATGGGTGAAGCTCCTTTTTTCTGCTCTCACAAAGGAATGGGGAGAGGTGAAGCTGAAAAAAGTAGATTTTCACAGCTCTCTCCCTCAGGCCCGCAGTCCTAGGAACCCACTGCCCCTTTGGTTCACCAAAATTACACGCATTTGCCACTAGTCCATCCCGTTCACCTCTCCCATTCACCACAATTTCACTGCTCCTAATGATTTGACTACGAAACATAAACAAGACACTAATATTGCTTCCTAATGATTTTAATTTTTTATTATTTATTATTTTAATTTTTTAATTCATACTCATTCAAATATATTATTTTTTAATTCATATGACCATATACAAACATACAACTCCAAATGTTAGAACAAGTCAGGTAGACAGGGGCATCTTGGACAATTGCCCTCTCTCAGCTATGCATGAAGCTGTTGGTGAAGCTGTTTTGCCAAACAGTTTTCCAAAACAGATTTAGCTTCATCGATGAAGCTGCTCATGAAGCTGAAAAAAACAGCTGAGCTGTGCCAAACGGGGCCTTAGTACCTCAGGAGCGTATGTGCACCTTTTTTTTTATTAAATACGTTTTTTCATTAAATACATACATATAAAGTGAGACACACTAAGTTGGACCCTAGGGTCCCGCTCAAAATGGCTTAGGCTTCTACTTTCTGGTTTATTTTTTATTATTCGATAATTTCGTCTTTTTCTAGTTTTTTAGTTTTTTTGAGCTTTTTTGTCGGTTTTTTTTTCGTATTTGTTTGTACTGGCTAAGCTGTTTTTTCTATTTTTAATTTTTTTAATTTAATTACGTCAAATAAGACACCATCAGTTACAGTGTAATTTCAACCAACTATAGTGTTTTTCGACCATAAGTCACTAAAAAAACCATTTTAAGCATCCCTAGGTTCGAACCCGGGCGGGTTGTCTGCACGACGACAGGGCAAGCCACCTGAAATAACAGGTCAGTCCACGCGGCCAGGTGGTGGTAGATTGGTGCTAGTACTGGTAAGAGGACTGGCTTGTATTGCACGATGATGTTTATATTAAGTTTCTTGTTTTTGAAGCGTGTGGTTTTTCTGAGCTCGAATATTCCGATTTCTATTGTCAGGAACCAAACTACGGAGTTTGAAAAGAAAAGGAAAATATGAACTAACAGAAACAGGGTACAGACCCAGACATCTGCACTCACTATCTTAACCCTGCACCAGCAACCCCCTCGCAAGGGATGTCTCTGAACATCTAACTATGCAAAACAAATAGCCAGCCATTTAGGGCCTGTTCTTTTCAGCCGTAACTTTTGGCTTTTGGCTGAAATTTTTGAATTTTGGTTATTTACGGTATAGATTACGGAGAGACAGATACTCACTTACTATTTTGGCTGGTACAGATGTTGGGCTTTTAACGTATAGATCGTTTAACTTGTAGACCCCGTCTTAAGAAAATATTTTGTTTAAAAGTTAGGTACTGTAGCAAGAGCCAAAAACCGCCAGCTTTTAAGGTAAAGAACAGGCCCTTAAACTACTTTTAGTACAACAGGTAACAGTTTGGTCACAACTTTTTTCAGATGAAACGATGAGTATTCCCCCCTAAGTAATTTGTAATCCCATTTTCTTCAATTCTGTCTCATCTTCTTATCTTCTAGCATCTTCATTCTCCCTGAATCATACCCATATTACACCCACTACACCATGTCCCAAAATTGGTAACAATAAATTTGTCGGCAAAGATACCATAGACCGACAAACGATGTGTCGGTAATTACCTTTCCCGACAGATGATATCTGCCAGGATAAATGCAGTCGGGAAAGACTTTTGCCGACAGATAAACATTTGCCGACATATAATGTGTTAGTGGTTTGTAACTTTTGCCGACAGATATGATTTCCCGACAGATATGATTTCCCGACAGATAGAAACATTACCAACAGATAAACTATCAGTAAATATAGATCTACCGACAGATAATATATCGATAAACTAGACTGACAGGTTCAAAATTTGAAACAACAAATCCTATTATCTGTCAGTAATTCATCAATACAAGATTTGTTATTGATTCCTATATATAGGAGCAGTCCAATAGAAGGATACACATCATACATAGATCAAATTTCATCAATAATTACTTGTCCACAAGGCAATACATACATGCATCGACATTCAACAAATATATATTTTCATCACTTTCCACAAAGCATAGCACCATTCCAGAATTTCAGTTAATCCACAACATTCCACAAAGTAATACCACAACAACCATTCAAGAATTTGCAACAACCATTCCCGAATTTGCTCAAAAGACCATAGCACCTAAATATGATCCATTTCAGCTAAATAACCCACTGTCCAAAAGCAACAACTCAGAAGGTTTTTCTAAGTAACAATTAGATGTGAGTGTGCCCACAACCTAGCAGCAAAAGTCTGAGTCATCTATCTACCCTTGCTAATTCATCTAACTTTCCTTGTAGTCATTCATCTACCATTGCTTCACAAAAGTTTCACTACCACAAAATAAGCAATTCATCTGGCTGCCCTTGCTAATTCCTTCCCCTATTGTTGGTAGGGGCTGCAATAGCAGTGTTGTTGCCTGAAAAGAAATGAAAAACCATTTAGTGATGCTTCAGCTAGTATTGAATTTAGTGTTGTATATGTTAGTACATGGTCATATTGGATTGTCTATTGAGTGTTACCCTCCAGTAATCACTAGGATTTGAAATAAAACACCACTTTTATATGCAATGGATATGCAATTGACTGAATATTCGAAGCAAGATATGCAATTACTAGTTAGACACCAAAATTCTAACTTTCTTATGCAAAATAGAACTGAAAATTCAAGTACCTGAACGCTGGTGCAACTTAGTTGTCTTCTTCTGTATCTTCATCTAAACATATATAGCAAGTTAGCAGCAGCTAGATGAATGCAAGTAATGACAGAAAATGAAATAATATTTATGATAGAATATTACTTTGACATATGGCCATGCGATGCACATCATGTGAGCATCAGCCATAGTTTCCATGCCATCATATGGGCGAGGTAGCGTTGCATCCCTTTTGATGACAACATCAATAACCACCTCACAATAATTTCTCCCAAGAGGAACTTGTCCCACCAATGTATTTGGGTCAGTTGAAATAATTGTTGCCTTAGCAACAGGACTAAGTGTAAGAAGCCCATAGAGTATCACATCTCTACCAGCCTAAAGAACACAACCCATTCCATAAAGGTTAACAATAGAAATCAGCAATACTTGTCTACTATGTATGAGTATATATAGAGAAAGAAATATTACTTGAAGTTCACAATCATGGCGAGGGTTTGTATTGCTCTCTAGTACAGTTGCATTATTCCGTGCATTAGTCCTTGGGAATGAAACTTGCCTATGGACAACAATGTTTTCATCATCACTTAAGACATGATTTTCAGCTGAGGCAAACTCAACCTCAGTGTTTTCATCTTGTTCATTGTCACCAAATTCTTGTTCAAGCCTTGAGTCCTATTAGATATCAAATTGGAGTTAAATGCAATGGAATTATCAACGAAAATTTCAACACAAGAGCATGGACAACACTTACAAGACGATGAGAATTAGATCCATGCTGTGAATTGGACCCTTGGACAGCAAGCATCAATTTCTTCATCTCATTTAGCTCTTGTTGCATTTGATCTACACGGCCAGTTAGCAGCTCAACTTTCTGGTCAGCTTGGCGACGAGCTTCAATTTCAATTTGAAGCCTAGTTGATTTGTAGCTTTTAGCTCCAGGTGTGCCAATATCTTGTGGAGTTGGTCCTAGACCGATAACACGAACACGCCCAGCTGGCTCCTTCCTCCACAAACAGATGAATATAAGTCACCTTCTTCAATAGTTTTGTTCTTCAGTTCTGGGTTGTTTATAGCTGCTGCTTGTAGCTTATTCTGAAAATGAATTCCATGCACAAATTAGTAACTAGATTTTATTGGTAACTACTGCATAGACACACTTACAATAGTTGATCTTGCTTGTTCACAAGGAGTTCCATCTTTATGCATGTGTGTCGAGATATAGATTTCATCTCTACGGGCCTCATACCCAAGTTCTTCAGACTACAACAAGTAATTTAGTTAGCAATAGACTTGGTTCTTAAGCAATATACTAAGTTGTGATTAAAATAGTACTTGACATACCACTTCATATGCAACACAAGCATGACTCTTGCTTCCAGATGTATGAGGTACCAATGATTTTGCACGGTTTTCTTGGGCAACTTTGGAACGAGTCTGCAGTAGAAATAAAAAAAACAACATGCTCTATTACAACATGACTCTAGCTAATATAGCAAATAACCTTGAGCATCAACTATTACAGCAGCCATAAAGTTGAATGTAAAGTGTCTTACTTCAGCTTTAGTAGAATTCCAATGAGAAATAAGCCACTTCCAATCACGGACACTAACTCTTTCATCACATAAGGCCATGATTTCTTCTTCAGTCATGGTCTCCTTATATTTCTGAAAGAATTTCTTCTTCAAATCTGCCTTAAAATCCTTCCATTTCTTTGCAGCTGTTGCCATGACAAATCTAATAGCACCTTCATCCACATCATAATATTCCTAAGCAGCAAATAAATGCAAACATTACAAAAACATAGCAGCAAATAAATGAACATTTGCAGTGAGTAAATAAATTTGTATTGTAATACCTTCAAGTCAGACCATAATTTCATCTTTGATTTGACATCAACAAACCTCCAATCGTCGTGTCCAAGGGAGATTTTCTTACTTTTCACCAAGGTTGAAATGAAGTTTTTAAATCCTGCAGCATTGCTACCGACCGGCTGACCATATGCATTGAAAATAACCTTGAGCTTAGGCTCACTACTTCCCCTTGAATATATGGCACGCTTCCGAGTGATACCCCTTCCATCTTTCTTTTCTAGCTGCTGACCACTAGCATTCTCTACTTACAAATAGACATAAATAAAGAATTTTAGATACTTATGTAGGCCTTCTTTTTAATACACAGTAGTGTGGAATGAAATGCTTACCTTCATCATCTGAAACAGATTGGACCTCCAGCTGCTCATCTTCATTATCTACACTATTTCTTGTTGATCTTGAGCGCAATATTGGACCTCCAACTTCTGCTTCAGATGTACCAACAGTTCTCTACAAAACATACTCTATGTGAAACATATTGCATGTATCATATGAAGCTTTTACTTACAAAAATTAGAAATACATAACCTTAGCACTTTTTTTAGGTGGTTTGGATGTGGTAGCTCCATGTTGGCTATTAGCATTCAAGGGACGTAAGTTTAGAGATGCCAAAAATGCTTTGTTTTTTGCAACATTTTCATTTCTTTCAACCTCATATTGATTCTGCATGTTGCAGTTAGCTTTTCCTTTTGTGCTTGCTATCTTTTTTCCTGAAATAAGACACAAATTTATGTATTAAAAAGGATATACAATTTACTATAGGTCCTGTATGAACATAACAAGCAAAAAAGCTATAGCAATATATCAACAAATCTTACTTTTTTTTACTTGCACCAACAATGATTCCATCAATGTCTGTCCTAACACATTCAAAACCTCCACCACCAAGATTTACATTCATATTAGGATGTACCTCAGGTACTGACACAACAATATCAACTTCATTCTCTAGATTTTCAATTTCAGGTTTATTCATCTCATACAAGTCCCTTGGTTTTGATTGAACAACAGCATACCAATCAATATCAATTGGATCTTGAACATAGTAAACTTGAGTTGCTTGTGATGCTAAAATGAAAGGCTCATCTGACATTTTCTCCCCTGTATTAAATAAGTGCTTGAAATTTACAGAAGTAATGCCAAATTGATCTGTTTTTACCCATTTATCAGGTATGTGATTATCCACCCAATCACACTTGAAGAGAGCAATTTTTCCTTTCTGGTGATAGTCCAATTCAATTATTTCCTTTATAACACCAAAATATGTCATGTTTCCTATTGTCACAGTGTCATTGTCCCCCCTCTCAAAGCATGAAGTTTGTGCAACCAGAGCTACACCACTACTTTGAACCGGCCTACCCTGATCATAGGAGTGAGTATGAAAGTTGAACCCATTTATAGTGTAGCTATTATATTTTTGTGCAACCATAATTGGTTCCTCAGCTAAAATTTTAATCTCCATTGGAACCGCCTCACCACCCTCAACCAGCTCAGCCACCTGTGATATATTAATATTATTAATCTGAAATGAAAAAATCCAACTAAAATGGCTTCTTATTTTATTTATACAGATACTTACATGCAATCTAAACCATTCATGAAATCTTTCATGTTGCACACGATTGATTTCTCGTTTACTGCGAAGACCAATAGAGGAAAGATATTCTGCATGCTTGCTGTAAAGGTGACATACATCATTTCAGTAAGAATGGATAAACTATAATATGTTAATTAATTTAGATGTCTTACTTCAAGTAAGGTTGTATGTTGGCATAGTTGAACAAGACATATCGGTGTGCTTGAAGCCAGGTTTTGTAGTCTAAATTCACGGAGCACTTGCCAACCAATCCTCGACCAACGTTGTGTACATAAGGAGTAGAGCTACAGATTTCCCTATGCTGACCATCATCATTTCTAACTCGACGAGTAAATCTGGTCTCACCTTGTAAATAGCGAGAGCAAAACGTAAGACTCTCATCAAACAAATAGCCCTCAGCAATTGATCCCTCGGGATGGCTTCTAGTACGAACATAGCCCTTACACCTCATTAAATACCTATAATAATAAGAAAGTAGCATACTTTAAAATTTATTTATACCATCAAGTAATAATATTGATGTTAGTATTTTTAGAAAATTACCTTTCTATAGGATACATATTGCGAAAATGCACTGGACCGGCCATTCTTGCTTGGGCAGGAAGGTGTATCATTAAATGTACCATAATATCAAAAAAGGATGGGAGGAATATTGTTTCTAGAAGGCTCAAGGTTTCAGCTATTTCGGCCTCCAGCTTTTGCATATCACTTACGCGAATGACAGGTGAGTACATCCTCTTGAAGAAATTGCTTACACGAATCAGTGCTGCACTTACTTTTTCTGGTAATATCTTTCTCACAGCAAGAGGAAGTAAATGTTGTAGAAGTATATGGTTGTCATGGCTCTTTAAACCAATTATCCTTTTCTCTTTAACGTGGACATTGCGACGTATATCAGATGCATATCCATCAGGAAACTTGACACTCTTTAATACCTCACAAAATAATTTCTTCTCAGCAGGACTCAATGTATAAGGTGCAGGAGGTAAAAAAAACTTATCATCTACTTCCACCGGATGGAGATCCCTCCTAATATCTAGAGCTTGAAGGTCTAAGCGAGAATTCAAATTATCCTTCGATTTCCCATCAATTCCCAGAAGTGTGCTAATTATGTTGTCACAAACATTTTTTTCTATATGCATTACATCAAAGTTGTGCCGAAGCAACAAGTTCTTCCAATATGGCAACTTGAACCAAATGGACCGTCTTTTCCAAACAATCATTTCCTCCCCTTCCCGTCGTTTGCGCTTTTTAGGTTTTTTTCCGGATGGGTCCTTCCCAAAAACCGTTTGAAGATTTTCTGTCTGCATCAGAATTTCTTCCCCAGAAAGTGGTTTAGGTGCAGGTTGAAGCTCATTAACACCATCAAATGAATGGGCACCAGTCCTAAATTCATGGTTTGCATGTAAGAACCTACGATGACCCATGTAGCACGTCTTGCTCCCATGTTTCAAAAATAGTGAACAAGTATATGAGTGGCATTCAGGGCATGCTCCTTCACCAGCGGTAGTGCATCCTGCCACATACCCTAGTCCTGGATAATCAGAAATGGTCCACAATATCGCAGCACGTAGCTGGAAGTACTCACCCTTAGAAGAGTCATATGTTCTAATGCCATTAACAAACATATCTACCATATCATCAACTAGTGGCTCAAGATAGACGTCTATATCATTACCAGGAGCCTCACGGCCAGGTATTAACAATGAGAGGATGAAATTTGGTTGCTTCATACACATCCAAGGTGGGAAATTATATGGAATCAATATAACAGGCCAAATACTGTAGTTGACATTCATGGACCTAAATGGATTAAAACCATCTGTAGCTAAAGCAAGTCTAATATTCCGGCTACCCGAAGCAAACTCTGGATGTTTATGGTCAAAATCCTTCCACAAAGGCGAATCTCCCGGATGCCTAAGTAGACCATCTTTTGTCCGTTGCTCATCATGCCACCTTGTCAGAGCTGCTATTTTAGGGTTTACAAACAACCTCTCCAATCTTTTCTTTATTGGAAAATAGCGTAGAACTTTAACAGGAACCTTGTGTACACGTTTCCCATCAACACTCTTACTTTCTGATTTCCATCTAGAAGTATTACATTTTGGACATTTATCAGCATTAGCATGGTTCTTCCAGAAAAGAATGCAATCATTTTTACATGCATGGATGTTAACATACCCAAGTCCTATGCATTTTACCATCTTCTTAGCTTCATGGCAATTTTTAGGTATTGTTGACCCTTCAGGAAAAGCATCATTCAAGAGATCTAACAGCATATCAAAACTTCTATCTGTCCAGCCTCCAAGTAATTTAATGTGAAGTAGTCTAACTACAAACTGTAGCTTTGAGAAGTTCTTGCACCCCGGGTATAGCTCTTGACTAGCACCCTCTGCTAACTTTTGAATAGCCTCTAAATCATCATCGGTAGGCTCCTCAAAACTATTACCATCTTCAAAATCCCCTCTACCATCTATCCCATATGCCAAGTCCCTAAGCAAATCTGAAATGTCATCATCTTCTTCAAAATTCTCCTCAGCAGCAATCCCACCCTCAACCTCACCACAAGCATGATTGTTGACAAAAGAGGAACTTGTTTCTCCATGAAACATCCATGTTTTATAACCTTGTAAGAATCCCTCACATATCAAGTGCTCACGTACATCACTTTCTTTTCTCCATGATGAGTTCACACATTTTTTACAAGGGCATAATATTTTGTTTCCTACTGCTGAATTATTGAATGCAAAATCAAGAAATTTCCCCACTCCTTCTATATAGACCCGTGTGTACCTACATGCAGTAAGTTTTGTTTATGTTAATGGAATGTGCTGCACTTTTATCACCTAATATAATATACATGTATCAAGTTTATGGTATACCTAGGCTCATCCATCCAACTTTTATCCATTATGCACCTTTACTGATGATATTCAATAGTTAGCTACATTCAGTGTAAATATTATAAGTGTCAAAACAAAATGTTACACCAATCAAGTAAACATATTATTTATAGACAGCACATTAATTTGCATTAAGAAGTACTTGAAAAAAAATAGCACAAACAAACTGAAAGAAGGAAAGGAAGGGAACCTGCCAATGTAGACATTTTCTAGAGAACTCAGCAATGAGATGAAATGCAGTAATCAACAAGAGTTAATAGTTCGCCCCTGGCATTGCACATCAATGCCTTTGCTCTTGTACTCAACATAGAGACATCTCAAGAATTGATTGATGTACCTGAGAAATTCAAAACAGAGCAAGCCTTACTGCCTATTCTAATAAATAGTTCAGTTCAAAAAAGAAAACATTCACTTTAGCTAAGATCAACCAACTTTAGCTAAGATCAACCAACCCCTTTTTGAGTTTGCATTTAGTTATATCTTATAAGTAGCCTTTTGAAACAAATTAACATTTTTGAGTTTATAGTCTATATGGAAGAGTGAGGGTACATGCAACTGCGCTGGAAGGAGCACATCTGATGGTGCTACTCCATGTGTTCAGTAGCTAAGATGCGTGCCGTGAGCTTAATAAAGCGTATCGGTTCAAGAATTATTGTGTGCCCCTTTCCTTTTTCATAGAAATGTTGATGCCTTGCTCTTCTTTCTAGTTCATTAGTTTTAAAAGCTTAATCTAATTTACTTAACATAGTTTGTTGGCTGTACTGTTTGCTTTACAATGTAGGCACCGGACCAGGGTGAGAATGCCCAAACTGCACCTGGGCATAATTCACTAAGGCCAAATCTTTCTTTGCAAATACCTGCTAGGACCTTGGATAACCATATTCCTACTTCAACAAGAATTAATATATCCCCCAGCCCCAGTTCGACAAGAGTTGGATTGCCCCCGAGGCCTAATTCAACTAGAACGAAATCATCTATCAAGAACATCATTCCACAACAGAGTTTCAGGGCAAGGAGTTCAGCACAGGAAGGTGACCGGACTATCCTTCTAATTCCTGGGACACCATCGGAAGGGCAGCAGGATAATCCAACTACATCAATATCATTTTCTTTTAGAAAGGTCATTAACTCGTTATCGGCAAAACGTACCCATTCTTTGCCAGTCACTCCTGTGGCAGCTTCAGACAAAACTTCATCACCGAGAAATCAAATTTGTTAGTGTGATGCAGCTGAAAAAGCTTCACTGATTCTGGCCAGGTATCTTGCACATGAGGACACTTTCACAATCTTTGTAAGAATGGCAAAACAATTCAAAACTGGAAAATAGAGAAACCCCAATCTTGGAAGGCGAAGGCTAGGGCTTACCAGTGAGGGAACTACTACACGGTGGATCTCTTGCCTCGGCGGTGGGATGAAGGAGGTGGAGTGGCTCAATCCTAGTGCGGCAAGGTAGAATCCGCGCCCTGGCAGCCGCACCTTGCCCCCTTGGTGGCCTGGCCGCCGCCCGCCCACCTTGGCTCTCAACTTGGAACAACACCTGTGCTTGCTCGATCGGTTAGCCAACCTGCCCCTCTGCCTCTAGCTGTGCTTGCTCGTATCACTGGAGGAGGAGGAGGGGCGGAGGAGGAGGGGCGGCGCACTGGTGGGTGGGCGAGCGAGGGCCGAGGGGGCGGCGATGGATCGAGGAAGAGGGGGGCGGCGCACTGGAGGAGGGGCGGCGCACTGGTGGGTGGGTGAGCGAGGGCCGAGGGAGCGGCGATGGATCGAGGAGGAGGGGGCGGCGCACTGGAGGAGGGGCGGAGGAGGAGGGGCGGCGCACTGGTGGGTGGGCGAGCGAGGGCCGAGGCGGGGCGATGGATCGAGGAGGAAGGGGTGGCACACTGGAGGAGGGGGGCGCACTGGAGGACGAGGAGGGGCGGAGGAGGAGGGGCGGCGGAGGAGGGGCGGCGATGGATCGAGGCGGAGGGGGGCGGCGCACTGGAGGACGAGGAGGGGCGGCGATGGATCGAGGCGGAGGGGGGCGGCGCACTGGAGGACGAGGGGGGGCGCGGCGATGGATCGAGGAGGAGGATCGATCGGCGGCGCGCACAGGGGAAAAGGAGAGAAGAGTAGGTTAGATTTTAGGTTAGATATTTTTTCTTAGCGTGCACCAAAAATTTTGCCGCCATCTTCGCACCTCTTTCCCGCTTCAGGTTTTATTCTATTTTTTTGCCTGTACAAAGATTTACTGACACATTATTTGTCAAATAATATTTACCGACAAATAATGTGACACAAACCTCTGTTTTGCCGACATATAGGTAGACGGTAAGCCACATACAATTGCCGACAGATGTAGTGACAGTGAAGTTAGAATTACCGACAGATATTTTGTCACCGATCTTTACCGACAAATGACTTGTCGGTATTCTTGAATTATTGCTGATAGCTAAGTGTCGGTAAAGCTGCACCATGGTGTAGTGACCCCGCGGGTTTCCTGGACGCTGAGGCCAGCCACGTCGCCCCCAGCGCTCGCTCCGGCCGGCGCGTGGCACAGGGATTTCGGTACGGTCGGGCATCCTTTTTTGCGAAAAAGTCCCTGCGTTTTCCTGAAATTACGTAAAGGTCCCCCGTTCTCGCGAAAAGGTCCCTGCCAGTTTTTTAGCCCCTCCACTTTGCAGGATAGCCCCCCGCGGTTTTCTAAATTACGTACGGGTCCTCGTTTACTTACGTACAGGTCCTCGCTTTTTTACGAAAAAGACCTTTGACTTTTCCGAAAATACACATGTGCCTCGGTTTTTTACGAAAAAAGACCTTTGACTTTTCCGGAAATACACATGCACCCTCGGTTTTTTTAATAAACCCCTCACAAATTATCGCCTCTTTTACTTCGGTACACACGGTGGCTGCGCCTATGAGGCTAGTTCTTTTTACCCAGGCCTCCATCCGCGACCAGCCTGGAAGGCCTGACTTGCCGTCTGCTCGAGTAGTCTGGCCACCCTTCTATGACGTCCTCTTTTCTCTGCAAGATAGCCCACAGTTTTAACCAATGACACACTAGCATGATAACAACAATAGGGTCAAAGTGCAATTTATTATGGAAGCAAACCTTATCGCGTAACTTCCAAATTGTCCACGTAATTGCCGCTATTCCCACCATGACCAAGTTTCTTAACTTAGCACTGAATTTTTTTATTTCAGCCACACATAAAACAGATTTGAAACATTCAACGGTACACTGTCATAACCAAAGGCACACCTTGCAATATTCCACAATAATTTTGCTACAACTAAGCATGGGGTGATAAAGTGTTTCGTCACAATCAGAGAACTAACATTTTTTGCTCCCCTTCTAGCCTCTTTTGATTAGGTTTTCTTTGGTCAAGATGCTCCTTTTGAGCACTAACCGTAGGAATATCTTAATCTTGAGAGTATGGCTGTCATGTCATCACCGTGGCGGTCCAAGGGGCACCATGGAGGCTCCCCTCGTCTTGGCCAACTAGGCAGGTGCTTAGGATTTTGTGGCGTCTACGGTGAGCGCCTTGGCTAGCTACATGGGGCGGGATAGGAACTGAGGTACCGCTCAACTGAAAATGAGTGTGAGAAAGATGACCACATGGAACCCTAGCCACCGCCACCCCTCATTGTGCCACCGTAGGTGAGCTTCCCTCCCTCCACTCCCTCCATTGTCAGGTATTCTTCTTCTTCCTTTGCATGTACTTCCTTTTGCTTTGTTTCTTTTCCTCTGCTCTTGGTGTGCTCATCCTTTATTCGTCTTTCTTCCTCTGCTAAGGCAAGCCACCAACAAGGCCCCTTCAATCTCTACCGCCTCTAAGCTCCCTCCCTCCAGGCTCTGCCATTTGATCTTATTTGTGAATGTTTGTGCTTTGTGGAGCAGTGATGGGAAAAGAGCAAAAGAAAGGCAAGATCATCAAGGTATGTAATTGTCATTAGCCTTCCTAATTTGTTGTCTTAGTCAGCCTCTTTAGCTCGCCGTATGTCGCCTTGAGAACGCCATGGTGTAACGCCATGGTCGCCAAGTACGCCATGACAACCATGCTTGAGAGGCATTTTAACCTTCCAAAGAAATTTATGGGGAAATCCAATTGCCTGAGATTTCAGCGAAGTATAAAACGACTACAGGTGCCGCTTGGTTGGGCTGAAATAAGCTGATTTATGGCTAAAATTGCACTGTAGCTGGTTGAAATTATATTGTACCTGATTGTGACTTATTTGGCATAACTAAATTTTAAAAAATTTAAAAATAGAAAAATATATTAGCCCGTCATGATAATGCAAACGAATACGGATAAAAAGGAATCGGCAAAAAAAAACTAAAAAAAGCCAAAAAAAATTAGAAAAAACGAAATTTAGAAATAGTAAAAAATAAGCCAGAAGCTCAAGCTTAATTGAGCGGGGTATAAAACTGCCCAATTTGCAGCTCTGTTCATTCAGAGTTACTCCCTCACGTTCTCTCTGAATGCACTGCCATATCGACAGAGTTCCGGCCAAGAGAGATTTCCGAACTTATTGCTACCCAAACCATCAGTTAAAGATTTAGCAATAGAAATCTGTTTGCTAAAGGTTAATGCATAATATGGGATATTTATTAGCTAGAGAAATATCTCCCAGCCATACATCTTCCCAGACTAGTATTTTTTTTCCATCTCCAACAAATTTTTACAAGATAGTCCATGAATGTCTTTTACTCTCAATAACCCATTCAAAAATTGGGAATTCCCTGGCTTATGCCTCAATTGAGCCATAGTTTGGGTCCCCAAATACTTATTTCTCAACATTAACCGCCAAATGCCTTGCCCAGTTTCCAGATGTGCGTAAGAGCAAGTATAATAAGAGGCTGTTAGTAGGCTGTATGCTGAGGTGGAGAAGAGAGAGAAGGAGAAAGAAGAGAGGTGGGCTGTAAGTTTACAGCCAGCTGAAGCACAAGAACCAAGAAACTTTGTGAGAGAAAGGGGTGGGTCATACAGCCTTCAGCTGGCTGTAAACTACTATATGAATAAGCTGATAAGTGGACTGTAAGTGTCTATACAGCCAGCTGAAGGCTGTATTATTAGCCTTGCTCTAAGGGCAGTGTTCTTGAAGCATGTGATGTAAACCGGTAAGGATGACGTATGCAAGAAATGGGTTAGATCGCACATTATATTGTTCAATCTTTTTTGAATCTACCAACAAAAAAATATTTATGATTTTCAAGCGGTCCATCGCTCCTCCTTCCTCTTGCTCTTGTCTAGGCATTGCTCAGCTCCTGTAACCATGTCAAGTTGTAAACAAAAGATGGAAGTTTTTAATGATGTAATCCAGGTACGGCAAAGTTTATCATGTGCTTGCCCATGCTGTCTGTGCTATCAGTATCACTGAAAACCGCTGTAAGTTGAACCTAACACGGAAATAATCTTATGTTTCTGAAATATCATCTTTCCGGCCCCAGTAGAAAAATCCATTCTTCAATTGAAAACATACAGCAATCAGAGCATATTCAAATGAAAACAACAAATCTAGCTCTTACGGAAAACATTTCAAAAGAAATAGCATTTCGCAGACACATAAAACATGCACTACTATCCAGCAGCGTTTGCCAATGGGATCGTGTTGCACCTCATTTAGCTCTCACAGCTGCTGCATCATCCGTACATAAGCAGAGGTCGAACACAGGCGGGTTGTACAGAGCATGCACGTTTCTTAAAAGGAACATGTGCATTATACATCTTCATACCCAAGGATATGCCGCGTTGCAACTCAGATGCCAGATTCACTCCATTCAATTGTGTCAAAAGAATAAATCTCTCGATCATATCGGTCTTTCAGATAAGAGTCTAGGCACAAATTCAGAAACCTCATTCTGCCACACTCAACTCAAAAAATTGCCTTTCGATGAAAGGAGACGCAGAGCCTTATTAGCATTCTTCAAAACTGTATTGGATCTTGGCACCTGGTTTTTCCTGTGCTCCAAGAAATCTAGGGCATTCCTCACATGTTGTGTCGAATGAACATCTTTCAGAAGAATTGTTTCAGGCCTGATAAAACATTACCAACCAACAGCATAAGTAACAGTTTCAGAAAATTCATGAGATGGCGGGAAAATAAGAAATACCCGGAAGTTTTCGATCTCTTCTTTCTTTTTTGAACCTTCTGGTTTACGTTTTCTTCCTCAGAGTCCGATGAGAACGTTTGCCTGAAGGGAAAATGAAGACAGTAGCTAGTGAAGTCCACGAAGTTGAGAACAAGGATTTGAACAGCTGATAGTGCAAGGGAAGTGCACATACTTCTCGCGTGCTGCAAGCATTTCGATTACACTACTGGGGAGCATGCCAGACATAGTGTGTGTCTCCTCATCCTCCTCATCCTGTTTGGTATCTTCTACTTTCAGAGGCTCCTGCTTATCTGGTTTTGAGGATGTTCTTCGTTGGGCCCACCGTCTCCTCCGCTCTTTCCCCACCCGTGTTGCTCTGCAAGATTACATGATGCTGTTATGTCAGAGAGGCTACAATCAGCAGAAACAGTAACAGCATGCTGATGCTCGCAAAGGCGAACAGGGTACAAATAGCTAGTTCTCATGGACGCTTTGGGAAAAGAATAGAAAAGAAGCTATCCATAACGATCATATGGTAAGATAGCTGCAGAAAATACCGTATTATCCATGGAACTACACGCATTAAAGACCACAAGGTGGCATATATAAAAGCTTTACATTTAGCCATAAGCAGTACAAACCAGTATGAGAAGGACACCACATTTGAGGCTAATCTAGTATTGTGAATGACATAATATGGTTTTCGTCTTTTTTTCCCCTGACCTATATGGTAACTGCATCTAGGTGTGAGACTAACAGAACAAATAAGTAGGCGGCGTACTTCGCAAAAATCAACCAGAAGGCACAAGCCATCCCCAAAGCAAGTATCAAGTAATCACTAGCAATGGCTTGTACAAAGAAGCGCAAATAACTGCAGCACAAGCAGCAGTGTGTCCATCTCCAACCAGCCACTTATCGAGTATATACATATACATATCAGAAACACACCTGATGGCACTGTCCTTCTCAACTTTACTGATCTCTTCGTGCTTCTCAACGCCCTACAAGACATTATCAGGAAACGGCGATCAGCACCAAGACGAAGATTTCAACATAAATCACAGTAAATGTGAGATCAAGATAAATGACGGGGTAACCAACAACCCTAATCCACCAGAAACACATGCTTTTTAATCTCTCTCGCGCGTAGTAAACGAAACTTTGCCGGCACACCGCTGAACACTACACGGCTGCTCCTATCTACGCAGCGTGATTACCGTTTACGAGTGCGGAATTCGTGCGTGAGGCAACAGCGTACGAAATCGCGTAGGCTACAGGAGCCATTCGCGTGGGATCGTTCCCTCAGGGCAAAAACCGTGGGCGTATACCTGGACGGCGGTGAGCTCCTCGGGGGCTCCGTCGGAGTCGCTTCCTCTGTCCATTCGCGGCTTGGGCGCTCGCCGGCGGGGAGCTTCTCCTTAGTTGGTGGTTGCCGCCGCGACGCCGCCGCCGCCGCCGAGGAGGGGTGGGAGGGTTTGAGCGGTTCGGGGGTGCGGACGAGACGAGACTTCCAGCCGGGCTTTGCTGCTTTTCTTTCTCCTCTCTGGATACGCGGATTTGGGCCCGTTGGGCCGAGGGTAGATAAAAGGCCACCCTATTTTTTATTTTTTTTAAAAGCAAAACTATAGGGAAAAAAACATTTTGTGATTAGCGATACATCTCCCGTAAAAGGATTTGTGATCGTAAGGCACAGTAATTTTCTACTTTGACCAAGGCTTTGAATCTTACGTCAATTCTGTGCAGTAGAAACTGGAAACTTGATACCAGTACAAAACCTCGTACCAGTACGAACTTGAAACTGAAAACTTGAAGGTTAGAGATTTTCATTTAGGGTAGAATTACAGCCATCCAGAAGGAACTCTGCGGCAGGCATAGTCCGGCAAACGAGATACAAAGACAGGTTGCACTGCACAAGTACTCATTCCTGTCTGTTTGGCGCGACTGCGGCTTATAGTTTTTGACTGAAATTTTTGAATTTTAGCTGTTTAAGACAGAGATTATGGAGAGAGAGATATACTCACTTGTGATTTTGATTGATAAAGATGTTGGGTTTTTAACATGTACTACAATTAACTTGTACACCCCGTCTTAAGAAAATATCTCGTTTGAAAGTTAGGTAATATAGTAAAAATCAAAAACCACTAGGTTCGGTCGAAAAGAACAGGCCCTATGCTTCCTTCAAATATTCCTCTCTTTTTTTCCATGGCACGCGAAATCAAGTCTCGGCAATTTGCTCCTGCGATAATGGCATATACCCATCTCACCACTGAGCCACAGGGGGCAAGGATGTGGAAGTTCCACACGATCGCGTACACTTCCACAAAAGGAAGGAAAGGTCATGATCAACTCGGTTTCGGCTTCTAACTTCTGACTTATTTTTCACTATTCATAAGTTTTGTCTTTTTCTAAACTTTTGGTTTTTTGTTAAGCTTTTTTGCCGGTTCTTTTTTCTCGTATTTGTTTGTATTATACGTAATGGGCTAACATATCTTTTATATTTTTAAAATTTTTTAAATTTAATTATGCTAAATAAGCATATGTCAGCTACAATGCTTTTTTCAGCCATAAACCATGAACTTTTCAGCCGAACCGATCACCACCAAATACTCTGTCTTCTGCGAAGAAATTCAACATTGTAACAGTCCCAGCAGCAGCTGCTCAAGTGCCTTTTCCTCTTTGTCATGCGACGAGGGCAAAGGTGAGACTGAGAAGAGGTCAACACGCAGCCGGAGCTTTGGCATTGGAGGAGCCTCCAAGTTCGAATCGGCATCTGGCTTTCTTAAGAAAGACGAAACTCGGTTTTAATACTGGATTTCTCTAAATCGCTTTCAAAAGTGACTTTTTTAA
The DNA here is from genome assembly GCA_017311315.1 of Dendrocalamus latiflorus. Classification (NCBI taxonomy): domain Eukaryota; kingdom Viridiplantae; phylum Streptophyta; class Magnoliopsida; order Poales; family Poaceae; genus Dendrocalamus; species Dendrocalamus latiflorus. The sequence goes on along the minus strand of CM029640.1, from coordinate 4,556,386 downwards.
GTCGCTTCTAAAAGACTTTGACCGATTTTCATTGCCTCCTCCGTGTCCGCAACCTTCAAAAGCTGTTTTTTTTAAATTTTGTACTAAAAGCTGTTTTTTTTGTCAGCAACTATTCTATTTCAGCTAAAAACCAAAAGCTCTAGCAAAAACCATTAGTTCCAACCGATTAAAACACTCCTTTACACATATCCAGCTCTAGCGAAGCGTGCGTGCCAACTATTACCAGTTAAAGAGATGGATTTACTCTATAACATCTTGTTTAGGAGACCCATTCTTGATTGGAATCTACGTGAATGGGGTCAGGATTTTAATTTAAATTGTCGGTCCATTCACATGGATCTCGGCAATAAGCCTTAATAGCGGCTTGGCTAACCTATATTAGTCCAACAAGAGACGCTTGTGCTGGTGCTAGTCGTGATGACGTTCGGTGTTGGATTTTGTGGGGGACGCTTGCTTCTTTCTTTCTTGTTTTGTTCCTTTTTTTCCTTCCCTTTCTTTCTTTGTAGGAAAAACCCACGATTAAGCAAAGCATTACCTCACTAATTCCTTGTCACAGGTGTTGTTCGGTTCTACAAGGTACTGTTAATGTGCCAAAAGTGGCCATTCAAATACGACACCCTTATTTGAATTTGCACCGTTTAAGAGACACCGAAATGAAGAAAAACAATAAGGGTGAGTTATTTTTTCTGTGACTGATGGCTTCTGGTCCTAACGTAAGTGTTTATGTGAACGAACAAAATATTGATAAAATGCTTCGAAAAAGCCATCCTGATAAATCGCTTCAAAAACAACCATAAAGTAGGAGAAATCTTAAGTTAATAAGAGAGGACCTAAGACTATCTACATGATGTTGAAACTCCCATGTTTATAAAAACTGAGATTTAGGCCCCGCTCGTGTGGGTTTGGGCTTCTAGCTTATTTTCCATTATTCCTAAATTTTGTCTTTTTCTGACTTTTTGGGTTTTTTTGAGCTTTTTTTTGCTTGTTCTTTTTCTCGTATGCGTTTGTATTATACGTGATAGGCTAACATATTTTTTAATTTTAAAATTTTGTAAATTTAATTATGCCAAATGAGTCGCTATCAGCTACAGTGTAATTTTAACCAGTTACAGTGAAAATTCAGCTATAAACCATCAAAATTCAGCCTAAATGAGCACAACCTCAAGATTCAAATCACCCATCCACCCCTCGGTAGATTCAAAACATACTCGCACTTCTTTAGGGGCTTGTTCATAGCATTTCTGTGGAACAGCACTAGGGACATGTTCATATTAGTTTTGTGTTTCTAGCTTCTGTTTTTAGAAGCAGAAGCTAATATGGACACCCTAATTTCTATAAATCGCTTCTATCAACAAATACTATTTATTAGTAAGTAGTTTTCGTTTTTATATATTGTAACGTACTTTGTATTTTATTATATTACAATTCCGTAAATCGCATGACGGCCCAAATATTGTAGTGTCTTTCGTTGCACCATCTTTCTTATATAATACATTACTATTTATCAGTCACTACTATTCATCAGCCGCTTCTATCAACTACTACTATTTATCAGCCGCAGCCAAAGACTATCAGAAAAACAAATATAAACATACCCACGTCATAATGATATATGAAAGCAGCCACGAAGATTTTAAAAGAGCGAAAGCCTCTCATTGAATTGGTCAAAAACTGCAAGCTGTTCACTACTGCATATGCAAAACTCACAAGGAATCTGTGCATATATAATAGTACACACCCCGTAATTTGTACTTATATGATATCTCAGCAATGTCTCCTCAAGAATCTTCCGGTTATTATCTATCTTCTGGTCAAACGTAGCCATCCAACAGACAGCCACAACCAGCGCCCTCCAGTGCCAGGTCATCCATCACCCGTGGCCCACACGTCAGTCACCGCCCTGACGTTACCGCCCCGATTTAAAAAGCCCCCCCCCCCCCCCCCCCGGGTCTCCTTAGCTGCCGTTGCAAAAAAAAAAAGGTCCCGCGGCGGCCACCGACGTCGAGGGGGTTTCCCGCGGCGACCGCCTCGTCGCGCGCTCGGCGGCGAGCTAGGAACCGCGCGGGCTCTTGCTGATTTGGGAGTCTCGAGGAGCCGCCTCGGCCTCGGGCGATGGGGTGGGCATCCTGCTGCAAGCGGTCGGACTGGTGAGTGGTTACCGGCAGTTTTGGTCCTGGAATTGCGATCCTGGTGCGGTTTTTGGGGGAAAGCTTGGGTCGTCGGTTGGGTATCCCCCGGGGGGGGGGGGGGGGGGGGGCTGGTGGAAAATAGATGCAATTTTATCTGCTATTAGTTGTGTTGTTGGTTTGTGTGGGAGATTGGATGGGGGAGATTAGCCTTTTACCAGATTATGTTGGTTGATTAGCTAAAAGAACTGGTCTTTGTTTTTTTTTGCGAAATGTCTGAAGTAGCAAATGATTTTGATTGGGGGAAAAATTCTGAGGTATGGGTCAAATTGTCTTGAGTAGCTTGATTTACGATTTGCGGATTGATTGGGTTAGTGGCTAGCATATCGCCCCTTTGCAGTGGCCAGTGGGGTGGATGAGATGACGCACGACTGGATGATTGAATTGGTGTGCTAGTACTTTAAATTTCGCTGATTTTATTGGGGATGTTGCTATTGATCTGCAAGTGTTGGTTGGCTAGCTGAGATGGGATGGAGTAACAGAATTGGTTCATGTAATTTGTTCAGAAATGCTATATTTTCTTGTGGGTCGGTGCTCGATAAAGTGGTAACATTGGGGCTCCATTAGCACCTTCTCTTTTCTCATACAATCTGCTAAGCACTTAGTTTACTTTTTTTTAAAAAAAAATCTCCTTTTGTTGTGTTCTTAGGGCTCAACCGGGCAGGAAGAAGAAGAAGGACAAGACGTGGCGGATCTTCTCTCTGAAGGAGCTACAGTTAGCGACGAACAATTTCAATTATGACAACAAGCTTGGCCAGGGTGGGTTCGGCAGTGTCTACTGGGGCCAGCTCTGGGATGGATCACAGGTGCAGTCGCTCTCTTGAAGAAAGAAAAACGAAATACTTGACTTGCGTTTTTGGTATTGTTGGTACTTGGTAGGAACAGGACAATGTAATGGGGGGACCTGCTGATGTTGATGATTGTAGTTTAGCTGATTTAGTTTCAACAACTACTGTCGTTCTGGTTCTAGTGGTAGTTTTCAAAGCCGTCCTGTGAATATTCTCTGAGGATGATGGCAATCCAAACTGGACCTGCACTTTGAGACCATGTCAAGAACGAGCCTTTTGGTCCGATTATAGCACCGACTTTTTCTTAGCTTCAGCCATTGTTTCTAAAGTAATCACTTGTATTTAGGATATAGCCATAGCCTTGTCGTAGATTGCATGATCACAAGCTAGATAGAATCATAATTATGAGGTGTGAACACAACAGAGGAGGCAAAGAAAACACATAGCCTGAATAGAAGGCCATTTGACAATCAATTTGTCTTGACAAAGGCAGACAACTAGTCTACTTTTCTTCTGTGTATTTGTTATATCCTTTCCACCTAATGTACTAGGGGCAGAAAAATAAATAACGTTTTGATAATGATATTTGGATGAAAGATGGGGCAAGATCATTCTTATCTATAATCTCTCCCTCTCCCTCTACGCCAACGCTGCCCGGCCATCCTCTCGACGGTGTTTACCCCCTATGAACTAAGATTCATAACAATTTGGTATCAAAACCAACATCATGGCTTCTGCTGCCGAGTTACCATACGGCAAGATCATTGCTGGCTATGAAGAAATTATCGTTGGACTCAACAATATAGAGAGCATGTTGAAGAAGATGATAATAGCAAAAGAGAAGGCACAAGCAGCTGTGGCTATGCAATTGGCGGTGGCACAAGGGGCAGGGGCAATGGTGGTTGTGCCACGGCAACGGTGCTACTACTGCTGCTCCTTCATCTAGCATGAGCAGCGGTGTGACTTCAAGTGAAGCCAGGGGGCGCACAGGGTACAAGCCGCACCCCGTGACGACAACGGTGCTACTTGGAGAAGTGGATGCAGCGATGTTGCTCCAAGCGATTTTGGTGTGCCTTCAACCGACCACCAACCATGGGCCGCGTCCACACCAAGACCGTGAAGAAGACCTCCTGGCAGGTAGGAGGAGGAGCGCGAGCGCCGCATGAACTTCGTCCTGGGAAAGTTGGCGCTCGAGGACGAGGAGTTTCGCGTCGACAAGGAGACCATCGAACAGGTGGCGGCGCTCACGGCCCGCCTCGACGAGCTCTCCGCCAACGATGCAGCCCTCGCTGTCACCGAGCACGCGGTAGCCCAGGCCGCCCTCGCCGCGCCTGTCCGCACCGCCACCGCTGAGGTCTCTACGCTCCATGCTTGCCTCGCCGTTGTGCAGGACTCCCTCATCTTCATCGTCGTTGGTCATCATCTTCCCAGCCACATGAGGTCGACTTCATTAGATCCGGTTGTCTCCAGATCCGAACGCCGTGGAAGCTCGAAGGCAGCTGGAGATTCTTTGTTTGATGGCCGAACGGATCCACCCAGATCTAGCGTCTACAGGCCGGACTCGGTGCTCTCTGCCGCCGGGTCGTCTCCTCCCGTGTCGCCGTCACGGGCGTGGTTCTCCATTGCCTCTCAACTGGATCGATCCGGCTCGAGCACGTCGCTTCCTCTGCATTGGATCTGGTGTCGCCGCCTCGCCTCGAATTCCTCCTTGACACCGGGCTCCTCACTGGCGCCGCCTCGATCTACCAGGCTTTCATCAATACCGCCTCGATCGGAGCCGTTGTTGCCTGACTGCACATCGGCCGCCGCCTCTGGGCGCTCTCCACCGGCTGCCAACCACCAGGAGCCAGAGCCGGAGCCATCGCCGACGGGGGAGTTGGAGCCGACGATGCCGGGGAGCCTCCGCCATCACTACCTCTGCTTCCGTCGACGTGATACCATGCCTCATGTGTCTAAGGCAAGGAGTCTTTAATAGGAAACATAGGAATCGGTGAAGAAGAAAAAAAGAGGAAAAACAAAAGAAAAAAGAGAAAAAAGAAAGAAAGAATTGTCTTCTTTTGTAGGCACCGTTTAGCCGAAAGCGCTACACTTCGTTGACGTGGAACTACAACCATGGCCACCGCCTAGCAGCTCGAGAATGAGCTGTATGTCTGAGAGGGGTATAATGTCATGGGCATAGGCCTTGGGCCCAACTGGTTCATTATTAGAAATTTAGATATTAGTTTCTATTTGTTATAGATATGATATTGGTTTTTATTTATTAGAGATATGATTAAGATTATATTCTATCTATTAGGGGGGATTCCATCTATAAGAGGGCTACCACATGCTATTGGAATCAAGCAAGAAATAACAAAGTTATTCTCATCTGTAGTCTCTCCCTCTCCTTCTACGCCGACACCACTCAGCCATCATCTCGGCGGTGTTTACCTCCTATGAACTAAGGTTCATAACAATTTACTTATGTTGGATGCTATAATGAAAGACTAGTTATCTGGTAGAATTGTGCACTTCTATATGTTAGTCATCAACCTCATTAAGATTGTGAAGTAAAAGTACAGTTTTGAGTTACTTCATTTCACTAGAATTATCATATAGTGACTATCAGACTATGTCCCTTCTATTCAGTACATCCGAAGTCAAGAAATAACATTTCATTTTCTCTACAACCGAATATATAACAGATTGCTGTGAAAAGGCTCAAGAGTTGGAGCAACAAAGCTGAAACTGAATTTGCTGTCGAGGTGGAGATTTTGGCACGAGTTAGACACAAGAACCTTTTGAGCTTACGTGGATATTGCTCCGAAGGCCAGGAACGTCTGATAGTTTATGATTATATGCCAAACCTGAGCTTGCATTCTCACCTTCATGGACAGCACGCAGCTGAATGCCATCTTGATTGGGAACGAAGAATGAAGATCGCCATTGATTCAGCAGAAGGGATCGCGTAAGCCTCTCAACATTTTAACAATATTTGTAGTAGTGAAGTACTCTTACATTGAAATATCTCCACCTTGTAGTTATCTTCATCACCATGCGACGCCACATATCATTCATAGAGACATCAAAGGGAGCAATATTCTCTTGGACTCGAATTTCCAAGCACGGGTCGCTGACTTTGGGTTTGCAAAGCTAATTCCAGATGGCGCAACCCATGTCACCACAAAGGTGAAAGGTACACTCGGATATCTTGCACCGGAGTATGCCATGCTTGGGAAGGCCTCTGAAAGCTGTGACGTCTTCAGCTTTGGAGTACTGCTGCTAGAACTTGCCAGTGGAAAGAAGCCAATTGAGAGGCTAAACCCCACTACAAAGCTGACCATCGCTGAGTGGGCACTTCCGCACGCTCGTGATAAGAAGTTCAAGGAAATCGCTGATCCAAAGCTCAAGGATAGCTTTGTTGAGGCTGAGGTGAAGCGAATGGCGCTCGTTGGGCTTGCCTGTACTCAGAACAAGCCAGAACAGAGACCGATAATGTCTGAGATTGTTGAGCTGCTCAAGGGAGAATCTGAGGATAAGTTATCCAACTTGGAGAATGATGAGCTATTCAAACCTGAACAGACCAGCTCTTGCCAGGGCTCATCTGGTCCTGACAGCTCAGATTGCATCACTGAAGAGAAAAACTCAAAAGCTGATACGATAGAGGAGGCAGTTGATTCAAGTGAGACAGTACCCTCAGCTAGGTAGTTTGATGCATAGAATGATGTTATCATTTATCAACAGATCTTTTGATATCCCTTCCTGGGAGAAGCATGTGTCTATCTGTATGTGTTTGCTGTTATTTCTTGTTATTGGCAGGTTACTTGAGGGCTATCCTTCCAATCCGCAGATATACTTATATGTGCATGGTTAATTTGTGTTTGATATGATTGTGCTATGGCTTGTAAAATTCTGAATATCCTGGGCTGATTCCAACAGTAACAAGTTGTTCCATGTATTCCTGTGATTACCATTTAGCTATTGTAATTCATCAGTTATTTGTGTGCAAATAACTGAATTCATCAAGTTGGTCCTTCTGAGTCATTCTTATTAAGAAAAAGATATTTCCACCATGCGTAACATTATCATTATTTTCATCAAATTAAGTAGCAGATGAGTTATCATTATGCCCACAAAATGCTTGCTGCATCTCTCAGATCCTGGCTATTGTTGCAGGTCTCAACATAGCATGCTTGTTCCAGCAAGATTTACACAGTGTGCAGAAAAATGTGCTGCCGGACAAGCTCATTGTCCAAGTAACGTGCTGTTTTTGCAACGTCCTGACTGACCACTGACCAGCCCTTGAAATACTTACCTGATCATCTCTTCCCTCTTTGGAAGAACTCAATGTTAGTGCATCAGCATTTGCAGACGAGATTAGGAAGTTGGAAGACATGCTAGTGCTGAAGAAATATGTATGAGTGAAGCACGGCAACATGAGTTGAGACACAACATGCACAAGGTTTTCAGATACATGCATACAGCTAGTATAAACAGCATAATGAAGGGACAGACCAAATTCGGCATGTAGAAAATCTGAACATGCAAGGAAAAAGCCGTACAAATCAGCTCAATGACCTTGTAACTTGAGCAAGAGCAAAATTTCCTTTTGAATTGTCATTGCAAAAAGCGAATAAACATGCAACCCCCCAGATTCTAGTTATGTCACCACTAGTTACAAAATTGCATGACAAATCCCTGTTTGGCAGAGCTCTTGTAGATTTCCTAGAGCTGGTCATCTGTAGCTCTAGGAAATCCTGGATCTAGAGTTGCAGGCATGTTAAGTGCATTTACATGACTCATTTCATTTATATTATATATTAAATAAAAATATTTAAATCACTTTAATTTAGTCAACAAACTACAGATCCAGCATAGATCTCGGAGCTAGAGCTGTGCCAAACGGGGTAAAAAGCTGGTTCATGTATGCAGAGAAGACCTGAGAATAAATGCAAGGCCTGATGTTTAAACCAACAGGGTTACAGAAAAGCATGGCCTAATCTGAGTCAAACCCAATTTGCCTCGGCCACGGTAATTAAGATGGACTCACGGTAGAAAATCAGAAAGTCCATAGAATGGTATCTCAGAAGATAATTGACTTGCTAAATATGTGCATAATCAATCCAGATGCACACTAAGAAGCAATAAAATGTGCTGCCAGATGGAACACGGAACATTACAGACCAAATCGGTAATGTAGTAAGCAAAATATTAGCTCAGATATATGTAAATCTCTGTTACTCCCACCAGCATCCACTTGTCAAAAAAACATGATCACCGAAGCCACATACTTATACGGTTGAACCATCTCCAAAAGAAGAGGAATATGCCCACCTGTATACTGGACACTTTCCGATACCTCCAAAGAAGCAAAGACCTTAGATTGTCTTACAGAAAGAATCAAGATCTGAACTTGATTGACTATGCAGATGCTGGGTACCTGTCTGACCCGCATACCGCTAAGTCGCAAACAGGCTATATATTTCCATGTGGTGGAACTGCAATTTCCTAGAAATCATCTAAGCAAAGCCTTGTAGCTACTTCGACGAACCACTCAGAAATTATATCACTGTATGAAGCCGCACAGAATGCGCTTGGTTCCGCTGAACGATTCACCACATCCAGCAGTCATGTGGAATGAACATTGTACAAACCCCCACAATTATCCATGAAGATAATGCAGCTTGCGTTGCACAAGTGCAGACGAGCTATGTAAGCATATCAACCCCAAATTCCTCTATGCTCATGAATTGCAAAGATGAACAAGATTAAAGTACTGCACACTAAATCATGTAGACTTGTTCACTAAGTCACTCCCCGCATCTAGCTTTGAAAGGTGTGTGTGAGGGATTGGAATGATGAGACTTAGAGAAGTGCAGACTTCAGGAGGAGAATTCTCTCAAGCCTGTTATTAAATCTTGATCATGAAGATTAAGTACCCAAAGGAATAAAGTCCTGAAGACCAAATGAAATTGGGTGAATTGTACTCTTTTTCCCTTGACGAGTTTTCCATGAAGTTTCTCGACCAAGGTTTTTAATGAGGCAATTCGTGCATCGCAGCATCACATGTATCATGTGCTCTTTCTCCAAATTTCCCCACTGGATTTTTATGAAGTTTTAACGAGGCATGAACATGTCGGATGAGTACCCAAGGGAGAGTGTTAAGAAACCTGGGTCTGGGCCAGCAGCCCGCGGCCCATGATGGACACCTCATTATAGTCTATAAATAGAGAGCCATACCAACTCATTATGTACACATGAATGAAAGCAATAAAGAAAAACCAGGAGTTCTCTCTATCTCTCTGTGTGTTCAATCTATTCTTCTGTGATTTTGTGATTGATTCGTTCTTGTTCTAAACAGAGGAATCGCTCGGACTGATCGCCAGCGACGGTTCCTCAACACTTTTTATCTTTTGAAAATAGCTTTTAGCTTTTACTACAGTACCTAACTTTTAAACGGAATCTATAAGTTAATTGTAGTATACTTTAAAAACCTAACATTTGTATCATCTAAATTCACAGACGAGTATTTTTCTCTGTAATATCTCTATCATAAACAGCTAAAATTTAATAATTTTAATTAAAAAAAATTATAAACCACAACTATAAATAACAGACCCGCAGAAAACTAACCAAGAGGTCACCTGAGTGTCAGGCTTCTCGCGTCATTTGCACCGCAGACCACGGCGGCTGGTCGCCCCCCGGTTCCACATTATCTCTTCGACCGCCGCATCTCCACCCACACAGCCCGCAGGCGCGTAGCCAGCCGTCCGATCGCGCTGGGGCGGCCGTGGTCCCCTCCCCCGCCTCCCCGATGGTCCGCAGCCATGCCCCTCTCCTCCGGCTCCCCCTCCTCCTCGCCGGCCGCCGCCGCTCTCCGCAGCGCCTCCCTGTCGTGCAGCCCCGCCACTCATGTGAGCAACCGTTGATCTCTGACCTTTCTCGTCACGCTTTTTCTTGGTATCACGCTGTTCGGTGGCGATTTGTGTTCGTCGAAGCGTTCTTGGCTTCCCGATTCCGAGCTCGTCTACTTGTGTGTGAAGGGAAAAAGACCAAAATTTGGATTGCTAACTCATGATATGCTCTGCCGGTACCTTTTTTTTTCGCTGGTATTGATTTGTTTGTGATAAGTTCAGCATAGCTACGTTTGGTTAAACAAATCTTGATTACAGAAAGGGCTAATGTGGTATAAACTCAAAAGTGCCACAGGACAGAAGAAATTTATTCAGCGGTAGATGCGAGGTCAAAATTCATCAGTTATGACGTTTCGTTGTAAATTATTAGCTGTGAATTTCTACGAGGAAATAGAGTTGTGGATTTTTATTTCAGAGTTAATTATGGTATGTAGCTGTAGTACCTTTCAGTTCTTCGATTCACAAATCATGCATGGTTTGAGAAAATTTGTTCTGCAGATAGCTTCACTACTAGCTTGTGTCCGTTTCCTTATCCTAACAGTCTGCTGGTGCATTGTTTACTGCAACCGTCGCAGGTTATGTTCAGGCAGAAGCTGAGCTTCCTGGTAGGTTTTCAGGCTCAGCATGTGAAATGTGCTCCTCATTTGATCAAATCGGTTGTAAAAAGTATTAGATCAAATATCACTAATGGTGACAGTGGAACAACCGAGCCGGCTAGGGAACTATTGGAGCGCCTGTTTGCAAAGACACAAAGTCTAGATACCAGTGCTTCTCAGGATAGTGAACTGAGCTCGAGCATTGAGGTCCTGAAGTCTGAATTTGAGGCTGCCTTGTCAACGCTGAGGAAGAAAGAGAGGGACCTTCGGGATGCGGAGAATAGGGTTTCTGTTGATCGGATAAGGTTGAACCAGACGAAGCAGGACCTCGATCAGAGGGAGGAAGAGATCAGCAAAGCATATGCAAGGCAACAAGAAATGGAGAAAGCACTGGAGAAGACGAGTAGAGATCTGGCTTTACAAGTGAGGCAGATCAATAACCTGAAGCTTCTGGTCGAGGAGCAAGACAAGAAAATTGCCAGTTCACAAGCTTTGCTTTCTCAGAAAGTAATTGAAGTGGAAAAGCTTAAACAAGATATGTTGAAGAAGAATGAGGAAGCAGCCTTGATGCGTTCAGAGATCAAGTCCAAGGAACAACTGCTTCTTGAAGCTAATCAGGCCCTTGCGCAGCAGGAAGCAACAATTAGGGAGCTCCGGAGTGAAGTTAAAAGAAAGGAAATTGACATTGCCAGATCAAATGAATTGAGGAAGGCTAACGAAGAGAAACTGAAAATTGCTGAACAGGAACTTGAGGAGCAGAATTTAGGATGGTTAGCAGCACAGCAAGAGTTAAAGGAAGTGGCGCAACTGGCATCCAAGGATATTGATGATATCAAGGATACTGTCAGTAACTTCAAACGTGTGAGGTCTCTGCTGGATGCTGTACGGTCTGAATTAATCGCTTCAAAAGAGGCTTTCACCTCCTCTCGCAGTCAAATCGAAGATCAAGCGGTGCAATTGCAGAAGCAAGTGCAAGAACTCACGGACCAAAGGGTACTGCTGATGTCTTACACCCAAAGTTGGGAAGCTGCTCAATTGGAGATTCAAGAAAAGACAAAGGAGCTCAAAGCTGCACAGTCTCTCTGTCGTGAACTTGAATCGCAGTTACCTCAGGAGATGGAGAAGGTTGAGTCTCTAGAAGCCAAGTTAACCAAAGAAAGGGAGAGCTTGGAACATAAAACTGAAGAAGTAAACTTGCTTCAAAAGGAGCTTGTTCAGAAGGAAAATGAGTACAGTAATTCACAAAAGCTTGTTCAAATAAAAGAGTCTGAGCTGTTAGAAGCCAGACATGAAGTCCAAGATATGAAATCGAAGGTGGAGTCTATTCAATTAGCTATTCAGGAGAAGGATTCAGAGCTTCTGGAGACACAGCGCAGACTAGCTGAAGTGAACAGTGAAGTTGTTGAGCTTCAGCAGCTGCTAAATAGCAAGGAGGATCTACTTGTCCAGGTTAGAACTGAATTACAGGATACAGAACAACACATACGGGCAATGCAGAATGAATTGGATAGGATGGTATTCAGATGCTCACAAGCTGAATCTGTGGTACAAAAGATAGCTGAGCTCACTGGTAATCTTGCTAGTTCGGTAGAACCTGGAGAAATGGACATTTATACATTGCTGGATGATGAAATCTCAAGCACAGTTACAGCCCTCGAGTCCAATTTGCATAAGCATAATCAACTGGAGGCTGACATAGAGAGGTTAAAAGAATCCTTACACCAGAAGGACAATGACTTAAGAGCTGCTCATAAAGCACTTGATGCCAAAGATCAAGAGCTGAAGGCAGTACTTAGAAGGTGGGATGTGAGGGAGAAGGAACTAGACAATCTGGAAGAGTTATTGAAAGTTCCCAGTGACATCAAGAGGCTCTCTGGCCTTTCCGATGAGGCAACAGGGGACAGTACTGTGGGAGAGATGGAGCTCCAAAATCTTAAAATAGAAGCTGCGGAGGTGGAGGCACTAGCTGCTACCACTGCATTGAAGAAGCTTGCAGATATGACTAAGGGATTCTTGAGAAGTGGCAAAACTTATTCTGGTACTAATTTGCTTTCATCTCGAAGTGCAGACATTGGTGAAAATGATTCCAAAATGGAAGTAAACAAGAAAATGGATGTAATTATTGAAGCTGAAAAAGAAATCGTTGGGCTCTTTTCATTGACAGAACAGCTCGTCACTGATGCTGGAATAAATGTTGCTAAGGAACCATAGTTTCAGAACCAAATTATGTAGTCAATTGAAATTTTTCACCAGTTAAATATTACGTGGGACGATTCAGCTGAAATTGTTAGCTTTCATTTCTTTCCAATTTGGGGCATAGACCTTCCTTCTGTTCTTTCCTTTTCTCTGGATGGAAAGTCGAGAAAATTTTCATAGATTGCTCTGCTTCGTGGTGGAAAAGGGAGACAATGATGTTCATAGACCTCTTAATGTCTATATGATGTATTGCAGCTGCTGCAAATCTTGAATAAAAGATCGGTAAGAAGTTCATCATCTAAAAAGTCTCTTTTTATCAACTATCCTATGGAGTATAATGCAAATTTGTTCTGCTTGTGATGCTGTTTTGTTACTGCTGAAATTTTTGTATGCAGTCTCATTTTTCATATACAATTGTTGAATGTGCTCATGCGTAGGCTGTTCAGCCATCAGAAATGCAAAGTTTGCTGGTAGGGTAAGTGCAATTCTATTCCATAGTTGTTTGTGGATTGCAATTTAATCCGTAGTTGCTTCTCTTATGTAGGCTGTGGCGCAGAAGTGTAACGTGTAAACAAACAGGTTGCAGCTACGGTGCAGCGTGCAGCGGCACACGAACGATGGGACAGAGACAGGTAAAGATCGTTCTTCCTTCGGAGGGTCATGCTCATCTCGTCGGTCATGTCCAGCTCGCTCGGAGCCACCCCAACGGGCTGCGAGGGCAAGTTCCATGTTGGCCTGTGCGAACATCATGCCAGGGCACGTACTCCGTCCAGCCCCGAATGGTATGCCGATTGCCCACGCGTTAATGAACACCAGTGGCGGAGCCAGGATTTCATTACGCCCCGAGTTCAGTGGTAGAATGATATAAACTATCTAGGTTGGATCATGAAAATATTAACCAGGCTAGACTGAATTTATTCAGACTATGTAGTAGATATTTTTTCACACTCTGAGCTAAAGCCTATCTTATCTGGGGTGTGGCTCCGCCCCTGATGAACACGGTGGTGCCCTTGGCCACATCGTAATTCGTACCCCATGACCTTGCATGTCTCCAGGCATTCTCTTGGGAGAAGCAGTGGCAACACAGGATGCAGCCTCAAGAGACTCCTTAATGACGAACCTCAGGGCAACCAAGTCATCCTCGGTCACCGTCGGCTTCCCTTGGAGGATGCTACGCACCTCGGCTTGTGACTTGTTCGTCACTCTTGGGTTCCTCGTAAGCTTTCGCCGATGTCTCGCTTCCGCCGCTAAAGAGGTCTCCTGGAATGCCAAGATACAACCGCCGTGAGCTCGAGTGTTGAACACGGTAAGCAAATTGTGAAAAGATGAAAAAACGTCAAGATAGAAGCATCACAACTAAAAAACCACTGAAAGACATGAAAGGGAAAGAGCTGCTAAAAGACATAAGCCTAATACACCACTGTTTGGAACAGAGGAATTTCACAGGAATTTTGCAGGAATTTTGCAGGAAACAGTTCAATTCCCGCAGGAATCGGGAAAAATTCCCGCATTCCAAACAGGGCCTTATAAGCTAGCCTGAAAACTACTAGGAAGAAAAGTGTCTGAGAAAAGACACAAAGTAGAGGTGTGCAGTTTATCTATTCTATGTCAACTCTCTAGCAACCAATCTGATCCATCCAAGATGCAATGAAGAGCGGAAGTACTAATAAATTTATAGGAGTAAAGCTTAGATAATCATAAGCGATAATGAGACAAATAAGCATGCATAAGCATAGCATGATAATGGATATATAAAAAATAGTACATGATAGCAAATATGTGATAAGACTGAAGGCGTCCATAATTTACACCAAGACATAAAACCATATAAGCATAAACATGCCATATGCTCTAGACATCGAATAAGCATATGAATACCTAGAGCAAAACATCAACAAGAGCATGATAATAAATATATCTAGTATAACACATGCTCATGGGAATAAAACAAAACTCCTACATCCATAAATCGTGAAGAAATAATTAACATATGGATATACAAGCAACATACTCCCAAAAGCATGATAATAAGTACAAGAGTAAATTATGCCAATATGATACAAATAAGAACATAGACAATCACAATATATCAAGAATGAAAATCATGAATGTAAAGGCATAAGAGTATAAGATACCTCACAATGTAGGTAAATACGTCATACGTGAAAACTCATGCCTCTTGGAGACCATCAAAAGAAGTGAAGAACCATCTAGTATCCCGATCAAATGATGAGGAAGAAGATTGGAAACTAATCAAACTCATTTTCGCCATTCCACGTTTTGGTACCTACACATGTGAGGAACAAGGTGCTCAAGTCTTGGATCCCGAAGGTTTAGTGAGCAAATACTTAGGAATCTCAAACTTAAACACACAACCAATAGAAATATTTAAACCATTATGTGAATTAGCATGATGCAAATGGTCATTCATACAAGATACATAAATATCCTTGGAGGCACGTCGCGAATGGACTCAATGAGAAAAACGAGAACTATGTATAGAAAATTGGCAAAGGCCTTGCTTAAAAGCGCCACGATGAGAACCAATAAAAGCATCAAAGGAACTCACAAATCCTCATCATGGGTGCACATCTCGATGAGAAAAACGAGATCCACCACTTAAAAAACGATGGAAATCCTGCCCCGGGACAGCTCGTGGACTAAAGCTATAAAAATCAAGTCGATGACGCTGTTGAATACCATCAGAAAATGGATAAAAGAATCTATCAACAAAGCAAGCCTTGGTGCTAGGCATTTTGGTATGCATGTCATGAGAAAGACTATGCATATTTAGAGACTTAGAAGCACGGGCTTGACACATGCTTTAGCATGCCGAAAGCAAAAGTCCACATGATGCACATCCTTCTCACAAAATGAGAAATGATGTAAAGATCTATTAGGAGATACAATCAGAAAGGACAAAGCACCATTGGCGCTCACAGGAGAAGTCCCTTGAGATGCACTAGTTGAGTCCTAAAAGCTTGACAATGCACTCAACACTCGTACTTGACATGATAGAAATAAAACTCAGCAATGTGTTAATCTTCTTACAAAAGGTGCAACGATACTTCTCTTTGGGAGATGTAGTACCATATGAGGAAGAATGGAATAATCACCCTTGTCGTTTCGAAATCCCATGGATAATATTGGAAGAACCAACAAGTGTTGCACTAGCCAAGGGAGAATCATGCAAAGCAATGGCTGAAGATGAGTGAAACTAATTTTTTCTAACTTTTTCATCTTTTTCATAAGAGCATTCAATTTAGAATTGTGAAGCAACAAGCTCTTAATGAGTTTCTCCTTACTCACTTTTCTTAGCTCATATAGGAGATCATCCTTGGAAATATCATCATCTTCAAGATACCAACTCTGCACATGCCATCGGGTGTCTTCTCCTCCTTGGGCTTGCCAAGTATATCCTGATGCGGACATACTCATGTCTTACGCTTTGACTGAAAAGAATTATTGAGCCGCATTAAAAAGATTAAACAACAAGTGAATTTGTTTCAACTTCATTCTATTGGTGAGAACGATATACTACCGCATGCCAAATTCTTGTGCATTCTTAACTAAAAGGACATGAAGGTTTTGGAACCGAGAAGGGGTGATGGAGGACAGGGTCAAAACTATGGTGGAGCACAAGATGAAACCACTTCTTTCAACCAGCAAGGAAGGAGAGAAAGCGTGTGCTATGAAGAGGGGGGGGAGTCATGTAGCTAAAGAAGACAAGTCTAGATCATGGAATCACTTCAAGCCATATAGCCCATAATCAGTCCACTGAACAAGGAATCAACCAAGCTGCAAGCTTGACATTGATTAAGCCACGGACCACATGCCATGCTGTTGGTCAAAACATGGCCATGTAATTAGTGGCCATGTAAGTAGTTTCTAGTGTTGAGTCCGAACTAAAAAGTGTCTAGTTGAGTCCAAATCAAGGTTGCTAAATTGTTTCGGACACCAGGGTCTAAGCAGAGCAAAACTCGCTCTCTCAACCGACTAGAGGAGGAGCCAGCCCAAGGCCTGTTGCACAAGGCAGGGAGCACCTTAAGTAGCAGCCACCTCTCCTCATGTAGGGAGACCAGATATTTTGATAATAGATTGAAACAGTAGATTGCCTTGTTCTTCCATGATGCATGAACCATCTTGAGAGGAAATTGGGAGTATGTCAATAATCAAGATCGTTCAACATTTTCGCTGGGAATTGGGAGCATGATAGGGCTTCGTTTGGTGGTCATGAAGTCCAACACATGTGTTCTCGCGAATTAAAGAGTGTTCATTTTTGCATTGGTAATAGAGGATCACTACGATTCGAGAGGTTATATATGAGTATCTTGATCCTACGTTAAGAAGATCGGATGACCCCGTATCATATCCTTCTTGAACCTAGGACACAAATAGGTAAAGTGGCTAAGAGCGATACACAAGTCACAACTAATGTGTTTGTCTCTACCCAGCCAACTCGGGAAAGAATCATGACTCACAAAGTCATCGACCAAAGAGTCATGAGAAGAAGCACATAAAGACTTACAAGAAATCATACTAGCCACCATGCTCAATATTGGTAAAGATCTTAAAAGAGCAAAGCTTGTTGTAACACCACTCATAGGACCGATGGCGGAGATCAGAGGGGATGATGATCTTTGCCTCTTTTTCACTTCCAACAAAATCAAGCCCTTCGAATATAAAAGGCTTTTTCACTTCAATAGCTATGGAGAACGAAGAAAATCAGATGCACAACAAAAACAACCCTCAAACATAAGCTAAATAGTTAAGGGAACAACTGGAGCACAAAACGATCTAAGTCGTCACTTGGTTGTCAGACCACAGTCTTGAGGTCGGTTTGATCGGGCCTAGGCGGTCTAGCCACTGGGTAGGACTGGTCTAATCGTAGGTCCTGGGCAGTCTGATCACTCCCCTGTTCCTAGACCTCAAAAAGTCTCTCGGGACAAAACTCAAATCCTAGAAAGTTGCTCAAATCTGGGCTCTAATGGTAATTTGTTATTATTTTCGCTTTAGCTTTTCTAGTTGTGGTTTTGTATAATATGATTTGCAGGTGATTCAATTTGGTCGACTGCCAAGACTTTAATTCATTAAATAGATTTTGATGTAATGCATTTTTATAATCTGGTTCTTGTAATTAGATTAAATTGTAATTCTGTAACATTCTATTTTAGGACTTTACTCTTTCGTAACTTTCAAGATTGTAACTTTTGTATATTGGCTTATGGTATCCTATGTATGTGATATTCATTATTGTAATTAAGGTTATGTAATTTAGACTTTTGTATAAAGACACTTTCTTTATTTTAATTTTTGTCTTTCCATGATTAAATTTAAATTCTTATGTGTTTGTATCTTGTACTTCTTAATTATGTGATTTTGATTCGATAGTTTTGAGGGTTATCATAGTGCCCGTGACCCTGGCTTATATCTGGAGCGAGATGGGAGCAAAAGAAGTGGGAAAACTGTTTTGAGAAGACGGGTGTTCATATTATTTTCTAACTTTTTTAAAGTAGAAATCAGAAGTAGAAATCAATACGGACTGGACCTAAGTTGCACTATCTCATTGTAGATATCGTTGAGGAACATATACGTCTCCGTGGTCAAAGATTCAAATGAACTACTATGCCGCCCTGTTGGAGCCGTATTTGCAACGACGGGATATTCCCATTTTTTATTTTTATTTTTATCTTCTAAACCTCCTATTGCAACATGAAGCTTTCAACTCCACACAGATGGCTTTCATTTATTGGCAAAGAGAAATAAGGAAGAATTTCGTTTGCACCAGTCAAGTCACACATAAAGTTTGCCGCATCCTAATGTACGATTAATACAAGCAGCGTGCAGGTTTTGTAATGAAACGCAGCTATCTACGGTGCAGTTGAAGATCGTTCTTCCTTCTAACGGCGACACCCAAACTCCTTCGTACCCCAAAACTTGCATGCCTCCTGGCACTATCTTGGGAGAAGTAATGGCAACACGGGGTGCAGCCTCAGGGTCTCCTTGATGACGAGCTTTAGGTACTTCAGGTCGGCCAAGTCATCGTCTGATGGCCAAACTCTTGCTAACGCCTAAGGAACACAACACAAGAACATGATAAACTCACATAGGATTTGGCGCTGCAGAACTTGGCAGCATTTTCTGGTTTACTTCTTCTCCTTTTATAGCAAATACTAATGACCAAAAAACTGCAAACACTAAAGACCAAAAACTGCAAGCACTAAAGACCAAAAACTGCAAGCACTAACTCACTAGAAACTGCAATTACTAACTCACTAGAAACTGCAAGCCCTTACTCAAAGCAAATACCAAATCAAGATTAATTTCCAACAATCTCCCCTAATCTTGATTTGCTAAACCTCACAAGATGAAGTTCGATCTCCTGACGCATCTCTAAGGAGTTTTGCCTTCTTCTTGTTGACAATGCTGCAAGTGACACACCTTACTGACGACTTTGACTTCTTCCTCAGCTCCAATTGCCTTTCGCCGATGACGCAACTTGATGGCGACGGAGACTCTCATCAGAGCATACACACATGAGAAGTTGGACACAACTACAAGGACTCACACACACATTACATCATGCACTGACACATTTACGTGCACGAGCACGACACGACTATGCACACGTATGTAACACACCTCCTACGTGCACGACCAAATAAATGACACATGCAACACTCCTACTGTGCCAAATACACAAACAACTCAAAAAATGCAATCGTGCACTAATACTTGTACACGGACTCAACTAAATGCACCAAAACACTGCTGATGGTGGAAGAACGTCGTTTTTCGTCAACGCCGCTCCCGCCTTGCAGCCCACCTATGCTGCTCGTCGTCGCTACACCACAGCGATCACGTCGTCACCCCCAGTGTGCATGTCACGTGCGATTATGGCACACCGCCCTGACCTTGCCATGGCTGCGCGAACCTTCGCCGCCATGCTTTTGAGCTTCTTCTCGCACCTCGCTCTGATACCAAATGATGGCCAAACTCTTGCTAACGCCTAAGGAACACAACATAAGAACATGATGAACTTACATAGTATTTGGCGCTGCAGAACTTGGCAGTATTTTTTGGTTTACTTCTTCTCCTTTTATAGCAAATACAAGAACAAAAACTGCAGTACTAATGACCAAAAAACTGCAAACACTAAAAACCAAAAACTGCAAGCACTAACTCACTAGAAACTGCAATCAGTAACTCACTAGAAACTACAAGCCCTTTCTCAAAGCAAATACCAAATCAAGATTAATTTTCAACATCGTCGTCCAGCGTCGGCTTCCCTCGGACTTTGTCGCGCAGCTCGGCCTGCACCTTCTGCATTGCTCTTGGGTTCCTGATGAGCTCTGACATGGCCCATTGGAGCGAGTTCGCCGATGTTTCACTCCCTGCAGCGAAGAGGTCCTATGGAATTCAAAATGCAATTAACCACTGTGAGCTCTTGTACAAGCTAAGCAAATGATGCACAATCATGAACCATAATTTCCTTTGCCTTTTCACGAAGTCGTCGCAACTTACAAGGATGACGGCTTTGATGTCTCCCATGGTAAGAGGCGCCTCGAGGCCACCTTGTTTCTACATCCTTAGAAGCACACTAATATGTACATTGTGATGATTTGTATAAGCCTATGCAGTGAGGACACTTCTAAGGTGAGAGGGAAAAAAAAGGCAAAGTTGATTTGGAGCGAGTTTTCGAAGGAGTACAGTGACTTCAACGGATAAGAGTTAATGTGGAGATTGGTTGAGTATGGTGACTCATATTATAGTCTTTTAAATTTAAAAAAGTGTACTATAAAGAATTCTAGATAAACTCTAATATGATTAGGATTCCTACTTTTTGTAGAGTAAGATTTTTACTCTACTTTGGAGAAGAATTAGAGAAAACTATATAAAGCCACAAGAGGTGGTAATGGAGTACCCAAGCATCAAGTAATAAAGTGAAAGGTGCACGAGAAGATTACATGCTAGATTATTCTTTAGCAATAGATTCTTATGTATAGTAAGGATCCGAAAGTTCTAAAAAATTCAAGAGGATTGTGAGAGAATGACCATCACTTATACTCTTTTAATGTTGTGCTTAATGAATTTGCGGTCGGCTTCACCAAATCTTTTCTCTATTATCATGATTGTTTAAACGTCATTATTTTGATTCTCTCTACGAGATTAATCTTCTTCATTCTTGATACCGTGGATGTTCGTATCATATCTCACAAATTTTGATCTCATCTGAAAACTACTACGAACAAAATGAGGTATCGAAATGTAACATTCGAGCTCATGGGCTACGCTATCCGGAGGGCAGCCATGGAGGAAGATGAGGACATTTTGGCCGTGCTACTGAGGATACTGAAGGAGGGGGTCACGAGCTACCCCTCACCATGAAGACGTCAAAGACGCCATTCTTGTACCGTTATCTCTGTTTTTCTTCCTCATTTGCTCACTCTAATGTTACTAAGGGTCTGTTTTTTTTTCAGCTTTTGGCTTTTCTATAGTAACTAGCTTTTTAAACGGTGTGTCTTTTTAAGATGAGATCTACTAGTTGATTTTAGTATATACTGTACCGACTTCATTTATATCGATAAAAACCACACGTGAGTTACAAACAGTCCAAAAACCACATACCACAGCTAAAAAGAACATACACTAAATTTAACCTACTGGCATGTCCTCGGATCTGTTTGCAGCCGGGACGGAGACATCGACAGCAACGCTCCAGTGGGCCATGTCAGAGATCGTGTGGAGCCCAACAGTAATGCAAAAGGTGCAAGCCGAGCTGCGCGACAAGCTTGTAACCTGTTCAATCTGGTTTAGGCTTCTAGTTTTTAGTTTTTGGAAGTTGCAATAAATATGTTGGTTTCTTAACTTCAGTTTTTATACTTTTTTGGCTTTTTTTACTTTTTCTTTTTTCTTATTTTTTAATTAAATAACTCAAAAGGTTAATATAATTTGAACAAAAAAAACTAACAGCCAGATGCTGTCAGCCAAAACCGGATTGAGGGCCTGTTTGGCAAGTCAAAAGCCGGCCGGCTTTTGGCTTTTGCTACAGTACCTAACTTTCAAACGGAGTATTTTCTCAAGACAGGGTCTACAAGTTAAACGATCTACACGTTAAAAGCCCAATATCTGTACCAGCCAAAATCACAAGTGAGTATCTGTCTCTCCGTAATCTGTACCGTAAATAGCCAAAATTCAAAAATTTCAGCCAAAAGCCACAAGCCGCAGCCGAAAAGAACAGGCCCTGAATGGCCCAAAGAGCCGACGGTCACTGACATTGGCAGAGAGAAGGCGGGGCTGGCAAGGCCTAGCCCCTGTGATTCATGTGAAGATACAACTAGGATGTCACATTAGAACTTGATTAATATTAGCTCTTAGGTAGTAGTTTGTGTAAAGCTAAAAAGCACATGAGTCATGGTTCATGAGTCCATATCTAAATTTTATTTAATTTTTACTAAACACTTTAAGTTACCATAGTGTCTAATTTGTACCGCATAACAGTACAAGTGCACAATGTTTTCCTAATTTCCCTCGAAAAGTGCTAAATGTTTTATCTCTGTATATGTTTAAACATGATAACATATCTAGTTTTTGTCTCGCCGTCGATAGACTCGGTGACATACAAATATATATGTATACATAAACTGGAACGTCGGGTGACTATGAAGTGTAAGTGTGCGCCAAACTCCATCGCAATGATCACTATTTGTATTTGGTGTTCGCACAGGCCATCGTGGAGTTGGCGCTTCCCTGATGAGCAGCTGGACGCGGCGGAGGAGACGGGCGCCGTCGTTCGCGGCAAGAACGATACCCACCCACGCCCGGTCGTCCGTGCGCCGCCGCGCGCTGCAGGACCGCACCGCCTTGACCAGCATTCGCACCGTTTATCGCGCACCGGCCCAGACCGGTAGGAAAACGTCGGTCCGAAAAGGTCCTAAATTTTGATGTTTAAATCTAAATTGATGAACAGTAATTTCAAGCGGTAACCCGTCTGGTTCAGATTGAGTTTGAGTTTTGTTCGATGAAATTCAGCCGGTTTAAAACCGGTAACTGGTTGGACCCACGGTCCGAAAATTTTCCCGTTTCCTGTTTGTGAATCCTTGCCATCATGTACTAGTTTTATGTGTTAACCTGGTTGGATCGCATCAAGATCAACTGCTATTAAGTACTTAACAAAATTATTCAACCGGGTCGTGGTAAATTGATTGTAGTGAAGAATTGTCACTTGCAAGGATGGCTGTGACTCTGAGCTCGTTGCAGACTACAGATATCCAGCAGAGGCAACCAGGCGAGGTGAAATAGGAACATCTGAGTCCATATTTACCAAACATTCAACGAATAAACAACTAATTAATCACTGCTCAACAAGAGCTTTGAAAGCAGACACACCTTTCAGAAAAGAATGAACAATTACATATAATCAAGATTCTTTATCGATATCAATATATCCTTTGTTACATAGTGCAATGGGGGAAAAAGTATTAGCATGACCTTGTCCTTTGATCCCCTGTATTACATCATACAATACATTATCTTCACACTTTACACGCACACCCACTATCACAAAGTGTATATTAAACAGTACGCACCGTGACACTTCCAACCTATATTGTTTCGTCTGAACTTCCCTGGTGCACATGATTTCTGTATCTTACATTGATGCTTCATCATTGTGCATTTTTTTTATGACAGGACCTCTAAGGGTGTTGAATGTAACTATGACAGGAGCAGTAGATGAATACCTCAGAACGACATTTTGGCGTAATTTTAGTATGAGGGATATGGCTCACAGGTGTATTAGAAGACATCAGGAGGGAAACGCCCAGGCATAGAATTGTTCTGCTGAGCCTGCTTTAAATGCACTCTAAGTGCATAATTATTTATCTGCAATGTGATGCAATTCCCAAAAGATCCATTAGAACAACTTAGTGTAACCGTGTAAGATATAGATAAGGGTCAAAATCGCAAGGTCTGAGGAATACCTCAAGAGTTTTTAGTTGCTCCTGATACTGTGAAACCAATTGTTTTAGGCCATGAACCTCCTGAGTCTTCTCATCGAACTCTTTTTGGCGCTCATGTTGGATTGCAACCCCCCGCTTCAGAACAGCATTCTCTCGCAGAATAATTGCTAGTTGCTCCTTTAGCACCAAGTTTTCCTATGGACAAGTAAAATCATAACTATTACAAGTTCTAGAGATAAAAAGTGTGCATTATGTCTTTAGTGTATTGTAGTACCTTGTGCAGGTTCTGCACTGTTTCAGCGCCTACTCGCTCCATGATGGATTTTTCCAATGCCTCCAAAGCTCTTGATGCACGGGCCCGCGCATCATCTATGTCAGAGGCACTCATCATCTCTCTGACAAATAGCTCAACCCATTCAGAGCTATGATGATTTGTCTGACAGTTTTCTGTCGCAGGTGGACTTTCAGTAATTACATCCAAATGTCCATTACTAACAACACCTGTCCAAGAGCACAAATTGTACAGTTACGAAGAAAAACACGTAAGTTCTTGTGCAATTCTAGCATTTGGGAATTTGATTACAAATGGGATATATGATTCATGAAGATATAGCAATATAAGTTCACTGCCAACCAATGCATATCCTAGAAGTAATAAAAGCCTAGCTAGTACAAAAGAAGTCATATATTAGACCAATTGAAAATGGAATGACATAGCTTGATAGCTTGGTGTAGTATATATTAAGTAGAGGCATGCACTACTATTTCAAGTAACCACATAGACTGGAGAAATGCCAGCCAAAATGCACAATAGCAAATCAAGCTTGACACCACTCACAATCGCAGATTGCCCCACTTAATCTGTTCCTTTTATAAAACAACACAATGTGCATGATCGACATGAAACAGTAAAATTAAATGTCTTTTACATGGGACATGAGTACAGGTGCAAACTATGATAACGTTATAGAGACCACTAGCAGGTTGCCAACAAAAAAGTCATAAGTTGCGATATAGGAAATGCAGAGAAGATGCCTATTTGATCAGAGCTGCCTATCATGATCACACAACATCAAACAGAGTGATTAAATTCACATGTTCAGTTATCTAACAAGTTTTTATCAACAATCGAATATGGTCAATGCATATGAGGAATATATGACTAACAAATGCTTGAGTGTTTAGCACGCAACTGCCTTCAGATGTAAATTCAACCAGCATACCTTCAGCTGATAACTTAAGGGCTGTTGACAGGCCATTCTCAGATCCACAAACAGCAGCTGATAAGATAGCCTCAGCTGACTCCAGGCGTAGGTCATTCAAACTCTTTATTGCAGAATCCAAATCATCTCCAGATGCCTCAAGAGCTCTTTCAAGCAACTGGAATCATTTTAAAAATCAATAAAATCAATATCATATGGCTACCATAAGATCCACTATTTATTCACTAAAATGGCAAGCTAAATTATAAATCAAGAAAACAATCTAGTCATCACCAGCCTAATCTTGTAAGTTTCAATACAAGATAGAAGATACCCAGCTTCATATAGCAAACAACAGTAACCAGAAAAAAATGCACTTGGTACAAAGGAAGCATGACAACAGGTGCAGATGAATAGAATGGATTGATAAAAAAAATATTGCATGCATGCCACATTTACATACAGCAATGTTGAAACTTCACATGACAAATATTGCCAGTTGCTGGCTGGCAAAAATATGCATACATGGTTTATAAAAGCTTTCCATGCTAAAAAAAAGTAGGTAGGCAATTGCCAAACAGATAAGATTAAATTTTTCTGTAGCTTTATAGTTGGTAGAAGAAGTGTCCATGTCGCAAACCATCCAGCAAACGTCACATATATCTGAATTACACTTGCACGACAAATAATGCTATTTAGCATACCGCCGAGTGCAATATGCAAAGGTTGGATATCCAAGCTACTGCGAAAATGCTCAGAAGCCATAACATCAACCTTCTTCGTGGACAGTCCTAACAAGATGTAAACTAGATAAAGGTAGACACGATCCTGTCACATAACACAATACCGAAACTGAAACCTTCTAATTGGGTGAAAGCAGAGGCTCAACAAGTTACATGATAGTGTGCTATCCTATATTCATCACAGATCCTTTATCCATTACGTTGCTTGATAAGCATCCAAACTACCATTCATTCGATGATTCATAAGCATATAAAGTGAGCTGATATTCATCCAAATTTTGCTACATTTCTGACAGCACAAATTACCCATCTCATCAAAACGTCTCTCGTGTCACAGCAACCTAAATTTATATGCTTGAAGCGCTTCTACATCAAATCAAGAAATAAACACCGCAACTTTCAAAAGAAAATAGCCCCTTTTCACCATCCAAACAGCACAACACACAGAACAGAAGATCCGAAAAGAAGTAGGCAAACATTGCAAAATCACAAATCTACCAAAAAAGGAGGCTTACTACACCCAAGTACCTAAACACCAATCTCACACCAAAATAATGCTTAGATTCACCAAGAACGGAGCAGGAGTAGCCCTATTTCATTCACAGTTCCAGGCACTACAGAATCCAGCCCCCACAGAGCACAAAATTTTACAAGAAACGAATCACCTTTCTGCGTCCAAACGCCAACTTGCCCCCACCAAAATTTCGCAAATAATAAATTAATTAAATAAAGCACGGAGACGAACCTGGGGATCCATGTGGGGGAAGAGGGAAAGGAGGTGGTGGAGGAGCGCCTCCCGCCGATGGGCCGCGGCGTCGTCCAAGGCGCGAGCCGGGGAGCAGCGGGACCGCTTGGAGGGGTGGTGGTGGGGAGGGGAGGCAGGGGAGGCAGGGATGAGCTCGTCGGCGAAGATGGAAGAGGACCTCTTGCCACACACTACGGCAGACATGGTGGCGTCCGCCGCCGCCTCGCTGCGCCGCCGATCCGTCCGCCGCTCGCCGCCGCCGTGCTACTCGCCCTCGCCGCCGGCACCACCCACCATCTGGCCAGTCGGGATCCCACCGGCGCCCCCCTCCTCCGGCGATCCACGGCGGGATAGGCTCCGGCTTTGGAGGCGTGCGCGGTTTAGCCGCCGGTTAATCGCGCAGACAGCGCGTCGCTTCGGACTTTGCTTTGGTTGGGTTGGATTGGTTTGGTTTGGTTTGGTTAACCTAATGCTTGAGTTGTGAGCCACCTTGTACCCATTCTTTTCCCAGGTATTTTGGCCGCTCCAACCGATTTATTAAAATTATACTATAATGGCTATTATTTTTAAAATTATTTAATAAAAGAAAAATAAGAAAAAAAATAAAAATATAGTTATATCTATGTGGATAATATAAAAGAAAAACTAAAAAACTAAAAACTAAAATTAAAAGCTAACACATTTTAAATGTTTTTGATTTAAAAAACTAAAAATCGGAAAAATTCAGAAGCGCCAAGCCATTTAGAACGGCTGTACTTTTTGCTATAGAAATGTCTACGCAGCGCACCACGACCACGAGGACTAACTTTGTCCAGATCGTCTGCATTAGATTTTTTATGGGAAACTGAAGATGCGCTCTGAGTCTCTTAACAAAAATTAGCTTTTCATTTTCGAAATCAAAGCTTAGGCCCTGATGTTTCGGCTTCGGCTTCTGGCTTATTTTTTACTATTCCTAAATTTCGTCTTTTCTGATTTTTTTGGATTTTTTGAGTTTTTTTACCGGTTCTTTTTTTCCCGTATTCGTTTGCATTACATGTGATGGGCTAACCCATTTTTTCTATTTTTAAAATTTTTTAAATTTAATTATACCAAATAAGCCACCTTCAGCTACAGTACAATTTCAGTCAGCTACAGTGAAATAAGCCATAAGCCACAGCCTAACCAATCACCACCTTAATTTTGTAGGGTTCGAAAAAATCCATAATAGTATATACTTGGCGTATGAGGTTAGGCAACCAAATAGTTTATAGTTTGGTAGTTAGTATTCTTAAATACGAACATACAAGGTGGAAATATTGTATGGAGTAAAAAATAAAGAAATACCAATCAGGATCGTTAGACCATAAATCTATTTACCAAATGGAGATGGATTTAGTGTACGGTCCACAGTAGTTTTTACACATTCCATTCGATAAAAGGCTTTCACCTCATACATTCCTTTTCAAAGATGATTTGAATTCAAAATTAGATGTTCGACGTGACGTTGGGATGCTATGTAGGTTGAACGGTTCACAGCAAAGAAAAAACGTGCACACGCCGGAACTGCGTTACAACGAATCCTTTGATCGTGGAACCTCCCGTTCTCTTCGGCGTCATCCATTTGCTGTTTTGCCGACAGGTGGCTTCCACTCGCCAACCTCGACCCTTTTAGCTGACGTGTGGGCCATCGCGTAAAACTGGTACCTGCACTTGTCACGGTCGCTCGACGGGATCGGAGGTCGCAAGCATGGCGTATACAAGCACCGGTGAAGCTAGGAATAAAACTAAAAATAGATTTATAGAACTTAGAGAGGCACGTTATTTCATTTTTCTTACGAGCCCTTCGCTACCATGTTGTGTTGTTCATTGTCTCATGCTCACGCCCTTTCCCACTCCTCGGCGTCCCCGCAAGGCCGCCACACCCTTGCAGTCGCTGGCTCCTCATGATGTATGTCAGCACCTTAGCTCACCATATGCTGATTGAGCCGTCGCCACAGCACCCTTGTTGCAATGGGCCTATCCAATCCGTATGTGCTTACCTCAACGTGGAGTAGGGAAGACCAGCAAGTCTTGATACCACAAGAAAAACATCGCTTTTATATGTACTATTATTGCATAAGAAACAACTAATGTGGACATGCTTAGAGCAGGTACAATAAGGCTTAGTCAGCAGACTATAGCAAATATAATATCAACCAAATCTTACATGGCAGAGAGAGAGAAAAGAAGAGAGAGAAGGAAGCTGGCTACTAAATTACAGCTAGCTATAGCGCGTAAAAATATGCATTTCACTCTCTTACACATGAGGCCAAATAGTTATTGTAATAGCTACCTTATTGTATGAACTATTTTTTTGAAGGCTATAGATGAAATGGACAAGTGTTATAGCCACTAGTTGGATGTACTATTGTACTTGCTCTTAGAGCAAGTTTAATAGAAGAGGTGGCTGCCACCTCTAGGACTAGCCAAATAAGCAAAAAGAGTACACGTGGCTCATGGTGGATGTAGCTAATACAATAAGTTGAGTAGAGGTTACCTCTACTAAAGCACTCAAACATTTAATACTTGCATAAATATATCAGGGGTCACCTCTTGCATGAGGGGCAGCTTGCCTCTCTCTCCTCGTATGATGTGCTAGAGGTCACCTCTTGCATGAGAGGCAGCTTGCCTCTCTCTCCTCTTTTCTCTCTTCCACATAGGATTGTGTTGACGTGAATTTCGCTAGAGGTGACCTAGTCATCATTATTGTACTTGCTCTTATATGTATATGTTTTGCTATTTGTGTGTAAGATAAAATTGGTGTTCATGGTATAGTTTGGACTTTGGATCACGTTTGCTGTTATGTATCACCTTATTTTTGGTATTTCATTGCAATGTATGGGCATCTTACTAGTAATAATATCAAAGGGAGTTTGTCCATTCACCCCATCCCACCTTCGGTCTTTTCTTACATGCGTTGACACTTAAGCCCGTATCGTCAGCCCCAAGCTACTCTATCACTCCTTCTCGCTTAATCGCTTCTCCATGTTATCCACTTTTCACACTATTAAAACACAGTGAGGCAGCAACTGCCTTTGATTTGTTCTTTCCCCTTGGAGCCTCCGCTACTCCTTTCCTCCAGTGCGCTGCCATGCTGCTACTGCACTAGGATGATAAAGAAGAGGAGAGAGGCAGAGTGGTACTTGACAATGAAGAAGAGGAGCACACCAGTGTGGACAACGAGGCGTTGATGTACACCACCGAGGACAACGATGGCACGAAGTGTACACCATCGAGGTTGACGACCGGAACGTGGAGTACACTAACACATATGATGAATAAGGAGACAGAGTACACTAGCTCGTACGAGATGTATACCGCCTGAGGTGAGGAAAAACCGCGAAGCCGAAGGGATTAGGAAGGGTAGATCCAGAGTAGTGATCTCGGCAACGGTGGATTCAGCCGCGCTGACCTCACGGATGGCCGATTTGACGACAGCAACCTCGGAGAAGGTGGATCTGGCATGACAACGTTGGGGGCATCAGATCCAACAGATGTGGGCTAGGTAACCTAGGGATCCAATGCCCTAAGCTGAGGAAGACGGTGGACCCAGCAGCCGAAGGCAATGAAGATGCTAGATCCGATCATCTCTCGCCGCCCTACCGTGGATCCAACCCCTCCTAGCCGCTACCCACTGTCGGCTGTGGTGCCACCACCCACCACTGGGCATCGCACCGTCATCCACTGCGTTGCAACCTGTCACCGGATGCCACACAGCTATGTGCCACCGATGGAGGGGAAAGAGACGTGCGAATGAAAGAAGAAAATTAGGAGAGAGGGGGTTAGATAGGTAGATATATAAGTGTAACCTACAGAATTGTTTCGCTTTTTGTTTGGGATTATAAGATGATATTTCATGATGGAATGCAAATATGCATATCCACTTCATGATCATTCTACTTGCTTTATTTGCTATTTTTCTTGTCATGTCGTTCTTCGTATCAGGGGTGTATTTTTAGCTGAAATGGTAGAGATGAGCTCTTGTTCGTAGTTGTATTTTAGCTGAAATGGTAGAGATGAGCTCTTGTTCATAGATTTACAGAAGAATACATTTAGACTTGCATTGTAACAAACTTGTTATAGGTGAGAATTGATCGAGCTGCCTATCGAGATCTTACTTCACATGTTCGCATATTGTCCCCCTGTTTTTAATATTTATTATATGATTTTGGGTCGTGTTTGATGCTATATATGTCACATTCTTTTGGAACGCTGTTGCAACACATGGACATGTTACTAGTTATTTTAAAAAAGGCAAAATCATTTTAAAAAAGGGAAAAGAAAAAAAAAGGAAAAAGTGGTCTCGTAATGGAGTGAGTAAACCAGTATATAGTACTCCATGATGGGGTAGTGGTGAGATTACGAGATAAACATTTGTTTAATTCGATTGATTTTTCGTAGTTAAAGTATTCAAATTAACGCTGAACTCTTCTATTGCTTTGGAGTTCTTATTTTATGCGTCGAGCAACTTTCATTAAATATTTTTTATTAAAATTATTTTAAAAATAACCTCCGCCGTAACTTATATTTGCAAAATTGACCCTTGCTTGCCACGCCATCCTCGGTGCGGCAAATAAACATTGTTATGCCATTGTTAAGTCCAAACTTATTATCAAATAACGCTCTTTTAACCGTGCCATGATCGGTAGCATGATAAAATAACACTACCACTGTCACTTCTTTTCAGCTACTTCTTGAGTTTTCTATAATAATTAATTTTCAAATAAAATATTTTTTTAAAGCAGAGTCTATAAGTTAATTAAAGTATATACTATAACGATTTCATTTATATTATTCAAAACCACACACGAGTTTTTGTTACTCTGTACTATCTCACAAATAGACCAAATACCATAAACTACAACCAAAAGCTATAAACCGAAACTACAAAGAATAGGCCCAATGACAGTGTTGTGACGTAGGCAAAAGGATTCTTTCAAAAATAAGTTAGATGGTATGTTATTTTGAAAATATTATTAAAAAAAGGTCCAATGATAAAAGAGGTCTCGGACAAGCTCCTTAAACATAGTTTTTTAAAAGAAAAATGAAGGCTGCGTGACAATTTTGAAAAAGTAAAGTTTGAGCCCATTTATTCGGTCCAATTCTTACCACTGATCATTTGAGCCCATGACGCATAACCGAACTATTTGGGCCAAGTCTAACGTCGACGTGGCAAGTATGTGAAAACTTCGGGCCGTACATTCTTTTTCTTTTCTTTTGTGTGTGAGAGAGGGATTTGGACCGATTTTAGCTGATTTTTTTAAATATTCTGCCGACCTGTACCTGAAATTGAGTCCCTGTGTCACTGACCATGACAAGAAGTTGGCATGTGTTGTTTCCTTGGATTAGCCTCTAGCAAGGTTCCAAGAACTAATTAATTTGTCCTTAAACCAAGTTACAAATAATGCACAAAAAATAGAGACAAGAGACACAAATTTTACATGAAAAACCCTTACGGGGAAAATCACAGACGCTCAAAACCAAATCACTATAATAAGCAGAGATTACAATGGAGTGCTCTCTTAGTACATCTCTTCCTATGAACTACTAGGGTATACATATGGCGAGAGAAAGGAGTCCCACATGGAGATGAAACCGAATCAGAGTCGGTTGCTACAGATTGACACTACATCTGATAAAACATGTGCATGGCCTAGACACCTTTCATGCCACGTCTGGCATGAGGTAATGAAGTGTCTTATACGGACATGATACGAATTCGGATCAACTTTAACAATCTTCACCTTGAGCTGAATTTCCTCCAGTAGTCGAAGAATGTGATAAACTCCTCCAATTAAAATTAGCATGAACACCTTGTGCGTCAAAATTCCAAAGGACTAATCTTCAAGTAGAAATATTAGAACAGCCTTGTCAAAACACTTCTTACGAAGCAAAATTGAGCAAACTACCAGTAGGTCTGAACACACAGCTATCAACAAAGCAAACGAATAAATATGGGTCTTCAACAATTCATAACCCTAGCAAAGTCTAAATCTGTGCAACTGACCTCCTGAAACAAATGCTCAATCGTCAAATGGCATAATCCAAAACATCACCTGTGGCACTGGATAGATAACAAAGAACTCATATCATAGAATCTGATATTTTCCACTTGGAACACAAAACTCGGCAAACAACACTCATTGAAAAGCAACTCCTCAATAAGAAAGACTGTTACAGTCTTATTGCACGTGTAGCCATCACGTACGCCAAACTGTCGACTTCAAAAGTAATTGAATTTCATGACATGGTTAAAACTGCTCCTATAAAATTGTCTAGATGAAAGGTATTATTGTGACGTCAGTGAAGTATAAACTGCAATAGACCTCTCATATCGAGCTACGACAACTAGAAGACGTTGTAGTATCCACGCAAAAATACACTTTTTCTTACACTTAAATCCTTCATCTCAAACTGAAATTGGAGCAAAACCTTCACTTTCAAACAGCAAAACTCCAAAGAGTATCATGCTAGCTGCCATCAGGGTGTTATCAAATGGTGAATAAAATACCAAACTCAGTTGTTCCCACAACTGACCATTGTTTTTTAAGTATCCTTAATCAAGTGTAGCCTAAATTAACTCATTGTATTGAAAGCCAACAACTCCACCTTAGACTTCTTATCTGCAAATCTTCTTATATTAATACTTAGAAGATGATGAATCGTCGATGAAATTGCCATGATTAATCCCACATAGGTAAAATTGTAATGAACTTCGTATCCAAAAAACTTATAGAGTTGGCGACACAGCTTTCGACGGAGATGGTGCAGTACAAGACCATGGCATGGTGTCGGATGGCGCGGGTGACAATATTGGCAAATCCGGCATTGGAATAGTTGTCGAGGATGGCATGGGTTAACGCCAAATTGAAGTCAAGGCTTGAAATGGAGTCGAGGTGAGTAGAATCGCCGAGTTGATGCTGCCGAATCTTGGTACACTGTTATGTGTTGTAAAGTAAGGCAAAATTTTAATTCCAAGATTTATTAGGAGACAAAAACAATAAACTAATGATGCAAAACTCACAACTAACAGCAGGCTACTCATCATACTTCAGAATATACTCAAGAAAGAATATTGTAACTAAGTCGAACGTGCGCGCGAACGACTTACTTGTTAGCCTGATGAAGAACAGGAATGCGCGCAGGCTTGACGCAGTGCAGAACGTAGATGACACAGTGCAGTGAGCGGTCGCGCAGATGCGCTGCCCAGAAACCTTATTGCCGCCCCCGTGCAGGTACTCTCTGCGGCAACGATTCGGAGATAGCCGCTCTCCCTCCTTCCAGGTGCACGGCCGCTCTCCCTCCTTCCAGGTGCACGCCGGGAAGAAATGTTGACGAGATTCAGACAGCACAGTACTCGAGCACAAAATCGCAGAGAAGGGAAAAATGGAGGCAGTAGGATCCTCCTATACACTTTAGACGTCTCCAGGCATATATAGACAGACTGATAACTGACATGATTAAAACAGACATTTACCCACTGGTAACTGACACATTCAACCAGCCATTTATCTACTAGTAACTGTCTATCATCAAAACCCCAGTAAAGCCTCAAATTCAAACGTTTGAATCTCATTCAAACACATAGAGAGAGAGAGAGTGGTGCAGAGTTTAACAAAAAATAAAGATGGACTTGGTCTGCCAAGTGGCACGCCACGTCACAAGTCACGCAATTTTCACACAAAAATACGCCGATATGCGCGCGCGTGCGTGACTAGACAGAACCATCATCATACCATCCCATTCCATATTCAAGGAGTGGAGAGGACTCCACTTTATAAATCGGTCTTCCTCATCCTGCCTTAGCAATATGGTACTAAACCATGCATGCTTTGAAATTAAGGAAATATGTCATAATTAAATGGGCCAATTTCTAACATTATGTACAAGTAATAGTGCAAGCCTTCAAAATTCCTAGTAGTCTTTACTGTGCATCAAGCAAAGGCAAAATCACGAGATGCTGAACCGCTGCTGTTGCACCTATGATCTGAGGCAACCTTCTTTTCTTTTTCTCTCCTCAGTAAGGGCCTGTTTGGGAGAGCTCCACCAGCTCCAGATCCACCTAGATCCACCAGATTCACCTGGATCCACGGTGGAGCAGCTCCACCGTGGATCTGGGATTCGTCAAAGTGTTTGGTACAGCTCCACCTCCCTCTCTATCTCACTTCCACCTGGGCCCCACGCGTCAGTGGAGAGCTCCATTCTTCTTCCTCCCGCTGAGATGCACGCGCGCAGAGGAGGAGGCGGAGCGGCGGCTGGGGGGCGGGCGCGGCCGGCCAGGGGCGGCGCGGCGGCTGGCCGTGGGCGGGCACGGCGCGCGGCAGAGGAGGAGGCGGAGCGGCGGCCGGGGAGGCGGCGCCGGCCCGGGAGGAGGCGGGGGAGGCGGCGCCGGCAGGGGGAGGCGGACGCGGGGGAGGCGGCGCCGGCCCGGGAGGAGGCGGAGGCGGGGGAGGCGGCGCCGGCCCGGGAGGAGGCGGCGCGAGGAGGGTCGCGAGGAGGCGGCGCGAGGAGGCGGCTCGCCGGAGCGCCGGAGGTGGCGGCGCGAGGAGAGGAGCGTCGGTCGCTCGGTCGCTCGGCGCGAGGAGGCGAGGAGAGGAGCGCTTGGAGAGAAAAGAAGCCGAATAGAAAAAACGGTTGGGAGGGGTGTGTAATGGCATTGGTGGGTAATTACCACCTAACTCCACGAGTAGATACGAAATAAGTTTTCGTGGAGCACCCCTTGAGGTGCTCCATGGATTTGGTGGATCTGGAGCTAGATCCATGGTTTTGGTGGAGCAGATCCACGGTAGAGCTGCTGGAGCTGGTGGTGTTTGACTTGGAAAAGTGGATCTGGATCTGTTTTTCGTGAATCTGAAGCTGGTGGAGCTCTCCCAAACAGGCCCTAAACATGCTTGCTCCTTTTTTCATGGCTTGTGGCAGCTGCTGTCCTTCTTTCTCAGACTTTCTTTTTAATCGGCTTGCCAAAACTTGCATCGTGTGCTTCACTTCCGATTGACGTGACGCCAACTCCTGGACTGCTTGCTTGCTGCTGTCTTTTGCTTTTCCTAGATTCAACGCTGGCTCTTTTCTAGTGATTCTGTAGACTGTGATATGGTAGCTACCACTGATTTGTCTAGAGACCCAGTGCACAGCCTCATTTATTTTAGTTTCAACTTTTAGCTTCTGCCTTATTTTTCACTATTCATAAATTTCGTCCTTTTCTAATTTTTGGTTTTTTAGCTTTTTTGCCGGTTCTTTTTTTCTATTTTTAAATTTAATTACGCTAAATAAGCCACCTTCAGCTACAGTAACATTTCAGCTGCTACAGTGCAATTTCAACCATAAGCTATAACTTTTCAGCCCAGGACCAAATACATCTCTCAGATGTGCAAGTTGACCATCAATTTTATCTTGCTGCTTCTTTGCTTGGACCAATGGACCGAAGGGCCTCGCCTTGGGACGCCGTCGTGTGTGTGGCCGCGTGGATGCCGCTCGCTGGTTGCCGTGTGATGACCGGGGCACGGAGAGAGGAGGCCCGAGCAACATGCGACTTGCTATCTCTTCGGCTGATGCACTGTTTGCTTTATCTCAGCTAGGCCTCGGCACTGCAACTTGGAGATGGACGTGCCCCTCGATTCGTTAATGAAGTCGACTTGCTTTGAAGACGGCGAAATGGCTACGGCTTGGATTCGATGGAGGCGCCGTAGAAACCAATACGCCATGTGTGCCGCCCAGGAGTCGACTCTCCCGTCAACTCTCCCGGGCAACCATTAGGATCTTAATTCTAAGCTCTGATATCACTTGTTGTAAATAACGTATAAAAAAATAGAGATAAGAGATACGAATGTTACGTGAAAAATCTTTGCGAAAAAAACTACAGATGATTAAAGACAAATCACTATAGTAAAGAGAGATTACAATGGAGTGCTCTCTTAAGTACGTCTCTTCCTATGAACTACTGGGGTATATATATAAGATGATAGAAAACAGTCCTACAACGGAAAAGAAACCGACTCAGAGTCGGTTACTACAGATTGACACCACATCTGATACAACCTGTTTATGGCCTAGACATCTTTCATGCCATATATCTGATATGAAACGATAAAGTGTTTTATATGAACACGATATGAATTCGACTCAATTTTAACAATCCAAATAGGTGTCCAACTATCCATTCATCATTTGTTCATGAGGGGATCGTTATCCTTGACACTTTTGGCAGATGCCAACTACTGAAAAGTACCCATCTTAAAAGCAAATAGATGCATCTCACAGACGCGTGCCAAATCTCGCCCGAATTCTTCTACCGAAAAGCTGATTTCCTGATGAGTTTAAGGGGGAGACACGGATTCCAGCTCGCTGGTGATGATAAACCACGAACAATCATAATGCAGGGAAAAGCTTGCATCTTTATCGTAGGGAATGCATGCCACAGACTCACCGAAAGGTGAATTTTATTTTTAAAAAAAGTACCATAAAAATAGGTAATCAAAAAATAGAAGACAAGAATTTAACATGAAATACTCTTTGTGGAAAATTAACTGTACGAGGAGAATTACAAGTACGGAGAACGTCAATGCATTTAAACTATGTGATTATAGAGGTACATATATAGACTAGGAATTAAGATACATAAACGGAGAAGAAAACTAAATTAGAGTCGAATACGTCTACTGTTACCATGTTTGATATGACTCAGTGCATGCATTACTCAGCGTCATATTTGACATAGTAGCCGACACTGATATGATAATAAATTCAGATCATGTTTCAATGAAGAATCTAGCCATCGTGTGACCGAATCGGTCTCTGTTATCTTGAATAAAGGCTTCCAATCCTAGGTATAAATTTAGGTGTTTCAAGATTCCTTTGGACATTTAGTTCGATTCCTCCTCATCAGTGGTGACTCATCATAGCATTTCAGCTTTAACCATCGAAACCTAACAAAGGTCTGTGACATTGATGTGACGAGCACAAATTATATCACAGCACCGTAATTGAAGGGCACGACTCTACTGACTAAATTTACCAATTGTGAGTGCTAGAGTTCACCACTCGAATTCTTTGTTCAGCTCTTGATATGAAATCGAAATATCGTAGTTGATAACAACTGCTGGTTAGCCTAACTGTAGATGGTCAAGCAAGGAGTGTTGATCTGAATTTAGCATAATTTAAGAGCCTCATGGATCATGCTCATAGATGAATAGTAAGTACGAAGGTGTTGGCGAAAATGAAAAGAACAGAGAAGTTTTGCTGGTTGGTACTTAACTTTGGGCATGTTGATACTGTCTTCAGAGCCAATATGAATGTCTAGCTTCTTGAAACGGCTTTCTTATTCATCTCGTTTTTGTCTCGCTCCAGGGATAAGTCAGGGGTTACAGGTGTATCACATACCTCACTCTTCTCGCTCCCGTCTCGCGTATGCATCTATCCCTCACTTTTTCCACCACTCGTCCCCTCTTTATAAAAAACCACTTCTTTTAACCACTACTATTTATTTTCAGTTAAAAGACATCAGCCGTAGCTAATATGAATAGTCCCTTTGTTGAATCGTGCACCTCTCTTCGGGCTGCTGAAAACGATCCCTCTTTTTCTCAAATGTCAGCTAAAACCAAAAAGTGACGGATGGATCACCAAGACCCAAACCTCTACGCCTCCATGAGTGTTAATACATTTTTCTTCTGCTTAACCTGCATGCCAAGTAATGAGTGACGATAATAACATTGACTGTTTCGGGGTAATTGCCTCTTGAGTTTTCTGATCAAGTACATAGCTTGCAAACCAAGTATCGGTCCATGTAGTTTAATTGAGGTCTCCTCCTCTGCTCTTACTTCGAATAATAGCAGTAAGCAGAGTTTGACACGAACGGTGGACAAGAGCGAGGCCGGCAGTAAACTTGCCTCGTCTGCACCGTAAACTTACAACAGAATGTAACTTTCAAGAACGGCGTGCATCCTTACAAAGAACGGTAGACAAGTAGGAACGAAATGCGAAAGAATAGCACACTTGTATTAAGGTTGACACTGACTAAAGTATTTACACTGCAGAAACAAAAGTTTTTTACTTTTGTAGGTTGACACTACAAGACCGTCTCTGAACAGCAAATGATTATGACTACCAGATAGAGCCATGGAACATTAGAACCTGATCAACTAAAGTACAAGCCTGTAATATACTGACTGACAAACCAGCACTGGTCCACTCTCTGAATGTAAGCATCTATATACTGTAACACCCCGGCCCCTCCCTGAGCCCAAAGTGCTACCACCTACACTGTAATATTACTAATTCCAACCTTTGCCGCTGGTTTGCGGAATAATTCCTTTATTTAAACATCCACCAACCGACAAAAGCCGGTACGCTTGACACTAAGCGCAGCAGAGATAAAACTTTGCTAATTACCACAAAGGTACTTAGATTATCCAAGACTACATATGCCAACTGTACAAAATTTGTTAATCACTGTGGCACGTGAACGACTGTGCTACTCCCGCCCATGCATGTCGTCTTCAACAGATTCCTAAAAAAACAACGATAAAGCAAGGGTGAGTCCGAAGACTCAGCAAGCACACGATAAAACAGTAACATCGCTTTAGCAATTCAATCAATTTCACGAACTGTAAGCTGTAAATCCACTTTATGACTGTAAACTGTAAATTAATTCTGTAACTGTAAACTTTAAATCAACTCTGTAGCTATAATCTGTACATCAACTCTGTATATGTAATCTGTACCACTTTCTCTGTCACTTTCATGCAATGCATCTGTAATGCAATGCTATGCAACGCATCTGTAATGCGTCTGTAACCATCAAATCACATTTACGAGCTGTGACCCAGAATCTCTGGGTTTCCTCTCTGTCATTTGTTCATTTCCTGTAAATGCAATGCAATGCGATGCAATGCATCTGTATGCACCTATAACTGTAGCTGATACCGGTATAGCGGAGCGTCCACCCGTCGATGGACCACTCAATTGCCTACCTCTGTAGGTCTTACTCCAGAGCACTCCGGAATAGTCACTTGACTTTCTCACCGACCTTGCTCTTATTCAAGAGCACTCCGGAATAGTCATGACTTTCTCACCGGCCTGGCTCTTATGCATTTGCATGATGCAATATGCTTCAAATGTGCATGTCTAATCATAGACGATACTCATCAAGATATGATCAGAACATATTCACAAGCATCATCTCATAAACCCTGTACTTCATGGCATGGAAACATGAATAACAAACATTCACTACAATTTACTGTTCTACCATGCACTTGCCTGTTAACCTGGCGGACGGTGCGTAGACGGCACCAGACTCGAACCGCCACCTGAACAAGCATTAATCATCTCAATTCATCACATCACTCATGCAATACATATGAGCAAATAATATCGCTCTAACGTTCAATCGACATAGCCCAATCCCGTCTCACCAGGCAACATCCCATTGTCCCGGTGCTTAATCAGTTTGAACATTTAGCGATCTCATTATTTGCCCTCGTCGGTCAATTTCTACATATTTAATCTCACTTTAATCGGTTATACTGTTTAACCTCAAATTATGCTTTCCTCCTCCCTCTTCTGCCACAGATCAACCAAATCAATTGCAACAGTACCGATTTCGTCATTCAGACAGTTATGCTAATAACGACAATTAAATGATCACATGTATCAAATTTAATTATCGACATATCAACTTATGCCCGACTCGGTAAAATAAACAGGGAGAGGGTTTTCGAGGCGTTACCCTGGCCCCGAGCGATCGGATCGGGGTAGCCCTCCTTTTTCTCAGTCGGATCGGGCAGATCTAGCCGCAAATCAGAGTTTCCCTCTCCTTCTCTTCTTTGTTTTTCCTTTTCCTCCGGTCGGCTCTCTTCTTTTCACGCCTGCCCTCCCTCTCTCTTTTTCTTCCCACGCCCGTAGCTCCTCGTTTCCAATCGGTCGGCGCACTGCTCCTCCTTCCTTTTCACTCGCACGGCCAGCGCCTCTTCTTCTCCTCTCTCCAGTCGGCCGGCGCGGCACCCTGTCCTCCCCCCACCGAATCCCGGCCCTCCCCTCGCCCCCTTGCTCGGCGCGCAGCCGGCGGAGCCGGGGAGCGGCGACGGCGGCGGCCGAGGGCGGCAACGCGCGCGGGCACGCGCGGCAGCTAGAGGACGGCGTAGGCGACGAGCTGAGGGCGGTGGTGGAGCGCTAGGCGAACGGGACGGCGGCGGCAGCGAGGCGCGACGGCGGCGGCAGCGAGGCGTGACGGCAGCACCGGCGGAGACGACGGCGCGCGCGCGAGCGGGGCGGGGACGGCGCACCCGAGCGGCGACGGCACGCGGCGTGTGCACGGGTGGCGGCGGCGGCGGGGCTGGCGAGCGGCGCGATGGGGAGCAGCAGCAGCACAGGTGAGTTCGGGGAGAGAGAGCAAAAATGGATTTTTGCTTCTTCCCCTCTACAAATATCTCTTTTATAGGGTTGCGGGTTGGGCCGGGTTGGGCCGGGCTGGGCCAGGTATTACATTCTACCCCTCTTAACAGAATTCGACCCCGAATTCTGTATCTCGATAATCTGTACAAACAAACAACTAAGTCAAACATAAATTAACTGTAACTCGTATCTGTAGAGAACAACTCTGGGTATTTCTCGCGCATGTGAGATTCCAATTCCCACGTTCCTT
Organism: Dendrocalamus latiflorus; assembly: GCA_017311315.1. NCBI lineage: Eukaryota > Viridiplantae > Streptophyta > Magnoliopsida > Poales > Poaceae > Dendrocalamus > Dendrocalamus latiflorus. Next base: position 4,515,420 of record CM029640.1, on the reverse strand, counting down.
CTCGCTTAGTTTGATGCGACCATAGGACTTTCACATACTTTAATGTTCTGTGCCTCAACACTCTCTCCGATTCCTCCAGAATCCGAACTGGACGGAACTCGAAGGTGAGGTCTTGCTTAAGGGGCAATGGTTCTAGAACAATCTCATGTTCCGGATCCTTAAGTACTTTCTCAATATAGACACATGAAACACATTATGAACTGCTCGCATATACTCGGGAAAACCCAAACGATATGCCGACTTTCCAATTCGTGCCTGAATCGGAAATGGCCCAATATACCGCGGGCTAAGCTTCCCTTTAATCCCAAATCTCACAATCCCTTTAGTGGGAGACACTCTCAAAAGCACATGATCCCCCACTTCAAACTCTAAATCTCGCCTTCTAACATCCGCATAGCTTTTCTGCCTACTCTGGGCAGCTAGCAGATTCTGTCTAATTTCCGCCACTCGTTCCCCTGTCTGTTGGACCCAATCTGGACCCAGAATTGCCTTTTCGCCTACGGCATCCCAACAGAGTGGCGATCTACATTTCCGCCCATACAGAACCTTAAATGGCGCGGCCCGAACACTGGAGTGGTAGCTGTTGTTGTAGGCAAACTCCGCGAGTGCCAAATAATCTTGCGAGCTACCTTTACACGGCAGAACATAGGACCTCAACATGTCTTCTAGTGTTTGAATGGTGCGTTCGGACTGCCCATCTGTCTGTGGGTGGAAAGCAGTACTAAACTGAAGTTTTGTGCCCAAAGCGCTTTGCAAGCTTTCCCAGAACTTGGAAACAAACTTAGCATCTCTATCCAAAACTATCGTCTTGGGCACACCATACAATCTCACTATCTCACGCACATAGACTCAATTCTCACGTTATCCTGTGTCTGGTCTAACACGACCAATACCTTAGCAACCTTTAACATCTCATGCCTCGGCATGAGGAAACCATCAATCCTTCAAGAAAATCACTCATTGCTTGCACAAAAGAGATAACGCTACTTTTGTCTTCAACAAAGAGTGCTCTTCTCTTTCACGAGAGAAGTATCACCTAACACTCATAAACCCGACTCGCTTTTACAAAGCAAAGTCTTTTATAAAGGTAATCCAATCATAGGACCAATCTCTTCATCCACAAATAATAACCTTTCTTCTAAAATAATTGGGAACTCACTTCCCCACAAGAAATCATTTCATCACAATAACACGAAAGATATTTTACTTGTCCCTTAAAAATCAGTATCGATCACACATCCATGTGACTAAACTCGCAAAGATAGCTCTCACTAATTCTCTTAGCGAGAATAATAGATTCCCATACTTCAACATATCCAAACATTCCAATTACTCATTAAACGGCCATACAACAATTCATCCTTCCCTCGCCCATTATGAGCTACAAGGCCAATTCAATCTTAGGGCAACATTCCCATAAATCTAGGGAAGCTTTAGTATACTACTCAAGGAGTACCCAAGCAAAATCCCCTTCACCAATGACCCATTGCCGACAGATAGTCTCTCATTAAAATTGTAATGGTTCCCATCAGTTCAATCCCTTCAGTACCCTTATCTCTAGGGATTTTCAGTTCCCACTCTATTGGTCTTACGATTAACTCCATCAATGCTCAACTTTAACTCATGGAACGGATTATTTCTTTGACTACTTCTTTAAATAATGATCACCAAACATGGTGGATAAAACAAATCATACACTAACTCAACTTCTCACATCCACAAAATGAGGTAAGCTCCATTAGGATTTCATTTAACCTCGAACAACTAAATCTTCCAATAGCTCTACTTTAACTTTTCCTCAATCTTTTAGCCTCTACTAGCTGTCAACAAATATAAGGCTCATAAACCAAGGTTTCCAATATTCCTCCAATAACTCCGATAATATTATCATCCTCGATCGATGTTATGGGAATAAAGCAATCTAAAATATTGACACCTAGTGAGGATTACCTCAAAACATAAGTCAGGGAAGCTCTTTCCACCAAAATCTCATACCCTCGTCACTACCCATGATTCACCAACTCAAATGTGACATCAGTCACCATTATTTCCCATAGACGCCACTAGTTACGATAACACAATCGGTTTTGCCTTTAAGGCCGATTTTATCCCTAATTAATTTCCCACAAAGATTATGGCATAAAATCAACTCCAAACTCTATTAGCCACCCAAATCTTTATTATCACCTCATTGCGAATATATCAATCATCCTTACTATAGATTAAAGCCTAATAGAGCTTCATGTTATGAATTTAGCATTCATTAACATAAACCCCCCAAGGCTCACCAAACTTCATCACTTTACTGCACACAATAGCACAATCATTACGACTATCTCGCGTGCAACCACACAAGGTGCGGACATAATTCTATCATCAAAATATCCACTACCAGTTAACAATCCCATAAGCACTTGATTCCAAGGCACTGACTAAAGTCCACCAGCTCGACTCTTTAGAGATAATCAATCACCTAGATTTCAACATATAACATATGTGCACCCGTGAACTGCATTTATGTTCGTCTTAAGCATAAGATCCATCTGTTCTACCTCCGTAGGCGTGCTCATAATTTCTCACCAATGCGGTGATGACTTCACTAGCTCATGCCTTAGAGATTGCTGCTAAATCCCACTAGGACTTTATTAGCTCCCTTCGAATTTGAATCACACAGCTCTACAACAATTCTTCTCCATTCAACTTAGTTGGGAGGTTTATCCGACATCAAGATTCCTATTCTTATCCTCCCAACTAATCCCAATGGTTCTAACATTACAACTATTAGAACTTCCCAAAACATTGGTCTTGATTATAATAATCAATAGCTCAATAGTCTATGCAACCATAATCACCAACTGGTTCACCATTAATTCAAACCCAACTATTAAGTAGAATAAATCTACCTCGCGCGGCTACTTCTCATGTAACTATTAAATCCCCAATGGATTCAATCAATCTCAATCCCACAGACATAACTACAATTAATTACTCTCCTGGGTTCCTATACTTTAGAATTCCTTGCCCTACCAGGCTGTTACTTTAATCATCATAAAACACTATCCATAATGATAGGTTAAGATAAACACTTATTCCCATTCAAATACCCCAGAAGATGTTTACTACTAAGTACAAGGTCTTTCCAAACATAACTACCATATAACATCAACATTAACCCATTCTACTAACAAGCCTCCAACATCAAGCACACAAAAGTATCCCCTTTTAGCTACGAGTTACAAACTCAGGGGTTTATACAAAACACACCACTGCTACAACTATAACGTCACCTAAACTTTCAAACAGTAGGCGCGTGATTTTCAGGTAGCGCCGAAACTGCAAGAGATCCGGCCCTTTGCTGTGGCGGCACTGGAAATGATGGCGATGTAGCATGCTGAACTGGAACAATTGGTGCAGGACGCCAGAAATACTCGGTAGGTGGCGCCCAAGAAGGAGGTTGCGATGCAGATATTGGCTCCCACTTAATGATACTAGAGGGGTTCCGACGGCAAACCAACTGCTTGTGGCCTATTCGACCACAATGTCGACACTTTCCCGTCCAGGAACATTCGACAGCACGGTGTCCTCCACCGCACTTAAAACAGATCATACCTTGTCCTGGGACAGGACGATATGGATATGTTGGGGTCGTTGCGGAAGAATGAGGCATTGCAGAGGAAAACGGCCTCGGGTAGACAGGTTGAGTCAACGATAGAGAACATTGGTCCCCCTGAAACCTCTTGGGAATGGGTCGCTGAGAAAACCTGCCTTTACCCTCAAAGTTCCTTCTCTTTAAAGTATGGCGACACTCCTGTACTTGTTGACGAAGTGTTTGAACCTCTCTTTGAAGATTTCGCAACTCGGCTGCCGAATCTACTAGAACACCAGCAACTGGTTGAACAGCCGAAACAACATCCTCCCCTACATCACCAATACTCTCCTCAGCTAGAGATGGTGGCACTGCCGGACCGCGCCCGCGACCACGGCAACCAAAAACACCACGACCTCGGCCTCTACCCTTTGGCATCTCTGTTCACAACAGAGAAGCAATCACACAATCAACTCACAATCATCAACTTTAGCAGTACAGATCAGCATCACAATTAGGGAAAACGCATATGCAATGCAAATCCCAAACCCAATCCTACTGTGCAATAATATGTGTGTCAAGTTTAGCAATTATATAACCTAGGCCAAGTCTTAATTTACTAACCAATTCTGAGTCAAATTCTTGATTAAGACTACCTAGGGTACCAAATTATCCACCACGGACCTAACGCCCGCTCTGATACCAACTGTAACACCCCGGCCCCTCCCTGAGCCCAAAGTGCTACCACCTACACTGTAATATTACTAATTCCAACCTTTGCCGCTGGTTTGCGGAATAATTCCTTTATTTAAACATCCACCAACCGACAAAAGCCGGTACGCTTGACACTAAGCGCAGCAGAGATAAAACTTTGCTAATTACCACAAAGGTACTTAGATTATCCAAGACTACATATGCCAACTGTACAAAATTTGTTAATCACTGTGGCACGTGAACGACTGTGCTACTCCCGCCCATGCATGTCGTCTTCAACAGATTCCTAAAAAAACAACGATAAAGCAAGGGTGAGTCCGAAGACTCAGCAAGCACACGATAAAACAGTAACATCGCTTTAGCAATTCAATCAATTTCACGAACTGTAAGCTGTAAATCCACTTTATGACTGTAAACTGTAAATTAATTCTGTAACTGTAAACTTTAAATCAACTCTGTAGCTATAATCTGTACATCAACTCTGTATATGTAATCTGTACCACTTTCTCTGTCACTTTCATGCAATGCATCTGTAATGCAATGCTATGCAACGCATCTGTAATGCGTCTGTAACCATCAAATCACATTTACGAGCTGTGACCCAGAATCTCTGGGTTTCCTCTCTGTCATTTGTTCATTTCCTGTAAATGCAATGCAATGCGATGCAATGCATCTGTATGCACCTATAACTGTAGCTGATACCGGTATAGCGGAGCGTCCACCCGTCGATGGACCACTCAATTGCCTACCTCTGTAGGTCTTACTCCAGAGCACTCCGGAATAGTCACTTGACTTTCTCACCGACCTTGCTCTTATTCAAGAGCACTCCGGAATAGTCATGACTTTCTCACCGGCCTGGCTCTTATGCATTTGCATGATGCAATATGCTTCAAATGTGCATGTCTAATCATAGACGATACTCATCAAGATATGATCAGAACATATTCACAAGCATCATCTCATAAACCCTGTACTTCATGGCATGGAAACATGAATAACAAACATTCACTACAATTTACTGTTCTACCATGCACTTGCCTGTTAACCTGGCGGACGGTGCGTAGACGGCACCAGACTCGAACCGCCACCTGAACAAGCATTAATCATCTCAATTCATCACATCACTCATGCAATACATATGAGCAAATAATATCGCTCTAACGTTCAATCGACATAGCCCAATCCCGTCTCACCAGGCAACATCCCATTGTCCCGGTGCTTAATCAGTTTGAACATTTAGCGATCTCATTATTTGCCCTCGTCGGTCAATTTCTACATATTTAATCTCACTTTAATCGGTTATACTGTTTAACCTCAAATTATGCTTTCCTCCTCCCTCTTCTGCCACAGATCAACCAAATCAATTGCAACAGTACCGATTTCGTCATTCAGACAGTTATGCTAATAACGACAATTAAATGATCACATGTATCAAATTTAATTATCGACATATCAACTTATGCCCGACTCGGTAAAATAAACAGGGAGAGGGTTTTCGAGGCGTTACCCTGGCCCCGAGCGATCGGATCGGGGTAGCCCTCCTTTTTCTCAGTCGGATCGGGCAGATCTAGCCGCAAATCAGAGTTTCCCTCTCCTTCTCTTCTTTGTTTTTCCTTTTCCTCCGGTCGGCTCTCTTCTTTTCACGCCTGCCCTCCCTCTCTCTTTTTCTTCCCACGCCCGTAGCTCCTCGTTTCCAATCGGTCGGCGCACTGCTCCTCCTTCCTTTTCACTCGCACGGCCAGCGCCTCTTCTTCTCCTCTCTCCAGTCGGCCGGCGCGGCACCCTGTCCTCCCCCCACCGAATCCCGGCCCTCCCCTCGCCCCCTTGCTCGGCGCGCAGCCGGCGGAGCCGGGGAGCGGCGACGGCGGCGGCCGAGGGCGGCAACGCGCGCGGGCACGCGCGGCAGCTAGAGGACGGCGTAGGCGACGAGCTGAGGGCGGTGGTGGAGCGCTAGGCGAACGGGACGGCGGCGGCAGCGAGGCGCGACGGCGGCGGCAGCGAGGCGTGACGGCAGCACCGGCGGAGACGACGGCGCGCGCGCGAGCGGGGCGGGGACGGCGCACCCGAGCGGCGACGGCACGCGGCGTGTGCACGGGTGGCGGCGGCGGCGGGGCTGGCGAGCGGCGCGATGGGGAGCAGCAGCAGCACAGGTGAGTTCGGGGAGAGAGAGCAAAAATGGATTTTTGCTTCTTCCCCTCTACAAATATCTCTTTTATAGGGTTGCGGGTTGGGCCGGGTTGGGCCGGGCTGGGCCAGGTATTACATATACACCGTAGCACAGCTAGCTAGTACGTCTCGCCGTGCCGTCGCCACCCACAGCCATAGGAACTTGTGTCCTGCAATGGCCTGAAAGAGATAAGAGGACCAACGAGGGGATGCAAGCAGGAGGCATCTATCTAGCTATCAGAGCCAGATCACACCTTGGAGTCTGAAAACGATAGCTGCTTCCATTCACAGAATCACACGTAGGATATATAAATTCTCTCTTCGCTAATGGTTGGAGCATGCGAGATGTACTAGTGAGTTGAATTATTTAATTTATTGTGGCCTGAATTTCCATGATCTGGGACTGGTTTATCCCCTCTTATCCGTCCCAGACCATGTTGTATAGCGTTGGTGCTCCACAAATGTTGTATGGCGTTGGTGTTCCACAAACCTTCTGTTTTTCTGAGAGCATCGTTGCCCTTTTTCGACCGATTTGCGCATTGGTGAAACCATGGTATGATCGGGACAATCATCTTTTTAGTAGTCCTTGTTGTTCAGAACAAGATATTGTTGTGTTCTTCAATGGTGTTCCATGCAAGCTACGTACATACCGAAGGAATTTGCGCATTTTAAAAAGTTCCTCTCATCCGAATTTATACCTTTGTGTTGGAATATGTTCTTGGCGAGATGAGAATATGGCAAAGGAGAAGCCACTCAATTGCTATAGGGCCTAGGTTATATGTGGCAGGGAAAAGAAGAAAATAGATCATGACCACTAGAGCTGTGCTGTTAGCTGCTTCTTTCAGATTTGCTGTGCACTGACATTTCACAGCATGCAAAGGTTAAAGAGTCAGTTGCTAAATCGCCTTCTGGGGTCTCTGTGATATGAACCAGTTAAAGTGACATGTCTTGGAGTAATTAGCATGCCTCCATTTTGTTTGGAAACTTATTAGCTAACATTAGTTTGACAGTAACAACAGAACTAAATTTTATTAAATGGAAGTTGCCTGGGAATTAGCTGGTGGATGGTGATTGTTATGTTCTTGACCCAAATTTTTCATTTGGTTTTCCCAGTTGTAATTCAATTGGTTTGTTCCTTGTAGTGAGATTAATCTACAATATCATATCACTCTCATATTCCTTCAAAATACCACTCTCAAGTGTCTTACCTACCATTGCACTAAACATTACGAAAATGCAGTAAAGAAATGGAAAGGGGGAATTCCTGCCTACCATCACTAATATGATCATATGTGGGACCTTGTTTTTGAAGACCATATGGGACCTTTTTAAAATCAAAGATATTTTGGTCCCTCTCCATCTGAGTCTCTGACAGATCTGGACAGCATTGTGTCATGGATCTGAATGGTGCTCACGGTGCAAGAAATCTTGGTACCATTTCGTTTCAGAGTTTCTGTGTCATTCAGGCTCATATCTACCTAGAACTGGTACAGCTATCGCAAGTTCATTCAGTGATGTACTGATGGTTAGTGACGCTAGATTAAACACAGAGAAACCGTACCATGGTTGTTCACAGTCAAAACATGGCAAATTGCTGAAACTTCAGGAAAAAAAAGTTTCTTATTGTGTTACGACTACACTAGGGGTATCTATGCAAATTGGAGAGAAAAAATGCAAAATTGGGGGACTAATAAGTATAGATGGTATCAGAACACACGCATGAACATCATCTAATAAATATAGATGATATCAGAACACACGCATGAACATCATTCTTCAAACATTGGTGGCTGCAAATCCAATAATAGTACAGGTTGTTAAACTTGCAAACACCCAATTAGCAATATCAAAAGGATAAGGAGACGCTATAATTTGCCCCAAATCAAATGGACAACTCAATTGATCAAGAAAAAGCCCTACCAAACTCCTTCCAAAAAGAAAAGCATATCTACTACTGTGCTTAGCTATCCCATTTTCGTGGTTGGATTTTGGAAAATGTTTCTAGAATCACTTGTTGTGACAAAGATCGATGTGATGTCCATGACACAGTGATGTTTTTTTTCCCAAGCGATTATTAACATTGTAGAGGAAGCATGACAATGATTCCTCACATGATATGAACCGCAAACGGTCAGTATCAGATCAACACATCATGTTTTTTTTAATCAAAGATGATTGAGGTATATGATTCTTTGGTTATTGTTTTTCCTCTGTGTCCAGAGCCATTTTTTCACGTGGAGGCTTCAGCATACTAGCCCAACCTGTGAACACCAAAGAGAACAAATGAGGTGTTGAACCTTGTAACCCAGGGAAAGTGAAATCAATTTTTAGAACAATTTTAGTACGGGTGTAGCCCCAGCAGCTCCTTCATCTTACGTAGATAGGTCTTCATCTCACCCCTGGTCAGTGGCCACTAAAACATATCGTTTGGGACATTGATATAATTAACAAAATGATACTTTGATTATTAATTTTTATTGTAATATATTTATAAAACCAAATAAAATTATAATATTAGAGAAGTAATTTTTGATAAATTTACACATATGGTTTTTCATATATCCAATACATAAATATTTTAAAAAGATATGAATAGCCAGAGTCTCAAAAGTTTAATTGCACTTATCTTAAAATAGTGTATATTTGTGACTGTAGGGTACTGTTTTACTTTGCAGTATTACTATTTTGATAGTATTGATTGCAATGGTTCAAAATATTATTTTTTGTACAAAGCCTAAACAAAAGGGTGATCAATCCAGACTTTTCACAATATAAAAGAAGTGAATGGTGTTATTTGACAAAAACTAAAATCAAAATCAAAACAAAAAACTTGTTAGAGAAAAAAAATCATCGTTTCTTTGTGTCGTCTTGTCTATGCCACCGTGGAGCTTGCTTGTTCTCAAACCCGTGCTCTCACGCAGCTCATTTGCAGGTCATCAACACCTTAGAGAAATAAGCGGCACGCACTCCCTGCCCGGTGAGGGCATTTTTACGTTGATTATGGTAGATGATTTTTTATTAAAAATAAATAGTAATAGTTAAATGAAGTGACTTTAAAGAAGTGAGTGAGTGGTGAGAAAGTAAGAAGAGATACGTGCGTAAAACGAAAGTGAGAGGAGTAGAATACGTGATGCGCCTATGACTCACTGCTTTATCCCGAAGTATGATGAGAGCGAGAGGAGTGTGTAAATCGCTTGGAAAACACATGTGTTTATATTTACTTCTAATTTATCTAAACACATGTGTTTATATATGCTTGGAAAACACATGTGTTTATAAGAAAGAGATACGTGCGCAAGATAAGATCGAGAGGAGTGGAGTACTTGATGCGTCCATGACTCACTATTTTATCTCGAAGTGTGATGAGAGCGAGAGGAGTGTGTAAACCGCTTGGAGAATACATGTGTTCATATTTACTTCTAATTTATCTAAACAGAAGATAAAAGTAAATATTAATATGAACAATTCCTAAACAACGAAGGAAATACACTACTACTAACTTAAATATCCTACAGGGTTAACCTTGTGGATGTACAACTATATCTATTAGGATTTAAATACTGATGCTGCCTTTACGCATGCGGAAGTCCGATTAGCAGGATCTTTGTGTGCGCCACATATTACTGTAGTTCCTCGCAGTTTCATTGTAGTTCACTTGCGATTTGTAAAAGTGATGCCGGCTCTCGCAGTGAACTGATCTGCCAGCGCCACATCAGGAATTGACGCTTTGTCATGGATGATTGCTACACTTTTTTATTGTTGTTCCATGTGATTTATTACCACAAATTACTCAAATCAAAATTCTCTACGCCTCCATGTACGGTTGTGCACACTCTCACAAGTAATAGTGTAATTTTAGCGACCTATGGGATACTTCATTTTCTAAAAGATCCTAAAAAGGATTAGCAATTTGAAACATAGGCAACTTTAAGAGGCCTTCTCTCTGTTCCAACCAGCTGCAGCTTGTAACTTTTAATTATTAAATTTTGGTTGAATTTGCGCTGGTAACTTTAAGAAAAATGAAAGAAAAAACATCATTATATCTTTATAGGCAATACCAAAAAAAAGCAAAAGATAAAAAGTTAAAAATAATAAACCGATGCATTTATTCCGCTTCTGGTTTCTGAAAGCCGAAAACCAAAACCTTAAACACTTGGAACAGGACTTACAGCCCGCTCATTTTGGCTGACAAAAAGTGGCTTATGGCTGAAATTGCACTGTAGCTGGCTGAAATTACACTATAGCTGATGGTGGCTTATTTAGCGTAATTAAATTTTAAAAAAATTAAAAATAGAAAAAATAGGTTAGCCAATCATGGACAATGCAAGCGAATACGGGAAAAAGAACGGCAAAAAAATCTCAAAAAAACAAAAAAGTTAGAAAAAGATGAAATTTATGAATAGTAAAAAATAAATCAGAAGTCAGAAATTCAAACCAAAATAAATGAAACCTTAACTTAATCCGGCTCAGCCGTACATCTAGGAAGTACTCATACCTTCTATAAGGTTTGTTTCGAACACATGACAGTACTAGTGGGCCTGTTCTTTTTGTCTGTGGCTTTTGGCTGTGGTTTGTGACTTTTAAGCTATTTGTACGAGAGATTACAGAGTAACAGAAACTCATATGTGGTTTTTGCCAATATAAATGAAGTCAGTAAAGTATGTACTACAATTAACTAGTAGACTTTATCTTAAAAATACTTCATTTAAAAGCTAGTTACTATAGAAAAACTGAAAAGCGATTTTTAAAAGCTGAAAAGAATAGGATGGTGAGAATCACACGCTGCTTCTTATCGGAAAACTAATAAGATTCCTGTTCGAAGCGAGGGCAAGACCGCAAGACCTCAATTTCCTGCAACCTCACGCATTTGATGATTCCAAACATGCATTGCATGGTCAAATCACCCGAAATTGAATATCCGGCTTTTTAATCAGCTTTCCCACTTCTTTCATTCTTATATCTCTTTAAGATAAAACAGAGAATTACATACGTATCACACATCCTACTACTCTCGTTTTCATCTCACACATGTATCTCTCTTACTTTTCGTACACCTTGTCCTCCTCTTTTTAAAGCCATTTATTTTAGCTACTATTATGTATTTTTAGTCAAAAGATATAACCTCAGATAAAATTATCGGTCATTCACCTGAAAATTCTCTGCACCTTCATTCACTTGAAAATTCTCTAAACACCTCCTCATGTCTCCAACGCCCACTCCCTCGCCGATATCTTCTCCTGCACCAGCATCTTCATGAGCGTCGGAAACTAATCCAGGCACTTCATCTCCGCCAGCGCCACCAGAACCACCTGTGGTAGACGATTCTATCCTTTCCATGAAGCGAACATACACCATTGACCTGGCATATATTGCTGCGACAGAGTTGCACACGATCTCCATATAGTTGGGCCATGAAGTGTCACTGGTCACCTTCAGAAGTTGCCACATGGTCTCCCCTGCAGCACTTACCACTGAGGCATACACTGCATTGATCCGTAACTTGTTCCTTGTGGTGTCCCGATCGAATGAGGAATGTACGCACCTCCGTAGCTCAAACATGCTCATGGCGCTCAGATTGGATGCCCGGATCACGGTTCGATCACAATTTGATAGGTCTGCCCTGTATGGCCTGTCGCGTACGAGTCCACTTCTGTAGAACATGAACAAGTCTTGAATGTCACCCATGGCGTACCTAACATAAATGCATACTGAACCCTCTTAGTATACAACATGCAACAAGTGTACCAGCATACAGCAGTTACCACACTGTAAGATTTTCATGTTAATTTCGTTGTTCTTCATATCACATACAAATACGATTTGTAATTTTTGTTTATTTGTAATTCTAATTTTTATTTATTTATAGAATTTACTAACATATCCCTATATAAACCAATTTACTAATGTAATGTATTTTTTCAATTCTCTTATTTACGGATCTTACTTCGGAATTTCAATGAAAATTAAATTACAGTTTTTTATTTTCACTCCTAATTTGTATTATTATTGTTTGAATTAATTCACAAATCCAACTAGTAATTTTTCTTCATTTTTTACTTATGAATTCTTATATAAATCAAATAACTAATTTTTTCAATCTGTCATTTATAGAACCAACAATCGAGTTCGCATAGAAATTACATTACAATTTTTCTAATGTAATTTTATTCTACTCATTCACAGTTAGTTGCTTTTTATTTGTAGCACCCGACAATGGTGTCCACTTTTTTCTTAATCCGACTAACTGTGACTTTCTTGTTTCTAATCCGACTAATCCTGTTACCACATACAATTACTATTACTTAAATACTGCATTTTTTTTACATTTTTTAACGCTTATACGACCTGCAATGACTACAACAGTACAAATAAATGTATTGACAAAAAAATAAACTACAATACACTAAAATACACCATGCTTCATGTATGGAGGGTTTCGCATGAACAAATAGTTTATCAAAGATTGACATGCAGTAACTTTCGTAAATAACATTTACGTTAATTACGTACTAATCACTACGATAAGATTATAGTTGCATGGGGACGATATTTACCTTTTCTTGAAGCTCACGAGGTGATCTACAACTTTCACAATTACAAAAGCTTTTGATCTCAAACAAAAATTACTCGAAATCATGTGTTTGCAATCCTTACTTCCTTCACTTCCCTCCCTCTCTTGCTCTACAGTTTTCTTGCTCTGTCTATGCATGCAAGGTCACTCAAGGATCCCAAACGCAAGCCATCCGAAGCATTTTATCGCGCGACTCAGCTTACTCAAATGTAGACAACACAGGTGGGGGACGGCCAATGCATGCAATGTGCTGGCGCGTGTCCATGTGCTGCAACAAAAAAAGAAAAGGGGAAAGGATGGGCGGCATCAAGCATGCAAAAAGCCAGCACCTAAATCCCAAAAGTCATGCTCACAGTGACAGAATGATGACTTTCGGCGAGCGGATTGGACAGTGCACAGTGGTCGTGCGGTCCCCGACCGCACGACTCGAGCGTGAACAATAGTAGTCGTGCGGTCGGGGATCGCACGATCTCCCTGTTGTGCGGTTTCCGACCGCACGATTCACACATATCGAGCTCTGGAAATCCCGCGGTAGGGGATAGGGCTAAAAATAGGATTACGGTGCTTTGAGAGTTAGATCTGGTATTTTTATGACCAACAGTGCTATTTTCTTTTTACCAAAATTCAAATAAAGCCTGTAAATACCACGTCACCAGCTCTCTCCCAACCCTGGCCCCCTATCTCCAAACCTGTACAACATGGCCACATCATCATAACTCCGCGGCTTTTCTATGTAGGGGTGACGACGACAACCGCTGTTTGCATATAACTCCGAAAAGGATAAAGAGGTGAGAGCGGCTTCACGCTAACCCATACAACGGCTTACCTTTTACGTCGCATCTTTTAAATGCTATTTTATTGAGCACTGTTGTTTGTAAGGGCTGAAAGCCCTGTTTTTGTTTTTTTGGTAGACTTTTTTTTTTACCGTGGTAGCTTTTTTAATGAAAAAAATAAAAAGATTAAAAATTCAGAAAAACTAGAGAATACCACCAAATCTTGTAGGAAATACAAAGGATTAAAGGGGAAAAAGAAAGAGCCAAAATGGCTAAAAAACCAAAAATCTAAATTTTAGAAACCAAAAAGCTGAAACCGTTTTGAGTAGTAAGAAACTTTGGTGCTAGTAATACTATTTGGTTGAGGTCGTTAGGGGGTGGGTTCTTTTGGACTTTGACTTATGACTTTTGTCTTAAGTTTTTGAATTCTGGTTGTTCGCAAGAGAGTACAGAGAGATATACTTGCGTGCGATTTTGGTCGATATAGATGAAGTCGAGACAATATCTACTACAATCGACTTGTAGACTCTATGATACTTCGTTTAAAAACTAGTTACTGTAAAAAAACCAAACTATAAGTCTAAAAGAACCCACCTAAAAACATGGAACGCATATCTCTCTTTGTAAACTCACGCACAAATTTATTTTTCCTGAATTTGCATGTCTCAATCTAGGGTATCATGTGCGATTATGTGAGAGATATAGCCTATTGTTTTTTTTGCTGTGGCCGGTGCCTTTTGGCTATGGATGATAATTTTTATCTATATTTTTCGAAACGGTGGAGACGTCAATACGGACGACGCATACGATTTTGAGTCCGAAAAGTCGTTTGAAGCATCTGTTTAAGAAAACCCAATTTATTTTAATTTTCGAAGAAACCAAAAGCTAAAAGATCAAAAGAACAAGGGCTAAGTTGGAGATTTTTTTTTGGATGAATTCCTCTCATGCCTTGATTGCATGAATCGAATACCTTTGATCGGAAGAGCTTTCCTGTTCTTACACTTTCAGTTTCAGGTATATGCATGAGTATATGAGCAGTATTTTGCTTTCCCACTTCATGTCACAACTGTCTCTATTTGGTCGAGACGAGAACAAGCATAAAACTGAACACAGACAGAGGAAGGATAATTTGGCCTTTCATCTCTGCTTTGCATTGAGTGTGTGACACTGATCATCAAAGAGAAACGGGCATACGGCTCTCTTTTTTTTCTAGCTTTTTCTTAGTTTTTTTTATCTTTTCTTTTGTTTATTTTTTGTATCGTTCGTATTGATATAACCTATTTTTCCTTTTTAATTAGTTATATTAAAAAAACTAGTATCAACTACAGCATAATAAACTCAAATAGTATTAAATAAACTTTATACTATAAACTCGGATTTATAAGCCAGAAAGGGCGCCCTAGTGGTAATGATGAAATATTTCCCTCCTTTTATAAGGCCGCGACGCTGCTCTTCTCCCTTCCTATCCAACTCCTCTCTTTCTCTGGTTCGAGGGGGAAAATTTTCATATAATTCGAGCGATAAAACAAGAAGCTTCGAGGAACGAAACCCTAGGTGAAGGAGGAGTCTCCGGCGATGGCTGCGGCGGCGATCCTGCCGGAGCTGGCGACGATGGTGGTCATCCCTGTCGCGGCGGCCGTGGGCATCGCTTTCGCGGTGCTGCAGTGGGTGCTGGTCTCGAAGGTGAGGCTCTCGCCGGAGCGGCGCGCGGAGGGCGGCGCCGGCGCCGGGAAGAGCGGCGCGAGCGACTACCTCATCGAGGAGGAGGAGGGGCTCAACGACCACAACGTCGTCGTCAGGTGCGCCGAGATCCAGACCGCCATCTCCGAAGGTGAGAGGCTCAGAGCTGTGTGAGTCTATATTCGCGAGCGCGCGCGCGGGTGAGGGGGTGTGAGGGACTACAAGGTGCTTCAGTTATGTAGATCTTATCCTTTTTTGGTTGAGTTTTGTTGAGAAATGATCGGATTTTTACGTGGTTTGCTTAGTGTTTTTGGCGCGAATTCCTGTTCTTTGTCGAGTGGTTTTCGTTTGCTTCGGGGTGATGTTTCGAGGAAAGAAATACGGGAATACCTTTCTTTTGTTATTAGAAAGAATATGAAATCTCTCAAGCGTTTCTTTTAATCGAACTGATTTTTTTTTCAGGTTGCTTTGTCTACGTTGTAGTTGGTTTTTGTTTGCTTGCCATTTGATGTTTTAAGGGGAAAACAACGTCAATGATTCATTTTTTTTGTTTTATTCGATTATATATGAAATTTTATGAATTTGCAAACTAATTTGGGTTAAAAAGGTGCTTCTTTTAATCGAACTAACTTTGATGGAGCAGCAGATTGCTCAGTTTGTACGTGACAATTATAGGGATCGCTTTTTTTACGGCCCTTTTCAGAAGTTATTTATGGTTTTGCCTTCATGTCTGGGACCTCTGGGTGATCAATATTACATTACTATTCCACACTAGTTGGATCTAGACAACGCATTAAACTGTTTGCTGTTGCTACTTTATGCAGCAGAGATTACAGTAAGTTTCATTTTACCGTGCTCTAAGTATTATTAATTATCCTAATCCATTGCAAACCCAGCTAATTCTAGCCTACCTAGATGTCTTCGAGTGTGTGTGTGGTTGGGGGGTGGGGGCAGGGGCCTGGCGCCCCTATGATTAATGTAAAGATGTAACTAGGATGACATATTAGAACTTGATTAGCATTAGCTCCTACGTAGTAGTTTGTGTGAGGCTAAAATTCATGGAGCCCATATCCAGAATTTATTTAATTTTTACCAAACACTTCAAGTTTCCAACGCGTCTAATCTGTACCGCAGAACAGCACAAGTGCACAATGTTTCATCTCTATTCGTTTAGGGCATGATACCATGCCTAGTTTTGTCTCGCCGTCGATCGACTCGGTGATATGTGAATATGTATGTATGCACAAACTGTTGCATCGGGTGACTGAAGTGTAAGTATGTGTCAAACTGCACAATGATCACTATTTGTATTTGGTTGCTATACAATTATGAAGGTCTGAGCTCCTATTATTACGAGATATAAAAGAGTTTCTTTGTAAGAAAACCTTTATTTTAGCTCAAAGCATATGTATTATGATAGGATTTTAGTAGCAAATTCATATCTGTTCCCCAACCCGCCCCTGGTTAGGATTGTGGAGTTCTTGGTCAAACTGGTGGTCATAGATCAGGAGCTGCCTGTGGGGTAAGAGATAAAGGGATAGGTTCTTTGCAGTCTGAGAAAGCCCAGAAGTGGGGTAACAGATAAAGAGATAAGTTCTTGCAGCACGTGTTCCTCACTCTTCACTGCTCCCTACTTTGATAAGGTAACACAATTTCTGGAGCTGTATTACTGTAGTCGAACAAGAACCCATCTCTTGGGAACCACATTTGCACTGCTTTAGTAATTTCATCGAATTAATTGAAATCTTGGCATGATGCGTACTGTGACCCGTTGGTGCTTCATGTAAGGCACCCGTGCAATGCAAAGAGCTGTTGCAGTCCGGAAGATGCCTGCTAGTGAAGTAGTTTGGCTTGTGGTGGGTGCCAGTACCATTTCAGATTTAATTTGGCAGTGGTATTTGTTAGTTGTAAGATCATGTTACTGTTCGGTTCTTTATGCATTTGTATGAAGATAACTAAAAACATGTGGTAGCTGCTATTTTGCTGAGTGAAGGACCCAACGGTATTCATCTCTGACAAAATCTGGGCACACTGGGTGTGTGTGGCTTGATTGCGATGTCCTGTGTGGATGTGACTGCTTGGTTAGATGATGGAGTTCCTCCACATTAGTGACTGGCATGGTGGTGATCATTTGGGCTTATTTTTGGTGACTTATGGCTGAAAAGCATTGTAGTTGGCTGAAAAAACACTGCAGCTGACAGAGGCTTATTTAGCATAATTAAATTTTAAAAAATTAAAAAATATAAAAAATATGTTAGCCCATTACGTATAATACAAACAAATACGGAAAAAAAAGAACCGGCAAAAAAGCTCAATAAAAAGCCAAAAGTTTAGAACAAAACGAAATTTATGAATAGTGAAAAATAAGTCGGAAGCTAAAAGTTGAAGCTTTACAGGACTCACCATAGACAAAGGTCATGCTACTGCTATTGCAGTGCTCTAAACTTATTGGAATATTTTTGGCACTTTCACTGCCTAATTGCTTGGCGTTCCTTTAAATAGGCTAGTTAATATAGGACGCTTCAGTTGCTTGTAGTTTTGACGGTTAGTAAGTTCAGTGGATTAGATTTGGTTGGCTCTTATTGCAGTGCCATTTGGTTGCATCATGGTGTAGTTTTCTGGATGGACTTGATGGATAAGTTTCCATTGGTTCTCATTTGACCAACCAAATCAATTTTCTTTTTAGATGGCCTTCTTTGTTTACCATTTGTCTGTAGCTCTGTGTTGATGTGCTCTCATTGGTTTGATGTTGACACATGTCCTTGGTGCTGTTTCTGACTGTGACAACATCAAAAGTTGATTTTGAATTTAGCTTCCGCAGGGGCTGTCATGAAATTTGGGGCTGAAAATATAAAAATGTGATGATCAACATAAAAGTTGGAATTACTTTAAATGCAAAATAGTTGTACCCATGATGGATCGAAGTGTTGAAATAGCCACAAAAAAAATTGCACCAGCAATACAATATATGCATTTTTTTTTCTAACAAGGGTGTTTTCACCACCCGAGTCATTCGTATAAAGAATATAACAATATATAATGCAAAGCTGTAATGTTCATGACAATAAACGTACTTAGTGAAAGAATATGTCTAAGATTATTAAAATGAGCCACCAGAATCAGCCATGGCGGCACGAGAGGGATATTTCTCTACAGCTAGGATTGGGAGGACTTAGTAGGAGGCACGGGTTTAGGGGAGAATGGATGTGTTAAATTGAATCAACTAAAAAAAGTAGTGTTAAACTGAATTATTTTGGATGGATAAATTAAATATATTTGCTAGAGGTCGGATCGGGTACCTAATTACTGCTTTCTCATGAGGCATAAAATGACTTAACATACACATTTTTTTTTCTTGATCAACCTGGATTCGAATTCACTAAATTGTCTCCTAAGTTACTCCATATTTCCTTGTGATTCTGCAAATCAGTGCTCTGGTATTGATAGTGTGTAAAAGTAGTTCAAATAAATCAGTTGGCTTGTTAGTTGGATGGTTAAAGTAGTTAGTACCGTTTGTCTCATATGGAAGAAAATATTTGTACAAATTTTGGAACGCTCATTGATGGGCCAGTTCCATGCCCATTTGGGCCTACTTGTTAGTGGGCTTTGCAAAATTTTCATGAACAAATATGTTCATGCACATGGAAGTGCTCTTTCATTTCAGAAGTGTTTGTAGGTCAATAGGTCATCATCCCTGATTTTCCTTGTTACTTTTCAGTGTTCATATTATTATTCTATGACATACTTTGTTCATTTCAAGCTTTTACTTCGCAAGCATGAATACATAGTCTGCAACTAAATTGACCTGCCATCTTTTTTCTTGTGTTGTTGTGAATAGGAGCAACATCTTTCCTTTTCACTGAGTACAAGTATGTTGGATTATTCATGGGCATTTTTGCAATCCTTATATTCCTCTTCCTTGGGTCTGTTGAGGGCTTCAGCACGAAGAGCCAGCCTTGCCACTACAGCAAGGGCAAGATCTGCAAGCCTGCCCTTGCTAATGCCATCTTCAGCACTATAGCTTTTGTGCTTGGTGCAGTCACCTCTCTGGTTTCTGGTTTTCTTGGAATGAAGATTGCAACTTATGCAAATGCTCGGACAACTCTAGAGGCCAGGAAGGGTGTTGGGAAGGCATTTATTACTGCTTTCCGATCTGGTGCTGTTATGGGCTTCCTGCTTGCTGCCAGTGGTCTTTTGGTTCTTTACATTGCTATCAACTTGTTTGGAATCTATTATGGCGATGATTGGGAAGGCCTTTTTGAGGCTATTACTGGTTATGGCCTTGGTGGTTCTTCTATGGCTCTTTTTGGGCGTGTAGGTGGTGGTATTTATACTAAGGCTGCTGATGTTGGTGCTGACCTTGTTGGGAAGGTGGAAAGGAACATTCCTGAGGATGACCCAAGAAACCCAGCTGTAAGATATTTTTCACTTGAATTCTGAGGACTTCCAATTCTTAAGTGCTATTAGAAACTGTCACTATACTGAAATTGCTTAATGGTTAAATTTGTCTTTGACCATAGCATGTAGCACTACATTCTGCAAGAGGTGATATTAAATTGGTGCCTAAACTAGGTTATAAGAATGACCTTTTGTTCTACTTGCAGGTCATTGCAGACAATGTTGGTGACAATGTTGGAGATATTGCTGGAATGGGATCAGATCTCTTTGGCTCGTACGCTGAATCTTCATGCGCTGCTCTTGTTGTGGCCTCGATCTCTTCTTTTGGAATCAACCATCAATTTACTCCTATGGTGTACCCCCTTCTTGTTAGCTCTGTGGGTATTATAGCATGTCTCATAACCACCTTGTTTGCCACTGATTTCTTTGAGATAAAGGTTGTGAGTGAAATAGAGCCTGCTCTCAAGAAACAACTTGTAATTTCCACTGCTGTTATGACTGTTGGCATTGCACTCGCCAGTTGGTTAGGCCTTCCATACACCTTCACCATCTTTAACTTTGGTGCCCAGAAGACAGTGCAAAGCTGGTATGCCATTTTTGGATTGACCACTAAACTTTCGTTTTTCATTTATAATGTTATACCACAATCTCATTCTGCTGTAAATTTATCAGGCAACTGTTCTTATGTGTGGCGGTTGGTCTTTGGGCGGGCTTAATCATTGGCTTTGTTACTGAGTACTACACAAGCAATGCATACAGGTATTTACAATTTTGCTTGTTGGTGATGGTGGTGGTCCCTTTATGTTTGGTTCCAACCTGACATCTTTGCTATATATATCCTTTCAGCCCTGTGCAAGATGTTGCTGATTCCTGCAGAACTGGAGCTGCCACTAATGTCATTTTTGGGCTTGCTTTGGGTTACAAATCAGTCATCATCCCTATTTTTGCTATTGCTGTTAGTATTTTCCTCAGCTTCAGCCTTGCCGCCATGTATGGTGTTGCTGTGGCTGCTCTTGGAATGCTGAGCACGATCGCCACAGGTCTTGCTATTGATGCCTATGGCCCCATCAGTGACAATGCTGGAGGAATTGCTGAAATGGCTGGCATGAGCCATAGAATTCGCGAGAGAACTGATGCTTTGGATGCTGCAGGAAACACAACTGCTGCAATTGGAAAGGTACACATCTGCGTACTCATCCCATATATTTCAATTTCATGGTGCTGCACCCAATAAGTTGTTGATTCTTCCTTGTGTTTCCATAAATGCAATTTAGGGTCTGCACGTAGTTGAAAATTATACCACATGTTCTTTGCTTAAGAGATTCAATATGCCTATAAAGTGCATTCTTTTCTTATCAGATCATCTTGAGATTGAATATGCCTACAAATGTACAAAGTGCATTCTTTTCTAATTAGATCATTTTATACCACCTTCAGTATGATTAATTTCCTCAAGAAAAAGTATCTCATGATTTCGTATTTTCAGGGTTTTGCCATTGGCTCTGCAGCCTTGGTGTCACTTGCACTTTTCGGTGCCTTTGTGAGCCGTGCTGCTATCTCCACTGTTGATGTTCTGACACCTAAAGTGTTCATCGGACTTATTGTTGGTGCTATGCTCCCGTACTGGTTCTCAGCAATGACTATGAAGAGTGTAGGCAGTGCGGCACTCAAGATGGTGGAGGAAGTCCGCCGGCAGTTCAACACCATCCCTGGACTCATGGAGGGCACCACTAGGCCCGACTATGCAACTTGTGTCAAGATCTCCACTGATGCATCCATCAAGGAGATGATCCCCCCTGGTGCTCTTGTTATGCTGACCCCTCTCATTGTTGGGATTTTGTTTGGCGTGGAGACCCTCTCTGGAGTCCTTGCTGGTGCTCTCGTCTCTGGCGTTCAGGTTTGGTAGAGTTCTTTCGCAATCTAGGATCACCATTGAGCCCCCCCCCCCCCCCCCCCCCCTCATTAGTCTGTTCCGCTGTTTTCAGATTGCCATATCTGCATCCAACACTGGCGGTGCCTGGGACAATGCCAAGAAGTACATTGAGGTAATGTTACATGCAGATCTTTACAGACAACCATATTTTTGTGTAAACATGCATGAAACCTTACTAAGCCTTCTGATCTTTGATCTGCTCAGGCTGGAGCTTCAGAGCACGCCAGGTCCCTTGGCCCGAAAGGCTCTGACCCCCACAAGGCGGCCGTCATTGGTGACACCATTGGAGATCCTCTCAAGGACACCTCAGGCCCCTCCCTCAACATCCTTATCAAGCTCATGGCGGTCGAATCCCTCGTGTTCGCCCCCTTCTTCGCCACCCATGGTGGCATCCTCTTCAAATTGTTCTAAGGCGACGAGGTGCACGGAACAAAGGCAGTAGTTTTGCTGGGGAAGGGCAGTATATGAGCTATATGACATATGCTTCGCTCCTCTGAGTTGATGATCCCCATCGTGTACTTGGTATCCTTTCTTGTTTTGAGTCCTCTAGTTCCAGATTCCAACCATATGTTTTGATCCCAGAATCTCCTCTTATGCTTTTCGAGTTTTTGAGTCCAGCTTCGTATGTCATCGGACCCTGTGGGACAAGGGAGCATTCGAAATTTTCCATTTTCTAGAGATTAAATTTTGCTATATCATCACGCAAACAACGAAAAATAAATCAGGAGAAAAAACCTCAATATTACAGCAGTACTCAAGCAACAATTTTGTTCAGAGCAGTACAAATCCTAAAATACCGGGGGGGGGGGATTTATTTACTATACCATGATACTGGCACCGAAGCAAGAGGTTCTCCAGGACCTTGAGGCAGGTGGGGTCGTCGTCGACGGCGAGCACGCGCATGCCGACGGGGAACTGATCCCTGCTCCCATGCCCGTTCACCTTCCCCTGCCTCTCCTCCACAGTCATCTTCCCCTCCTCCACGAACCCAACGCCGCCGCCGAGGAATCAATCAAGAAACACACCCCCGGATCGCCGAATGCCCGGACTACTCCCAACTCGCCGTCGCAGCAATCCAAGAACTACTCTACAACTTCGCAAGGGAGTTTCTTGGATCCTAAAATCCAAGAAACGGCGGGGAAAGGCAGATAAAGCCAACAAGGTCAAAGCAGGGGAGGGAGTAGTACCCAAGCAGAGGAGAGGGAAGGGACGCGAGGATGCAATAATACGAGGAGGGAGGGGAGAGAGAGAGAGAGAGGCGGGTGGATTAGATCGGGTGAATGGAATGGATTGGAATTCATGCGGTGCAAAGATGGTAGCCTTTTTCCCCTCTTCCTTTTCCTCTTACGTTTCATGGCCTTATTTATCTATCCATCCAAACGGGTAGGGTTTGTTTGTTGCCTTGGTGGCCACCTTCTTTTTATCTTATAATCCTACGGCTTATAGCTTTTTTAAACAAATAAATGAATTAGATTTGTTTGTTGCTTTGTTATGTCGTATGTGTGGTAGGCCTTCTTTTTCATCTAATGTCTTTTGGTTTATAGTTTTTTTAACAAATAAATAGGATGGTTTTGTCATCTTTTTTTAAGTAGCTTATCAGAACAGATTTTTCGAAGCAGGTTTTTAGTTTATCGACATTCGGTACATTCGTACAAGTACTTATGCTAGGGCCAAAAGCCATTAAACGCAGTCATAAACTATCAATCGCAGCATGAAAGAACCATGCTCAGTTTTGGGTACTTGTAAGGTTAATTTCTAGCCACCTTTTGGTTTTCCTATCTCGCATCTGTAGTCGTCGGATGTGAGCTCCTCATAGTTAACTGATGGAGTTTGATCTTAGCCATGCATGCCCAATGTATTGGAAAATACTATAATAAATGAGCGCAAGAACAGAATTGCGATAACTTTAATTAGCCTTCTATTTTTATATAGACGTGAGGAACCAATTTCGGTGCGTCTGGTTCAAAGGATTCATGTCTACATGTACATGGCCATCCCCACCATCCATCTTTACGCCTCTCTCGGCTCCGGCTCACCAGTGAAGGAGAGAGGGGTGTGAATTTTGGAGCGAAATCTATAGCGCACGATGTATATAGACGTCCATGTACAAATGGTTAAAACACACTCCTACATTGTGTCTTTTTTTCCCAAGGAGTGTGCTAAATGTGGACAGGTTCCTGTTTTCAAATTAGAGTTGGGTTCTAATTTCATACTCCAAGAAGCAGTATATCGGATAGGAAGCAAATTAGAAAAAGCAAACGAGAAAAACAAGAGGTGGAAAACAAATTAGAGTGGGCTCCAATTTACAAACGAGTAAAACTAGAAAACACTAAATATACCATTTCAATGGTATAGCATCCTCTCTCGCTCACTCTCTCCTAGCCTCTGCTCCATCGCGCACTCTCTCTCGCTCACTCTTGCTCTCATGCCAACAGGGGATGCCGCTGCCACCGACGGGTTCACCGCCTCCCGATGTAGAGGGAGACCGGGAGGCGTGGTCCATCGGTGTGTGGCGACAGAGGGAGGCACAGCAAGGCGATGCAATGAATATTAGATTGTGCGGGGGAAAGAGGATGGCGGCGAGGTCGCCACCAGTGGTGGATGAAGGGTGTAGAGCTACGCCAGCATAAGAGAAGAGAGAGGGGGAACAATGCAGGAGGGGAGGGAGAGCTCGCCAGCAATGGAAGTTGTGCCAGCGCAGAAGAATAGAGAGGGTAGGGTGGGGGAGGGGAGGGCTATGGGCATGTTCTTTACCTCACAAGCTAGCGGCTTTTGGATTTTACTACAGTACCTAACTTTCGAACGGAGTATTTTCTCAAGACAGGGATTACAAGTTAAACGATCTACACGTTAAAAGCTCAACATCTGTACCAGCGAAAATCGCAAGTGAGTATCTGTCTCTCCGTAATCTGTACCGTAAACAGCCAAAATTCAAAAAATTTAGCCAAAAGCCATAAACCACAGACGAAAAGAACATGCCCTATAACTCGTCCTACGATATAACATTCCATAGCTGCTTCCTTTACATATTAGAGTGGGTTTATAGCACATAGAAAAACAAGATGGCCATCCCACGTGAGGGTCTATTTGTTTGTTTACATATACAGAAGAGACAGTTACATGTCCCCTTCTTCTTCTTCTTCTTCTTCTTCTTCTTCTTCTTCTTCTTCTTCTTATTATTATTATTATTATTATTATTATTTGAAGGTTATTAGGCGTCCCAGATTTTCATTAAGAGCAACAGCAGTGTACATGGTCCCCATTTCTATACAGAGAAACTGGAAATAAAAGAAATTAAGAGCATCTCCAAGAGATGCCCAATAAATTCACACCCTAAATCTCTTTTTACAGATCCTAATCACGATATAAGGTCCCAAAATAATCATTCCCTCCAACAGATACCCTAAACCAGAAAAACAGTATTGGGAGCCTAGATCATCCTCTATAAGTAGAGAGCGAGAGCCTATTTTTTGGGTGTGTTCTATTTTTGGGAGTCTATTTGGGAATCTGTTGGAGCTACTTTTTACCCTTCAACTCTAAAATTTAAATATTAAGAGCCATATAGAGTAGATGCTCTAACAAAGGAATTCTTCGAGATGAGTTGCACCGGTGCTTGCAAATGAAACTGCGGAACAGAAATTGAAGCGGAGACGAATATGCCGGCCGGCGCAAACCTGAAGACCCCTCCGCCGGAGATCTTTTATTACAAACTAGACGTGCTTAAACAAAAAGGGGGTGTCTGCCCATCAGGCAGATGATATTTTGTTATAGATAGGTCAAATTTTCATCAATCAAATCAACACCCAACAGCTACCCCCCAATCACATTCGATGGCTAGAAAGCTCGACTTGCAATTGAAAAAAAATAATCATACACATGATAACTAGCCGGCAAGATGATATGTAACAAATCTAAACATTCAAAATTGAGACAATCAATCTCTTAGAGTAGCATAGTAATAGTGGCTATTACTACATGCAAGAAATTAGTTTCCGGTTTGTAATTTGTGTGATGTACTGTCATCCCATGCTGTAGCAGCTAGCTGCAAGTGCACTCTCTCTCTCTCAATCTATCCTGCGTCCCACACTCCCACTACTTGTCAGAATCGACAGATGTTGTTCTCTCTCTGCCTCTCGTTGCTCCTCTCCTCTTTCTGCCTCTGCGTGCGTATGTCTCTCACACTGGCTCTGGTTTATATGGTGCTTGTTTGCATTTAAAAGTTCCGATTTATGGTTTATTTTATACTATAATGGTTAAAAATATACTATAATTACTAATAGTTTTTTAGCATAATTAAATTAAAAATATTAAAAGTTATATCATCACAAACAATAAAAAAGAATAAAAAATAAAAGACAAAAAAGCAGAAACTTTAATGGGTAGGCCAGCCAGAGAGCAAAAGCATCACCAAAAAGCGCCGGAATCATGCACGAATTTATTTATGAGCACGCATTTCATTTCTCTCTTCCTCCTCCCTCCTCGTCTGGTTCAAAGGATTCATGCCTAGATGTACGTGACCATCCCCACCATCCATCTTTACGCCTCTCTCAGCTCCGGCGTGCCTTCACGCCCACGGTGGCGCGGGCTCACCAGTGAAGGAGAGAAGGGCGTGAGTCTCGTAGCGAAATCAACAGCGCATGATCAGAAAGGGAGTTATGAGTTATGATCAGAAAGCCTTCATCCATATTATCATTGTTATCCTGTTACAAAGGCTATTGGTTACTTTGCGTTCTGCTGTAATTCTTGGCCAAATTCAGCCCTGTGAACGTCAGTATAGCCACAGTTATGTCAAATGACCTCAGCGAGAGCCATGCAATTTTCCGAAATCCACTTCTCATGGTACCTTACTTCATGATTTGATCCACTCGAGCATGGAGAACAAAATGCCCAGGGCATCTTCTACTATTGCACATTACTATAGATGTCTTAAAAGGATACAAGAACAATGTAGCAAAACAAGCGAAGCAAACATAAATTATGACCATTCCATGTAACAGAGGGGTTGATAGCAAAGCTGGAGAGATACAAGATAAAAATAATATTTTAATAGTACATGCACAACTAAAGCCCTGTTTCAATTTCAGTTTTGACTTATTTTTTACTATTTATAAATTTCGTCTTTTTTTAGTTTTTGATATTTTTTCAAGTTTTTTTGCCGGTTCTTTTTTCTAGTATCCGTTAATCTGTTTTTCCTATTTTTAATTTTTTAAATTTACATATGCCAAATAAGTCACCATTAACTACAGTGCAATTTTAGCTATAAACCACTATTTTTCAGCCTAACTGAGCAGCAAATAAGTGTTTTTTTCTTTTAAAACTAGGCTATGAATGGCCCACCACGATGACCAAGCTAAAACCCCTACCTGCTAACCAGTAACCAGTAAACCGCTACGCACAAGTGACCAAAGCCACATTCCCTGCTTGCAAGGAACCATCAGTCATTGATCATTTCCTCTTCTTGGCAGGTGGTTGTGGGACGTCGTCCTCCTCCTCATCGTTATCCTCTCCCTCATCATCATCCTCATCCTCCTGATCTTCTTCCTCATCCTCCTGATCTTCTTCACCATCCTCCTGATCTTCTTCACCATCCTCCTTATCACTCCCTCCTTCACCATTGGCTTCAGGATCATCATCCTCATCGTTCCCTTCCTCTTCTGAGGCGTCTTCATCATTGCCGCCATCATCATCATATTGATTTTCAGCATCCTCGTCATCTCCCTCATCATTATCATCATCAGACTCCCCATCATCCTTGTTCTCAAGCACAGTTTCATTTTTGTTTTTGCCAAGAATCCTTTGGAAAAGGGTATATAAACAAACCTCAGCTTTGAGAGAGAAAGAAAATAAAGATGAATACTGTGATAATGCTATACATATGTTCAGCACTGATGAATGCTTAACAATTTGTTTTATCAAAATAAAAGCATAAGTGAAGTTGCAAAAGGGGCATACAGCATACCTATTAATAAAATCATGCTCTCCACCAGATGTAAAGATTTCATTTTGCAATGACAACATCTGGGTAATAAAATAAAAAGGGCAGAGCACGTTAAAGCTGAGGATGGAGGATCGGACAAAATCAGAGTTGCTCACAACTGTATCATAAATAATCAAGTCAGAAACATGCAGCCACTTCAAAGTAAATCCCTATTTAATATAATTCACAAATAATAAAACATATAAAATGTCAAAACAAGATATACCGAAAGAAAACAACAATTAACAAAGTGCTCAAATAATGTTAATGCCCTTTTGGAATGCCAAGGTTATATAAACAGGCAACCGAGCAAAAGGGTCTTCCAAATATATCTCTAAATTATCACATGGAAAGGGCCTTCCAAATATATCTCTAAATTATCACACGGGTAAAGGTGAGCACTTGTAATCACATTCCTTTGTTAGTAAAGTCCCCTCTACAGCAAACCTACTATTAAGTCTTCAATCTTGAGACTTGACAGAAGCACTCCGCTGTCCTTTCCAAATAAGGATTGCACCACCACTAATTGTTAGTGCACTGATTAGAAACATGGAAATAATTCCAGTATCCCGCGACTGAAGTTTATATGGTATAAATTAATTGATCATCAATCGCTTGGTCAAGTGTTGATGGTAAACGGAACATTGCAACCCACCTAGTGTTACCATTAACAGTACATTAACACAAACAAAGTTAGATACAATTACTTGCTGGTCCTGTAGACCAGCACACTTGTCTTCCACTAGTGCTTTGTTGAGACTTGGGACATGGTTAAGGAGAAAAATGATAGATGCCTTGCAAAGCCATCATTGGCACATATCATAGTAAGACATCACATCATTTCTAGGCCTCAGTAGGGTCATCACTCGGTAAATATCAAGTTCCTCGCTGAGCAAAATGTTTCTGGACCGTGGCTTTATCATCTTATTGCGCGGTGGTGTGAACACAGATAAGATAAATTCAGCAAAAGCACAACAACTATCAGATTCCTAGGCACCACCGAGGGAATCGTCATAGCAATGGAGCAGCAACTGTAGAAACTTCCCAAAGTCCTCCTCACACATCACATTATTCTAACCTCCGGATACAAGTATACAATCATGCTCCCAAATCCTAGAGATAACACAATACAACATAATAAAAATTGAAAAGAGCGAATTAAATCCCCATGAACTACTATCGATAATCTGTTGAGTGAGCTAAATCTATCTATCAACAGTAGAGGCATCGAAAACACCAACCATCCAACTGCATCGCAAGATCTCAAATTTAACCCACATATAGTACAATTTTTTTTATAAAAAAACACAAATTCTAACTAAAAAAACAAAGAACATGAGAATGGTAAAATTGTTACCACGACAAAGAGCCCAAGCAGCGAACTTCGAACCTCCAAGGCGGCCTCTGCGACGAGCAGCCGCACCAAATCCATGGCCTTGCCGCCTCCACTGTTCTTGCTCCTAAGCAGGCCCTCCATATCGCTGAAATTTGGGGAAATTGCACATATACCCCATAGTTAGTAGGCGCTTGTAAGTTTGCCTCACACTTAAGTGGTCTTGTAATTTTGCCCCATACTTGATATGCCCCCTTATTATTTTGCCCCATTACCCATTTAGCTCCTATTTTAATTTCGTTTTTCATTTTTTGGGCAGGAAAAATGCAGTAAAAAATATTTACAAAGTTGTCCATTAAATGCCTAAAACATGCTTATTTCGTTTTTCATTTTTTTTACTGCATTTAGCTCCTATTTTAATTTCATTTTTCATTTTTTGGACAGGAAAAATGCAGTAAAAAATATTTACAAAGTTGTCCATTAAATGACTAAAATATTTTAATTTCGTTTTTCATTTTTTACTGCATTTTTCGTGCCCCAAAAAATGAAAAACGAAATTAAAATAGGAGCTAAATGGGCAATGGGGCAAAATAATAAGGGGGCATATCAAGTATGGGGCAAAATTACAAGTGCCTACTAACTATGGGGTATATGTGCAATTCCCCCCTGAAATTTCGACACCAAAGCAGATACTTTCACCAAACAAATAGGAGAACACAGAGAAAAAAAAGGCGAAAATTTGGGACCTTCGAACTAAGGTGAGATCTACGGTAGAACCCTAGGTGATTAGCGAGACATTTATAGGAGAATTACCAGCAATTCGAGGAGGAAGAGGAGGCGGCGGCCACTCGGGTGGGTCTCGGGCAATGGCACAACGCTTCCCGGTGTAGATCGGTAGAGTACTAGGGTTTCAGGTGCTCGTACTCTCCAGAATCAGGGGAAAATAAAAAAAATGGAGAATTAAATAATAATTGCTGGGCCTACAACATGGGTCTTGGATTAGGGTTTTTGCGCGCGCTTTCTCAAGTTAAAGAGGTTTTGCCTGTATATTTTTTTGCTGGGTTGCGAGAATACGAATATAAATACAGCGTGCTAGACCTGTCCAGATATGGTCCATTTAGGCATGGCTCATTTAGGCCCAATAAATAAATGGATCATGTCGTGTTAGTCCACAGGCCATGGTCTGAGCCCAAGAACAGCTCATGATTGTGCCGTGTTGGCACCGGCACCGGCACGGTTAGGACTTAACGGGCCTGGGCACGATTGGCCCGTTAAGCCAGGAAAAGAGAAAAAGTTCAGAAAATTATAGAAAATTAAGTAAAAATTGTAGAAAATTATCTAAAAATTATAGGAAATTGTAGGCATTGTTAATCGTCAAGATAATTATTTTTAATGATATAATAAATTTTATTAACTTGTTAAATTACAAGGGATGGTTGTCTTGTTAAAAATTTTACTAAGTAAAAACTCAATTGAGAAAATCTTAGTAAACAAAAAAGAGTACAGCCTATAAAGCTCACTAGTGACTACATCTAAAGAAAAATATTGAAAATCCTATTAATTGATATCTAGATACAAATTCTCAAAAGATTCTTCTAAGTCTCCCTATTATCTGTAGTATGTTGGAGTCTTGATTCAGCTTGTTCCCAGTCTTTGACGGTCAGAATGATTTCGACCATCTCGTTCGAGAAACTTGTTCGTCGGTCCTCGATTATTTTTCCAAATAGACTAAAGGCTGATTCCGAGGAGACTGTAGAGACAAGAATAGTCAACACATCCCGCGCTAATATGGATAGCACTGGATATATTACTTTTCTGGTTTTGCCACTATGAGAAGATGTTCAACTCTTGCTCGAAGCTGACGCTATCACTGTTGAGATAACTTGATAGATCTTCGATGCTTTGCCGCCTTCCTCCTCTTGACTGATGTGTACCTGAACGAGAATCTCTAGAGAAAGAACTAAAAATCTTGCCCCATTGCATAATCCTCCTAGAGGTGCTAGGGGTTATCAGGTGTCTTTCCAAATGCACAGACCCAAACTTATTTTCGTATATTCCATATAATTTATCCTTAACTATTCTATAGTATAAACAATAATCTAAACCGGTAGCATCACTTAAAAGTTATAATATATTTATAAATTCCTGGAGCTTAACCTTAGGATCCAAAATAAGGCGAATGCATATAAAATAGAAAATTTCCTCTAATATTTTAAAAACTTAGTTTTCATGGCAACTACAGCATCCCGTAGTACAGGATCATTTTCAAAAAACCTTTAGGTGAGTGGCAATTTTAAGAATGTTATGAACAATTAGAGGAGAAATTGGATAGTATACTCCAGAAAAACAAAGTGTAGCTTTATGAAAAAATTCTAAAAAAGAAAATATTTTTTTTACCAACAACCCAATTGTCATTAGTAAGTTTAGGGTCTCTAACTTGGGTTCTACTAGAGGAGCTACGAGATTGATGACCTTGCGTGTGCAGGAAAATAGATAAGGTGCTCTTATATGACAATATATATTTAAGCATAAGGTAAGTAGAGTTCCATTTAACAAGCATGTCTTAGCCAAATTTCTAGGACATACATTCATACACAAAATCTCTTATATGCGGCTATTCGTTGGTTAGAATAATTAATATATGAAATTACATCCCTAAAAGAATCAATACAAGCGTTTAATCTTTTTAAACTAGATTTTACAATAAGATTAATAATATGACAAGCACAACATTGATGCAGCAAGAAAGATTGTGCATAAGTATTAAACAAAGGAGTAAGAATTTTCATAGCCTTAGTGTTTATAGCTATATTATCTAAAGTTATAGAAAAAATCTTATCCTTGAGGCCAAAATCTTCTACAACTTTAATAATGCATTCTGCAATATTTTCAGCAGTATGCAAAATATTAATTAATTTAAATCTTATAACTATTTTTTCCATTACCTAGTCATCATTAACATAATGAGCAACAACACTAATATAATCCTCCTTAGCCTTACCACTCCATATGTCTGATGTCAAAGCAATACAGAATGTACATATATGAAACATTTCTTTCAATTTTTCATGATAATTTATTATAATATTTAATTAAATCCCAAGTTATGGTTTGCCTAGACACAACACTAAATCAATGGTTATGAGCAGTTCTAATATATTTTTGAAAAGCATTAGACTCATCAAAATTTAAAGGTAAATATTAAGAAGTAATTAATCTATAAAGAGATTCCTAGGTTACCTCTGGGTTATACTCCTAAGTACGTAACGAGCCGTCAGGGTTATATTGCAGCTGCGTTTGGCACATTGTATTCTTTGCCTTCTTTTGCAGCTTGCAGCATGCCGTTGCAGGTGACCCGTCCCACCTGAAGATTTTGCAGATAATTTATTGCCACAAATTTTACAAACTGCACCATATTCCCATCATTATCGGTCTTGAACTTCTTGTTGAAATCGTTCTAGATCCTAATGTAGTAGCTCTTGTTCTTTTTTGCACCCGTGCTATGAGTTGTGGATGCACTTATTGAGCCAGCAGAAGATGGATCGATTGGACCCTACACAGCTGGGGCCGTCGATTCTTCTGAATCTCCAGTTTGTTGTGGATGTAGACCTTCTGTGGATGGATATCTTTCTTGAAAGGATTGCATATCCTCTAACGAGAGGCCGAATTCGGAGAGTTAAAAATCATAATTCTATATTGAATCAATTTTAAATTGAAATAGTAAAATACAATTAACTTACTATTGAATCAAAAAATAATAGCAAAAAAACTAAAATAAGACAACACTATTACCTCTTTTGCATCTCTCAAAAAAAATCTTGAAGATTTTTGAATTTTCTAAATTTCGCATGAATTTCTCACTAATTTTGCCAAATTTGCGCAAACACTATCGGACTTTTCATAGCTAAACAGAGAGATGAGAGTTAGGTTTGAGGTGTGAAGAATAGAGATCGGATGCCCCCTATTTATAGAAAAAATTCCATATTTTTTTTCAATTTTTGCTATTTCTTTAGAAATTTTTATATCCCAATGGTCAAAAAAGGCTAGAAAACAACTATTTTCGGCTGGCGGGGCCGTGCCGTGCTATACTAGCCCAACCCGTTTACGCCCATTGCAACTGTAGTGAGCCGTGCCGGCACAGCCCACTATTGTTATCGGGCTGGTGCCGGCCCAGCGTGCTGCCCTCTCAGCCCAAGCATGACACAGTCCACCGGGCCATGCCGGCACAACCCATGCGCTAAACAGGCCGTGCCATGTTTGGGCCAGGCCAATAGTAGTAGGCCACGGGCCAGCGCGGTAAGGCCTGGCCCATTGGCCACCACTATAGCGTGCGCGTTGTGCTATGACTTGTAATTTACACTATGTATATATTGCGCAAAAAATATGTCAAGTGTCATGATCTGTAATTTACGCTATCTATAGGTTGCGCAAAAAATATGTCGAGTGTCATGATCTGTAACAATTGTTTTAAAATTTGTGATAAGTTCTAAAATGTACGTTATAAACAAAATTTGAAATATACATATATTTGAAATGGTTGTATAGGTTGGATTGCGTTGTTGATATTTTATAACTATGGTACTTGTTAGTCATCTTGTAGCTAATGAAAAAAATGGAATTTAGAGGATTATAGCCCGGGGTTTTCAACCAGTGTAAGACCGATAACTTATTTTGCATGGGTCATTAACCTATAAAATTCATTGGCGGAGAGCAAGTTTTATTGTTACGTGTGTCTAAACTAATATATCATCAAATAAATAAGAGCAACACGTATTGCATACAATAATTTTGTATGCAATAATTATTTGTGCTTGTACAGGAAACTAGGCAATTTCACTAATGCCTAAAATGATGGCTGCCGTGGCGCCATTTTTAAAAGGATTTATTCATCATATACCCTCCTCATAGATGGAAATTCAGGATTTACCCTCTTGGCCCACGTGTCAGTGACTTATGATGACCCCACATGTCATTGAGGTGGGAGGGTAAATCCTGAAATCCCCAATTCAAGAGAGGGTATATGATGAAGATCCCATTTTTAAAAAAGGGGAACCGAATCGGCGAATAGGAAAAGAGAAGGATGAAATGACAATCACGTTAACAACGTAAGTAAAATTGGATGATACAGACAATTTGGATGACATGATCTTGCAACTTGGGGGTTTGAACAATACATATAGTGTCTTAAACCACATATATCACCTATATAGTAGAGGGCACAGACGAATCTAGAGATAATAAATTCAACGAGGTCACCTTGAGTATGAAAATTCAATTAGAACTTTTAATATCACCGTGAAGAACAATCTTCCGTTGGTTAGACCGGACGACAAATAAACTTTTTAATGTTAGACTAGATAGACAATGAAGTCATTGAGCCTCCCGCGTCTTTACTCTGGATCCGACATTTTACGATACTAGCACTACTCATTTTGCAATTTGTAGGCTACCTTAAACAATCTTGCACAATGAATCTCATTTTGCAATTTGTAGGCTATCTTAAACAAGTGTAAGAAAAAATGACAACAAAATGAGGCGTCGCCCGGCGGCAAAGATCCTCAGGCCTCCTTGTTCTTTCGTTCCCCGCGGCTGCCTCCGCCTTCTTCCTCCGGCCAAAAGAAAAGGGGATTGTCATGGCTCAAAAGTTTGACACGAAAAACCATTGGACGCTCCCAATGCTCCCTAGACACTGCTCTCTCCTAGCGCTCCCTATCCATCTAACTCTTCCCTTTCCCAACCGTGTCACCACCGAATCAACTTCTCTCTCTCAATCCCCACTCACCCTTGAAATGCTCTGCTCCTTGCTAGCTGTTGCGGCTCCTCCGCCTCCCCTCTCTCTAAATCAAGGGAGTCGAGGCGGCGCTAAGGGTCGCAAGATCCATGCAAGTTAGAGGTAGAGGGGGTGCTAGATGTGTGCGGGGGTGGGTAGCGGATGATGAATAAAGAACCGGCAGCGACGAGCCACCAAATTGGCGTTGGCCTATCAGATTTGGGCATGACGGCGATGTGGCTATGAGTTAGCTGTCTCATCCTCCAGCGAGCTTGACAGTGGCCATGCCCATCGCTCGCATGCTTTCCTCCTCTGATAGGTTATATGTGTCTCTTCTGGGTACGATTTGTTGCAGGTGTTTATTAGATTTGTTGTAGGTGTTTACTTGATTTGTTGCACAAATTCAATCGAAATATTATAGCCTCATAGCTTGTGTGTTTAAATTTTTTTAGAAATGCTGTTGTATCCTTTAATTGCTACAATAGGTTCATTGCAGTTAGAGCAGGATTTTATTACATAAGAAGCAATCGATGTTTGTATTGTGCTGTGAATTTGTTATAGGGTTAAATTTTTTTTGTTATAGCTATGATTAGATTTATAACATAATGAAAAATATTGTCCCCCAGCGTAACATAGTTTGGCTCCCTTTTCCCTATGGTCGCTGGTCGCTCCCGAAAGAAAAGCACCAAAAATAAAAAAAATCGAGTCAAAACGCCCTCGCGACAAGGTCCATCCGAGACCCCGATCCCTAATGGCGTCGAAGATCGAGGTGCTTGAGGACACCACCGCCACCGCCGTCACCTCCACGGGGGGCGGAGTGGCCGAGGCGGGGGAGGAGTGTCAGATCCCCTAAAAGGAAGATCCGAATAGAAGATGGAGAATAGAAATCTGGAACGGGTAAAAGGAAATAGGAAGAACAGCTAAGGAAAGAACGCTACAGCTAGGGCTATGAAAACATCGGCAAAGGCATATGCCGTTCTCTTCCATTAAGCGCAAATATCTGAGTACAGTCTGCATTAGCTTAAGTGCAATTACAGTAATCCACCCAGATTAACACCATATTAAGCCCTAAGCAAAGTAAACTCACTTCACTGCTAAGACTAGCATTACTGAAACTAATGTGGACCATTGATGCTATCTACTGCGGTAAGAAGACATCCTGACCGTTGCCGGGAACTTCACACAGAGTCAGGACGAAACGTTTTCTTCAGACATAGCCTCTCCTTTCTTCAGAAGTTTAGTTGATTCTGACAGTTCCTTCCCCTTGGCAGCAAACTTGTCCTCAAGTGCTTTTCTCAGGAAACCAGGACCTAATAGTTTGCGAATAGAACTTAGGAAAAGTACCTTTGATAAAGTCCGCATCTTCCCAAGTTGCATCTTCTGGCGGCAGATTCTCCCACTGGACTAACCCTTGTGTCACTAAGCTGTCCCTTCTGGGTATGGCACGGGTTTCCAGCACCGAGATTGGCTCGGTCTTGATTTTTCCATCTTGGCTAACCAAAGGCAAGTCTGGACTGGGAACAGCTCTTGGACCACAGTATTTCTTGAGCTGACTGATGTGAAACACTGGATGGATTCCCACCCCATCTGGTAATTGAAGTTTGTATGCTACATTGCCCACTTTCTGCATGACTCGAAAAGGTCCGTAAAATCTGCTAGTTAGCTTCAATGCTTGTTTGAGTCCAAATGCAGAAACTCGAGAAGGCTGCAACTTCAAATATACCATATCTCCAACCGTGAACTGCCTCACATTGCGGTTTTGATTTGCGTACTTCTTCATCCTAGATTGGGCTTGAGCTAGATTCTCCTTCAATCTGGTTAACATGGTTTGTTTCTCTTGCAAGAAATTGCTGACTTCTTCCTCTCTAGGACCACGTATGGCCATTTCAGTTATCATTGGGGGAGGAAAGCCATATAATGCCTGAAAGGGTGATATTTTAAGGGAAGTGTGAAAAGTCGTATTATACCACCATTCAGCGAGAGCAAGCCAAGCCATCCATCTTCGAGGCTCTTGAAACACCATACACCTGAGATAATTCTCCAGTCATTGGTTAACCCGTTCAGTTTGGCCATCCGTCTGGGGATGGTAGGCCGAACTGAACCTTAACTCCACCTTTAAAGATTTGAAAAGTTCTTGCCAAAGCTTGATAGTAAATATGCGATCTCGGTCAGTGATGATAACCAAAGGGAAACCATGTAACTTGAAAATGTTGTCAATGAAAACTTGGGTGACCGATTGCACAGAATAAGGGTGAGTTAAAGGAATGAAATGTGCATATTTAGTGAACCTGTCCACCACAACAAGAATCACTTCATACCCCTTTGATTTTGACATACCTTCGATGAAATCCATGGAGATATGTGTCCAGGCCATGTCAGGAATCGGCAATGGCTCCAGAAGGCCTGGGTAGTGGCAATGCTCAGATTTTGACCGCTGGCAGATCGGGCAGTTTTGGACAAACATTTGGACCTCCTTTTTCAGTCCCGACCAGTAGAATAAGCGTTTAACTCTTTGGTAAGTTGCCACTATGCCGGAATGCCCACCAACAGCCGAGGAATGAAGCGAGTGTATAATATTCTGCCTTAACTCCATATTATCTCCCACATAGATTCTCCCCTTGTACCTCAACACTCCTGACTGAAATGTGAAGCCCGAATCTGGGTCTGGAGCTAGGGTAAGGCGCTCCATCAATTCTTTGCAGTGAGAGTCAGTGGTATAACTTCTTTCAATGGTCTCCACCCAAGTGGGAATTGCCATGGATATGGCATGTACCTCCAACCCTCTTCGGGACAAAGCATCTGCCACTTTGTTCTCCTTTCCTTTCTTGTATTCGATGATGTAATCTAGCTCTAGTAACCTCAACATCAGCTTGTGTTGGATTCCCTCTCCAATCCTTTGTTCAGACATGAACTTAAGGCTTTGTTGATCAGTTCTAATTACCAATTGAGTTCCAAGAAGATAGTGCCTCCATCTTTTCAATGCTTCAACTATTGCCAAAGCCTCCTTGTCATAAGTGGAGAGGGCTGCTGATTTGACTCCCAAAGTTTTACTAAAATACGCAATAGGCCTCCCTCTTTGCATAAGGACTGCACATATCCCCTTGGCACAAGCATCAGCCTCTAGTGTGAAAGGCTTTGAAAAATCTGGAAGAGCCATAACTGGTGCTGTCATTAACTGAATTTTTAGCTCTTCAAAAGCTTCATTCTGCGATTTTCCCCAACTGAACCCCTCCTTTTTCAACATGTCATAAAGAGGTCGACAAATCAGCCCATAGTTCCTAATGAATCTTCTATAATACCCGGTCATTCCCAGGAAACTTCTTAACTGAGATACATCTTGAGGTTTGGGCCACTCCTTAATAGCAATTATATTTTTGGGATCTGTTGCCACTCCTTGCTCTGAAATAATGTGTCCCAAATACTCTACATGGCTGGCTGCAAAGGTACATTTGCTGAGATTTGCATGCAATTTCTGTTGCCTTAAAGTGTCCAACACAATAGCCAAATGCTGCAGATGCTCCTCTTCATTTATGCTGTAAACAAGTATATCATCGAAGAAAACCAATATAAACTTCCTCAGGTACTTAGCGAAAATAGTGTTCATTAAGGATTGGAAAGTGGTAGGGGCATTTGTTAACCCGAAAGGCATGACCAAGTATTCAAAATGACCCAAATAAGTCCGAAAGGCTGTTTTGCAAATGTCTTCTTGCTTCATTCTTATTTGGTGGTATCCTGATTTCAAATCCAACTTACTGAAGACAGTCGCTCCATGTAACTCATCCAAAAGGTCTTCAATAACCGGAATAGGATATTTGTTTTTGACTGTCATCGCATTCAATTTCCGGTAATCCACACATAGTCTCCAAGATCCATCCTTCTTCTTGACTAGAATGGCCGGTGAAGCAAAAGGGCTCGAACTCGGCCTAATGATTGAAGATTCCAGCAGCTTATGGATTTGCTGTTCCATTTCAACCTTTAACTGATGAGGTACCCGATATGGTCTAATGTTAGGAGGGTCTTTTCCTTCTTTGATAGGAATGGAGTGGTCGCACTCCCTCTCTGGAGGCAGACCTTGGGGGTCTTGAAATATATCCCGATACAAGTCCAAGAGTGACTGAAATCTAGGATTCTTGGGCATAAGCTCCTCCGGAGGCTTGAGGGGTTGAAAATCGATCACATACCCACAAATTTCCTTCCTCGACATCTTGTCCCACCCCTTTGAACTTAAGACCCGAACGAGAGGATTTGGTTGCTGGTCAACAAAGATGACTTCCTGGGCTCCAGTCTTCATGATGGTCAACTTTCTAGTTTTCAAATCCAAGCTCACCGGACTATGCAAGTACATCCAATCACATCCCAATACTATGTCATAGCCTTTCAATGGCAGAACCTTGAATGTGTGACTGAACCCTTCCCCATTAATATTATATTCAGCATCTGCAATGAAAGATCCTGTAAACAGGGTTCCACCTCGGCCACTGTAACCTTCTGTAATGTAGCTATTTGAACCTTACAAATGATGTGAGTTGCAAAGGTTAGGTCTATGAATGTATGTGAGCTACCACTATCAACCAATGCCATTCCTTTCTTACCTCCAATGTTTACCACCAGTGTAAAAGCAGATACCCCCATCAACCCTTAGCTGCTCTAAGAGAAATCTGCATCAACTGACCTTCAGAATCTGAGTGAGAAGAATGCTTTTCCAAATTATCCAATTGACCTTCTGGGATTCCTTCTTGCTCAAGGTTTTCTTCTTCACTTTTCCTAACCATCAAGTTTACTTGCTAATATTGTTTGCACTTGTGTCCCAAAAACCATTTGTCTCCACAAAATCTGCAAACCCCAGGGGTAAAAGGCTTAGGAGCTGTCTCTTTCTTTTGTCCCATAGCTTCAGTCAGAGGTTTACTTCTAACAGCAGAGGTAAGGTTCTTGTTCTGCCCCACAATTGCATTTTGTACATGCTTCTTTGCCACAGCACCAGCCCCTTTCTCCATGTCTTTTGCCATCCAATAGGCTTCACAAAGGCTTTGATGTTTTAAGGGTTTAAGGTAATGCTTGATGTCATTTCTCAATCCATTCACAAAGCATTTGACAAAGAAGTGTGGGTTCTGCAATGGATTCTCACTTTTATACACGGCCATGAGCTCTTCAAACCTATCTATGTAATCAGAGACATTTAGGTTGTACTGCTTCACAGAGTGGAAATTCTCTAGCACTTCGTATCCGCTGTGTTGAGCAAATTGGTCACAGACCATAGCACAAAATTCAGGCCAGGGTGGAGGATTCCAAAGCAATCCTGTACTCCTTAACCACCTATCAGCTCTCCCTACCATGTACAGCTGAGCTAAATCAAATTTGGCTTCAGCCGGAACATTTGCCATCGCAAAATATGTCTCACTCTGTCGAATCCATTCCAAAGGCTCCCCCCATCAAATCTAGGAAAATCTAGTTTAGGACCTTTTGCAATAGTTTTATAGAAGCTGTGAACCCTCTCATTACTGGGATTAGGGTTCCACTGTCTGGCTTGATACTGAAGTTGAGGTGGGTTCCAATATTCCCTAGGATTAGGAAGCCACTGCCTCGCCAAATCAGGACCCTGATTAGGGTTCAAGTGGTTCAAGGTGGGGGAAGCAGAAAAAACATGCGGCAATTGATTTTGTCCCCGTCCATGTGGTACTGCTGAAAAACCCATAGAAGGAGAATGGTGATTACCTTCAGGTGTGCCATTCAAGTGAACCCCTTGAGTTCTATGGAGGTTGGTCTGCCTCATATCTTCGATTCTCCTTGTCATCTCCATCTCACCAGGTTGAGTTAGGTCTTGTAAGTTTCTTGGTTCTTCTCTGCCAGTGACCTACTCAGATACTCTCATCTGGGAGTTGACTAATCCTTGCAATAGTGACTCCATCCGGTTCATCTGATCTTGCATCCCCATCACTTGCTTTTGTAAATCTCCCATCTGGCGCTGTACCACGTCCGCCTTGTAGCTGGCCTCCATCGCCTCTTGCCTCGCCGCCGTAAGTTCGGACGCCTCCGCTTCGTTAATCGGCATGGATTTCGTCATCCACTTCCGGATCGATGCAAGAGTTTAGGGATTTTACCACGGACGGAGTCCGGAACCTTCACCCAGCACCAATCGCTTCCGCCATCACAGTTGGAGTCGGATCGGGGATTTTACGAAGACACCAGTCTCAACCCAATCGTCCCCAACTGTTTCTCCGCCAAGGATTTGAAGGCTCTGATACCAATTTGTCAGATCCTCTGAAAGGAAGATCCGAATAGAAGATGGAGAATAGAAATCTGGAACGGGTAAAAGGAAATAGGAAGAACAGCTAAGGAAAGAACGCTACAGCTAGGGCTATGAAAATATCGGTAAAGGCATATGCCGTTCTCTTCCATTAAGCGCAAATATCTGAGTACAGTCTGCATTAGCTTAAGTGCAATTACAGTAATCCACCCAGATTAACACCATATTAAGCCCTAAGCAAAGTAAATTCACTTCACTGCTAAGACTAGCATTACTGAAACTAATGTGGACCATTGATGCTATCTACTGCGGTAAGAAGACATCCTGACCGTTGCCGGGAACTTCACACAGAGTCAGGACGAAACGTTTTCTTCAGACATAGCCTCTCCTTTCTTCAGAAGTTTAGCTGATTCTGACAAGGAGTCGCTCAATGACGACGTGTAGACGGGCGCCGCGTACGGGGTCCTCGAGAAGCTGCACCGCCTCGTCGAGCGGGAGGGCGGGTCGATGACGGAGCCCGACGGCCTCGGCTACCACCCGCTCTAGTGGGCCGCCCACAACAACCGCGTCGCCGCCGCCCAGGGCCGCCCACAACAACTTCGAGCCGGAGACTCCAGGCGGGAGACTTCACGCGCGCATGGAGTCCCGCACGTGGACACTGAGGGCG
Source organism: Dendrocalamus latiflorus (assembly GCA_017311315.1). Classification (NCBI taxonomy): domain Eukaryota; kingdom Viridiplantae; phylum Streptophyta; class Magnoliopsida; order Poales; family Poaceae; genus Dendrocalamus; species Dendrocalamus latiflorus. The sequence continues at coordinate 4,473,608 of CM029640.1, read as the reverse complement.
CGGAGGCCGGAGCTGCGGCGCAGGCTCCGACAGCGTGCGAAGCTAGCCATCTCCACGGCCCAACACATCGCTTCCCTGCGTGACCATCCCCAGTAGAGCGGAGATAGCAGCAACATAAACATAAGTGATTAGATCCATTCAACACTGCACCTGGACGGAGATAGCAGCGACATAAAAATAAGTGATTCGATTAGATCTATCCAACTCATCATCTACAAGATATAGCAAAGTATACAGGAAGAGCCCGTACGCCTTATCCGATTAGATCTGCTAGATCTCGATCTGGACAAGAAATGAGAGCTCACAATAAATCTGCCATATTTACTGAGGTGCGTATACATGTATCCCAAAGCGAACAGGCTAGCGACAAGATGAACTTATCTGTGACGCTCACGATACGAGCAACCTGGGATACTTCCATCCCGCGCTAGGAAGCTCCTTTGATGGAAGCCACTTCTAGTGCCCTTGCGCGGCTTCTCACTCGTCCCCACGGACGGCGCCATCTGTCGTGGCTGCAGGCCAAACAGTAGAGAAGGGGACTCGTAGAAGAGGAAGATGAGAGCCAGATCTATGAGAGAGTTGGTGAGAATGAGAGGATGTCCCCCCTTTGCCCCTCCTGGGGGTTTATATATATGAGTGGGGTAGAATGGGGAATCCCTATTCTACCCCTTAGTACTTACAAAGGATGAGGGTACATTGGTATATTTACACTGATATATTCCTCTACACTATTGGCCCTATTACATGTTGGACTAGTTGCACGGCCCAGTCACGGGGGGTTGGGCCACCCCCACAACAAATACATTGCACAACCTTCGCGTTTCTCAACAATGTATTGATAGAAATTGGTACTCCATTATCATTTTCAGTATGTTACTCAAGTTACCATTCATTATCATTAACTTGTGTTTTCATTATTTCAGATGCTTCATAACACTTAGGGGAGAGCGCTTACTACATGATCAAGGTAGTAATGAGCAATTTTTATGTACAACTTGAGGTCTTAATACTTCATTAAATACTTTCTATTTAATATTTGCATTACTCGGATTTCTAACTACTATTAACTGGTTTTCCACTGATTTTTCCTGTTTTTTTCACCGGTTTTTTCCATTTTCTGACCGGTTACCGCCTCCATTCAAATATTTGTTTGGAAAAATTCATCCGGTTTTTCATCGGTTTTTTTGGGTAACGGTACCGCCCCCCGGGGGGATTTGACCCGGTTCCGATATTTCTAACCTTGGGCGGAAGAACAAGAAAAGATTGTTCTGCCCCTAGTTGATGAATTACATTTTTTTTTGTTATTCTCTTTTGATTATTTATGGAAAGTTGTGGTATTATTCAGTCTAAGCATCAATGGTTTTCAAGTGCAGAAGAACAAATGGTGTAACGGCCATCAAAAGTATGTTTACATCTTTTCTTTTAACTGTACAATTTGTACTATGGAGGATTTCCTAATCTTCATCACTTCTTTTGTTTCAGGAATCGTAGGAGATTCTCCAGCATCATTTGGTGGATCAGTGGATGGCTTAACTATTCAGCTACTAACCATCCTTGGGTGGTGTCTTTTGTTATAAATTATAATGGATCTCTTCCTTTTCTTTGGCGTTATAGCTCTAACAGTAGTTCAAGCATCACAGGTATAAGCCAAGTTTGTATTTACCTCTTCTTTATGTGTCACTACGCCATTTGAGATCTGTGACCCATATTATATCCATGTTACAGAAGCCTTAGATATGACTTGATAAGTAATAGCACGTCTGTTTTGCTTTTAGTTTGCTGCTGTGAAATATGGAACAGTGTCCATTGAGTAATGAATTATCTGCTGTCATGTGCAACAAGCCAACCAACTATTTGATCATCTGGATTCACGATTCCATCTAATAGTACCCTTTCGTATCCATTTGTCACCAGCTGTGTGGATGCGGTTTCTAGACTGTATTCTTCGATGAACATTTAAATGCCATTACATTCCCGTTTGTTTACCAATTCCTATGCCATTGTGTTTCTATTATCCCTTTGATGCCAAGCGCCAGCTGTATTTTGTCTGCGTTTCCTCTAGTCTAGTATTGACATCAACACGAATCTATTCTTTTAATGCATCTGACTCTGTTTACATCTGATTTTAGAGATTGTTCTTGCTGCACATGACATGATTCTTCATATTGTGATTGGTTCTGTGTTCCGTTGATACTAAAGATCATAGGATTTCTGTTTCTGCCTGTTGAGAGTGAGATGCACTGCAAATACTATTGCTCAGGCCTGACAACTAACTTTTCCTGCTTGTGTTATGAACCTTAGTTCATAGGAAGGTAAACACCGTTGAGAAGATAACTGAGCAGCGTCAGCGTAGAGAAAGAGAGAGACTATAGATGGAAATGATTTTGTTATTTCTTACTTCCTTCCAATAGTATGCGGCAACCCCTTATAGATGGGATTTTCCCAAATGATAGAATCTAACCTCAACCATATTTTTAACAAATAGAAATTAATATCATATCCCTAACAAATAGAAATTAATCTCTAACTCAAATAGAAATTAATCTCTACTTCCTAATAATGACCGGTTGTGTTGGGCCTATGGGCGTTCCTACGCCCATGACATTACACTCCTCTCAGACATGTAGCTCATCCTTAAACTGCTAGGCGGTGTGCCGAACTTATTTTGCCGCACCATCTAATTGACTTGGTCGACACGCCTGTAGGTGGACCCTGCCCCCGGTCACACAAGGAAAGGAGGGTGTGGCCGGAGTAGCCCCGATGGCGCGGATGGCGGAGAGGAAGTCAATGAGGTGGGCGAGCGGGCGGTTGAGGTGGCGGCGGAGGATCTGCAAGAGCTTGGGTGACTTGGGCCTGGCGCGGAGCCAGGATCACGAGGGTTGGAGGTCGGCGGAGCAGTCGGGGCAGTAGTCGACGATGGCGGAGGCAACGAGGGCCGCAACTAGGGAAGGCGCCGTGACATGGTCGTAGGCGCGGTCAGAGACGTGGTCGTAGGCGCGGTTGGACATGTGGTCGTAGGTTCTGATACCAAATTGTTATGAACCTTAGTTATAGGGGTAAACATCGCCAAGAGGATAGCCAGGCAGCGTCGGCGTAGAGGAAGAGGGAGAGACTATAGATGAGAATGACTTTGTTATTTATTGCTTCCTTCCAATGGCATATGGCGGCCTCTTTATATAGATGGGCTTCCCCTAACAGATAGAATTTAATCTTAATTATATTTCTAACAAATAGAAACTAATATCATATTCCTAACAAATAGAAACTAATATCTAACTCAAATAGAAACTAATCTCTACTTTCAAATAATGACCGGTTGGATTAGGCTTATGGGCGTTCCTACGCCCATGACAGCTTGCATCTGGGCAGCCTTTAACCCTCTTTTCTCTGCATGTGGGTCATTTCTTGCTTCCTACCTTGCAGATATCCAGGAATATAACAACAAATGAGATGGCAAACGCCATGCGGCACAGTTATCTTAGAGGCCCAGGTGGCTGATTCAGAAATCCGTCTGACCATGGGGTGCGTAAGAGCTGTTCTGACATCTTGCTTAAGGGGTACAATGAGGATATTGAGAGGGTAGAACAGACTTTGCAACCTGGTGAGGAAATGGGAATGATTCAAATGACAAGAAGTGCAATCTCACAGAACGGTGAGAGCATGTTACTTCATGTTAATTTCACTGACCATGGTTGTGCTGATTCACAAGCGAACTCGAAATCCCACGTCAACTTAAGTTCGTGTAAGAAAACTGACAAGACCCCTTTGGGCCTAAGGGTTGGCCCTTTGGGCCTAGGGTTGGGCCTTTGGACGTAACTATCCTTCTAGCCGTTATGCACGGTCTCTTGTATTCTGTCGCTTCGGTCTGGTTGCATTGGCATTGTCATGATGCTAGGTGTGAAACCCCGAATCTACTGAGTACTGAAAGGGCGAGTACAAGGAGATGGAAGGCCTCATGAACATTTCTCACTCTCTATCCGAAGCACCAGAGAACTTTTGTCAAGACATTAGCATTTTTTTATGTAAAAATGCACCAGAGTGCATTGTCTTTGACATTTTGTATGTATACATGAGGGTTGCTGGTTCAGATGATATCCCGTTTTGAAATAGCTATACATTGGAAGTGTTATAAGTATATGTATAAAGTCCTTTGTATACGGGGTTTTCTGCTATTTTGCTTATACGTTGTACATGCTTATTATGGCATATTTGGCCCATGGAACAGGAGTGGTATCAGAGCACATGGCTCTTCCTCTCCCTAATCCTAACCCTAATTGTCATCATCCTCAGGCGTCACCCTCGCCTCCCCTCTTCTCCTCCCTCCCACTTCCTTTCTGCTTGGCCTGCCACTGCCTGGAATCTGGTGCTTGTCTCTGACGTCGCCTTGCATGGATCCAACCATCATTGGCCTCACCTTGCATGGATCCGGCCGTGTCCGTGCCGCCTCGAGCTGTCACGCCGTCTCTGCGCAGCCCTTGGTCCAGCCTTGCTTCGGCTATCGTCCTTGCTCTGGCCACCCCTGCTGCCCTGAGCTCCGGCCGCCTCGCCCTAAACTTCGCTTGTGAGCACTGAGCTGATGGACGCCGCTAGCTCCTCTGTCTCCATCCCACACCCTAAGGTCATGTTTAATGGGACGAATTTCTGAGAGTGGTCTATGCACCTGCGGATCTACCTCAATAGCCAACACCTTTGGGATCATCTCACCAGCGAGTGGCCTTGTCTGCGTCTCCCTGCTCCACTGGTCGAGCCACCTGTTGGTGTGGGTGCCACCCTGGCTAATCCTGATGTTATTGCTGGATTTGATGATGTTGTGGAGGTGTCTGGTGTACCAGTCTAACCTTCATGCCTATGAGAGGTGGCAGGGTGATAAAGCTTATGCCATCACCATCCTGATTGGAAGTATGACCATTGACATCTCTATGGACTTGGCCGAGCTCCCATCGTCATAACTGATGTGGGAGTGTGTCTGGGCAATGTATCAGCCGAGCAGTGATTTCCTCTACCTCTCTGTGGTACACCAAGCACACTCTCTCTAGTAGCTTGATGCCATTATTGACGATTTCTATCAGCAAATCACTGGAGTATGGCGCCATTTTGACTCTTTGGGACTAGATGTTTATCGGACATGTTCCTGTTGTGTGTAGACTTGGAATCATAATCATCAGGAGACTTATCGCCTCTACGACTTCTTGATGCATCTGACTAGAGTTTGAGCCGGTTCATACTCACCTTCTAGCCCACTCACCGTGTTCGTCTATGGTGAAGGCACTCACTTTTGTTTGTTCCAAGGAGACCCGTCTTCGTGGTGTGACTCAGCAGTCATATTTTGTCATCCTGGCTGCTGGTACACTCACTATTCCTACAGCTCCTATGGTGGTAGCATCTACTATTACTCCTCCAGCACCGGTGGGTGCACCAGTGGCGACTGCGAGGACCTCTACTAGTGGCATTCTTTGCACCTGCTGTTAGCATGATGGCCACACCTACCAGACCTGCTACTCTAGGAGGTAGGGCTAGGGTCGCAAAGGTGGTCACCCTCAGCATGGCTCTGCTCAGTCATGAGGTGCTGGTACTCCTCGTCAGCTAGACACTACTTAGTAGCTAGCCTTCCTCCTCTAGCTTCTAGTTGTCAACCCTACCTCGGCTGTTCGGGTGCTACCAGTCTTGCCACTCAGTCTCCCACTTTAGGTATATCACGTCTTTGAATCCTAGACTCTGGCGCTTCCTTCCACATGACACCAAACTCCATTCACCTCACCTCTTTGAGTCCTTTCGTTCTATCTGTTTCCATCAGATTGCAGATAGTACTTCTCTTCTTGTTATTAGTCGATGCACTCTTTCTACTCCTTGTTTCTATGTTCCCACAGTTTCTCATATTTCTAGGCTTGCTATGCAACTTAGACATCCGTCACCATTTCTTAAGAGATCATGTAAGTAAAAGGTGATATTGTTATTAGTCACATAAGAACCGATGACTAATTAATGGATATTTTCACAAAGCCACTAGATGAAAGCTGCTTTTGCAAATTGAGGAATGAGTTAAATGTTATAGACTTCTCAAATGTTGTTTGAACTCATACATCATGTTTTTTGCTCTCATTTGGAGTTTATGAGTCTCTCTTGAAAAATTTGTTTTCAAGTTTCCTTCAAAATCTCAAAAAGCTATAATTTGCCAAAAACTATTTTATTTGGGGCTTTATATTCTTTCTGCTACATGATGATCGTGAAAATGAATTATTGAGTATTGGAAATAAGGATATTTTGCATCCCAATTATGTCCCTGCTTTCATTGGAAAAACGGTACTACTATGGCTTTACTGCCAGTACTACCGTAGCAGTATGACAGGCACATCAAGTGTGGTACTACCACTCCCAACAAGTGGTCCCAAAATCAGTTGCTACCAAAGACTTATCCTCTCAATCACTATCCAAATCGGCCTAACTATTCTTTTCTTCAGTCACCACCAAAAGCCCTCTTCTCTAACTCATCTCTTTCCCCCTCTACTCCAAATCCAATCTTCAAGGGAAGTAGAGATAATCCTCAACTCAAGCCAAGAATCAAGCTTTGGTAGTCCTCCTCCATTCCCCTTGGTAAACCCTTGGAAATCCCTCTCTTCTTCCCTTATTGCTCTCTTTCTCTCAAGTTTCTCGGGTTTGAAGCAAATGTGCATGAAACTCTTGTTTTAATTGGGTAAAATTGCTAGAAACTAAGATTGGTGACCTCTTATGTCAATTTCCTGCATTACATTATGCCCAATCTCAATTAATTGCAATTCAACTCAAATCCCTGAAACTGCTCTATGGACATGGTACTACCACTCGCAACACTACGATACTACCGCTTCGGTACTACCGGCATGTTGAGTGTGGTCATGCCACTCTTACAAAGAAGTTATAGCTTTTCATGCATAAATAACTTGATTCCATTTTCATCTCCATCCTAATTATCCTTCTCTTTGATCTGATGATCATGGCAAGAATCGAAGCTTCAGCTCGCAAGAATGCTTCCCCTAAGGGAGAACCAGCTGATCGATACTCCCCTCAACAAGGATCGTCATCCTCTCGTCTCAAGGCGACATTACGAAAGTTGGCTTCCCACAAGTCAACTCCAGTTGCTCAAGAGGATAGTAGTCCAGAGTCAACCTCTTTCTTGTATGAGATGAGACGTCGAGATGAAGGGCGCATAATTTAGGAAGAAACTCATGAAAAGAAAGACAAAGAGGCAGCAGCTGATGATGATGAGGAAGAAGAAAGTTATGTCCAAGAGGAGGATGGTGATGACAATGATAATGATGTCGATGATGAGGACATGGATGAGGCTGAGGTTCCTAGAATCAACCTCCTTCAAATCTCTAGTAATCAATATGCTCAAATCAGGCATCCCAATCAATTCAATATGCCCGCAAGTAGCACAGATCCTCGGTTCTTCACTCAGTTTCAAGAGGACGTGTTCAATCAAGTATACAACCACCACAAGCAGTTCACGGACCACAAGTTTGTGGATTGGAGGCACCTAGATACCCTTCCTTGCTTCACCTGTGCATTCAATCTATTTTATGGGGCCAGGCTGCATGACATAGTGGCACTCAAATGCGATTATCAAGAAGATATCATTCATCAAGTTTATGCCACATTGTTTGTGTCTCATGATTTTTTGAGTAGTTGGCATGGATGACGAAGCATCAAAGATATGAAGCAATCAAGGCGAACTTTAAGCAAGCCTTGGATACTTATTCAAGCTGCTACAAGAAGGTTTATTCCCGTGGAGCACTTCAACTTCTGGAATGGTGCCAGTTTTATAATTCTAGTGTCAGATACACTCCGGATAAGCTGGCGGGCCTTCTCCCTCATCCAAGCCTCATTAATCGGACTATTAATCATACTATCTTTCCAAAGAGTGAAAATTTTGATACAATCTGGGGATATACATGGAATATCATAGATTATATCATGCAAGGTCAAAAATTAGATGCAGTGAATCTAATCATTAGAGATATTGCCTCCTCCAAGAATGATACAATGAAGCAAATTTAATATGCTCCATACATCATGGCTCTCATTATGAGAAAAACGGGCTACCAAGGAGCTAGACCTTCAATTCATAAGCTCTACAAGCCCCGTGAAGGTCCTCTAATACCAACAGTCGCTCAACCTCCATCTCACGCTCAAGAAGAGCATCCTCAAGTGGAAGATCCCGTTCTCCTAGCTCTTTCCCAAATCAATCATACCCATTCAGAGATTCGGGACGCTCAGCTTGACACTAACACTCAGCTGGTGACCTTGACGCAGTGAGTGAGCCTACTTGAGCATCCTTCTTCATCCTCTCCACCGTCGTCGTCGTCATGACCCTTCCGGCGCTCCTCCCCCCAACTAGATGGTCCTTTTGGTATTTAATGCAAAACGGGGAGAAAAATGATCAAGTGAAGGAAGTAGAGGAAGTCAATCTATCTATTATATCTAGTATTAGTTTATATTATCTAAGTTGGCTCTTATGTAATGAATCTTGTGTAAGGTTAAGAAGCTTTGATGTTATTATAATATCTTGGTTGTAAGTTTCTTTATGTTGGATATGTTGATTATGCTAAATTGTTCATGTTACCTATGCTAAAATATTTAACCTTGTTGATTATGCTACAATGTCTGTCATGATGAATTATTGTCTATTTTGTCTATGTGTTGTGCACTGCTAGCATCTCTTAAGATTTCATATTGATTATCATTTTTTTAAAAAAAATTGCTTGATGCTTCCTTAAATCCAACTAATAGAGGAAACTCTACCAAAATGCCCTAAAATCCATAAGTGTGCAGTGAAATCACTTCATAGAACTCTATGCACACATTTAAGGGGAGTTTTGTTTATTTGTTGAAAACTTTACTAGTACTTAACTCTTCATCTCCTTTGAATTCATCTCAAGAGTTAAATACTATCAAACATCAAAATTTAGAATATCAATTTATTCTAGGACTAGATGTATATTCGAAAACTTTCAGTTCACTTTAAATTGTTTAGGTTGTCATCAATTACCAAAAAGGGGAGAATGAAGCATCTAGATCCCTAAAAATGGTTTTGGTAATTAATGTCGATCATGCTTAAGGGACTAACGCATTTGTTAAGATGATTGATAATGATAAGTTTAGTCCCGGATTTTGATGATATCATAAAAAAGACATACAAAGATAACTAAGAATTAACATAACTCAAGACAAGGCTAAAGACAAATGTATATATTAGCCTAAGGATCTCTTTTATAGATTTTATCGGTCTTAGCACATGGTGGATTAAGACCAGATTAGTAGGCTAGATGTCATACTATTAAGAAGGATCATGGCTAGTAGTTTGAAGATAATCTTGTGCCACATCGATCCATCTTATTGCATGCATGCATTTGAAATTAATTTGTTAGCCTTATCTGCTTTTCTTTGAAAACTGGTATGACCGTTGTTGTAACCGTGGTAGTACCGTTGCATCGGTACTACCGGGTGTTACATGCCGGTATGTTATTTTCAAAGAAGTGTTGTTTTGGACTTCAACTGAAACGTACCACCGCCATTCTTGACTAGTAGTACCGAAATGGTATGACCGCATTGCATAACACTACCGCATTTGCGGTATGACCGCATTTTAGTTGACGATAGCTATTTTCTAGAGGTACATTTTTGAAAGATTTTCTCCCTTCTGAAAAACGATACTACCGCAGCTTAAATGCGGTACCACCGTGGTGTTAGTGTGACCAGACCATGTGTGTGATACTACTAATTTTTGGATTAACTGTTTTGGCGCATTTAATGAGCAGTAAGCAGCCGTTGAATAGTGGGTGTGGTGATACTGGCCACTCCATAGCGGTGGTACGGCTTCACCTAATTTTTGGGGATTTCGTCTCCAACGGTCACTCTAGTTAGTGGAGACTATAAATACCTCCCCACTAGCAGCAAGGGCATCCTCTTGGACCCCAATTGAATACTCTTAAGCTCTTATATCCCTCTTATCGACTTTAGTGCATTAGTTTCACATTTTGAGGTTGTTGAGAGTATTCAAGTTTATTGTATCATTTGGTGATCTTTGTGGTACTTGAAGACCTTCAAGCAAGCGTTATTGGCTTATTATTCTTAGTGGTTGCTGACACCTAGACGGCTTGGAAGAGTTAGTCCGATGATCTCTTCAAGAAAGTTGTGAAAAGATCCGACGTGGTTGTGAAGGTTGGAGCTCACCTCCCAGAGTGGGAAAAATGCTATCCTAGTAAATTGAGGAAAAGCTCAAGTTGCGAAAGGATCCGGCTTGATTTAATCAAGCTCACTTAATATGGAGTAGGGAAAATCGGCAAGTCTTCAAGACCATGGGAAAAAGTTCTTGTGTTCATTGTGTGGTTTAATTCTCTTGCCTTTTACTTTTTATATTTATATTTCTAGTGATTAATTGCTTGATTTGTTTAGTTAGAATTGTATAATTAGTTTGTCGGTGCCATAGTGAGATTTAAAACTTTTAGGTTTTGAATTGTGCAAAATGAATTTATAGTTCATACTTGCTTAAAAACTATGATTGAGTCAAAAGAATTTAAAAATCTCTTATTCATCTTATCCTGTCGGCACCATGGCCGGCTATTAGCTAACGCCTCCCTCCGGCGGTGGTAGCACGGTGGGCCTGAAGCCGACGCCTCCCTTTGACGGCAGTCGCACGGCTGGCATCAAGCCAACGCTTCCTTCCAGCTAAATCAGGCGTGAATGCAGCTAGAAACAGAGGATCAAGGACGTCTATGTAAATTTTGTTTCTGTTCAGGGTCTTTTTCTGTAACTTTTGGAACTGTACTCAACTGTTGTTCTAGGCCCCTGCCTTAAAAGGCTAAGCGGAGTGGAAAATTATCTAGCAGACAATTAAACTATAACAACAGGTGATGACAAGCCCTTGTGATTTCTTTTGCAGATGTGTGCAAAGTGCAAACTACACGAAGGACAAGCCCTTTTTTATTTTCCAAATGCATGCAAACCATACGAATGGCAAGCCCTTTGGCAGTGTTTGGTTCGAGGGACAGGGACGTCCCAGGTAGGATATCCCACTTTGGGGTGGTGTTTGCTTCTGAAACAAGCAGAGTCAAGGACATCCCACTAGGAATATTCCTTGTAGATCCGGGACCAGGCAATCCTCTTTTTTTCATGGGACAGAGTCATCCCACGTGGGATAGAGTCATCCCACCTCTTTGTTTTTTTAAGTACTATTTTGTTTAAATTTTTTTAAAAAAAACTCAAAGGCTTATGTGTACAAACATATCAACAATAGCCTTCAATTTTTTTTTAAAAAAAAAACTCAAAGGCCACACATGTCCCACCTTCATCCTTCTATCCAAACAAAGGATGAGACCATTCCATCCCACTTTATCCTTCCAACCAAACAAAAAACAGGGATGACTTTATCCCCCTAACCAAACAAAAAATGGGATCATCCCATCCCAAAACCAGGGATAGGACCATCCCATCCCACCTTGTCTCTAAACCAAACACAACCTTAGATTTATTTTAGAGGATCAGAAATGCCTAGACGGGTGAAGACGAACGCTACCTAGAGAAGTTAAACTTCGCTTTGCGCTTGCACCACCTTCTTTGAGATGTCAGATTTTGGGATATCTGATACTCCAATTCCTGGTAAGCAATGTATTCAATTCCTGGCAAGCAATTTAGTGCCTTTATTTATGCTTTTCGATAGATAACTAACCATTTATTCATATTCTCTGCTAATATAAAAGAAGATGTTGTCTGTTCACTCCCTTCCTTTTGACATAAACCAATATGTGGGCCTGTGTCGTCCGCCGGTTCCCTTCCCGAACTGCTCGCGGCATCACACCCCAATCGCTAGCCACACTAGCTATTCTCGCGTCCTGATCAACGCCGCCTCTTCTCTTCACTCCAATCAACCTCTTCTAATCTTCTCCCTCTTCAATACCCTGCACCAGCGTCTTGTTGGTTTTGCAGGGCAGATTCACGATGCGTAGCGGGCTGGTGATCGATGCCCACGACAAACAAAGGGTCGTCACCAAGCGGTGGCTAGGTTCGATGAGCGAGGAGGAGGTGCGGGAAGGAGAAGGGCAGTGGCACTAGGGATCAAGGATGGCCATATCTTGCGGTGTCGGGGTTGAGAATGGCCAGATCCAGTGGTGCGGTAGTTAGGAATCACCAGATCCACCGGACTCCAGCTTCTCTCTTGGATCCGACGATAGCAGTGTAGGGATGGTCGGGTCTGGCGGTAGAGACTTCTCTATTCAACTCTCCTCTGTTGATGCCGCCACCTTTCACTCCTTTTCTGCTAGTGTGGTAGGCCGGCTCCAACTACGGCTCCATATTCTTGATCCGCAGCTGTTCCCATTGTTCCGTTGTGAGGACGGACTGATGTGATAGTAGTAGAGCTGCAGAGGCAAGGACGACCATCACCAGTAATCCACACTTTCTTTAGTCCCCGTTAATTTTCTCACTAGATTCACACTAAACTTTAAAATACTCCATATGGATAACAACGCTCGAGATTCGTGAAGTGGCTCCAAATTTCAATAAAAAAATCGAGCAAATCTCGAGGGAAAAATAAAAAGATCGACTCGTTGTGCAATTAATTAACCCACGAAGCCCGCAGCAACAGCAAAGGCCACAGGGAAAGGCATCGCACCGCATCCCACCAAACTCGGGCCTCGATGCACTGCACGTGAGTGCGCCTGCCACATTAACCCTGTCTCAGACGCCCTCACGTGATGCGCACCAACTGACCGCTGGCCCACCGCCCGGATCCCGCCACGTGTGCATGCCTTGGATTCTCTACGCAAAGGGCGTACGTGCACACGTGCGGCGGTGCACACGCGAACGTGCCACCGCAACGGTTCTGGCGAAAGGCGAAAGAACTACAAAAAGAAAAGCGGGTTGGAAGTTGGGATCTCGTGGACCATCGTTTTCTATAATTAATCAGTGCCATACTTTGTTTACTCGCTAATCTCATTGCGTAGTCACTGACATATAAGTTCCGAGCTGCAGAACCCATCTGTAATAGACTCACAGCATCTGTCGTATACAGGGCGTGTTCTTTTTTACTGCGGCCTGTGGTTTTTGGTCGCGGTTTATGATTTTTAGGCTGTTTGTACGAGAGATTACAGAGTAACATAAACTTGCGTACGATTTTTACCGATATAAATAAAGTCAGTAAAGTATGTACTACAATTAACTAGTAAATCTTATTTTGAAAAAATGTTCTATTTAAAAGCTAGTTACCGTAAAAAAAATCAAAATATAACTTTTAAAGGCTGAAAAAAATAGCACCATAGGCTCGTAGCATAGACTCGTTGCAGAGGCAAGATGAACAGACCCAACTCGGCCTTTGTACGTTTGAATATAGCTCTGTGGTCCGGTGGAGCAATTTTGACCGGAGATAAAGGCCACAAGACCGACAAAGTGGTGTTTAGAACCATGAAAGGTTACTGTGATTATAATAAAGGTCTACGTGGCTGTGGTGTGGCCAAAGGCTAGATGCATGATCATAGGTGTCTTATCTCCTGCAACAGCAAACAAGAAACGACATCCATTGCTTCGACACTACTCTTCCGGCGATCCAATCAGCAGTCCTAATTCGCCAAGACGAAATTAACAACGTGGCTTTTAGGTCAAACCCTAGGGGACGAATGCTAAGCAAATTTAAAGGAAGTAGGCTTTGGAGTTTTGCTATCACACGTACGCGGCTTCAATTTCTCGAGGATCCAGGGCATAGGGTGGGTTGGTTTGCTTCCGCTTTGGCTTTTATTTGCTATAGCTTTTAAAGACGAGGTAAAATTGTAGTATAAGCTATACTAAATTTAACTATATCAACTAAAATTATATCTCACGAATAGTCTAGAATTCAAAATTTTTAGCTATAAGTCATAAGCCATAGTTCAAAAAAATCTACCAATTGTTACGACGAATCGATTGAAATGATTTATAGTAATCCAAAATATTAAATGTATTAACTTTTTTGGGTTATGTTATGACAATCTAATGTTCCAAACACGCGTTTCAATTCCTAATCGAAGGGTAAAGCCACTAGATTCTAAATTCTAGTCACTCGTCGTAGGCTCTATTCAAAAGTGCTATAATTTTTAACTTTTGATTAAAATATTACTGTAGTAGCTTTTAGCTTTTTTGATTTATTCAATTAAGAGAAAATAAATAAAAATAAAAAATATCTTTATATCTCCATAGATAATACAAATTAAAAAAATAAAAAAGAGAAAAAGGCCACGTTAGCTAGTAAACATGTTCCATATAGCTTTTAACTTTTACAGCCAGAAACTATTTAGAACAATGCCAGCCATAATATTCAGCTACATGTCATGTTAATTACGGTGGCTCATATTTGGCATACTTTCTTGATAATATTTTGTACCGTGGGTTTAGGTTCTACCTATCTTTACCCCGCTCGTTTCAACTTGGGCTTCTAGCTTCTGGCTTATTTTTCACTATTCAACAATTTCATCTTTTTCTAGTTTTTTGGCTTTTTTTTGAGCTTTTTTTGTTGGTTCTATTTTTTCCTGTATTCGTTTGTACTGTCCGTAACGGGCTAACCTGTTTTTTTTCTATTTTAAAATTTTTTAATTTAATTATACCAAATAAGCCACCGTCACTTACAGTGTTTTTTCAGCCAGCTACAATGATTTTCAACCAAAAGTCACTCAAAATAAGCCCTTTTGAGCAGGGCGTCTCTGGAGAAATTTTCAGGCTTTAGCATGGAAAAAAAGAGAATCTCACTGTAGCTTCCCTGTTTATGCATGCACCACTGATGATAAATAAGAGCATTGGTGAAATATCCTGTACTTCACCCCATAGGTCATGCTCTCTCTTCCTCTAATCCTCATTCTATCGGCGTTCAACGCGATTTTTTAAATAATCTATTTTTTATTAATATTACATAAATATACCGTCGCCTAAAAAACTACAGAAATAACCCTATATCGTCATTTGAAATAATGATAGATACTCTGTCGCCATTTTAAATGGCGACAAAAACCCTATCATCGAACAAACGGACGACAAAGTGCCACGTCGGTGCCATGAGTTATGTCGTTATTTCAATTGATGACAGATAAATCAATCATCAATTGAAATAGCGACAGAAGTTCGTGCAGCTTCAATCACCATTTTAAATAACGACAGAGGCTCTCGCACACTCTGTCACTATTTGAAATGACGACAGAAGCCAGGCTATAAAAAGGCCAAAACAACTAGCTGAAATCCATTGTAATTTAGTAAAAAACTAAAGAGGTGAGAAGAGCAGAGGAGAAGGGAGTGGGTGAAGGAGTTGATCTCTATATCCTAACGGTGAGTTCTTTGTTTATTTGTATATTTCATTTGAAATCATGGTAGGATAGCAAATAAAATCATTAGATGTTCAATTATATTTGGTAATCAGCAGTTGTGTAAATAAAGTTGTGTAGTTATATTGGGTAGTTATAAGTAGTATAGTTGTAGATATGTAGTCCTGTGGCGCAATTTGTGTAGACTTACATAACTTTCAATTGCAGTGCAGCGATTAGTTTTACAGTCTTAGATCTGGTAGATAGATTTATTCGGAAAATAAAAGACATGATGTATAGGATCCATTATTAACTCCGTGCGCTACAAAGGTGAAGCATGCATGGTAATTTTGATTTGTATAAGATATGTATGAATAGTTATCTTTGTCTAAGGTGTTGCACGTCGGATAAATCCCCTCATTTGCATGTTTATTTTTAGCGACGGATTTGTTATTTAGTCTACTTCGTGTTTATTTGAATGACTGAGCAGATGTCATTAACATGAGATTCATTGTCGAATAATTGACATGTATGTTTGAACGAGTGGTTTTCAGAATACACTATAGAGAAGGGGCTCCATGGATGGGTGAAGGAGTCGAATTGGATGATTTTTCATTCATGATGGCCAGTCTATCAAACGCATAGCAATGTTCAAGGGCACTATTGTAAGATAGTTGTTGCAGTTATTCTCGTTGGATTATGCGTTGCACAGTCTGAAATTGCATGGTGTTGCTACCCGAGCACGTCAATCCACGTATTAGGAGTTAATGCAACTTAATAGGCAAAACTCTTGGAGGTCCTACGTGAGATTGGAGACAGAGAGTGGATGGACACTAGTCTTATTGGCACGGGCCATGAGAAAGTCCACCCACTCATGTGACGCAGGAAGATGCCATTATTAGTTATGCCAAAAAAAAAGTTGTGCAGTCCAGCTAAAGTGTGCCAAATTCTTTGAACTATCATGTGACGCAGGAAGACGTCGCTGGTAGTGATGCCGAAAAAGTTGGACAGTCAAACCAAAGTGTGCCGAACTTTTTGAACTAAGAAGGGGTATGTCGTACTGACTCGGTCGAAGCTGGGACTACAGACCCTCCTATGGCTGAGGCGTAGGAAACCATGGGGATTGCAGATAAAGGTGAGTTGATCGAAGACTTGGTGGAACGGATGGAGCTCGAAGACCGTGACTACGAGGCATTGTCAGGTGATGAAGATTCTGACGATGAGCAGGGTGGAGGTGATCAACCTGCCCCATCGGAGTGAAACACATACCAATCAGGGCCGGTCCTGGGATTTTAGGGGCCCGGGGCGAAACTAGAAATAGGGGCCCTAGTATAAATATCTAAATATAAATCTACATACACACACACATATATATATATATCTAATTTTACCAACAAACACTTAAAATACGTTATGTATTAAAGAAAAATTCATATCAAAGAGTTTATAGATATTACCTTAAAAATTTCTTCTAACATTTCTAGATGCGAAGTCATTGATGATGGTATTGATATCAATCTCATCCAATAATTTCTTCTCAATACATAAAGTTGCCAAACCGTTTAACCTCTCTTGAGACATTGTTGACTTTAAATGATTCTTCAACAATTTCAACTTTGAAAAGCTTCTTTCAGCTGATGCCACAGTCACAGGCATAGTAAATAAAATCCGATAAGCAATAGAAATATTAGGATAACAATCCGCTTCTCTGGCAAACTCAAAGATCTCCATAGCAGACATTGGTTTATCTGATAAAGTCAATTGCATAACACTTAACTCAGAAATTAGATTATTTAACTCAACATCAGATGAACCATCTAGAGAGAAAGTGGAACTCTGATAACGTCAGAGAAGCTGCAGAAGCCATGGCTGTGAACATGCAGAGTCGATAATTGGCATAAGCCATGGTGGCACATCATTTTCTCATTTGATTGAGCCTCCAAAATTATGTCCCTGAAATTAATATATATCAAAAGTACTTCAAAACAGGTCAACAAAACTAGACAGACAGCAAAATCAAAGATGGTATCCACCAAAATTAGACATGGTAGTTTTAGACGGTATAACAAAGGCCAGCTGTGATCTGTTCTGAGGCTCTAGTCAATGATTAAAAACTCTGCAAAGTAGCATGAGATGATGAGAATGCAAATGACCAAAAGTAGAACGGTGTTATGAATAACCAAGAATTTTAGCAGATGAGAGTCGCCCAGTCTTTTTTGTTCAGATAAAAGTCGGGACAGGTTGGAATCAATAAACGATGCGATTACAGGTCGAACTTACGAGAATGAATGTTCAACTGGTTCAGATGCTGTGAGATCATATCTGTCCGGGACTTTGGGGGCCCCGACACTTTGGGGGCCCGGGGCGGCCGCCCCGCTCGCCCCCCCCCCCCCCCCCAGGGCCGGCACTGATACCAATTCGATAAGCTAGCAGCGAGTGCAGGTGAGCGAGTGGCCTGAGAGCACCCGCAGAATGAGGTAAGCCAAGCAGTGTTCTACAAAAGTAAGGGGAAAGTGTAGGAAGTAGTCAAGTTGTGAACAATGTCATTAAGGAGGACGTTCAAGGTGGTGAAGTCCAGTCCACGTGTGTATGACGTGAAGTGCGAGATAGAGAGATGCCCTTAGGCCTTAGCAAGTACATGCGAACCAACCCATGTGGGACACCCATTGGAAGTGCTCCATAGTCGTTTCGCATACTTAAATGGTGACAGAGTTCGTACAATCCACAGAAACATGTTCTTAGGGTTTGTTGCAAATTTCATGTACAGAGATATTATCAACAACCTGGATTATGAACCACGTTACATTATTCTTGCAGTAGAGCAGATGTTCCAGTACACAATTAGCTATACTAAAACTTGGTGTGCGAAGCAGAAAGCACTTGAAGTAATGTTTGGTACGTTCGAAGAATCATACCACAACCTGCTCAGTCTGCTTTAGATCATACAACAAAGGAATTCTGGGATCCATGTTGATATTCTGGAATAGGCCTCAACGAGATTACATTAGTTAATGGGTTCAAAATTGAAATGAGTCCATTTCGAGTGAAAAAGGTTAAAGAGGCTCAACTCGATAGTGGCTCGTTAGCTTGAATGTAAAATAACAATTTAAATGATAAATAAAATGGTTTTATATCGAACTATGTCAATTTTTGAAAGAAGCTTGTTAATAGCTCGTTAGCCAGCCCTGGTTCCCTAGGAAGATGATACTTAAGCAAGCATTCTTCACTTTTGGTGTGTGCATCAATGCATTCAAACATGGTTGTCCATTGTTGTGCGTTGATGGCACCTTCTTGTCTAGAAAGTACAAAGGACAGATACTGACTGTAATCATAGTGGATGGCAACAACCAGGTTTTTCTTGTGACATTTGCATTTATCGAGAGTGAGAACACCGACAGTTGGCTATGGTTTCTCAGGAATGTGAAAGCTGGTGTCGTTGAAAACCGCTCACGAGTTTGCATCATACATGATTGATATGTTAGGTTATTGAAGGAAATTATGCTGCTGCAAGGTGCCGACGAGCCGTACCCATAGCCTGATTTGCAGAGTAGGTGGTGCAAGCGGCACATGAGTTCTAACTTCTACAAGCAATTTAGGAAGGACCTGATGAACCTTTTCAAGAGGCTTTGTGATCATAACCAGCAAAGAAAGTTTAATGCATTGTGGAAGGCATTGGACGACCCGATGATGAAGCACATGAGGCAGCGAAGAAGCCCGCAATAGGGGGGCCAAGAGCTCCCTATTGCCCTCAGTAAGTTACCCACAAATCCTACAGAATTGGTCAGGAGGAACGAAAGGCAGATGAAATACTTCTCATATTGGATTGAGCACGAGCCTAGGAAGAAATGGGCATTGCTTTACGACATCGATGGTGCAAGATACAAAGTCATGACCACCAACTTAGTCGAGGTGTACAACTGAGTCATGAAGAGGTTGATGCCCCTTCCCTTGGTAGATATGTGGAGGGAGTGCTACACGGTATTATTAGGTACTTCGTTGATAGAAGCGCTCTGGCTCACATCTCCATGAGTAATCAACAACTAAGTATTCGAATATGATCACAAAGTACATGGAAGAGAAGCGCAAGAAGGGGAAGATGCATAGAGCATTTAAAATGGGCACAAGGGAGTTTCATTTCGAGGTACTATGTAGGGCCAAAGGTCGTCGTGGGATAAACCATGAGACAATTGTTTAGGAGTGCACGCTGGGAAGGCACAATTATTCCTGCACATGCAACAAGCCCCATCTGTTGCATAGGCCATGCGCCCATGTGATGGTTGCTTGTTCAACAGTTGCACAAGAATCCTATATATTCCTATCGGATTATTTCATGAAGAAAGTGGTGATGGCAATATGGAGTGGAGAACTATATAGTTTCAGTATGGTTGGATCATTCACTGGTCATCCCAGCTAAGAGCATAAGAGGTAGGTCCCTGACATTGAAAGGCTCAAGGGGGACTTGGTCATTCGCAGATCCGACGTATTAGGAATGACATGCTTATATTAGAAGCTGGACCTCGTCTGAAGAAATGCTTCATTTGCAAGGAGATTGGTCACACATTCAAATATTGCACTCGGGCAGTAGACCTGCAAACGGGGTGGCTGGGACCTTCGCCGATGGTCGTGCTGCCAGTGCTATTTGAACTTATGTTGTAACATCCGTTATGGTATATGTTATGTGTGAACTATGTCATAGTTGTTATATGATCTATGACTTCTATGTGACCTACTTATGCACTACGGATTTACCTACACTACTTTACTTGAAGATTTATCTTGTCTTATGTTACTTTACTTGAAGATTTATCTTGTATTATGTTACTTCACTTGCACATTTACATTGTGTTATGTAATTTTATTTACAGTTTTACTTTACGTATTTACATTGTGTTATGTAATTTTACTTGTAGATTTATCTTGTTTTATATTACTTGTCCATTTTCTTTGCGATTTGTTGCTTTCTGTTGTGCTAACATCTTATGTTTTGTTGATCAGGTATGAAGGAGCATGCAGACGCCGCGAGGTGATCTTACAAGCTGCTTGACCTGATCATGTGTTGGCTTTAGTCGTGGAGTACGGCCCTTTATATAGGTGGTCAATTCAACTTTTTATAGACTGCTTCACTGAGAAAAACTAGTGTGTATTGTCAGTTCACTGAGGATAGTTGGCGCTTGCCATCAATTCATTGAGAAAAGCCTGGCCGTGCTGTCAATTCATTGAGAAAAGCTGGCGTGTACTATCAATTCACTAAGAAAAGCTGATGCATGTTGTCATTTTGCTTCGAAAAAGTGTTGTGTGTTATCAAATTCTAGTAAACTTTGCGCCCAAGCATGGCGCGTCTTGTGGAATTTTAAATTGCACTACTCGTACGATACAATTGGCAACAAGCATGGACCATCAAACCGAACTAGATCTAAGATACATACGGGCTTTGCTAAACAAAAATGATATTGGGGGCATAATTCTGGTAGGATCAAAGGGGGAAGCCTCTAAGGTGAAAATGAAACACCGTAGGGCACCCACATAGAATGGCGATCATCAGGGCGGCGTGGATGTGGCTGATTATTGTGGTAATGACAAACACAATTGTAGTTTGGGTTGGTGCAGCAGTAATATGGGTGGTGCTCGTTACCGCGGTGGGCCACCTCATCGTTTCTCTCCCTAATCCTCTACCTGCGAAGCTCATCGTTGTTGGTCCTCTCGGTCTAAAGCTCCTCCCACAACTCTTCTAAGCGGATTTAGAGAGTGTGGATGTAAACTTGGGCATGTATTAGGTACGGCTGATCCACCCCACTTGGTGAATTTGTAATCCACAGTCTGCAGGAAAGATGGGATGATTACAAGCGATTCATGCGTGAACATATAGGTAGTAAACGAGCCACTTACCATAAATAGAGGACAGTGAAAGAATTGACATCCTGGGTGCATGTTATCGTCAGAAACCTGGACCACGGCATCATGTTTGTGCTTGCATTGCGCCAAGGCTTGGGGACATGCGTACTCGTGGATGGGATTTCTACGGGTGTAGGACTCCCTAGTATTGAGTGGTAGATCGGACCTTAGGGGGTCAAGGTCTAGGGGCCGTAGATGCTCGTGTATTCGAGGTAAGGGTCATGGCCTCGAAACCCAACATGTGCTCGTTGTCCCCTCCCACGCCTTGAACTTGCAGCCCTGCCTGCCATATTTTGTTCGCCTTTCCTCTTCTTCTCACTTTCCTTTTGTACCAAATTAAAATGAATTTTGGCCGATTATCCAGGCTTCTGATGGGTGCGGGGGCTTATGTCAACATTTTAATTGATACCGTGTCACTCATTATTTGTTGGTTCAACGATAGAACTTCTGTCGTGCCCCATATCCTAGATTCAAATGGCGACATATGATTATTTTTGTATTTTTAAGCGATGGTATATTTATGTAATAGTAATAAAAAACACAATATTTAAAAAAGGCTCTGTTACCTCGAATTGGTGACAAGCACCTATCCAATTGGTGATAGCGCCCTTGTCGCAAGTTGTATTGGCGACAGCGTCCCAACCACCGATCGAATTGGTGGCGACAGAGACACTACCGCTAATCCAACTGACGATAGAGTCTCTATCATCAGCTAAATTGACGACAAAGCCTGATACACTGCCACATAGAATTTCACGTAGGACAATCGCCAACACAAATGGCGAAAGGCCTCTGTCGCCATTTGTTATTTCTGTAATTTTTTAGGCAACGGTATATGTATATAATATTAATAAAAAATAGATTATTTAAAAAAGCATCATTGTGTAGCACAAAAGAGCAATAAAACGCCTTTTTCCTGAAATCGGTGCAATTCAACCAAACTATATGAACTGAAAAGGAACCGTTTTTTCCCTATCCAAGGGCCATGTGTACAAGCGCAAGAGTAAATGCACGAATCATAAACTAAGATAAAAAAGTACTTTCTCCCTCTTAAGTTTTATAGAGCATATTTTTTGAATGATCTTGTGTATAAATATAAAACGTATTTTATGTTCCAATGCAAAATTAGTGCGATATTTCCTTTATACCCCTAATAAATGTACAGTTTTATTTACTGTATGTATTAAATATAGTGTTTAAATATAATAATTAGAGATAATTTAGCCATTTTCACTAATAATTAGATATAATTTAGTCATTTTCACTATCTTTTTAGACTATGTGCTAAGAGGAAATATACCTTGTAAACTTGGACGGAGAGAGTATGAGAGATTGAAACTGAGCAAACCATGTTTTTGATAGTACAATCAATATTCTGTTGACTTCCAGAGTTGAAAGACCAATCAGACATTTTGAGGTGCAGTTGTCCAACCCACCCTCCTCCAGGGATAATGGACCAATCTCTGTAAGGAAGTAAGGTTCTTTTAGATGTATCATCAGAAAAATCACATCAACAACTCTGATCAATCGGTACAGTACCACCTTAGACTTCTAGAATGTAGCCATTGCAAACCTTATCAGATCCACACATGGGACAAGCCATGGCAAAACCTCATCAAACCCACACCTGGAAGGCTGGAACAAGCCAAGGCCAAATCACTGACTGTAAGATTGAAGTAGTATTTATCTTTGGAAATGGAATCTGGAAGTCTTTGCATGTAAACACCAAACAGAGAACTTATCCATTCAATGCAAAGGCAGTACCTAGGCACAAGTATTACCATGTTGTAAAGGTTCTATAGCTCAAGTACATAGTAGTAGTCCAAACTCCACAACAACAGACTAAATCCACAGAAAGCAACCGTATTATCTCCTTAGCATATCAACCGTATTATCTCCTATAGCATATCCATTCAAACTTAACAAAGCTAAACCACACAAATTTGTATTCAAAACAAGAGCTGTTGAAGAGTAAAACAGAGTGTAGATTCCCCCCAAAAAATACAAAATGCACTCCTCTAGCAGATTTGGGCTTTTGTAGTTTACCATTTGAGATAGAAAACTCAAGTAAAACAATACCTAGCCTGTAGCAAACACGATGGGGCAAAGCCCAAGGCGGTAATTTGTCAGTGCATACTGGCGGTTTATATTGTATGCATGAGTTGCCCAAGAAAGGCCATCCTCTCCCCCACACATAAGGCTCCAAACAAGGAATCAAAGGGGCTCCTTGGGCACTGCATTTGTTTAAGAGAGGTGAGCTCTATAGCCAAGGCTAGAGATTGGAGCTTTGGTTATTAGTTGAAAAGCTGGCACAAGGGTTGGGGAACACTAGAAACAGCATCCACGTTCTCCTCACCTCCCCACCTCCCTTTCTTTCCTTTAGAATTGTTTTTATATGCTTTGTTGGCTCACTATGTAGTACATGTCATGCTCATTAGTCCAATCTCCGAGATATGCAACAAATTTTAATGTTAAAACTTCAGACCTTGATGAGTTGCTATACTGTCCGGAATGACATTAATTTGTGAAATATTTCTTGTTTAGAAGAAATATTTCAAGTGACTGAAATTATACACCTAATCTTTACTAACACGAACAAGGTTTAGCAGTTAACTGCTAAAGTGCTAATTATCTGTTTTGCATGATAGTTTGCGTAGTTTCTTGCAAAAAAATAGATAATGCAGCAAATTAATAGCACATACAGTAATTCACCATGCATGTTATCAAAATTGCATATCTGAATTCATGATTGCTGCCATGCAAAACTAGATCAGAAATAAAACTATTCACACTACTTCACTTGTCCCAATTTCTAACCAACGTTGCGAAATGCAAAATTCTCTTGAGACATTACTCATCTGGAGATGAACCTGACAAAACCATCATAGATTAGTCGACATTTTATTTGAGAAGGAAAAGTCACTTTATGTGGTTGATTTTCTGTGATCTCGGAGGAACTATTGGAAATTTTGATAGAATCAACTTTACCAGGTACAGTGCACTGGCAACCCTGGTACAAAATGGTTTTGCAGATCCTTACAATGAATAATTTCATTTTGTAAACAACTTCCCTCTTGGAAATATCACATCCCAGCACCTGCAACAGCAATTCCGGAACATGTCCTTAGTTGATGCACAAAGTAACTACACATGCCTATCACTACTCTTTCATAAAGCAAGGTGCATTCCATGATAGTGCCACAGGTTAAGGAGTCAAATGTCAAAAGCCCTAGTGATGCAAATATATAGCCCCCCCTCTTCTGGTTGAATCTTTAATCCTTCTTAGCCCACTAAACACTCCACCTCTCTTCCTTCATAAGCTATACGTACTATCATTCTCAAAGCTCCCCACCCCTCGTCCAAACCAAAACATACACAAGACCGAAGGGCTCTATACCAACGTACATGATCATGGTGAGGATTCCGAACTTCTTCCTGCTCTCATGTAAATTCACCATTTATTGATGCAAAGATTGTTTCAAATTTTGCAACATCAGCAGGCAATGTGGAAGCCAGCATGGTTAGAGGCCCTCAACACACAGAAGTTCTTCGTAGCATGCTCCTTCCATGAGCATGCCAAGAAGAACGAGAAGAACATCTGTTGCCTTGACTGCTGCACCAGCATCTGTCCACACTGTGTGGCAGCACACCGTGTACACCGGCTCCTGCAGGTGCGGCGGTACGTCTACCACGACGTCGTCCGGCTGGAGGACCTTGAGAAGCTTATTGATTGCTCCAGTGTTCAGGTACATCAAGTACGCATAGTGCATGCACGGGAGTCTGGTAATTGTTGCCTGATGGTCAAGAAGCATGCGACCTTATAATTCTGTATCTACATGGTGCAGTCATACACGATAAACAGCTCTAAGGTCGTTTTCCTGAAGAAGAGACCACAGAATAGGCAATTTAAGGGCTCAGGGAATATCTGCACCTCCTGCGATAGGAGCCTTCAAGAGCCTTACTTCCACTGCTCTCTGGATTGCAAGGTGATTAACTAGAACTGGTGATCAATCGTTATTCTATGTGACATGCTATTGAATTATAATGATTAAGAAAATAATGTGATTAAATTCAACTGAATTATGATGACTGAGAAAATCACGGAATACAATTCATGCTAAATGAGAAAAGCAGCACAATTATGATCTAGAAAGTACTTAGCAACAACAGTATCTGACCTTATTTCTCATGCAATATCCATAACACAGTCTGTAGATACCTTAAGAATCTGATCAGAGAATTAGCTGATAGCACTACAGAGACAAAAGTGAAAAACCATGTAAGCAAATTTATCAAAAAAAATATGTTCAAATAGACATTAATTGCAGTTGGAGCTCACTGTAAAATTTATGGTACATACATATGAAAAATTACCTGACGAGTTCACTCCTCTGCATCTTTTTCAGGTAGAGTATATATTACGACAGCAGAAAGACTTGTCAACATACTTGCGTCCATGCAAGACATTGCAGCTTGGCCCTGACTTCTTCATTCCTCATGAAGCTGATGATGAGACGACCCATTCAACCCTCGTTGATGTTGATGAGCCCATGGGATCATCAGACTCCGAGAATTTGAGCACGCCGTGCACAAATTTTGTCCGGAAAAAGCAGAGCGGACCATATATCTGTGCACGGTCTGCAAACCGAGTCTCTGATGATGACATGGCCACAAACATGAGCAGAAGGAAAGGGGTTCCTCATAGATCACCTTTGTGCTAAAAAAAAATTCAAGAATTAAATAGTTTTCCATTTTCTTTACTTCTTTCATGTTCTTTATCTCTTGGATAATGCTGGTGCACTACTGACAGAATTTTGTCTTGATGGGACCATGTGATTTCAATGTACATCATCAAAGACAATTGTACTCAAATTCTTCAAGTAGATGCACCAGTTCATATATATGTATGTCTTAACACAGTTCATATTATCCCCTTTTTCCTTAGTTCTATAAAAATTTTGCTTCTTTCTGTTATAAAAAAATTTCCTGTTATTGGTCCGAAAACCAAATGCACTCCACAATTATTTTATAGGTCATTAATTATGATTAATACCTAGACATGGTGACCTTTATGTTAGATTTCTTAATTCTTGGCATGCCTACAACCACAGTCAAAAATCAATACATGAATTTAGGTATTGATAAAAAGAAATACAATATCCAAGTCCTAAGGGTGTCATTTTTGCAGCTAAACAAGGAATAAGTTTACAATATTTCCTTTTACCTACACAATCTGGACTAAGCAGAAGGGTTATTTTGAAATTGAACACTGTTTTTGGCACACATATATAACTGAAATTTAACCTGTACTAGCCTGCCAAAAAGCAGCATTCTAATGTAATCCCCATATCTAGTCACACCTGGAATCAACTGCAGATCTTACGTGGAATTATGGCCAGTTGCAGCTTTTTTTTTTTGCGAACTAGTATCTAGCAATTGACCTAAAGTTTTTCATGAAATGAAAAGCATATAGTGGTCAAATGTTCTGTCATGTGTAACCAATATAAGACCAGTGAAAACTTTTACAATTTGAGTCTCATATCTATCAACAATGTTTCAAGCCCTGTTCTGAACACTAGAAATTATTACACAGAAATGAGAGAAAAAAAGGGGAATCATGCGTAGCAGATTTAATAAAATGATTGGTCATGAAACAACACTGATGAAGTAAAAAGAGATGAAAATATTTCCTGATTATTTTCTGCTACCCCTTATTTTTTTTAAAAAAAGTCCTTTATACATTTATTATCCTCTATAATCCCAAATTCCCAAGAGCTCATGAAGCAATGTGGATGCAGAATAAAAATGCAACATAGATGCTAAATATGGCATCCTAGAAACGCTTCATATTGTAGCAAATGTAAGCACTAGCTAGTTATATATTTCCATAGGAAATAGGTCTGTCAAACATAGCAAAAAGGTGCACTTGTAAAGATCAAGTGGCAGAACAACTTTCTCCTACCAAACAAAAGTTTGCAAACTGTTAGTTTACCTTCCATTGCCCATTTCATGCCTACAACCAAATGTTAGAAAAAGGCACAGACTTCTCGAGATTTAGGTGCAAGACAACACTGCTGCATCTTGTTTGATTACATTTTGCTTCACAGGGAAGGGTTAAGAACGCAAAGTTAGATGAACTTTAAACCATTGGAAGTTGAGCAATTCTAGTTTTAACTAATGTAGCCCTCAGCAATGCCTACACAGATCATCTCGAGATCAGAACACAAGATTAATATTTTTTGCCATGCACCTCGTGATATGATTCACAGCACATATAGCTGGAAAGCTCGGGAAGTGCACTCGTGCGCGTCATCGACTAAATATTATAATCATATCAAGATAATCTAATGTCTACTTAAACAGTGAAATCTTTGTCATCCTCAATGATAATGATTATAAAAAACGATTGGTCCAGTTACAGGTAAGGGGCCTCTCTCTCCTTGACTTTGACTGGAACGAACCATATTTTCCTCTTGGCTTTTCTCTAAGCATTTTAACCACTGTAACTTCTTAGTACCGACAATGCAGATGCATGCACCATATAGTTTGATGGCAGATATCAAATTCATGCAAACTGGCACGGTCAAAAGTAAATAACATTTAGTGACTGGGGTAACATGTGAGTTACAGAAGACTATGATCAGATGTAATATTCAAATATCAACTAAATGGTGATCCAGATGTAGATTTTGTTAGATTAGACCATGTCCGCATGTCTAGGTCTAACCAGGTTTACTCCCTGAGCTCCAAGTCTAAACGGGTTAAACACAATTAAGTTTATGGGCTACCGCTTGCAAGTCCTAAAGCAACAACCTTATAAGTAGTATTAGGTTTTCTCCCCCAAAAGACTAGTCCAACAAGTGAGGTCTCCCTCACACTTATAAGTTGTATTTTTTTCTTCCCTAATCGATATGGGACTATTCCCAACAGATTTGGCCTAGTATTCATTTGGAAAGGGGAAACAACTAAGTGTCAGTTGATCATATCATGTCGGGCATGTTAAGCTAAGTTAGCTAAACCACTCCGATCAGATCAAATGGGTCTTGTACTCTTGTTCAAGTCATGTTAGCATCATATAACTGAGTTAAACATGCCTAATCATGTTTGGACAAAATCAGTTACGCAGCAAGACGATAGTCTAATAGTAAAAAGGAAAGAATAATATGCAATCAGCAACTGAAGCAGTACAAATCTCGATATATGTGTAATTTGTTGCAAAGAACTAGTGATGACCCACTCAATCCTTTTGATGGAAAATGCATAACTATTGTGGAAAAAGTAAGACAGCCAGGACATTCAAAGGGTCATACCGTTGAGAAATTTAGACAAAGAAAAACTGCCGTGTTTTAAGGTTCAAGCCTTCAAGGATGAAATTTGAAACTCAATTATTTGGCTTTAACCACCAAAGTTCACATAGACCATAATAGTACTCATCACCACTATAATTTAATAGAAGTATGGTTCGAAATTCCAACTAGGCATGGTACACAAATATACATACTTCATTTCTTGGTGAATCATTCTAAGGAACAAATCAGATGAGAACTAACCCTAAAATAGGATTATGCATACTCACAATTTAACCTGCCTGACTGGACCTTAGAAGGCTCAGAATAGAGGCATCTGAGAGAGAAGGCTGTGGACATGGAGGACTCAAACGTGAGGTGAAAAAATTGGGGGCCCTATTCTCTGCCTCGAGTTGAGGCATCTGATGCCCAATAGGATGCCTCAGATAGCAAGTTCGTAGTATCCTATTCTAGGAGTTGTTTTCACATGATACACCCCCCCCCCCCCAACCGTTCTATGTATAGAGGCATTCATATTAACCCGTAAAAAAATAATTTGTTTGCAAAATCTTAGAAGTTTATGATCTATTCTCTTTGACTTTGTTTATTGTTCCAACAAAATAGCACTATGTCCTTTTCCTTGAGTCCCTAATCCCTACAAGTTTCAATTCCCAAAATCAGCTCAGAATTTATGCGAGCAGAAAACAATATTGTAATTAACTATCTTCAAATCCTTAAACAGTACTCCATCATTGATAGGAGCATCTTTGCATAGAGGTTGTGAACCTAAAACTACTCAAATTGTACCCTATAATAAAATTCTTTCCAACATGATCAGAGAGCACTGATAACTGGTCATTGGTCAGGTAATGCTGGTAACCGCTTTTACAAGATAGGACTGGTTCCAGAAAACTGATTGGTTTAGAGGCAAATGTTTATGCTTAGATAGGTCTCTATATGGAAGTTATGCTTGTTCCAGTTAAATTTCGCTTAGTTTCGGCAGTTCACATGAGTGATTTACAATGATGCTAACCATGTTTCTCACTGTCTTAGCACTTCTTATGGGTGATTTAGGCCAATTCTTGCAAAAAAAATTTCTTGCATTGTTTGGTATGTAAACACGTCAAGGTATATTAAAGAAAAGAAAATTTTCAGAACTCACCAAGAATTGCCAATTTCACCAGAAACTAGATGAAACACATCAAATTGGCAAGTTCCCACAGTTTGTACTCATAATTATTCTTGGATTTTTTTTTAAAAAAAAAGCTATGTGTGGAGTTTCCTAAAACACCAGCAGGAACTGCTTGGTAGAGAAATAAGGAATCCTTGTAGGAAGTGCTTCTTGATACTTGTTTTCCAATCAACATGGTACTAACTCCACTCCAATTTACGTTTTGTTTTAGCAAGTTTAGTGTTAAAACTTGTTTGTTTGGCTTTTGCTAGGCAAATTTCTCCAAATATTCTTACCATGTGTGAATTCATGAAAGGAAATCACATAGCATTTTCATTAATATTGATCATAATATCATATATTACTGGACTATTCGGCTAATAAAAAATATTGCATAAACATTGTGAAGTACATTTAGGAAGAACATGCATGTCTTTGATGTCATTGTTAAACAAATAAAGTCTGCAGAAAATTTGTCTATTTGTATTTATCTTATGCCAATATTGTGCTCAAACATTCTAATCGCTTCAAACTTCAAAGAGATTGGAGCTTTACTTTGCACATATAGAGCTGAATGGAATCTGTGGCTATTGCTTTGAACCGTTGACGCAGAGAGCATGATAAATATCCTCTACACCTTGCTCAGTAATTAACCAAGAGGACAAGATGAGCACACGTCTTCTAACTGGTCAATTAATCTGCAAGATGTATTACACGAAAGTAGAATAGTAGACAGTTCGACGGTCCAGGTAACACAGAAAATAAGCAGTAATAAATGGTCAAAATGATCAATTTACCTATCTCAGGGATAACAATGCTTGAATCGAGATGTTTTAGCTTGTGAACAACTTGCTGCGCTTTGAGAACTTGAATTCAGACCTATGAATTGCTGGCCTGGAACATGCATGAAGCCAAAGTTACAAGCATGCGGCCCTGCTCCAAATGGCTTCGGCTTCTGGTTTTTCTGGCTTCCGGTTTTTTTAAGCTAGAAGTCAATTGGAACGCGTCTCCTTCTTTTTTTTCTTTTTTTTTTTGCTTTTTTCCTTTCCATTTTCTGTGGAGATATATTGGTGTTTTAGAGATATAACGGTGTTTTCTTTTTTCTTAATTTTCCTTTAATTGAAGGACTCGGAAAAGCTACCAGCAGCGTACAATTTTAACAAAAAAACCAAGAGCAACAACCGGAAGCCATAAGCTTCAGCCTTTTGGGGAGGGCCCTAACCAAAGTCTGCACACAACCAATGAGACAGATTTTAACTTGGAGGTTTAGGTCCAACGGCCCAGTCCATAATTCCATAACAATGGTCCAGAGTAAGCAGGAGATGTGGACACATTAATATTTGAAGCCCAATACAGCAGAGACTTGGCTTCCTGTAAAGTTACACAACAAGACCGTGAATCTTAAAGAACAGAAGGGCATATCAAAGCTAAATCCACATCCAGACAATGACAAACAAATCCACACGGAAGATGATAATAGAATATGCTCCGAGTGAATTTGCAACGACACGCGATAAGCCAATAGTAAGTTAAGTAGCTGCCTCTAAACTGTCAAAACATACCTGCTTCTTTTCCCCTCAAAAAACAAGCATGTTATCTATCATCAATCCATGCTTACCGACCGCAACCAGCATAAGGTTCCACCATGTCATTGCCATGCCCTGAATTCTGAAAGCCTACACATGAACCTCGGAAACTGCATCCTTAGCACTCCCATATCCGGCATCCGCATGACCGCCGGTCCTGGATAGTTGCGCTGCGCCCCGCGCGACATTACGTCGAGCGCCTGGCGGGCAACCGATTTCCCACCGCCAACAATCATCACCTTTCCCAATCTTCCCACCACGATCGCCGGGCGGAAACTGCAAGGCGGAGCCGTCGTAGGCAGCGGCATCCGGGATCGCCGGCGGAGAGCGGCGGAGCAACACAGGCGAGGAGGGCGGGCGAGTGCACAGCGTCTTGCATCTGCCCTGCTGCTTCTCTTTAAGGTCGGTGTCATGTACTATCACGGTTTTATCACTGACAGGTGGGTCCCACCCCGACCGAGTCGGTTAGAAAATTTTCTTGAGGCAGCAGCTTCTTGTGGCAAAAGATCAATTATTCCTTTTTCTGGAAAGCCCCTTCTTCGCTGTGGCCCTTGGCTTCTGATCCTCTCCGGCGAACGCGATGGCGACCGCCGGCGACTCTGGCGAGCCCGCTTCCCTTCCCCCCTCCGCCTTGCCCTCCTCGTCCGCCCGCGCGCTTGAGTCCGTCCCCTTCTCCTCCGGGAACCCCCGCATCGAGGAGACCCGCGGCGTCGTCGTCCTCCACCCCGACCCACCCGGCTCCGCCGCCTCCTCGTCCTCATCCGATCTCCCGGTAAGATACCTTCTAGGGTTCTGTATTGGCCTTTCCATGGGTAGGGTCTAGTGACCTCCAAGGCTCTCTCGCGCGTGTAGGTAGGGAGGAAGCCGCGGGTGTGCGTGCCGACCGTACCTAACCACATGACCTACGCCGACTTCTGCCGCTTCTGCGGCTCCTTCGTCCCCCACATGCTCGAGATGCGCATCGTCAGGTATCTCGCTTGATCACTGCTGCTTTATGGCTTCATACCATTGCGTGCTTTGCTTCCTTAGACCTCTATTGGTCAACTTCATGCAATCTTGGTAGTTTTGATAGGCACTGCGTAGTTTCCTCAATCCTATCTTTTGTTGCGCTTTATTGGGATTAAACCGCAAAATCAGGCCAACTCGATGTGTTTTGAGTTGCTTTGATGTATGTGCGGATCAAAGTGTTAATTGGTGGTCATGGACTCATGGAGTAGGATTGATGGGGTGGAGGACCAGTACAGCGTTCTTATAAAGTTCGACACACAGATGTCCACGGACAGCTTCTACAAGCATTTCAATGGGAAGCAGTTCTCATCACTGGAGGTGTTGGTTTGTTTTGATTCTGCTTGATACATTTGAGTAAATGTATGCCCTATGACGTGATATTGGAGGTTATTGTGCTGCAGGGTGATGTTTGTCGTGTCCGTTTTGTGGAAGATGTGCACTATACTCAATTGATTGAGCATGCGCATAGCTCAGTTACAAGCTCGGCTGAGCAACCTACCTGCCCAGTATGTCTTGGTATGTGGAGGTGGTTTGATTTACTCGACATATATCAAAATTTAAGAATACCCTGTTCCATTTGTTAATTAGAAGTTTGGAATCTCTCTGCAGTTTTTAGTACTGTATTAAAAAATGGTTAGAACTTATAAACGCTCACTTACCTACGTTTTTCAAATTATGTCATAGGTCCAGACTGATATAGTGTTATGTTCGCTCGGTGATGAAAAAGGCAACAATACATGTTTGATGTTTTATAACTTAAGAATGTGTAGGATGTACACTGATTACATATAGACTTCGGCATCACATAATAAAAGTAAGCCACATAAGTGAAACCTGATTTTAAAACATGTGAATTTGCCATCTCTTTATTTCATTAAAGACTTTAGGCCGTATTAGGTATGCAACTAATGCTGTGGCTGCTGAATTTTATACTATATATGCATTGCTTTTAGCCTGCTGATGTCTCTGCCCTGCTGTTAATCCCTAATAGCAGTTAGGCATGCACAGATATGTAATTTTGGGATTGTTACACGTCATTGCCGTGTTACACATATCATCATTTGAATTGACTTCAAATATAGGAGGCTAAGCTGCTAACTGTCTTTGCCTATGCTGTAGTGTTATTGTATAATTGAATTGTGTTGCTAATGGGCACTACATGCATCTTTATAACTGTCACTTGTAAACTGTCTATCATTCTTTTTTTATCATGGACTCATGATATTGGGTCTCACTCTGTGCGTACTTATTAGTTTTCTAGCATATTTTTCTTACTTTAGCCCGAACAGTAGGAATTTGGAATTTGTGTCGATTGCTTTGTTTATTTTTTTCCCTGTTTTGAACAGAACGACTGGACCAAGATCCTGGAGGCATTCTTACTACAATATGCAACCATTCTTTCCACTGTTCATGCATATCGAAATGGACAGACTCTTCGTGCCCAGTAAGAGATTAAGATGATTTACTTAGTTAATTAATGTGTTTTTAATATTTTTTTAAGTTTGCTAACTGCAATGTTATACCGTTTATATCCAACTATCTTCTGTATTCAAAAATTCACAATGGAAATATAAAGACCTAACTGTGCTAGCAACACCTAATGGGAATTTTTGTTGTCAACATGTTGACAGCATCTAATATTTGTAACAATAAGCCTTTCTCTTTCTTAATTAATATATACTAGGAGATCAGCTAGCATTTAAAGGATTTGACCTTCATTGGTTCTTCTTTCTCTGGGTTTAGAAAAATCCTGCAATTCTTTGCGTCTCACTACAGCAGGTTCATTTTGTGTTTATATCGGAAAATACCACACAGGTTTGTAGGTATTGTCAACAGCAACCAGAGAAATCCATGTGTTCTATTTGTGGAACTTCAGAGAATCTTTGGATTTGTGTAATCTGTGGTTATGTTGGCTGTGGAAGGTAAAGTATTTCATGATAACTTTGAAAGTTGCAAATTTCACTAATAACTTGTTTGATTGATTAATGGGGATAACATTCTCACAGGTACAAAGGTGGTCACGCTATTGAACACTGGCAAGAAACACAGCACTGTTATTCACTTGAATTAGAGACACAGAAGGTTTGGGATTATGCTGGGGACAACTATGTCCATCGTCTGATTCAATCGAAAACTGATGGGAAGCTGGTTGAGTACAATTGCCATGGTGGTCACACAGCAGATGGTATGTGTTCGATATGCAGTGGCGATGCGGGAATCAATGAGGCTCTACTGAACAGTAAAGTTGAAGCTGTAATGTATTGAGTAAATAAACTTTGTGGAAATTATTAGCTATACCACCCTGGTAAATCTCTATGCCTTGTTTTACAACTGTGTAATTTCCCTTCTTTTAGATTGTTGAAGAGTACAATGATCTCCTCACATCTCAGCTTGAAAAACAAAGAAACGTAAGTCTGTACATTCTCGTGCTTGTCTGGTAGATATTAATTATTGCATAGATAATGCTGTACCACTTGTTGCTGGTCCTTTATATTTACAAGACCTCCGTGTATCAAATTATTATTTACATATAGTATTTGAGAAGGTAATTAAGTGAAGTTCTGATTTTTATTTTGGTGATAATGTAGTACTATGATACACTTCTGCTAGAAGTCAAAGAGGAGAAGGAGAAGGAAATTTCTGCTGCTACCGAGAAAGCTGTGAGCACAAAACGTCAAAAGTTACAAGCGAAGCTTGATAAGCACATAGAAGAGAAAAGGTTTCTTGCTGATGTAAGAACTTGACTATTTGTTAAAGCTAAATCTGAACATTAGAGCTTAAGAGTTAGTGTAGTCAGTAACTTTGTTAACATATGTACTCATAATTACTTTGATTTCTCTTCAGGTTAATGACAATCTTGTCAAAAATCAGGAGATGTGGATAGAAAGGATTCGAAAAGAACGAGAAAGGTATTTTCTTCATTATGTTTCAAATTATCACAAAAACAATCAATGACTCTGCTTCTTGTTTGATAAAATCCTGTCCTTATTCCAGCTTGGTAATGGTTTAGTAGGATAAGCATAGAATGTTTTCATTGCCTGCCAAATAACTGATGCTCTGATGTTTATGTGGGGTTTGTAGCTGTTAAAACTTCCACGCACAAGCACAACTCGATTCGGTACAGAAATTGTTTGATTTACCTCCCATTGTTCTCATGAGTGATCAAACTTCTTTTTGTCATTTCACAAATTATCTTTTGTGATACTATTTTTGGTCATTGTTGCAGGTGTTGAGTATAGTGATTATGCTAATTTAGAATTTAGAACATAGTTTCAATTTGGAGTACCTATTTTACACCTGATCTAAAGTGGGTTGATTTTTTTCAGGGAACAAGCTGCCCTTAGACTGAGAGATAAAAAGACTGAGAAGCTGGAGGAGGAGGTTAGTATAAAGTAACTGTTGTTTTGTTCAAATTGTATGCTGTACTTAACAAATGATGCTTTCAGCCCAAAGCTCTGCATAGCATTGTGTGTTTCCTTAGTAGGGCATCGTTTAGACATGTTTAATGGATATGAAGTCCGATTCGTGTAATAATAATATCAGATATACTAATCACTTTTCGTTTGGGAAAAGCTTGGGTGCTCCCTTCTATTTCCATGTGGCATTTGTATCTCCTGGTCACTAGGTACATTTTGTATTCTAAATTCCTAATAGATGATTTCTGGCATCTCCAAACAAACGGTAAATCCTTGGATTGGCTTGCCAAAAGTGAGAATACATAGATCTTGATTGCTGTTTGATATGATGAGCGCATACTTCTGTATACTGTTTGTGGTATGAACAGTTTTGGGCTCACAGCTAACTGGTTCGTGGTCCTCCTGTGACAGCTAAAAGATTTGATAGCTCATCTCGAGTTGCATGCTGTGGCGGAGGCTCCTGACTCGATCTCAAGTGACATAAAGGGTGGCACGGTTCTTCCCGGACCATCTGCATCATCCTCAAGCAGCAGCAGCAGCCCTGTTCGTGCCGCGAGGAAACAGTAAGGGGAATTGAGATTTGCTACCGTAAGCTTCATTTGTACAAATGATGTTTTAGGGCCGTGTGATAGGTTCATGTAATGGTTAGATACTCTTCTGTTCACCTTCCTGATTTCTCTAATCCATTGTCATTTATTGACATTAGTGTGGCACCCACGGTGGTATTCTCTGGGCTTCTCAAATCAGTGTGAAATCGAGCCTTGCATTCCATCTGAAATGGTTACTTTGTTATTAGGATTAATGGCGCAATATAAAAGCCCTATCCCCTGTGTGAATTTTGTGGATTTCTGGGAAGAAAATTGTTCACAAGTGTGTCAAAAGTTCTCCCTGAGATAACGATGCAAAAGAAAACTGAAGGTACTAGTAAGTACTAGCTTATGTGACTTGCCCGTGTACCATTGGTTTCGGTTGCTGGAGGCGTGAAGTCAGTGATTAGCCTTGACCCACAAGGAACGATTAATTGGGACGTTTATCTTCCGCTGATGTTCCATTCAGTACATTTTTTTTAAGGCAAACATGGCCACTTAGGCCATTAACTCTAGATTAATATGAGATTGAAGGAACATCTACCCTGAAGGTTACAAAAAGGATCTAGAAAACATAGCATATTAAACGGTAGTCTCTTGCACTGGCTAAAATGGACTAAAATGAAGTACAAAGTTACAGTCAAGTCCTTGAGCAGTCAGAATTTCAGTTGCCGTTCTTTGGCCTCCTCTCCTCAATTGCTCTGATCTAGCCATTGCTCTGCCACCTGTTGTGCACTTGCCGTTGATCCTGAGCACTGGGAGGATGAAAGGGGCCTCCTTTGGATGGAGGTTGAAGTAGACCGTAGAATCTGCGACGGCGAGAAACACCGACGATCTATTTGGCGAAGCTCCGATTGGCCACCGGGAGCGAATGGTATTTGGATCGTCAGTCCTAGCACATACAGCGACAGATACTTGAGGGTGATGGTGGGGATATCTTGAGATAGAAAGAAGGGGGAGAAATACACAATGATCAGAGAGAAGCGACACGCCAGCTAGAAAGGCGATTGATGCCAAGTCCACAGAGGGATTTTGTTATTAGGGGAGGCTCACCGGGAATTGCCACGCCGAAGATGCACAGGACCATCATCCAGAGGGAGACGACGGACGGCACCATGGTAATACTCTAGGATGCACACACCAGTCTTGGTCAGGGTCTCCAAGGCAAGCTGATACCACCTTTTCCACACACGTTGGGCACCGCACGTGTACCGAGAAGAAGAGGTAGACCGTGGCCTTAGATAGACCATCACAGTGCCAGTAATCAACTAGCTGAGCTTCCACATTGGTGACGGTGAGGAGCTGCAGAGGAGGGGTACGTCAACCACGAGAAAATCGGATTCACTTGCCTCTCTGCCTAGAACTCACGCAAGCACAGCTAGTGCGAGCTTCACCATAGAGGGAACAACTCTAGATCCAGATCCGAGGGGATCCGAAAGAGGAAGATAAACCAACAAGTCCTAGCGGCCAACAAAGACCAGCTCCATTGCAGGGAACATGACTAGATCCACTCTGAACGGCCACCGCCACGTAAGCCACCGGCCACCGCTGAACGGAGAGAAACCACCATGGGAGAGAAAGAAGATCTACAGCTAGGTTAATTTACAAGTGGATAAAAGGAGACGGGACCCCCTCCCGCTCGACTCCGGCGAGAAGCCGGGGAAGAGATAGGGGGCCAGCTGGAAGTGGAGGGGAGGTGAGGAAGGAAGAGTTGGGGGAGAAGTTTCGGTGGAGAAGGAGAGGAGCACTCTGATCGGATCAACATTGCCTATTTGCCTTGTAGCTGCCAGAAGCGCACTTTGTTTGCTCGTGAAGAAGTCATAAGTACTTGTTGTGGCTTTTTGCTCAGTTAAGTGATTACATGACACGATCGGTTTTCCTTAGGGTTTCGGCAGTGTGGCCGCCTTTGGAAGGTTACTTTTCGTAAGAACATGAGCAAAATCTACATCAACTGGAGAATCATCTAAAAACATTTTAACTGCCTACTGAAACAAGGGGCTAAGCCAAGGTAGTCGATATGCCTGATGTGATTTCGGAAGAAGAACAACATGCCAAATGGCAAACGGCGAGTGAGAATTGACCATCGATATGTTTGCACATCTTTCTGAATTCAAACGGAGGCCCGCCATGGGATGGGATAGCACAGATCACGATCAATTGACTTCCTCTATCATGCAGATAAAAGAAGGGACGACGTATTAAGGTACATGTTTTTTTTACCATCATATCAATAACTTGTGGTTGAGAGAGTCAATCTATCATCCTAGTTAGTGGTTGCTCCGCCTCACCAGTCAGTGACATACTATGGAGCTGCTTCAGCTTAAAGCCACCAGAAAATTATTAAGGTCCAGAGAAGGAAGATGCAACCTGGTTTGCAAAAGCGGGCCCCATCTGGCATTGCGGCACACGATGTGTGGCACATGTAGCGTTTACATACCACGGCAGGAAGTTGCCACCACCTCGGTAGGAAAGCTGCAACGGACGGGAAGTGCCTCAGGCGTCCTCCAGCAGGCTAGGAGCGCAGCAAGCTAAATCCATCTGATGCAGAGCGTGGCGCAGCAGGTGGCATTTTGGCCTATGACAAGTTTGCTGCCGCTCTATCAAACCATAGCAGGTTTGCCACTGTCCTGCACACAAATGGGATTGTAGTTTTTTTTTCAAATTTAATACTCAGATGTCCGTTTTTCTAAATTTAGCCTTCTTTTTTTTGAACTCGGTAGGTACCTGCCGAGCTCCACTAGCTCAGTAGGACATCGGTAGCCGCACAACATTCAATTAACAATTAATTAATGATTAATTAGTGCTAGTTATGCTAATTGGTGCTAGAAATACAATATAAATGCTAATCGTGATTAAGTCGGCCACCTGCCGATTTGCTGGTGCTCTGCAGATGCCGTTGAGCTCTGGTGGCTCAATAGGACCTGTAGAGCTCCTGAAGCGCGACAGACGACCTTACCGTGGCTACCAAGCTCAGAAAAGGTCCTAGATTTACAAAATCGAATGTTTGAGAATCAAAAATTTATATAAAAAAGCTACAATGCCATTTGCATGAACAGTTCAATTTGTCTGGTGTTGCCATGGTGCCCACATCCTTCAGCGACCCGAGAGCACTACAGGTGCCACGCATGCGAGGCTTGTCCATCCAACTGTGATGCCAAAGGGGACTACTTTTACTCTTTTAGACGAAAGGAGCCCATTTTGTCATAACGAATCAAAATCCCACCAAATCTAGCAAGAACTCTGCATTTTGATTGCAAATACGGATCAACCCAGCCACCATGACATGACTACACTTCGGCCATGCGTTTTTTGAGGTTTCTGCATGTGCACCCATTTATCATTAGAGAACAAAATGATGTGCTTTCAGACGTTGCATTTTCTGTCTATGCACCATGCCCTTGCCCAAGAAACACGTTTTTCTCCATGCGTTCTGTGCACACTCATGGCTCACCAAGGCTCGCCTGTCAATGCGCCACCCCTCCTGCTTTCACCAGGCCACAATATTACTATCATGCATACCGTCAATTTCCCTAGGGAAGCAAGTTGGTATAAATTCGAAGACAAGTTGAGATACACGTAGAAGTAAAATTAGTATAATTTTAAAGCAAGGTAATAAATTTAGAACCAAAGTCATGATTTACCTAAATATAATTTTGTACAAAAATTCAATTCAGTTTAAATTTGAGAACAAAATCAACATAACTTTTAAATTTGGGAGCAAGTCGCTATAAATTTGAAAGCAACTTTGAATACACATGAAAATAAAATGAGTATAATTTGCAAATAAGGTCATAAATTTGGATGCGAAGTCATGATTTACCTAAAGCAAATTTTGTCCAGAAATTCAAATCAGTTCAAAATTGGGAACAAAATCAGCATAAATTTGGGAGCAAGTTGGTATAAATTCGAAAGCAAGTTGAGATACA
Source organism: Dendrocalamus latiflorus (assembly GCA_017311315.1). NCBI lineage: Eukaryota > Viridiplantae > Streptophyta > Magnoliopsida > Poales > Poaceae > Dendrocalamus > Dendrocalamus latiflorus. The sequence continues at coordinate 4,433,443 of CM029640.1, read as the reverse complement.
TATGAAAGCAACATGAGTATAATTTTCAAGCAAGATCATAAATTTGGAATTAAAAGGTATGATTTACCTAAAAGCAAAATTTTATACGAAAATTTAACTTACGTGATAAAAAAGAGACAAGGATTGCAACTTGTAGTTTGGTCTCACAAATACTAGAGTAACAAATATGACCGACAAACTAATTTTTTCTTATAAAAATAAGACTATTTAGCAATGAAGACATATATAAAATAGAACACATGTTTATTATATTAGCCAAGAGCCAATAATGGGGAGTTGAACCCATATCATTATAGATAAGGGAGTAGTATAACATATGATGCAGACACCATTGTAGACCCATATGTATGTAACCCCGTGTGGTTTAGTGGGACATGTATGGTTACTTTTCTATCTCTTTAATTTTCATACGACAATCTGCCATCTCAGACAAAAAGGAAATCCCAAAACTGCCCCTACGTCTAACCCGTCCCGCGCGCAAACGACGTGTGCACGTAGCGCGCGTATGGGCTGCTCCGATCCACTTCCCCTCTGGGCTCTGGCGTGTCCTTGCCCGTCTCTTCCCCACTACTTAACCGCCATGGCGCCCCTCTTAATCTCGTCGTGTCCACCTTAATCAACACAAGGCTAGCTGATTAATCCAGGCACGCGCGCGCGCGGCCGGCTGGTACTGATCGGTCCGTAGTTTGACTGACCGTGTTACGGCGGCTTAATATTCCATGCAGATGGAGACCTCCTCGTCGCCGTCGACCTCGGCCTCGCTGCGGCACAGGCTGAGGGCCACGGTGTGCTGCTGCTTCGGCTACGGCGCCGCCGCTGGCCTGGGCGAACGGATGCAGTGGCGGCGGCGCGCGGGCGTGGGGGAGTTCCGGTACGACCCGCTCAGCTACGCGCTCAACTTCGACAACCAGGAAGACGACGGCGACGAGGGTGACCACGCCGACGGCCTCCACTACCGGAGCTTCTCCTCGAGGCTGCCGCCCTCCCCGCCGCCACGGGCGCGGTCTGCGACGGCGCCGGCGGCCGTCGCGGTCGCGTAGCCTTGGTCAGTTTCTCGATCGGACGTCGCGTATGTGTGTAACCGCATGCGTGCATCTCTGTCAAATTCGACGTGTTACAGCTTTACAGATAGTGGTAGCATGCGCAGATCAAGAATCGATCTGTGGTTCTGTCTAGTGTGCAATGTAAAAACTGTTGATTACCTGTGAGATTAATATCGGATTTAGTTTGAGGCTTCGAGCTTGAGAGATCAATGACTTTTTCTTGATTTTTCACACATCGATTTTTTTTCTCGAGGTTTATACGTACATCAAAATTTTAGATTACACGTGTGCTTTCTGTTGGGGAGTGTCTTCTACCTTACCTAAACGACCCACTATATTAAGAGACCTATTAAGTATGTAACTATATGGCAGGCCTAAAGGGGTTGTTACAGGAGAAAAGACATATTTGCCTTACAATTATAGACCTCGATAGAGATGTTTATGTAAGTAACCTCCTTATGGTTATAAATATGTACTTGAGGATACCATGGAGAGAAAAGGATTCATTTTTAGGAGAAGGGTTATGTAATAAACCACATATTGTGTGTACATCTTCTATATCTAATCCCTGTTGTATTTGAGAGGGGCATTTTGGGAATTTCCCAATTGATAAAGAAGGGATGGAAACCCTAAAGGTGGGGCCCACCGGTCGGTGGCACGCAGAAAGAGATTAGGGTGAGGAGGCTAAGTCTCCTCCCCGAGTTGGTCCTTGTGAGTGGCGGCTCTTCTCTCCCGTGCGGCGGTTTTTGATCCCCTCTCCAGATCCGAGTTTTTGGGGGCTTGAGAGGAGATGGCGAGCAGTGCGGCGGAGGCGGGGGCAGGCCCGGGTTCTTCGGAGCCGTCCGCTCACGCCACCCCGCAGCCGTACCTCATCTCTTCTTCAAAAGGAGAGGCGCCGCCCGACGGTGGAGTATCCCTTTCTTCCAACTCCAATTGCTCCTTTTGACTGGCTCTCCTCTCTGTTCTTCGGTTGGCGGAGATTTGATCTTCGGGTCATCTCCGATTGAGGCCTTGCTGCCGGTTCCGTGTGTGAACCCTAATCTGGGTTTGTGCATCTCGGGACATTGGGGGGTCTAGCCGAGGAAGAAGGAGGCGGCGCATACTCCCTGCTGTGTTTGATTGCTTTCAGCCAGAGCAGTCACGTGTTCTTGTGCGGCATCTCTTGACCTCGACTTCTTCTCTGATCTTCGGCTGAGAGAAGGAGTGCGGCATTGTATCTCCGTGAATCATCTACTTGCTTGCGACAGCGGGTTGATAGATTTTCTGGGACAGCGACCTCTTCGTGCCTTGCCATATTGATTGTGTTCTTATTTGGCTTGATTACTTCTAGACAGTTTAGAGTACTGTCTGCGCAGTGAGTATTTGTGATTCTCTTCATTTACAGCAGTAATTCTTGATCTGATAATTTGTTCAAGTATTAAAGGTTTGCTGTGAATGATTGTGGGCGCATTAGTTTGCTCTGTGATGATTTTAGTCATATACTGAAGTTAATCCAGATAACTGATTTAGGCTTGAGCTCTAGGGTTTTGATCTCTGATGGCTGTTCTGTAGCTTTTGTAGTTATGTCTATAGATCTGGATCTGATTACATGCAATTGAATTTGAGAGTAGTGTAGTGATTTGTTATCCTGATCAGATTACAGTGTTAGTGCAGTATACATTGTGGTTCAATTCTGTTTGTTCCTAGTATTTCTCTACAATTTGTCTAATTCGGTCTGCTGTCACTTATTTCATTGCTTGTAATCTGGTAGAGGTACAGAACTGCATAGAGGTTTAATCTTTGTTTATTCAATCTGTTGGGAATCAAATAAGTAGAGCTCAAGTCTTATATTCTAATTGTTGGATTAATTATGAAGAGTTATGACATGTGCATGAGAAGGCCAAAATCAACTCTGTTCTGAGAGCAACAATAAAATAATTAATTTGTTATATGCTGGAATTTGTTGTTTTACTGCTTTTAGGATTGTTTTTAATGTTATTTTCAGCAGCATGTAAGTTATATTCTTTAAATATATATGCGGAGATGAATGGCAAATTAGAATTTCATGTTTATATGATGTATGTGTCATTCCTCTTATGCTGGAAATATATTGTTGTTATTGTTTTGGCTGGAATTAAATATAGAAATATGCTTATACCGCAATATTTACAACAATCTCTACGGTCTCTAATGCTTCAGCTAGCCTCTGTAGTCTTTTCATAGTCTCTATTGTTTACTGTTTAGTCTGTAATCACAATACTTCCTTTTAACTTTTCTCTTTTTTTTTAACTTTCCAAGAAAGAGCACCATTTTTTTTTGACGAGAATACAGGTGTAGGATTAGTAGGTGTTGGATTTGGAGAATAATCCTAGTCAGCTTGGGCTCCGGCGCGGCAGAGCTTTCAAGGTGACGGAGAGGCCGTGGGAAGTTGGCGAGAAATTTTGCTCGTTTTGAGTCTTCTCTTCTCTGCGAAAACGTGTGGGGGAAAAATCAAGAGGTCAGGTAAGGAAGTTTGGTGACGGATTATTCTGAGGTGAGGCCACGAGATTGGACTTCACCTGCTCACTACTTGCCCAGTCTATATCATCACTATATTAAAACCAGAGGAGTTTCCGGCTTTCAATCCATGTCACATCAGATTTCTTATAAAAAGGTCCTTGTATATTTGAAATCACGTAAAGGTCCTCGGTTCCTTAAAAAACGTCCCTGCCAGTTTTTTCCAAAAACCCCTCCACTTCACCGAAATTGCGTATCCTTTGAAGGATAGCACCCCGTAGTTTTCGCAAATTACGTACGAGTCCTTATTTAGTTACGACAAGTCCACGGTTTTTTTACGAAAAAGGTCGTCGATTTTCCCAAAATTACACACGTGTCCTCGATTTTTTTTTAAAAAACGTCCCGCGAATTGTCATCTCTTTTACTTAAATTCACACGGTAGCTAGCGTGGCGTGACACCGCGCTTATACTGCTAGTATATACAATCAGGGGCGAACCCATCGTCCGACAAGCCTGAGCAGCTGCTCACGCTCATGGGTGATGAGCCGTGGACTTTCAGTTTATCTTCGCCATTGGCAGAGACTATAGAAGCGAGCTAACTTGGGCAGACAGGCGGGCTTCAAGAGTTGGACGTACGGATGGGTATGGCATTGCGTCTTGTGGACAAATGGCGAGGAGCCGCACACCACGTGCCGAAGCTGGGCCACAGGGTGCGACACGCGTGCTTTTAGCGTGTGCCTTCACGTAACAGTTTTCCTGAGGATTGTTGAGGAACCGTCGCTGGCAACCAGTCCGAGCGATTCCTCTGTTAGAACAAGAATGAATCAATCACAGAATCACAGAATAATAGATTGAACACACAGAGAGATAGAGAGAACTCCTGGTCTTTCTTTATTGCTTTTATTCATGTGTACATAATGAGGGGGTATGGCTCTCTATTTATAGACTACGGTGGGGTGCCCAAATATGCCAGGACTTTTGGCCATGGGCCCAGTTTCCTAACACTCACCCTTGGGCACTCACCCAACATGCTCATGCCTCATCAAAACTCCATAAAAACCCAGTGGGAAAAATTTGGAGAAAGAGTACATGATACATGTGATGCTGCGATGCACGAATTGCCTCATTAAAAACCTTGGTCGAGAAACTTCATGGAAAACTCGTCAAGGGAAAAAGAGTACAATTCACCCAATTTCATTTGGTATTCAGGACTTTATTTCTTTGGATACTTAATCTTCATGATCAATATTTAATAACGGGCTTGAGAGAATTCTCCCCCTGAATTCTGCACTTTTCTAAGTCTCATCATTTCAATCCCTCACATGCACCTTTCAAAGCTAGATGCGAGGAGTGACTTAGTGAACAAGTCTTAGTGTGCAGTACTCTAATCTTGTCTATCTTTGCAATTCATGTGCATAGAAGAACTTGGGTTGATATGCTTTGTGAGATGACTCTTCACATAGCCCGTTTGCACTTATGTAACGCAAGCGGCATTCTCTTCATAGATAATTGTGGGGGTTTGCACCATGTTCATCCCACATGACTGCTGGATGTGGAGAACCATTCGGCGGAGCCAAGCGCACTCTCGTGAGTCTTCATACAGTGCTATAATTTCTGAGTGGTTCGTCGAAGTAGCTACCAGGCTTTGCTTAGACGATTTTCATGAAATTGCAGTTCCACCACACAGGAATACATAGCCTGTTTGTGACTTAGCAGTATGCGGGTCTGACAGATACCCAGCATCTGCATAGTCAATCAAGTTCAGATCTTGATTCTTTCTGTAAAACAATCCGAGGTCCTTGCTACCTTGGAGGTATCGGAAAAATGTCCTTTATGCCCTGCCAATGCCTTTTGGTGGGCTCTGCACTGTACCTTGCTAACAGGTTCACGGCAAATGCAATGTCCGGTCTAGTGCAGTTTGCTAAATACATGAGTGCTTCCACTGCACTCAAGTGTGGTAATTCCGGTCCCAGGACTTCCTCCCCCTCTTCCCTAGGTCGGAAAGGATCTTTTTCTTGCTGTAAAGACCTACCGATCATCGGTACTTTCGAGGGAAATGCCTTCTCGAAGCCAAACCTTTCAAGCACCTTCTGGGTGTAGGTCGACTGATGTACCAAGACTCCTTCAGGGACATGCTCAAGCTGCAGGCCTAAGCAAAACTTGATCTTGCCCAAATCTTTCATTTCAAATTCTGACTCCAAGTAGGAGCTTGCTTCTTTTATGTCTTCGGTTGTCCCGATGATGTTCAGATCATCTACATACACAGATATTATACAGAACTCATTCTGGGATCGCCGTATAAATACACAAGGACAGTCTTCATTGTTCATGTAGCCTTTCTTGCAGAGAAAGTCGCTCAAGCGATTATGCCACATTCTTCCAGATTGTTTCAGTCCATACAGTGACTTTCTGAGTTTTACACTGTACAGATTTCTATTTGCTCTGTCTTGGTTCGGGAGAGGAATTCCTTCAGGGACTTTCATATAAATCTCCGAATCCAAGTTACCGTAAAGGTATGCAGTCACAACATCCATCAATTTTATTTCCAAGTTCAAGTTCACTGCCATTGAGATCAAGTATCTAAAGGTAATTCCACTCATGACTGGGGAGTAAGTTTCTTCATAATCAACTCCAGGACGTTGAGTGAAACCTTGGGCTACCAGCCTTGCTTTGTATCTCACTACTTCATTTCTCTTTCGAACAAATACCCACTTGTGCCCAACGGGGTGTATGTGGGGAGGTGTGCGGCATACGAGCCCAAACACCTCTCTTTTATTCAGAGATAGCAATTCAGTTGCTATTGCCTTCTTCCAATCTTCCCAATCTGATCTTTTCTTACATTCAGCGAGCGATGCAGGCTCGGGATCAAGATCGATGATGGTGGCAATTTTCTTTGCGAAGTAGATATCGATATTAGCTGTTGTCCTATTCAGGGACTCTCCCGTGTGCACATAATTTATAGCTATTTCTTCATGAGTTGCTTCTTCTAGAGCTTCATCTTGTGCATCGCTTCTTTCAATTGCGGTGGCAAGTCCCTTTAATTTTTCGGCTCCGATGTGTGCGCACACATCCATGCCGATGGGGATATTCAGATCCGGTATACCCTTTTCGGAAGGTGTCATACTTGTGTTAGGTCTCAACTGGGTCCCCTTCTCATTCTGGGGGACTTCAATGATCGGCTGTGATAAATCTCTCTTATCCTTTTTCGCCAGGCGTCCCCGGTTACTAAGGATTCGAGGAACCGGAGTTCTCGTCCTCTTTTTTATTTTTCTGAGGCCTCTGGACGAGATTAGGGATACCTTCTGCTTTCTTTGGTATTTCAACCCTCTCCGGTGCAGTGCGTGCAGGCACATGCGACTTAGTCACGCTCTTCAAATCACTAAAGTGATTAGGCAGTTGATCTGCTAGTTCTTGCAAATCGATTGTCTTCTAGACTTCTCTTGTCTTCTGGACTTCTATTGTCTTATAGACTTATTTTGTCTTCTGGACTTCTCTATTTGCTTCACTGATGCGCAGGTCATCTGCATGGATTCCCCAGGCTTGCCACGTAATTTTCAGACATTCTTCATCAAAGGGTTGATTTCCTCCCCTAATGTTGGGAAATTTTCGGTGCTGACCCTTGCGCTAGTTGCATAAGCGAATGGATGTTGTAGGCCGAAGGTCTAAGGTTGATGAGATTTGCTGCATGAAGGACTGCGTGTCCCCAACATGTAGCTGGCAAATTACTTTTATGCAAAAGGAGTTGGGCAATAAATTTAATTCTTTTGATTAAAGCCTCTGCCAAACCGTTCTGGGTATGGACATGCAGTACCAAATGCTCAACTGCAATTCCCATCGCCATGCAATAATCATCAAATGCCTTTGAAGTAAATTCTCCGGCATTGTCCATTCGGATGGACTTGATATGATGATCTGGAAACACATTTCTGATGCGAATGATCTGCGAGATCAATTTTTCAAAGGCGAGGTTCCTTGTGGACAACAAAATCCACATATGACAACTTCGAATAAGCGTCAATGAGCACCATGAAATACTTAAATGGCCCAGAGACGGGTTGAATGAGACCGCAAATGTCTCCCTGGATGCATTCCAGGAATGCAGGGACTTCATCCTTCACTTTTAGAGTGGAGGGTCTAGTTATTAGTTTCCCGGTGGGACATGCAGGGCACACCAAATCTTCATGATTCGGGAAATTCATCTCATTAATATTATGCCCATGCGAGTTATTATGTTTCTCATCATCCTAAGACTTGGGTGGCCTAATCTGTCATGCTAGAGACAGAAGAGTTCAGAGCTTCTAAACACTGTCTTCAGAACAGTGTACGCCGCAGGCGCTTTAATGTTGGTATAATATGGCCCATTTTCTAGTGAAGGAAGTTTTTCTAGTACCTTTTTGCGCTTCGTAATGAGCAGGTATTCCTTACCGTACTCTTCTTTAGTCTCAACGTGGAAACCATTTGCGCGAATATTCTTAAAACTTAGGAGAGTTCTAGTCGATTCTGGGTACAACAAGATTTCTTCAATGACCAAAGTTGTGCCCATTTGTGGCTCTTTCTGAACCATGCATCGCTTCCGGCGATTGTCGTAAGGCTGCCAGTGCTCTTACAAATCAACTAAAAATACCTAATCTCTCTTAAGATGGTATGCGTTGTGCTGCTGCTAGCTAAGCACACTTCCTTCATAGGGCGCTACACGTGTTCTAATATAGGGTATTTTATTAACATGCAAGAGAAGGCAATTCACGCATAAATAAATACGCCAAATCAGAACATATCATGTCATTAATAAACTGAATAAATGAATGAATTCTTCCAAAAATCATCCAACCATCACAAGAAAGATAACAATTCTTAAGTACCATCCATGCAAATTCTAACATATTCTTCCACACAAAATAAATGACAATTAAAGTCTAAATGCATTCAGTGCACAAGACTTCTTCTGCTATTTTCTCGGGGTTGACATTCTCTTCAAAAGGAATCAGGACGGTGGCTGCTTCTAGGTCGAGGGAGGTGCTGCTGTCGTAATAGTCTCAAACACCATCAGTGCAGGCAGCTGCTCAGAATGCTCCCCCTCAACCGATGCAGAGTGGGCTTCATGTGCCCTTTGCCATCCCGTTTTGGCTTGCTAGCCTTATTCTCACGTGAAGAATCTGATTTGCCTTTCTGGGCAGCGGTCTTACCCTTCTTTCCCCTTTTCTCTATCAAGGGCTTTCGCACCTTGTTGCTCCCGGCGTTGGCTTCACGGCCAGTGGAGCTCCCAGATGGCTGAGTGACTTAGTTCTTGCGGAGAACTTCGTCCTGAGCTTCCGCAACTTGCATCATATCAATCAATTTGGCATATTCTCATAGCCGTCTTTAGGACAGTGCAGTCCAGAGTGGTAGCACGCTTTTCTCCGCCATACAGTCATTCTTGAGAGTGAGACAGAGGTTGGACGTCATGCAGTCCATCCCAAATAGCTGCGCGGAACTTCCGGCCCCCAAGCACAATCTCGACATCGGATGCCCATGTCAGATAGTTTTGGCCATGCTGGGCCAGCTCCTCGAACTTCTCGTTCATGATGCTAGTCATCTACATGTGTATAAGTCTACTGCTGGTAGACATGCACGGAATAATTCACTGCGGGTAAATAAATGGTACAAAAGATTCTCGCAATGTTTCATAATTTTCTGTGCATTTTCTATAATTTTACTGCTAATTTCAGCGATTAAAAGCAATTTTCAGTAATTACAATTAACCAAAACAGTAAATAAATACAGAGAATACAGAGAATAATAATAGCATAAATAAATAAGCTTCAAATGCTAAAAATAATTCAAAATTCGGATTCCCGAGACCCTTTTATGCTAAAATATGAAATTTCAGCAAATTCTGCAATTCCAGAGGGTTTTTACGCAAAATTTCAGTTCAGAGAAAAATTCGCGCAATTTCCTGATTTACAGAGGGGTCTTCTGAAAATTCTGGACCCACTTGTAAATTTGAGGGCTTATTCGCAATTTTCGGAACTACGAGGCCTTTTCTGTAAATTTTAGGGGCTCATCGGTAATATTTATGATTTCGGGGGGGGGGTTTGTTCGCAAATTGCCCGGCGCCTCCCCCCGTCCGGGTCGACTTTCGGCCTGGTTTTTCTTTTCATCCGGCCCATTTTACCTCGCACCCCCTGCCCATAAAGCCCATACGGCCGGCAAAAACAAGAGGAGGGGGGACTAGGATTTCCCCTCCCCTCACATGCAATTGCGGCGGCGGCGGGAGGTGCCCGCGCGTGGCACTGTGAAAACCGGCGATGGGCCGGGCGGTGGGCCCATCGGCGCGGGCGGCCGGCTTCGGGCCGGCAAAAGCGGCGGCGGCAGCCCATTACCGAGCGGACGGCGAGGCTCTCGGGAGCGGGCGGCGACGCGCGAGGCTGCGCCCGCCAGCGGCGACTCGAGCGCGAGGGGCGGCGGACCCAAGCGCGGCGAGCGGTGGCTACCCGAGTACCAGCTCAGGCGCGCGGCGGGGCGGCCATGGTCGGCTGGGTGGGCGGTGCCGTGCTGAGCGGAGAGCGGGCGGCGGCCGCATGCGAGCGGCGGCAACCAGGCGGCGGACCGGGGAGGCGGCACACGGCGCAAGCGGCTGCGAGCCGAGGCGGCCAGGCGACGTCGGCAGCCCGTGCGGGGGCGCGGGTCCGGCAACTGGCGGCGCTTAGGGGCTGGAAGACGAGGCGGCGCTCGGCCTTGCGGGGCTCGAGGCAGCTCGGGCTGCAGCCGACGGTCGCATGCAGGCGATGCACAAGGCGAGCGGATGGCCTCCGGCCAAGGCAAGGCGCGGCGGGGTCGGCTGCGGGCGCGCGGAGAGTCCGATGAGGCGGCGCAGCCACACAGGACCGAGGCCGGCGTTCGGGCGGCCCGGCGGGAAGGTGGTGCGGGCATAGTGGCTGCATGCAGGCGGCGCACAAGGACGGCGCGGGATGGCCGGCTGTGGCAGTGCCGGCGGGCACGGGCACCAGCGGCGGTACGGCTGCGACTTCACGAGCGACGCAGCTGCGGCTTCGGGCTGACTTCGGCTTCAGGCTGACAGCCAGCCGACGACCGGTGGCAAGCCGGCATTAGACCGGCGATGCACACGCATGCAGGCGCGGCATTGGCTTGATGCGCATTCTGGCGCAGTGCTTCTCCCCTTTTTTTTCTTTTCTGTGTGATGCCGTGCATAACAAAATAGAAGAAGCGAAGCCAATTTCGAACAGTGATCATGCAGAATCAAATAAATTCATACAAAATTTTCGTTTCCAATCTACGATGCAATCAACATCTACCCCGTTTCGCAATCTACCGATCGACATTGTGCCGGCGATTTCAGATCTGCTCGCGGTAGATTTAGGGCGGATTTGCATCGTTCTACAGCGCAATCAACATCTACCCCGTTTCACAATCTACCGATCGGCATTGTGCCGGCGACTTCAAGTCTGCTCGCGGTAGATTAGGGCGGATTTGCACCGTAGAATTTCTAGAACGCAAAAGAAAAATACAGATTCAAAAACGATCTAGAAAATTCAATCTGTGCTTCGATGATTACCTCGTTCACCGGAGCGAAGTCGTGCTGATAACATGTTGAGGAACCGTCGCTGGCAACCAGTCCGAGCGATTCCTCTATTTAGAACAAGAACGAATCAATCACAGAATCACAGAATAATAGATTGAACACACAGAGAGATAGAGAGAACTCCTGTTCTTTCTTTATTGCTTTCATTCATGTGTACATAATGAGGGGGGTATGGCTCTCTATTTATATACTACGGTGGGGTGCCCAAATATGCCAGGACTCTTGGCCATGGGCCCAGTTTCCTAACAAGGATAAACCGAGCAGACACAAGGGATACACGACTACACATGCTCCATTTTAGCGGGCCTTCGGGTGCATCTTGCGCAGAATGATTTCCCAAGATCAGTGGCGGACCCAGGATTTTTGGGCTGGGGATACGAAGTTAAAAATCTACGGAGTATATATATAAGATAGAGAATTTTAATACACATAATATGTATATCTCATATAGTTAACCAAATAAACAATCACACATAAGCAATAAATTCAATTTCCAATATAAGTTTGATTGACTTAATTTGTAGTGAACACTGAACAGAGTACATGAAACAACATCAATGCAAAACTGACCTGGATGGCATTGGCAATGTATTAAGTATAAAATGACATTGTAGAATATTAGAATACCAACCTTGTGTGCAGGGGCGGCATGGCCGTCGGGAGCGCCGCCGCCGTTGAAGCTGGAATAAGGGAGGAGCTGCCGCCGCCGCCGCCTGGCCATGGGGACTTCTTCGCCGCCGTCGACGCAGTGTTGGGCCTTCGGCCATTGGGTGTGGGCCGTGGGCGCCCCGCGCCGCCGCCGGTAGCCGTTCGCCGCGTCGCCGGAGACGAGCTGACGAGGAGGGGGCGAGCCCGGAGACGAGCTGACGAGGAGGGCTGGAGGGGGCGAGCCGGCGAGGGGCGCCGAGCGGCGAGCGCGCTGCCGCTGTGGCCTGTGGGCCGTGCCGCTGTGGCGAGTTCGGGACTTGGGGTCTTGGCGACTGGCGGCTCCCGCTCCGCGGCTATGCAAGAGAAGAGAGTCAGAGAGATGGAGGGCCAGACAGGAGGCGGCGTGAGAGGAGAGACTGAGGTAGCCAGGCAGAGGGAGGAGGCTATGGTTAGGGTTAGGTTAGGAAATGCCAATTGGGCCTTTTGGCTAGTGGGCTGAATTTGCTAAATGCCAATGTAGCTTTTTTCTATATATATGAAATATATATTATATATAGTTGATTTTTTGCAAAAAATTTTGGGGGTACAACTGTTCCCCATGTCCCACTACCCCATGTCCCACTGTGCGTCCGCCCCTGCCCAAGACGTTTTTACACCAACAAGACTGTACCATACATCCCACCCGGGAACATCCATTCCGAAACTTAGGATGGATTCTTTTCGGTTACGATCGATGATTTTTTAACTCTAGTATGAATATTTATGTAAACAAATTGAATACCGATAAACCGTTTTAAAAAGGCTATCGTAATAAACCGTTTAAAAAACAATAAAAAACTATTCTATTCTATTTATTTAAAAAAATCATAAATAGGGCAAAACACTTACGTACAACACCCAGAATGCTTCCTTCCGTTCCTCCGTCCTCGATTACATCACAGGCTTCACAAATCGCATTAGCAGCTTGCGGCAAGCTCTCCCGTGGTGCAAGCTGACACTAATCTTTCCCCTAGGCTGTAGTCTGAGTAGAAAAAGAATCCCATGGCAATGCATTTAGTGATAAAAACGCGTGTCCACACTTCAGGATGTTTAAACCTCCCTTCTAGATTAGTCATGTGCTAGAGCCACACCCACGCATGCATATGTGGATGTACATCTGAGGCGTGTATCGAGTGCGTGCGTGCGTCCGCCCTTGTGCTTAAAAAAGTCACATTAGCAGACACTCGATACACTATACTGCAAAAGCCACTACCACCTTTTAGTTTGGTACGATTAAGCTACAAATTTAGACGACTTCTTCGCCCACAGATTGTGTTATCTTTTCAGAAATTTCCTTGTGAATGGGTTGGTCTTCACTTCAGATCTTGTTGCTCTAGAGGAGTATTGCTTACATCTAGCTTCATCTCGAACCACAAGCTAGCACGATTGCTCCGCGCCACCATCACCTGTAACGTTCCTTTTTGACATGCAAGAACAGAGTGGAATCGATAAGCATAAACGTCGCAAGCTTGTCAGGGAACAGTAAAGCATATAGTTTTCCTCTACGATACCTTTTCTTCTTGGTCTTTTCACCAGAGGATGCTGGGTTGCTGTGCCAGTTCCGCTTGCGTTGGTTAATGAACCAATTATTGATCTGCTTCAGTTGTAACCCCGTTTCCTGCACCAGGCGAGCCTTGTCGTCTTCCTGAATGAGTTAGGAAAGAATTGATTCACGAACCACAATTAATACCAAATGTCAGCTTTGAAACGGTGTTGGCATCGTGTCACGTACAGTTGGGTATGGCCACATAGAATGAGTTTCCCACCAAGCTTTCAATGTAGACGCAGTCTCTCCAGGAAGTTTACCAGCTCTCCGCTTGCGGAGAATCTCTTCCCTGATATCAACAAGCTTTTCTTTGTACCCCTAGAGTTAGGGAATTTTGGTTAGTCAACAACGCACCATGAATGATGAAGGAAGCACTTCAAGGGGGTGCAAAGTTACCTGCTTAAGCTCACTCTTCAGTTCATGCCGTACACGTTCAACCAAGGATCTTTCACACTCGGACAGTATCAGAGGACCAAAGCCCAAACCATCTGACCCATCATTTCCATCAAACATGTTGGTCTCACTATCTACCTGGTTATCTTCATCATCAGACATTGTCGCTCCAGTGCCTTCACCCGGAGATGCCCCTGCAGGACCAATCAACACAAGCATAACTCAGTTTTCCATTACATTGACGATTACCATCATACTATTCTACTAGCTATACAGAAGTCCCCAAAAACTCAGTTATGGTGTAGACTGTGCAGCGTATGAAGACTCAACCATCTTAGTTGACCTTTGGAATCAGTCCCCTCTGAAAATACTACGCATAAGATATAATTCCAAGCAAAATACAAAGTCAAATCCTTGACTAAATCTCCATATAAATTGGTGAATCGCTAGCTTATCTCACTCTAACTCAAATTCCTATTCCTATCAACATGTCCCAGATATAATAATGGACCAAATCAAAGATAGGCTCTTGGTGTATGCGTGCAACCACCTCTCTTGTTCATGTAATCATGTCATCAAACAACACTCGTCCCCTATTTTCAGTGCATGCTTAGCATGCCTGGGCACCCATGTGTCTCTCACCCAATTTCCCCTGAATGTGTTTGCACTATGATAGCCCATGCAGTATCCAAAACCTCAAACATGCCTTAGATCTGAATCTCTGATCAAAATAGACATGTCAACAATGGAAATATACCTAAGGTGTTAAGTAATAACTGATAGCTTATGGCTGCTCGTAAGCTAGACATTCATTACCCATAGGGTGAAGTTTACTTAATCTTAAGCTTATAATGACACACATCATAAACTTTGAACATATATTTTAATCAAAGTAAATTCTTGACTGAGTGATGGTTGAAAAGGCAATTAACGTATGCTCTTGGTCTGAAATATACACTTTATAAAAATGTGTTTTCACTTTTTCCTTTTGTTCAGTTTCTATTGGTGTTTACATTTATAGATGTACTGGCAATTAATAATACAGAAACTACTTATAGCCATCAGCCTGCCTGAATACAAGTAATGAAATAACAAAACATAAGCAGTGCTTGTTTGAATTTTTCTGCCACTTTGCTGAACTGATGCATGCAGATAAAAGCTTTGACCTACCTGTAAGACTTTGTAAAGATTGCTCAAGCTCCCAGCAACCCATCACTGCTTCCATTGCATGAACACGTACATGCTGCTGAAGTTGCTCCTTGAATGAGCAAAGGAGCAACACGTAATGTGTCTGCAATTAAGTCGACTATATTAGAATCCAAAAGCAGGACCGCGCCCACGAAAAACATGATGCCGGATGCCAACAACATATTCATTTCCTAGATAAAGAGTACTTGTAGTCAATAAACGTAAAATCATTGTAAAATAACAAAAGGGGTCGTAAATTCGTAAGGGTACTACCACAAAGATTGAATAAAAAACAATAACATCGTCAATGCATGGGCATATTTTATCCAGTAAACAGCATGATGACAAAAGGTACTACCATTACATAAGGATTAACACAGCACAAATCATATAATAGCAAATCAACAACCTTGGCATAACAGAGCAATTTCATGAAACAATATCTTGATTATTTTCACCATCCCAAAAACTATAGCAATGGACTTCAATTATTTTTTCATTGATAGCTTTTGGTCAAGATTTAGACACCTTCAAGTTTGCATATTTCCGTTGCAGACCACTCAACCAAGAATATAGCTAGCAAAAAGTATATCTATTATCGTAAGATGAATAGACGATACAATTCTTCCAAGCAAACAGGTATTCTAGCAACGAACATAAAGATCAAGTGCATATACAACACTATCTCTGTCATGATAGAAGTTCCAAAAGACTACATTAATAACCTTGGTGCAAACCGGCTTTATATTGCAATAACCACGAAAAGGTCCACTCTTGTACCGCTTTACAGAGCATATTGCGACTCTGTGAACCTTGGCCTGAGATATGTGGTTTCAGTTTTGACATCCAATCATCCGTGCAGAGCAAACGCAGGAAGTTACTATCACAGAAGCAGAATGGAACAGAGAAGCGCATGTAGAACAGAGACGCTAACATGCGCAGCCTCGCATGACCTCAAAACTCTCAACACGGAGCACATCACAATTCACAAATCCAGTACTGCACATAATCCAAACTTATCCAATTCAACACCGATTTCATCCAATCCGAATTCGCGACCCGTCGCAAATCAGCTGCAGCACCCAGTCGCTCGCAACGCACACCGAAACAGGCAGAGGCGTGAGGGCCAGAGACTCAAAGCAAGAGTCGTACATACCATGAAGAGGTCGAGCTCCTCACCCCCGGAGGGTCCGCATGCGGCTGCGGCGGCGGCGAGCGGAGGCGGGCGGGCGGCGATCTGCGCGTCGATGCTGGGGAGCTGGTCGACGGGGGTGGCGACGCGGAGGCAGGTGACGTGGGCCTCCAGCAGCCGCGCGTACAGCGGGTGGGCCGCGATGGCCGCCTTCTCCCTCTCCCCGCCGCCGCCGGGGGAGAAGCTAGGGTTCGGCGACGCGGCCGCCGCCGCGTCCATAGCGAGCCCGTGGTCGGGGTAGTGGAATGCCATCGATTCTCTGGCGCCGGGAGGAGGTGAGGCGGCCGCGCGGGCCGGCGGAAGCGCAGCGCAACGACCTCGGCGGTTGGGGGCTTTGGTTGGTGCGGGTGGGAGGGACGAGCGGAGGAGCGGAAGGATGGTTGGGTTAGTGACGGCGAGGAGTGAGACAAAACCGGATTTACACTGTTAAGTACGATATTTATAAAATTAACTATATATTAATTATATTTATAAAAAAAGATTTCTATTGTTGGGTGAGCGAACGGCAGCATCAGCAAGACAATATATAGTGAGACCACTAACAGTAGGCGTCTGCCGTCCTACTAGCAGACGTTAGGTAGCCTGCTGCCCGGTGGGGGACGGCAGGCAGGCCTAGCGGACGCCTGCCGTCCAGTGAGGGGGCCGCAGGTGATTAAACTGGCTGATTAGCTAGCTTAATTATTTGTCCTATTTTTTATGTTTAGTATTTCTTTAAATTTTTAAATATACTAAGTGAGCTCAAATAATTACGAAAATTTATGTACAACCTTCCGACATAACATACATCATAGTATAATTTTTGGGTAATTTTGACCATTATGAATATTTCTAAAAAAATTCATACAATTTTGATAATTGTACGAATTTTTACATATAGCAAACGAGCTCTAAAAATTATAAAATGTTATGTGAATCCTCCTAACACAATCATAGTTATTGTGTAATTTTTTATAAATTTTATGTGGTCCGAATTTACCACGTTTATTTGGGTTAATTTAATCATGAATTTACGAATATTTCACGATTTTTTTTACAATTTTATACATTAGAAATACTTGTACAAGTAAAAGTAATTGTAGTAGTAAAAAAATGCATCATATTGGATACGATATGGCTCATCCATTTGAGCCACTAGATGGATACTACGACGTCAGGCAGACTCAGTAGATTGCGGTGGCCGGCCAAACTCGTTAGATCACGATGACCTAACGGGTGAGCCTGGTGCCCCCATTGGGTGGCTTTATGTGCATAGTGTGATCCGTGGAACAGCCGTAGCTTAGGTTATGCACTATTTTTTTGGCCTGCTTTAGGATGAACTTCATAATCTTCTGTAGGGTCGGTGGTGTCTTCGGGCTGCTAACGGCGGCCTCCGACGTGCTTGCGATGTGCTGCGCTCGCTCCAACTGAAGTGACATACAAAACAGGTTTAGTAACGACCCGTATGAATTTCTTAAATGAAACGATTAGATATTTAAATTGTCTTACACTATCATGTCGCTGCGAAGCGCTGTGGAAATCGATCAAGCGTTGCAGACTTTCCTCATGCGTGATTTGCTCAGGGCAATCTGGTGGAGGAATGGTGAGTCTGATGCATGCATGATCTGCTCAGGGCAATCTGATGCTCTATTCTCTTAACTTCTTGCCATTCTCTACTTTCTAACCGTTCAGAGAAACTCTTTTCTATATCACGATTTTCTAAACATTCAATGAGTTCCGTTGAAATGCATGGGTACGTAACTAGTTTTTATTATATACTTCTGTTTTAATAAAAAAAAGTAGTTAAGCAGATATAGTATGATATTTAATAAGAGTACTGATGATCAAATAACATTATTTTTCTTAAATTTAGTGTTTATATGTGTGATATATTAGGAGGGAGCAAGCAATAGTGGCGTGGACAAGAGACTTATCTACATATGATTAAGTAGATTAGTTTGTCAGGTGAAACTCGTCCAATAACCCCAGAGAAGAAACCTTTTGTGAAAGTATGCACTACCATGTTAGTGCCCACGGACCAAATTTTACGTCGTTTTTGTTCGCGGAACAGTTTTCTCAGCCCATTGTGCTTGTTCCCACTTTTGGGGGGGAGTTGGAGTGAGGCAAGGAGAAGATGGCATTAGATTGTGATATTTTCGGCCATCGAAAGAGGGTAAAGCGTAGCACCAGTGGTTATGTAACGCAATTGCGAAGAAGGAGAAGAAAAGGACGTTGAAAGCGACGAGAGCCGATAGCCCAATATGACAGCAACAACTAGAGGGCGCACAGTCTGGAAAGGAAAAGGTTCATTTCAACTTTTTAACTATTCCCTGAGTCCAAATTTCAATCCCTATCTCCAAAACATATGCTTTTTACCCTTAAACTATCAAATCTGTTCATTTTTCACCATTTGGTTGGTTTGACAACTTGATTTTATCAAGTCGGCAACCACATAGCTGATTTTGGTTTACATAGCGTCCAATTGCATCCTAATCAACCAAAGGAAATAAACAATAGTGGGCAGGACCCATATGTTAGCCATATTTCCTTCTTTCTTCATTGCAATAGAGAGAGGACCTACATGTTGGCCATGTTGCTGTATTTCTTTGTTGAACAGAGACTGACAGTGAGGGAAAGCTATAGGAGGAGGCGGGTTGAGCGTGGCACCGGTGACAGGGTGGTGGTGAGGCATGGGTGAGGGGGCAAAACTGAATTATTGAGACATGAACCTTATGGTGGTGGTGGTTTGGGGGTGAGGCACAATGTGCTGGATCAGTGACAGAGGTGGGCGGTGATGATGGTTGGATCATGGAGGTCACAACACTACAATGGATAAGAGGCCAAATTGAGCGCATCAAAAGATAGGGGATGAGGAGGGGATGCTCGTATACAAAGGAATCAGGTGAAATCTCACTAGTTGCGACGAGCCACAGCGAAGAAGCTCGACGGCGCCGGAGAAGAAGAACTTAGATTACAAGCAGTGTGGGCAAGAAACTCAAATTATTTTGGAGTATGAGGTAGGAGGTGGTGTAACACAATGTGACATGGATGATTTTGACATTGGCTTACCAAGGACGAGGTATTGAGTTCACCAAGGATGGGGTATTGAGTTCAGAGATCATGACGGAGCTCGAGCAGTCATAACGCATGCTCGGCTCCTTCACGATAGCGAGGAGGAGGACTGGGATTGGGAGGGGAAGTCGCGGGCGAGGAGTTCTGACTAGAGGGGGTTGAGCGTGGAGAATAGCTCAAGGAAGCCAATGTGTCGGTGGAGGTGTCATGGTGGCAGCGGCCCCAGATCTATTATGTGCCGACATGCAAGTGGCACGATAATGCCCAAGCCAGGGGTAATTCCTAGAGCTGATGATCATGGATGGGTGCTTCCTACTGATTGAGGTAATGAGGACGGCAACCAAGAGACTCGAGAACCAACTACTGCTGCTCATGCTCAGGAGGCTCGTCGCCGTTGAGAGCATATATGGATTTTCCCCCTTCTTAGTCACTAATGTGTGGGGCCCATTGCCTAGTGAAAGAAATCATGCCAATAAGGATCCTATTTATCGCCACGTGACAAAAACCACTCACACGTAGGCGCCACATCAAGGCAAAATCAGGTTGGAATGAGTTAGGGTCAAGTGAACTGGTTTTGATAGATGAGGGTTATGTTTTAAACAGATTTAGAATTGATGATTGAAAATCGGATCAAGGTTTAAAGTTAAAAATGGCCTTTTCCTCTGGAAAATGCCCGTCTCAACTCTCTCAACTCCCGAAGACCAAACTAGACAACAACTTCTCCCCTCAGTTTTCGAAATTCGGTCCATCAAAATATCAAAAAAAAAACCCATGAACCTTTGCCTTACGGGTAAGATTAGCTCACAACCCAAACTATTAGTGGCCTTTTACAGAACTTATCGGCCCAACCAAATCCGAAGTTACGACCTTGGTTTTTTTGCCCCTACAAAGAGTTCCGGTCAAATTGCAACCCACAGGAATCGTTGATCTTGATCCACAGATGACCAAGAGAAATAAGATTTCTCCTCTCGATTACCAAATCTTCACAGGTAACATTTCACTTGATCGAACAAAATAATATGAATAAATTCATCTAAATCCACTGCAGTGTGGGGATCAGTTTGAGCCGTAGCTACCTTCAGCTCTGTCAAATATAGAAGCCCTAGGTAAAGTAAATATCAAATGGAGTTAAACTAGCCGTTTTTGTTTTAGCTACAATATGTCTTATCACTTAGGACTATAGTGGTACTGAACCCTGTAGTTCTAACAACTTATCAAATATGTGTCGTCTCTTCATGCATGACGCCGCCGTGCCCCATCTAGCCTGCTTCCTCTATGTACACTTGATATTCGGTTAGCAAAGCTGCACTAATCTGGAGCGGTCAATGCACTGATCCATCAGCAATGTCCTGCGCAGGAAGGTTGAGATCTGGTAGCACAAAGGTGTCTTGTGGGGACTGCGTAACCGATTGCTGATCAAGCTGTTGCTTTTCTTCCTGCTCCTTCGATGCGGTTTCATTCTGCGAGTTGGATTGCTCTAATCTTGTCTGCACAATGCCAACGAAGTTATATTAGAAGTGTCCATTGTTCCCAGTTCGATACTGACATAATTGTAAGGAGAAAAGGGGGGAAATCATATCTAAAGGCATCTTGACAAGAAAATCTGCTATTACATGGAGCATGTAAGAGCTCATCAAAAGCAATGCAAGAACAAGAATACAAAAACAATGGAAATTGGCTACATGCATTGACCATCGACTAATTTTTAGCAGAAACATCTGTCCTCTCTCCCTTCTACCACAAAAGGATACACCACACAGCTTACTCGAAAGTATTTGCATCGAGTTTTTGGATGAATAATCATTTTTATTTATCGCAAACACTAGAAGCTAAACTGGGAAAGGTGAAGCCAGATATGACCAGCCTATTACAGACGTGAAGTTGTAATGGCTCGTGAGCTAGGCATAGGGATGGAGACCCCCACCCACCACGTTGCCAAGGCTGAGAAAATAAGAAATCACTGGACCCCCAAAATCATGTACTGTCTAGGAATTAATCAGCATGAAACACCCCTTCACAGTTCCAGAATGTTTGTCATTATAATGGGTGGAGCCAGCACTATCTCATGGAAGAAAAAGATGAGGCAGCAAAAACTTCATTAAAATGAAGTCGCTCAGTTGGTTGCAAATACAGTTCAACTGAATCAAATGGGGTTAGGTAAGCAGGCTATTTTAGCTGTGGTACCAAAAGTTGCTGGTAGAGCATTGCATCCGCTGATCTGCAAACACCATTAAAGAAGGTGAAGGCCGCATGATCACCATTTCTGGAATTTGTGGGGTTCAGTGTCGGAATTAGTAGTTGGGAATGTTCTGTATAATTGATAGTTAAATTAAGCATAGATAAGGGCTACCAATATTGGCGAAGTCACTATCACATTTGTCCAAAATCTCAAACTGGACCCCTTGAAAAAGGATTGTTTCAAGAGTAGATATTACTACTGTTCTTTAAACATTGTCATATTGAGTGTTCGCTTAATGCTAGCCGAGTTTTGCATTTTTCATGCATATAAAATACCAGACAAGAATGGTTGACTTTGATATGGTTTCTAGCTAAGTTGCCTGCTGTAATGTTAATCAGCAACAAATCTTGGCCCGTGTCAAAATAGTTACCACCATCATTTATAAGTACGCAGCAGCAGCTACTTTGTACCTTCGTGTCATTACTCATCAATTAGGATGCACATGGACATGGATAGCTCAAAGGCGGCACCCATTTCCACTAGCTAGGACTGGGATCAGGCGTGAATATAGGCAAGCAAAGCAACAGTGAATATGAAAGGGATGGGTTTGGCCTAACCAAGGAATCCCTGCAGTTAATGAGGATGCTCCTTATCGCATTATACTAAATTGGCAACTTGGCAGTCCTGATTTTTTTTGCAGGGGTAGAAATATGCTGTCCTGAATCCTTGTTGTGTTCATGTCATAATCTTAAAGGTATTTATATAAAAAAAAAAGTAGTGATTATATGGCTTCTTTTAATCAGGAAACAATTATAGTATAAAGAATTTGGCAACAACCCCATGGCCACTGAGAAATAGAAAGTAACACAAGCGTGTAGCTTCAAATTTCAGATGGGTGACCATTTGTATTTGCCTAGGTCCAAGAGGTCAATGAATCCCTTTAGTGGTCCCACGTGTCAGTCAGAAGCACCACATCTGATTTAACCAATAGGCACACAGGTTGTCCAGAAAAATTGAGGTCTAGCCACGATTCATGAAGTTTCAGGTCCTATTCCTTGCTCAACAACTTAGTACCATGTTGGTGAAGGTCTATTTCATCCAAACAGACACAGATATTGGGTTTTGTGAAGGTGCAACTTGCATCAGAAAAATTAACAGCCCAACTGGACTCGTATCATGAGAACCATGCTGCTAATACCGGCCAAGGATAGTGATCCATATATTATGAGTGTCGTACAGAACAAGGAAATTTTAGTGCTATTTAAATCGAAGTTTTGCAGTCTTGCTAAGTATTTCTGGCACTTATTGCAAAGGCCTCCTGGCACAAGAGGCAAGGATCTTGATTCTCTATTTTAAAATTACATGGATTTTCTTTAGTAAATGTAGAGTTGCTGTTGGTTGGATCCAGCATTTCTATCCGGTCACATGAGGAATTAGCAACTGACCAGCCCATGGCCTACAGACGAGACCCAAGGTTTCTTCAGGGGTTATGCCAAAAACTAGAGAAGTCTAGATCTGACATCGCACTGTACACCGTGTGGCACCTTGGGCACAAATAGCCCACAAACTAAAGCGCCTACATGGCTACAAAAAGTTCAATGGAATTATATGGACACTACCTTTGGAGGTATAAAAAAACTCCCAAGTTAGCAATTTAAAACCTCTCACTTAGGGCATCTGTAGTGTATGAAAAGAGGAGGTCTTAAGCCACCTTAAAGTCAACCTTATACATTACAGAGGTGACCTTAAGCAGATCTTAAGCAAAAAAGCTTAAGGCTGGTCCTCAAGCTAAAGACCTGGCCATAAGCATTAAAATACAATTTTTTTTTATCTGCCAAGTGGGACCGTCTTAAGGCCCCTTGGTTTATATACACTATGGAGTTGGTCTTAAGGTTTAGATGTGACCCACTTTAAGACCCTTTGGGTTATATACACTACAGATGCCCTTATGCTTTAAGCTAAAACAAACAAGACACTTTTTCATAAGCCATTCCGCCTGATAGATACCATTTGGTTGCCTGAATACCTATTTGGGACAGAAAAGAAAAGGGAAAACGAATTAAGACTGTTATCACCTCAAGCTTGTCGTTTTCTTTTGACAGAGCGGAGCAAGCTCTCTGCAAAGCCCGCATCTCCTGCTCGCAGCCAAAACAAATTCCAACAACAGTTAGTAAATTTGGCGGTATAATACTTTACAAGAAAAGTATAACGTAAAGAACATGTTTATCACCTCACGGAGGCTCTCGTTCTCCACCGCGAGAGACCGAACGAGCTGCTGGACCTCCGGTAGCCTCTGCACATCACCGCAGTAACCAAGCATTAAGCCGAATTAAACCACAAGGAAAAGGAACAGGCGCAAACCCCCCGTAGTTTACTAGATTTTGAGCTTTTTGGATACAGGGCTATCTTGATGATGAAGTAGATCTTTTTGGCTAGCACACCTTTGTGACTTTTGTCCTGAGATTCCACTTTTTTTATTCACCCTCCCACCCTTTCAAACGGCAGGCAGAGGTGTAGCAGCTTCTGCTTTACTCTAAACTAGTACAAATATAGTTGAACCACCACTAGAACAGCCTTTTTCTTGTGAGACTGGGGGGCGCCCCGACTGGGTCAAGACTTTCTTTTGCCGAGACCAGTAAAGCGCGTACACAATCGTTGTACTTTTCTACTGCAGGACGCCACGCTACTTGTAACTCTTTTTTAGTGCCCAGAACACCTACCCGTCAGTCACGCTGGCTGTATTGTATGCAGGCCAACGAATATGCCTAGCAAGAGCAAGGAGCTCACCATTTTCTTCCGTGGTCGCTGACCGGCAGGCCGTACCGGCGGGGCTGGGAAGGTCAACTGCGGCCGTCCAATGGAGGCCACCTGCAGCGAGAGTAGACAATTGTAAGTTCATAGCAAATCAATGAACACGGCATATCCAACAAATCATGGCGGCAACAAGGCAGGCCAACACAACACGGACACAGAATCGCACACCTTACAGAAAATAGCACACCCAACATAGAAAGCATGCTTAAGAAATTGCCCCCATGGCCTCCTCCCTCCCTAGCTCTCAGGTGCAACACCCCGTTCACCAAAATCCCGCAACCACATCACATGATGAGACACGAGACAAGCCTAATACCCAATCCCTCGCCGCAAGAATTTCAGTAATTTCCGCATCGACACATGGCCCATCTTTAGTTAGGCGGGAGAAGCATCCGAATCCGCCAAACTACCATCCGAAGCAAAAGCCATGACAGAACCTCACGTCTCTACTCGCCACCATATCCGAGGCAGGCTACTGCTGTTCGCTCGCTCCCACGATGCATGACAGGTGGGCCCCCGCACGGCACCCTTTCCGCAAAGAGAAAAACGCCGCAACCCACTCCCCAACCGGTCATCGACAGGTGGGGGCCCGCGTCCACGTCACGGTCACCAACACAACACCCTCGCGCGTTCCGGCCAGCGGCCATACGGCGCGGCGGGGTTTGCTCGGCTCCGAGACGCGCGCGGCCGCGCCGTCGCCTGGCCACCGCGATCCCACCCAACCCCCGCCGCGCGCTGTGATTGGGTCCCCGAGTTTTAACCCCACGCTTTTGACCCTGCCTGCACCCGTGGGCGGGGGCCCACACACCCTACCCGCTCCCACCACACGAGCAATTGCACCGGAGGACAAAGGACGGCGAAAATGACCGTACTGCCCCCCCGGAGAATACAGAGCGTTCAATTGAGGTTAATGCTCCACGCTTTGCGAGAATGGAGGGGTAGCTTGGGAACGGCTAGAACCTAGAAGCATGGAGCAATGGAGGCCGCAGCTCCGGCCGCACCCACCACCGGGTCCCGCGTGTTCCCAAAATTGCCCCCCTTCCCAGTAGGAGTCAACTACAAGGACGCAAATAAATCCCATGCGCACTATGGAAAAGGCTAAGGTTTCGTTCTTTGTTAGTAATTTTGCAACTCCAAGTCTCCAACGTAGGAATTTACAGAACCGAGAAAATTCACAAAACAATGCGGATCTGCGAAGCAGAAACGAGGGTGGCAACTTGACGCCTGTAGCAAGCAAAAAGAAAATCTAAATTATGAGGGGAATAAATCAGAAGGGAAAGGCTGGGTTAAGGGGAGAAGAAAGAAGCTGGGAGGCGGTGCTCAAATCAGGAAGGGAAGGGATATTTGCTGACCAGTAGGGGCAGTTTCGTCACACGGAACCAAAAAATGGCAGAGGGAATTTCCCAAAACAAAAACGCAAAAAGGAGCACAGGGATAGGAGGGAGAGAAATACTGGTGGTGGGGGAGGGAGGAGAACCCAAAGCGGCGGCGGCGGCAACACGAGAGAGACGAGGAAGTAGAGGAGAGAGAGAGAGAGATGGGGGGGGGTGTGTGTTTGTACGCACAAACCTTGGTCGCTGGCGCGGGGCCCGCACGGCGGTGGCCCGGAGAGAAGCCACGGTCCTCGCCGCCGCTGGTGGACGCGCCGGAGCCGGAGCCGCCGCTGTAGTCCAGCGGCGAGGCCGGGCTGGCCCGGGCCCACCTCCCCTTACCCACCGCCTCCGCCGCCGGTGACCGGCGGCGCGACCGCTTCCCCCGAGCCACGGCCGGCCAGATCAGCTCCCCCTCCCCCGACGCCGGCGGGGGCCTGCACCAGGGCGGCGTCCACCCGGCGAGGTCGGCCCGGCGGAGCGAGCAGATGATGTCGGCGGCAAGCGCGTCAGCGTCGGCGACCGTGGTGGCATCCATCGCGTGGCAGCCCAGCTCGGCAAGGAAACCCTATCAGAGAGAGAGAGAGAGAGGAGGTGGAGGACGGAGGTGTGGGTGGGGAAGCGGGGATGGGGGAGAGAGACGGGGGGCGTGGAGGCGAACCGAAGCCACGATCTGGTGCCCGGCCTTTTAAATGGCGGATTAAAATAACCCTAACCCACACCCACACGACACAGACACCCTCCTCTGTCCTCTCCTGCCCCCACCAGAGCTACCGCTCGCTCCCTGGCCCACGCCCCACCACGTCCGCACTCACTGATATCTCGGCCCCACTAACCGTCGGGCCCCATATCCAGAGAGCGTGCGCGCGGCGAACTCGGTGCGCCGCCGCGGGCCGACCAGGTGGAGCCTTTCCGTCCCCGTCAACGCAGAGTCGCCACGGCGAAATTACGGGGGGCGCCCCGCGAGGGCCGGGTGTCAGTGGGTCGCTTCGGTAAAAGCGCGAGGCGTAGGACGCAAGGTAGAGACGGGCGCGACTTGCCTGTACCCGCGTCCCTTCTCGGATCCGTATTCTCAGTGCATGTTACGAACGGCTTCTCTGTTTTTTATTACGGGAGAAATCGGTTTTGGAATGGAGCACTTTTTTTCGGTGGTTTTTACCGGTTGTTTGTAAGAGTTAAATTGTTTTGAACAGAGTAACTTTTTGATGTAAGTATTTTTTTATTTTTTTATAAGTAGTTAAAAGTTATAATAAAAAAATCATAACACTTTTGAGCAAGGTCGTAGCTGCTGGGTTCCATATCCTTTGTTCCCGCACAAGAAGATTAGCTATTTCTGTTTCATTTCATTTTATGCCTGTTTCAAACGGCTTTAACTTCTACCACTTAGAACACGTCGGCTTTTTAATTTTAGTTTTGTATTTTTTTTTCTTTCTTCTCCTTATTCCTTTACATTCATGCATGGATGGTCCGACTCTTCGAGTAAGCCCCGTCGTCGGTCGGACCCGAACCCCCCCCCCCCCACTGGCTCCTCCTCATTTGCTATAGGTGGTGATCGGTTCGGCTGAAAAGCTCATGGCTTATGGCTGAAAACACTGTAGCTGGCTGAAAAAACACTGTAGCTGACAGAGGCTTATTTAGTATAATTAAATTTAAAAAAAAATTTAAAAATATAAAAAATATGTTAGCCCATTACGTATGATACAAATAAATACGGGAAAAAAAGAACCGGCAAAAAAGCTCAACAAAAAGCCAAAAGTTCAGAAAAAGATGAAACTTATGAATAGTGAAAAATAAGCCAGAAGCCAAAGCCGAGTTGATCAGGGCACTATCTCCATAGCAGGGTAGCATCAGTGTTTGAACAGCGGCAGAAGACGGCGTCAATTGGGACTCGGCCTTCAATCGTCCACTCGTCCTTGTCTAGCCCAGAGCTGAGTGATAGTATGAGCGACAGATATTTAAACGATGTGATCATGAAAAAAAATCAAGAAACGATTTCAGGACATAAAAATCTCAGAATAAAAATGTCTTGTTTTCCTAAACATACGTAGTTATTTAGTAGTATATCTTTTATCTTTCCTTTTTATTACATCTTTTATGTTCTATTATTAAATTATGACACTATTGATCTACCTATCTTTCATAATTGACAGGTTACTTCTTCTATGGCTTATCTATAACTATGGATTAAGCTTTATTAGTAAGATATTTTTTCAATGTTCTATCGTTATCTATACATGTTTGCATACGAATTATAGTTATTACTTCTATTTTGTGTCATATACTCTTATTAATGCGATTGAAACGTAGTTTGATCGTGAATTATTTTGCTTTTGTGTAATACTATTTGTTTCACGCTTCTGAGTCTGTCCTAACTATATTTTATTCCTAGATCTGCCTATGCATTCATGTGTTTTATGCATGATTACAACAAATCCCCCCCCCCCAAAAAAAACTTAAATCTCCCTTGGTCCCTAGTTAACTCGATTGGATGCCTTACGCTTGTAAATTTAATCGACCTACAGTTGAAGAAACTGGAATTGGCTTTAGTTCAAAAAACAAAAGGATGTCTTCATATTAATCCGCTATTTGCTTGTGATCAAACATAGAAGAGAGAAAAAAAATGCTAAGACGTAGAATTAGATGAATGTAATAGATCAAAGTACGACATAGACGTATAATTCTGACAGGAGTAGGAAACGGCTGATGCCGTCGTGACAAATATAATTCCTGACGTTGGCGGCGGCTAACGTCGCCGAGAACCATTCCTTCATATTTTTTTTTTCCCTTGAGCCATTCTTCAGAGGTGTGGACCCACCAAATAATTCTGAGGCAGTGCTCAAGAGGAAACAAAACACAGATGGGGGACAGGCGCACAGGCACAGGGAAGCCCAGACGGGGAGGCGGAGGCGGAGGCGGAGGCGGGAGTGGGGTGAGATTGGACGCGAGGCGAGCAGTGGGGTGGAAGGGTGGGGCCAAGTGTCAGTGAGAGGCCTCCGTTTCCGTGTGAAGCGCCGGCACTGTGGGCCAGAGAGATGGGAAAAAAGAGAGCAACTTGCCGCTGTAGTTGGTACTGTTTAGGGCAGTCCCAATGGGGGGTTTCTATGGCATTAAATAAAGTGCCAAGTAGGCAAAATGCTGATGTGTCATTGGAGTTAAGGAGGAGAGATAAGGAAATGGTTTCTTATACAAGAAATCATGTCTACACGGTATCCAAGATAGAAAGAGCTGTGAGAGCAAGTCCAATAATAGAGCCAGTGTTTGGCTATAAATCAAGTTATAAGAGCCAAGTTATACAATAATTTGTCTTCTATTTGTCTATAAAAGTTTTTTTTATTATTATATGGTACCAAGTCTCACATTCTCTTTCCTACTCCTCCTCACATACATTTATTATCTGGGCCCACCACTGCATAGGCTCCCGTGTGCAGCTTGTTGCTTGCATGAGAGCCAAGCTCTCCTCTCTCTCCTCTCTTCTCTCCTCCACATCAGCAAAAATGCTGACTAGCTTGGCTATAAGACCATTATTGTATTTGCTCTGATAGGTAGATGATAGGAGAGGGAAGATAGATGATTGGATGAAAATTTTATTTGTAGAAACTATCCATTGGGAGTGTAGTTTCCATGGGTAGTGTCTATATTAATTGGCAAGTATAGAAACTACCTCATAGTTTCTGCATTGGGAGTGGCCTTATACAAATGCAATTATAGTTGTACTGTTGATACAAATACAAATGCAGCTATAGTTGTACTGTTGATATAAATACAAATGCAATTATAGCTATTTTTTTTCAAATTTAGTCATTCAATATATGTTTTTATAGATCCATTTTTACTTAAGTTTAATAGATACCTGCTGAGCGCTCTAGCTCACAAGGACACCGATCGTAATTAGTGCTAATCATAAAAACCTAATTACATGCTGAGTTTGGAGCAACTGTGGCTCAGAGCACCTGTTGAGTTTCTATAACGTGGTAAGCGATATGTGTTATTTATCATAACTATCGAGCTTATAAAAAGTGCTAGATTTATAAAAACATGTTGAGACAAGATTTTAAA
Source organism: Dendrocalamus latiflorus (assembly GCA_017311315.1). Taxonomy (NCBI): domain Eukaryota; kingdom Viridiplantae; phylum Streptophyta; class Magnoliopsida; order Poales; family Poaceae; genus Dendrocalamus; species Dendrocalamus latiflorus. The sequence continues at coordinate 4,403,873 of CM029640.1, read as the reverse complement.
AAATAACTAAAATTATATTATCTGTCCTTCGTTTGCTTTCCTTGACTAGTTGTTTGCCTCGCGTCCTGCTGCTCGGTGTAGGTACTGCGCACATTCGCACGCACGCAAGCATGCAACAGTGGTCGTAATTCGTATGTTGACGAGTGCATCTCTTTCTTTCAACGTTTTTCGTTTTGCTCCGGTATTGGGTAGGGTGGGAAACGATATCAGATAATTTATTTTATGTGATATTCGTATTCGAGAAAACATAAATATAGTAAGTAAAATCTGTGTTTCAAAATATTTGTATTTGTATTTGAGAATATTTGTATCCGTATTTAAGAATATTCATATTCGCATTTGTATTCAAGAATATTCATATTCATATTCAAGACTATTCGATCCGTTTCCAGAACCCGAAAAAACCCAAACGAATTTTGTGATTCAAAATTTGAATTTGAGCGGTTTGAAACCAGTAACCTGTCAAAAACCAGTGAAAAACGACAAAACCGTTAGGAATTTGTTCTACCGAGATTTATTACAGAAGTTGTAGGAGGATATCCGTATTTGATCGAATTAAATACATATTTAATTTGAATTTGTATCTGTTACGACATTCGATTCGTATTTGTATTTGAGAATATTCGAATTCATATTTGTCTACGTTTCAAAAATATGGATTTGTATTTGAGACCATTCGATCGTATCCGATCTGTTTTCATCCCTAGTCTCGGGCCCATATGACTGTGTTAGCGGACCTGAAAAACGTGAAATTTTGGACGGCTAGGTGCAGGCACTCTGCCCTCTTTTTGACTTTTGGCTTTTAATTTTTCTAAAAGAGAAAATAAAAAGATGGTTTTTAAAGCAGATTCTTTAAACGGCTTCTTGAGTCTAAAATCATATACGCTGACTACATCGACATCTTCATCATCAGCTGTTGTATAAAAAAACACATACAAAAACTATAAACTATACCAAAACACCACCGATCGTAGTCAACTAAGACCTCTGAATAGGGGTGCAAACGGAGCGGCTAATTTCTATCCGTCCGACCGACCGAAGGCATGTAGAACAAATATGAAAGGGGTAGATGAGTATCCGGTACTATCCGTGTCTGACTCCGACTCTGAGGAAAAAATATGGAATATGATACGGGATAAGTGATATCTGTCCATATATATCCGTATGTTAAGTGATATGAGAAAGTCTATTGTGACTTCACCTAGGAACAAAATAATATATAGACAGATTGTCACATCTAAACAAGTGGGAGTACTGAGTGTTCTTCCTTCAACATCTTAATAATTAGTCTCTCCATGTTCGCTTTGATTGTACTATACTATCCAATATCCTGTGCAAAGAAGCGGATAATTTCCATCCAACCGATCGTCCAAAATATTATAGAACAGATATAGAATGGAGAAATAGATATTCGGTATTATTCATATCCAACTTTAACTTAAAAATATAAAATAAAATACAGGATAAATAATATTTATCCGTATCTACTTCAACTACGCCTCTACTTGTGGAACTCTCCATCCCTCGCTAGTCAACTTCACAAGCCAAGTGCGTCGCCCGCCTAGGCGCCTAGCTATTCACATGTGCGCACAAATCGCGGCTCTCACAGAAAGTAGAGCATCGATAGCTTGTACAAAAGCGAGACATCACGAAATGATAGGCATAAGCGAGACTCACGAAAGGATAGCGTGCACAAAATATGCACCCTTTTTCATCGTGAATATCATGCCAAACACGTGTTTTAATTACTGTATATCCTTGTCTGGTCAATATACGTGCTAAGGGCACCAAAATAGTACCACTTCAGTTGTCTCTTAGTAATACCACGCCAACAAATTTCCTGATACAGAAGAGAGAAAAAAATGAGGAAAGAGAATATACTATCACGCCAACAAATTCCGTCCGCCAAGCAGCACACGAGGTGGCAGCGACGAAGCACGACGCGTGGCCGGAAGGTGAGTGTTGGGTTTTGAAGGTATGGTTGGCTAAGGTGGTAGTACTGTGCTCGTGTGTACTGGTTGTAGCAATGACGAACAGGCGGCGAGCTGGCAAGGCGCACTAGCAGCGGTGGAAAAGGGCAAGCAGGTGACTGGCAGCTAGCACAGGGGAGGTGATGGTTTTCCAAATGACAGTAAGGCAGGGAGAAGGTGAAAAATCAAAATTGGAAAGCGGAATTGGCTTGGAAACTTCCAAATTAGGCAAGAAACTCAAATTTGGCCAAAATTCGGAAAAATCAAATAAATGTTGAAAATTTGAAATACATAAGTACAAGAATAGTTATAATTATATAATAAATACAACTATATATTCATCACAAATATTAGAATTCTATAACAAATACAGCCAGAGGGCAATGTAAAGCCCACTGGCCAGAGTAGACAATTGAGCTGCTCTGTGTACAAAAGCGCCGTGGCAAGCAGCATACGAAATGGCTCCTGACATGGGAGGCCCACACGAGTGCAGTGCAGGCCGCCCCAGTCTGTTAGTTGTTACCACGTCCACTGCAGTGGCAGACCAGAAAAAATGTAGCTAGGGCGGAGTCTAAAGCGTGTATATATGCAATGCAAATGTCAACATAATCGACATGAACCAGCATAAATAATTCTGCATTCACGATATTATGCTAGCTAAAAGACAAATTTCAGCAACATTTGGCATGCCAACTGCAAAGGCTCACGGCAAAAACAAGCTGGATGAACTGTAAGAAGCAGGGATCTAATCATCACAAAGCTATCAGAAACATGAACTATTGGAACTTTGTATGCCATCTTCGCATGTTGCTTGTAGTTACATAAAGGAGTAACTCAGACAAATATGTAAAAGAATATATTTAGTAAAAATTTAGGGGGGATGCAGGTACCTTAAGTGTGGTTATCATGGAGGTCTAGATGGTAGAATGAGTGTTTATGTAAGACTAGCTTTGTTGTCCTATCCTCACAGAAAGATTGAACTATGTATGACCAACCTGCAAACATGTTGTAATCAGGGTTCACATCACTGGTTATAATTAGAATTTGGAAACATTGCACATCACAGATCATCATCCCAAGAGATGATGTCAGTTCCAGGAACATGGAAAAAAGAAAAGCTAAACAAAAAGAGGCAAGATACAAACCAACAGATGGGGCTCACTGTAGTTCAAACTTCAAACTTGGCCACTGCTGCGCAAACGTCACCACTCGCCATGCTCTTCTGGACTAGTTGGTACAAAGTAAACCAGTAACTATAAAGATTCTAAATCTAATGGCTCAATTTTCAATTTCTACAGTCTATTCTATAGTAATTACATGTTTTTTAACAACTTATCTAACAGAATTGGATCACAGTAAATGTGCAATTAAAAAATAACAACTTATCTAACACATATGCTCTTAAATAAAAGGATGCATATAAGACTAGCACAGTTTAATGGGAAGCAACATAATGAGCACGAAGGCCAAGCCTACTCAAAATCTCCTCCTGTTCTATTCAATTCTGTTCAAATATGAAAAGCCTAGCTTCGATACTCAAATTGAACCATGAAAAGAAGCCCACATCATCAATTCACCAAAAATCCAAATGCTACACAACATAAGGAGTGATTCCTTAGGTTTGCATTGGGAATCGCAGGAAAAAGGCTAGATGATGGTGTCTCCCTTTGTCAAAACCTAAGAAAATCTAGGGCATGGCAACCAGGGGTTGGGTGCCTTTATATTATATGAACCCTATTATGCTACTTAATGATAAAAATATATATTTGTGCAGTACCATATCACTTTTTGTACAAGCCAAGTAAGAATTCAAGTTACACATATTTTAGAATCCAATTCGGCCTCCAAGGACAGCAACGACTTTAAATGTAGATAACTTTCACATACGGAGTCTGTTTGAGGTTCACAAGTACTTGATGGAATGATTATCTTGTCGTCTTCTCAACGGATCAAGCCTCACCTTGAAATTCCTTTTGAGCACATCGCAATCATCAAAAGAATGTGTTGCATTGCTCCAAAGACAACACCGACTTCAAATGTGCATACCTTTCACATACAGAGTTCGTTTGAGCTCCACGAATACTTGATTGAAAGTTTAACTTGTTCTCTTTCTAACGGATCTAGCCTCACCTATAAAATACTTATATGCATACTACAATCATGAAAAAAAAGGTGCTACATCACCTATTTAGGCTAATTTGGGCCTTGTAATTCTATGGGGCTTGGCCCATATCATGACTACTATTCACATGATACTATTTACATATGAATAGTACCATAAATAGTACCACATCGCCAACTCCTAGCTATGTGCAACCCCCTCCCCTATTTAAGGTGGCCACACCCTTCTAGTCTCCTTGGATTTCATTTATGTTTAGTTTACCTTCGTTGTAACTTGTATTTTCTGCGTATATCGACTAGACCACCCAGTCAAGATCTTTATTCAGAATCCCATCTTTTTAGTAATTCATAAATATTTGTATTTTCAGGTTGCTTGTTATCTTGTTCTTGCTTGTTCTTCGGTTGCATGCTGGAATAGACCTTCATGGTTAAATCAACCACGTTCTTAACACGGTTGATAGTGATTGCTTGGTGTTCTGGGTCGTGACCGGTTAGAAACCTGTATCGTCAAAGTCGTTCTTCGCGAAATCACAGTTATCATCGTATCAGAAGATCGAGACCCCATTAACTCATCAGGTGGTATCAGGGCTAAAGTTGACCGATAAGATTTCTTGTATCCCTAGTTAGTAGATTGTTTTTTATTTTCTATAGTTCAGAAAAATTGCACTACAAAAAGAGTTAATTTTCGTTGTCCAAACCACGTTACGCTATTCAATATGTTAGTTTTGGTTTGCTAAATTGAATTTGTGTCTATTTTAGTTTTGTCTAGTTGCTGATCATATCGTTGATTCTATAAACTCCAAAAAACATTCCACATTCAAAACCATCTAGAACACACCAAACCCTATTTCCCTATTTCGGCCAGAAGATTCCCTCTTCTGTAGCCGCCACAAAAAACATCATATCTTTTGATTTCATGATCCTTTTTGAATGAGAATAGTACCATTAGATTCATAACTTCATTATCCATTGGCTGGTAAAATTTCACATCATTATAGTAAGGCAGTTAAGAGATATTTGCGGTGAAAGTTGCCCAAAATTTCTGGTTTGAATTTACAACAGTCAACACTTGTGATTTTTGCACGAATTTTTCTATCAGTTTTCAGAAGTTGGCCCCAAAAGAACATTTGTATAAAAAGCAGTCAGTAAACAAATAAAAAATAATTATTGAAAAATAGGTAAGTGACAAAAAGTTATCACCGAAATATCAACATTCTGTCCAGTGGACAGAAATCTGTAATCCTCAGATTTGGTCAATCCTTGTGTTTTTCAATTCCGGATTGCATTTCATTGAATTATTTTGTGTCTACCACTCCTATAAATTGTTATACACTTGTTTTAGCCTTCTTCCATTCTTGGTTGATCAGCAACATAGGCTAAGAATTAGATACAAACTACAATTCGATTATATGCAATTTCTAAAATAAACTGATTGTTCTCCATTGCTACATATCTAGCCTTCCAAGCTACACCTTTTGCTAACTGTGCAGATCACGTCAAACTGGGCCTTCCAATTGCTTTACTCATCACTTGAGTCAAGTTTATCATGAACCAGTCACCGGTTGTACCACCTGTTTGCATTGGTGAGAACTTGCCAGAGCTTAAGTGTGAGCAACTTTGAGCCTCTAGATCTCAGTAGTTGATAGGGAACATATATTTGTGATTTGTTTCCTTATTCTATATTAACAATGACAGGCTTGAGGAAATGGGTAGATTGTGATGACATCGTGGGCAGATTTGAATTCAAATGGAAACAAATATCGGTATACTTCTTGCTACTCACCACTGAGAGTATATTATCGGACTACTTCTTGTAGGTTACTATGTTGTATAGCTATTTTGAAAGACATGACCTTAATCCTTATGAGAAGATGAGCATGGAAAGGACGGCGTTGATCGATGATGGTCAACATTGGTGGTTGAATCTCGAGTACCACTACATGTACACATGGGAGGAGATGAAGAAAAAAAATACGACATCATTTTGTAGCTCCACCACCCACGATCACAAGCGAGGTGCAACCTAAGGTAACTAAAAATGCTAACATTGTTTTGGCTCCTACTCCATCTACAAATACCGCCGTGATGCTTGAAGAGATAGAAAATAATCTGGCGCATCTTATGTCATTGGAGGAGAAGTTTGAGGTACCTACAGTATTTGATGAGAACGATAATGATAAATGTACTGATTTGGTGCTACAACAAGACATAGAGCAAACCTGTGAGTTGTGAGTATATACCTGCTGTAGTGCAATATTTTAATATTCCTTGTGTTGACTTGAGTGAACCACGTGCTGACCGAAATTCTCATAATTTTATACATGTCAAATTAATTACAGATAAGAAAGTATTTTATAGAATATCCCCTTCTGAAGCATTATGTTATATCACGCTTAATAAAACCATTAATTTGGAATGTGATATAGAGAAAGTTTCTAAAATTTCATCTCTAAATTTTCTTTCTAGTACCTACACCTACTGTTTTAAATTAATTGGAGTTTATGGTGTAGACAATCGATTTCTGGTAATAGTTCAAGATAGACATGTTTTGGAATCTAATTCGGCCTCCAAAGGTAGCACTGACTTCAAATGTATATAATTTTCACATGCGGAGCCTGTTTAAGATCCACGAGTACATCATGGAAAGATTATCTTGTCATCTTTCCAACAAATCTAGTCTTACCTTCAAATTCTTTCTGAGCACATCGCAATCATCAAAAGAAGATATTGCATCACTCTAAAGGCAGCACTGACTTCAAACGTGTATAACTTTCAAATACGAAGTCCGTTCGAGCTTCACGAGTATTTGATTAAAAGCTTATCTTGTTCTCTTTCTAAGGATCTAGCCTCACATCTAAATTTCTTCTGTGCACACTACAATCCTCATAAGAAAGTGATATATCACCTATTTGGGCCAATTTAGCTCTTGTAGTCATAGCGGGCTTGGTCCATATGGTGGTTATTATTCACATGTTAGTACCATGAATAGTACCATCTCGCCATTTTCTAGCTGTGTGCGACTCCTCCTCCCCTATTTAAGGTGGTCGCACTCCTTTAGTGTCCTTAGATTTCGTTTATGTTTAGTTTGCCTTCATTGCAATTTGTATCTTCTGCATGTGTCAACAAGACCACCTGGTTAAGATCCTTATTTGAAATCCCTTCTTATCAGTAATTCATAAATATTTACAATTTAGATTGCTTGTTATCTTGTTCTCGCTTGTTCTTCGGTTGTATGTAGGAATGGACCTTCGTGATCAGATCAACCGCGTCCTTGGCACGATTTATAACGACTCGAAGTGTGGTTTAGTGATTACTTGGTGTTTTGATCGTGACCAATTAGTAGCCTGCATCGTTAAAATAATTCTCTTCTAAATTAAGGTTATTATCTTATCAAAAAATCGGGACCTTGTTGTCTCATTAGGATGGGGCTTAATTCGCTTGTGGGAGGGTGAGTGGTAAGGTGAGGAAGCAGATATGATGACACACCTGCCAGAGGTCACGAGGGGCAACGGGGGCACGTCCCCCTCCTCCAGCTTTATCTTCGGCAGCTGCCTCGCCTTGCTGCACGGCGCTGGGGAAGAAGCGCACTGTCGACGGCGGCAGGCGGCAGCCCTCCGCATCCTCGGAGTCTGCCTTCTTGGCTTGGTCCGGCGCGCTCCCGGCATTGCCCATCGCCTCCCACTCCTGCTTGTCGCTCGCTGCAGCTCTCTCAATCTCCGGCCCCAATTCTTCTATAGGGTTAGAGGCGCCCTCTGGTCTCTGCTGACTGCTTGCTCGGCTGCGCGGCCTGCGCCTACACTGCTGCTCGCCCGCCGAATGAGGAGGTGCCGCTGGGAGGGGGGGGTCGGCCGGCGATGGAGCTCGTCCGAAGGGTGTGTCCGCCCGATGTCCACTCCATCCGCCCCTCGTATGTACGCAGTGCGTACGCGTCTTTTTCGTACTTTGGTCAGTTCCTACCAGTTTCTGTTGGGAATTAATCTTGACTTAGTTTATTTTGTGAGAATTGGTCAAGTCTGTTAGCGCGTGTGTGTGCATGCATGGAGTTGGAACGTGTTAGTGGCCAAGTCCATGCTTGTGCTGCATGCATGAGATAGTTGGAGTAGTGGTGCCGTGAGAAATGGATGAGGGCGCATGGCTCCTGAGGAATAGGTCTCAGTAGTTTGTCAACACATCTATATATGTGCGTGAGGGAGTCCAGAGGAAAGCAAGGCAGTGAGAAGGAAGATGCCTTCTCTGTGACCTCCTTTTGTGCGTGAGTAAAGAGTGAATAACAGAGTGTCTTGGTGCTGGTGTGCAGTGCCGAGACAAAATATTTCTCTTGTGTCTTTCAGTTTGTATACTCCATTGTGCTAGTATGTGTGATCGAGAGAAGCTGGGCCAACAGTTTCCACTCGTACGTACGCGGCTTTTTCGTAAGTTGGTGCTGCATGCATGTTTCCTAATCACACCGTCACCCACTGTTGCATTGCAACATAAGTACTGCTAGTAAAAAAAAGAAGAACGGTCAGAGACTTAAGGTGCCATGTCTAAAATGATAAGTAAAAAACATAGATAATATGATTTATTAAACGTACAATAAGGTTTTAAAGAAGTAGAGTACTAGATACATATCAAAATGATTTTCACGTCAGCCACCGCGCCGCACATCAGGCCCTTATGGCCCACTCCAAACTGTTGAAGTTTATGGCTTTTGAATGTGGCTATTCGATTTTGGCTAAAATTGTATTGTAGTGAATTAGCGGCTGTTAGCCTTTTCTAAATTCTTCAATTAAAAAAAGATCACCACCATATTTCCACAGACAATAGGAAAGAAAAGGTAACAAAACAAAAGAAATAAAGCTAAAAAAAATCTAAAATTAGAAGTTGATGTGTTTCAAGTAATTTCTACCTTAAAAAAGTCAGAAGTCATTTAAGAAAACTCGACCTGCGGGGGTAAGATGGCCCCTGGGCATATTGCTTAAGAAGAAGATCCTCTCACGTAGATCGAGAAAATCTCCGAACCCTTGCTCCACCCTTACACAGCGGTACCATCGACTGTGTGAAAACCGAAGCCATTTAGAACGGGTGGATGTTTCGAAATAAAAATGCTTGTAAGTTGTACCCTGCGCTAGTGGCTGCGTAGCCCGAAACCGGAACGCACCACCGTGGTGCATTGCGTGCTAGGGCGGAGCCCAACGCAAACACTGCAGAAGCTTGGAAGATCAGGGAGATCCGGAGATACTATTGGTACAAAATATTGGTACAGTCAGGGCGCTCCTAAACAATCACTCTTACGTGATACTATAGCTATATCATATCATATCAGATTTTTTTTTTTTTTTTGGTGAAGAGGAGAGAACATGAACTTGATACTCATGTAAGTACCAAATCTTTTCTTAGAAATCAAGAAAATGGTACATTGGAAGGACTTAATACCGAAAGACCAATCGTATGATGATTGTAGGGCCATTCAATACCACGCATGACTAACAAGCTATTCGAGTAGTTGTCTCTAAGATTCATTCTGTTAGTACGCACAAATACTTTCAATTTTCACAGCCTGAATCCAGGGAGCTAAGTTGCATTTGCCTAACCCATTGACATCTGAAATATTTGTAATCAAATGCAGGCCATGCCTCAGCTAACTGGCAGATCAAAGCTCCCTACCGTAATTGACCCCATGATCAAGAATACAATGGATCCGAAGCACTTGTACCAAGTATTACTCATCATCAAAACTATCTCATAACTGTTTCTTTCATTTACATTTGTTTTTTCAACTAAGTAGATTGATGTATTTCGCTACTTTGCAGATTGCTGCAGTGGCTGTGCTCTGTGTGCAGCCAGAAGCGAGTTACAGGCCACTAATCACAGATGCGACCCTGTTTTTTTTTAGTTTCTAAAAACCGCTTTTCAATTTTTCTACAGTAATTAGTTTTTAAACGGAGTATTTTTTCAAGATAAGTTCTACTAATTAATTGTAGTACATACTTTACTAACTTCATTTATATCGGCAAAAACCGTATGTGAGTTTTTGTTACTCTGTAATCTCTTGTGCAAACAGCCCAAAAACTACAAGTCGCAGCCAAAACGAACAGACCCGTACTCCACTCTTTGATTCCCCTGGTGCCTATGGAGCTTAAGAGGGACACGGAGGATAGCCCCGGACTCGACTTGCGCAACTCAAAAACATTCTCCCTGTTGAGAAAGGAAAAAGGAGAGATACGATTGGAATGTGGCGACTCAATGGGTTTATAGCATCCAAATGGTCAGATAACTTATGATGTTGAGTGCAGGTTATTGTTTCTTGCTCCAATTGCCTTCCCTGGTGCTTGTCTGAGGATGTGTGCCCCAACCTTGTGACCTACTACTTGGTTGAAATGATAGAGTTTCCGGGTTTGCGGAGAAGAGGATTATGTATCTGTCTGGCTGTATAAAGAAGTAAAGATTGTTTTTTTTTTGCCTTTTTCTTATCTTTGGATCTGATAACTGCTGTATAGATTAAAGACTTTCACATAGTGTAAATAGCATTGAGGGAATCTTCGCCCCAGTTCAGTGTGCCACAGCATGTCATATGTTACGGCATGACAAGCTATAGCATTGACAGCATATTATGGATTAGGAATATAATTATTATTTTCTTTGTTACTTAGATTTGTTTTTTAGATTTGTTTTATGTATTAGGGATTAGTTTCTTTAATATATGGATATATTTCTTAAGGATAAATCTAGCTATCACTATAATAGAGATATACTTATATCGTTATTGTTAAGCAATGAACAATTAAACAAGTTCTTAGTCTCCCTCCTCTTCAAAAGTTAGGCCTCATAGTTTTTTTACAATATCAGGAAAGAGCTGTCAATGGCTGGATAAGGATGAGCATCCTACTCTTAGTTCTCCGACATGTACCAAACCATCTACCACAACATCATATCTCTTATATATAATATCTACTACTTAATATGCTTGTGTGAACCATTAAGCTCAAGAACAAGTGTTTGAAGAATGAATCATGACGTCAGTTTGATTGGTCCAGAATGTAATTTACCTGTAGTTTTCGTATAATTATATAATATCTACTACTTAATATGCTTGTCAGTTTGATTTTGTAATTTTTTATAATTTTATCCACTCTGAATGTTGCTCAAAAATTCATATAATTATGCTATTTGTAAGAGTAGTTACATATAGTAAACGAGTTATAAAAATTATAAAATTTTAGGTGCTACCTTGGGACATAGTCAACCTAATTGCCTAATTTTCTAAGAATTTATCCATAATGAATTTTTCTCAAAACTTCATGTAAATGAATTGTTCGTACAGTTTTCTTAACGCAGAAAATAAGGTGCAAACATTATGAATTTTTTTCTGAAGACTCTGTATGCAGTGTACTAGATTGTTTAGTTTTTGTAGAATTTTATATGTACATAAAATAACAAGTGGCCTGTAATAAAGAGAGCAGCTGTAATAAACAAAAATCCTATTAAAATATAACCGTATGCATCTATTAAAGCACAATGAGCCATGGGTCATTGGTAATTAAAAATAATCTAGCTAAAATTTACCATTGAATGGCAATTATTTTTATAAATAATCAAATACGATAATAGATTATGGAGTTAATCATTTAATCAATTGATTAATTGGCAATTACAACCACATAAAATACTACATCTTAAATTGATAGAAATATGAATTAATTCGATAAACTAAAATATACATCGATACTAGTGTTGTACTAGCTAGTACTATGGTACAGAGCGACATAAGAAATTTAATTATAACCACATAAAATAATTAATCTCTATACCATAGTACTAGCATTGTTAATTTAATTGTATTCATGAAACAGAGCAGTCCATGTAACAACGTGAATCACAACAATAGTCATAGCACTACACCTTCAAGATAATGACAAACACAAGAAAGAAAATAACACACAACATCAAGTTGATCTTGCTCTCCAGTTGTCAAAACGATGCCTCACCTCCACCATTTCTGGACCCCCATGACAACTTTCTCCTTTGCATCAATACCATGCCTAGTGCTAATTTCATCTTCCCACACCTAGAATCGGAAACCGTCTGGCCTATACTGCAATTCAATGAACACAAAAGGGATCTGTAACATTTGCAAAACGATTGAAAGAGGATGGAGGAGCGGCGAGGTAGTGAAGATAGAAGTGAGCATATTCGATGGGAGACACAAGCCCACCTAGAGCGTGCAGGCATAGGGAGTACGAGGCTCACGGGAGGAGCGCAAGAGAAAGCGTAAACTGGTGGCCAAGGCCAGGGTTGCCGACGAGGTGTACAACACATACCTCGCAAGGAAGAGCAAATGGTTGAAAACAAAATGCAATGGATAAGTTTGCTCCTAACTAAACCGTGAATTAAATAAGTATCGCATGTCGCTAATTATGATTAAATTAATATAAATTAACATGAAAAATTCAGAGTACATAAAATTCCCAAAAATGGTCACTATAATTCAGCGTACTATTTTAAATCGGCACTTCCTATTCTGGTCGTCACGAACAGTTTTACATCTTTTGATGCCTACTAAGAACATAATTGCAGGCTTTCTATTATTATGCATCTTAATGCCTGCAAATGCCTACTAAACGGCAATACAATTATTATCAACAAAATTACCATTAGTTTTTAAACTAAAAATTCTATGATTTCAATTGCTACCCTACCATATTTCAAAAATAATTATACAAAATACAAAAAACTCACCGTCTTCGATACACAGATTCCTCCTCTCTTCCCCTCTCTCTCCTCCTCCCCCTGCTCCTTCCCTCCTCTTCCTGCTCCTCCCCTCCTCTTTCTTTTCTTTCCTCTCCTTCTTCCCTCTCTTTCTCTTTTCCCTTTCTCCCCCTTCTTTCTTCTTTCATATGCTCAGTCAAATGGGGAGAAGCCTGTCGTGCTGGGGTAAATACCCCCTATCGCCCAACTATTGGACGACACATGGCCAAGTTGCCCAACCGTTGGGTGACGTGAACTACTCGCATAACCATTGGGCGACTTAGCCTCATGTCCCCCAACGGTTGAGCGACTAGCTAAAATCTCCTAACGGTTGGGCGACATGAGGCCAAAAGTGTAAAAAAAATTGTAGATATATTTTATAATTCTGAATTAAAAATGATTATTTAAGAAATTCATGATTACTCACTAGTACTTTTACCCCTTACTTCGTTCCTTTCTTAGTTTTACTTGGACAAACCTAAGTACAAAAGCAAACGGAACTTCATAATTAGTGTGGTACTCCTTACTAGTATAGTCCAGTCGAATGCTCTTCGTGTGCCTTGATTTCCTAATTTTTCTTCATCTTTCTACCATGGGCCTGCTTCTGTTGCTGAAAAAACTATTATCGTACATGACGTGGATTGATCTGGAACGTTTCTTGTATACTCCTTGTTTCGCAATACTTGACAACCTTGATTAAAATTTTTTCCCCAAAATACTTTATGCATCTTAATGCACTTTTTCCATTTTGCCCCTAGCGATTGTACCCCCACCTGTTATTTATGCAGTCCAAGAGTAGTTATGAGGAACATTTTTATCACAGTACACTTTAAAAAAATAATTACCGAAATATGTGCACACTAGTAAAAAATGACAAATATTACGAATCAAGAATGCTCCCGTTCTTTTTAATTTATAGCTTTCCTCAAACAAATAAGCGAAACAATTTCTTCGACACTATTTTGAAACGGCTTATCGGGATAGCCTTTTAGAAGCACCTTATCGGCTTTTGATTCGTTTGTACAAGCGTTCGTATTAAAGTCAAAAGTCATAAACTACAACCATAAATCATAAAAACATAGCCGAAAATAGCGCACCCACTATTTGACTACGTTGCTGATCGTAGTGTTGACAGTGAGTAATAAAAAAAAGTCCGTATTGAAAAAGGGAAATATAGCACATTTAAGTGTATGCTTACAGGCAGAAACGATTGATCCATGCTTTTCTTGATCGGGGAGTGACACCAGCATCATTCAATTTTGACAAGGGCCGCATCTTCAGGTGCATTTGCCAGTTTAGCACACGCATGATGTACACTTGCAATCCTATCTCCAGTAGATAAATGTTCGCTGTTTGACTGGCTTACGAAAGAGGATCGAATCAGTTGTCAAGTTGATCGCATCTCGGGATAAGCTTGCGAGTTTGCGTCTCCGACCTATGCCGGAGCTAGACGCCGAGGAGGGCGGCAGCGACGCCGAGCTAGACGCCGAGGAGGTCGGAGACGACGACGAGGAGAGATGGCCGCGCGAGTTGCTAATACTGGACCGGCCCACTAGAGTGAGGATCAAATGATTCGGGCCGTCCACAAGCCCACCACCGCATAGCGCACTCTTTTAGTAGCCGCACGGCGTAGGCTGACAGGGAGAAAGACCCGAGCCTAGGAGCATCTCCAATAATGTCCTCTAAATCTTATCCCCTAAATCACTTTTTAGAGGACACAATCTAGAATATAGAAGACTAAAAATATGTAACCTCCAACAAGTCCTCTAAATATGGTCCTCTAAATTAAAATCTAGGTCCACAAAAACTACCAACCAAAGAATTTTAGGGGATCGGACGGCGCAGGAGCGTTGGGACCGATTTAGGGGATGGTGTGTGTCCTCCATATATGGGGGACGAAAAATCAGGGATGGAGTCCTCTGTATTTTTGGGTACCACTTAGGGGATCTGTTTGAGCTCTTTTTTTAACTTTTCTTCCAAAATATAGGGGATATGAACACTTTAGAAGATTTGTTGGAGATGCTCTAAGGAGCTACCCAAGTCGGCTGAGGCTCGGCTCGTTATGTAACCGAGCTAAAATATACGCTTAGTTTGATTAGTTTATGTCACGAGCTAAGCTCTAAACAAGCTGAGTTGGCTCATGAGATTTGAGCTTTTTTCATCCTTGGTATAGGCTTCAGGGCCTATTCATATTGACTTCTACTGATGGGTTTCGGTTGTGATTGATGAATAGTAGTGGCTGATAGAAGCGGCTGATGAATAATAGTGGCTGATGAATAGTTGTGCATTATGTAAAAAAAGATGAAGTAACAAAAGGCATTACAACATTCGGACCATCATGCGACTTACAAAATTGTGATATAATAAAATACATAGTACGTTACAATATATGAAAGTGCATATTAATGGGTTTATTCTTTTTTGCTGCGGCTTTTGACTTTTAAACTGTTCAAGAGATTACATACACAGAGAAAGAGACGGACGTTAATTTGTTTCTTTCCTTCTTTGAGAGAGAGAGAGAGAGAGAGAGAGGGATGCACTATTCTTTTTATGTAAGATCTATCCATAGACGAACTGAAACGAAGAGGGGCGACTATATATAATTAAAACGGATTTGGATTAAGCAACATGCTATTCGTAGGTCGCCTGGTTAATTAGTATATAGACATATCGTTTCGTGCGTCCACAAGCAACTAACCAATTCAAATAATGCTCGTGTTTGTCAGATTTAGCTACCAGATGACAGTGATGAGATCAGCATGTAGTTCAAGAAAATGCCTAATTTGCAGTACTTTCTGACTCTACCTTTGGATTAATCGACTCTCATCTCCTCACTCTTCCCATTCTTTCAAGAAACCAACCAAATGGAACAGCACAATAGATTAGCAATTAATTAACTAGGTAGAAACCAGGCAACATGCTGGGATCTCGTTTGACATTTTTTGCGAGCGGCATAATTCTATGTTAGTTTATCGGGTCAGAGTGATGCAAAGGGAAAATTAAGCCCGGGCGGTGGTCATCTTGCATATGCTTTGCTTTTATATGCGATAGTACTCGATTTTAATACAGTTTTTTTTCATATTGTCATGCTTTACGTGCGCTAGTTTTCACGTGCGATTTTGACCGATATAAATAAAGTCAAAATAGTATATACCACGATCGACTTATAAATCTCACCTTGAAAAAACAATTCGTTTAAAAGTTAGTTACTGTAGAAAACCAAACCATAAGACCAAAAGAACACAGCCTTAATATATGACTAGTTTTGTACCTGTACATTACAACGAAAAACAAAACTTAGGAGTAAATATTATACTACAATTATATATTCCTACCCAAAGAAATATAGTTCCAGGTTCATCAAAGTCCTCTGTGATGGCAGCAATCTCCTCAGGTTTGTACTGCAACATGCAGAAGCATAAACAAGAGAATTCAGTGATAGAACAGGCAAAATATTTAAAAAAAACAGATATAGTTACACATTGTGTAAAATAAAAATATTAGGCTACTATTGTAAATCCAGTCTCTGCTGAAACAAGACAGCTATACCAACATCATGCAACGGTATGATATGGCCATGACGGAACAACTGTCAAACCAAACATATGATAATGCTAGATCATTTATTAATAATATAATTTCTCGGTGACAGTGAGGCACTTAGGCCTCCAGTCGACAGCCAAATAATACAGGGCACAACTATGCGACATAAATGGCCATTTCAGTCGAAAGCATATGATTGATTCCATTAATCACGCAGAGAAGACACTAGCGCAGTATAGTATCATCCAGTTGCTGGCTAGCTAAGAGCTAGCTAGTTACAAGGAAGCTGCTGATGCTGGTTCTTGTTTCGCTGTGAACGATGCCGAGATGTTCACAGAAGAAGCTGGAATGAAGCCGGCAGAGCCGAGGAGGGCAGCGGGGAACCGATGGATGCGCTTGCTCGGTTGCTGCAAAGGCGTGCGGTGCGGACGCTTCTCCTCCGTTTCCGGCGAAGCAACGGCGCCTCTTTCCGGCAGCAAACCGCGCCCAAGACGGCCGGGCCCCGCGACCCACCGCCGGAAAAGCTTTCGCGCTTACTTAGCTCAGCTCAGCTCAGCTCGGTACCAGTGTGTAAATGGTCAGAGGGGTTGTTTTAAGACCTGATTTCTTTTGGCTACAGTTTGTCTTTCGTAAAAATAGAATGGTGATGGTTAAAAGAAGTAGCTTTTTGAATAAAAATTAAAAACAGTTTTGAACGTGGAGCAAACGATGAAGTCTAACCAACGGATTTTGAGAACGGCTCACTGAAACGAAAATCCAAGCCGATTTGAACGCTCCAGATCATCCGCAAGCAAAGCTTGCTGCTCTTGTGCTAGTAGTGTACTGCTGCTGCTGCTGTGGTGAAAAGGATGGAAAAAGGGAAGAGGAAACTAAACTAGCGAGGGGTGGAACGGGCAGTAATGCAGAAAGAATCGGCTTTTACTAACGGAAATTACAGAGGTTGCTAATGATTGTAACTAAGGGAAATTGTAGAGGGCTTCACCGTAAGCTGTGTGGGAAAAGAGACCGTAAAAATCATTGCTTCTAGGAAGGAGCAAACCGGGGGCAACTTTACTGTAACTAGACGCGCTCTCTCTTCACAGACAAAAATCAAAATCATCAGCGTAGTCTAAACTAACATAACCTTAGAAAAATTCTACAGGTTTATGTGGCAGTAAGACGCAGAAGTCTTCTACCCAGTTGGAGAACTATCATTTTGGCAGTAAGACGCAGAAGTCTTCTATCCAGTTGGAGAACTATCATTCTCAACGTGCGCGAGTGGTAGGGTTCGTCCCAATTATCTGCGACACTACTGTTCCAAGTGGTACAAGCTGGAATAATGGCATGTTTGCTTGTGAAAAGTGGTGCACATGATCAAGCACACGATCGCCTGTTGGGAGTACAACATATGGCGACCAGATTGGGTTGATCCGGACAAGAGGATGAACGAAGAGATGGACTCCACCGTGATTGACAAGGCAAGCAAGCAATCACATGTACAGCAAAAAAAAAAAGGAAGCATTGGAAGGGAGGGAAATATTGTTTCTACACCCTATGGCCCTAAGCCGGGTGCTTAATTTAGCACCCGCTTAATCGGAGCATGATAATTCGAAGTGCAAGGGGAACAGTAGCCTTAGTAGATGGTTTTCCCCGCAAACAGAAATTCTCACGTTTCAGACCCGTTAGAAACATCTACCCTTGGTATATGGATTTACATAAATTTCATAAAAAAAATACTTGAATCTTTTTAAGTCTACAGAAATTCTCGCATTGCAAACGGGCTAGAACGGAAACGATAAACTGTTCGACCGCATACCCCCCTTCCTCTCTCTCTCTCATACTCTTCTCCCTCCCGAAGCGCCGCCGCTCCCTCCCTCTTGTGCTAACTCTCGCTTCTGTCCGCCGCTCCCTCCCTCCTCGCTATCGTCATCCCCTTACTCTCCTCCGTCGCTAGATCCAACTCCCCCGCTACGGGTTCACCCTTCACTTAGGCATAGAAAGAGATCGATGGGAAGCGGTGGTCCGGCAGTTGGCGATGACGAGGGCGATGGACAGGGTAGGAGGACGATGGACGGAGTCGGAGAGTGGTGTAGCGGTGACTATTGGCTGTGGATGGTGATGAAGAAGACGGTAGAGGAGACACGTAGAGCTGCTTGAGAGCAGAATAAGGTGGTGCTCGGTTGGGCTGAATTTTTGTGATTTATAGCTGAATTTTTATTATAGCTGGATGAAATTACACTGTAACTGATGGTGGCTTATTTGGTATAATTAAATTTTAAAAAATTAAAAATAGAAAAACGGGTTGGCCTAGTACGTATAATGCAAATGAATATGAGAAAAAAGAATCGATAATGCACTATGATATAATGCAAATGGATGCAAATGAATTTTTACTGTAACTGACTGAAATTACACTATGATTGATAGTAGCTTATTTGATATAATTAAATTTAAAAAAATTAAAAATAGAAAAAACGGGTTGGCCCAGTACGTATAATGCAAATGAATATGGGAAAAAAGAATCGATAAAAAGCTCAACAAATCTGAAAAATTAAAAAACATGAAATTTAAAATAATAAAAAATAAATTAGAATCTAAAAGTTTAAATTCAAAAGAGCGGAACTTAAAAGATAGGAAGGAAAGGGAGCGGCGATGCTCCGAGAGGAGAGTGGCAGGGGTCGTGCAAGAGGGGGGGTATGTATGCGTGTACCTCTCAACATTTATTCCGTGTAGTGACGAGGAAATTTTGAGCCAATGGTTGGAGGGAAACGTGGGCGCTGCAGTGCGCCCAGGAGAAAGGCACAGTGGGTCCCACATGTGAGTGAATCTTCGCCGGAATCCTTATCCACTCAGCCCATTTGTCTCCCCCGGGCCCACCGTGCCCGCACTTGCAGCTAGCTGCTACAGCATGGGATGACAGCACAGCACACAAATTGCAAACCGGAAACTAACGCTCCGTTTATTTCAATTTGAGATTCTGATTTTTTGACTTAATTTTTATTATTATAAATTTCGTTTTTTTGAATTTTTGGTTTTTTGAGTTTTTTTTGTTTTTTCCGTATTCGTTTGCGTTGTCCATGATGAGCTAACATATTTTTTTTCTATTTTTAAAATTTTTAAATTTAATTACGCTAAATAATCTACTTTTAGCTACAATGTAATTTCAGCCATAAGCCACTATTTTTCAGTCCAACTGAGCGGGGCTTAAGTGACTATTTACTATGCTACTCTAAGAGACTGATTGTCTCAATTTTGAATGTTTAAATTTGTTACATATCATCTGTCCGGTTAATTATCATGTGTATGATATTTTTTCAATTGTAAGTGGAGTTTTCTAGCCATTGAATTTGATTGGGGATAGCTGTTGGGTGTCCGGTGGAGGGGTCTTCAGGTATACGCCGGCCGGCATCTTCGTCTCCGCTTCACTTTCTGTACCGCAGTTTCATGTGCAAGCACCAGTGGAACTCATCTCGAAGAATTTCTTTGTTAATTTCTTTTATTCCCAGTTTCTCTGAATAGAAACGGGCACAATGTACACTGCTGTTGCTCTTAATGAAAATCTGGGTTGCTTAATAACTTTCAAAAAATAATAATAAAGTAAAAAGGAGGTTTGTAACTGTTTCTTCTATATATATAAACAAACAAATGGATCCTCACTGGGAATGACCATCTTGTTTTTCTCTGTGTTATAAAACCCCTCTAGTTTGTAAAGGAAATAACTACGAGACATTATACTGTCAAAAGATGTATAGCATTCTCCTTCCCCTCCCGTCCCCCAACGCTCCCCCCTCCTTTTCTGGCGCCGGTGAGCTCTCCCTTCCCTCCCTCTCTCTTCTCCGATGCCGATGTAGCTCCGCACCCTTCCTCCTTCACTGACGGAAACCTCACCGCACCGCCATCCTCCTCCCCCTCCCTGCATAACCTAATGTTCACTACGCCGCCTCGTTATATATGCCTCCCTCTGCCGCCGTTCACCGTCTCCCTGCTCTCCCTCTACATCAGGGGGCAATGAACCTATGAGCGATGTTGGCACCCCCTGTCGACACGAGAGCAAGAGTGAGAGAGAGAGCGCGCGCGCATGACAGAGCGGTAGGTAGGAGAAAGCGGGCAAGAGATGATGCTACACTTTAAATGGTATAGTCAGTGTTTTCTAGTTTTTTTTTTGTAAATTGGAGCCTACTCTAATTTGTTTTCCACCTCTTGTTTCCTCGTTTGCCTTTTCTAGTTTGCTTCCTACCCGATATACTGTTTCTTGAAGTACGAAATTAGAACCCACTCTAATTTGGAAACAGGAACCCGTCTACATTTACCACACTCCTTGAAAAAAAAGACAACGTAGGAGTGTGTTATAACCATTTGTATATGGACGTCTATATACATCGTGCGCTGTTGATTTTGCTCCGAGATTCACGCCCTTCTCTCCATCACTGGTTTCGGTGAGCCTGCGCCGCCGTGGGCGTGAAGGCACGCTGGAGCCGAGAGAGGCGTAAAGATAGATGGTGGAATGATCACGTACATCTATGCATGAATCCTTCGAACCAGACGAGGAGGGAGAAAGAGAGAAATGAAATGCGTGCTCCTAGATAAATTCGTGTATGGTTCCGTCGCTTTTTGACGACGCATTTGCTCTCTGGCTCCTATGAATTCCCGGTTCTTTAGCCCTAAATAAAGCCAGGCAGCCAGCGCCAACCGTCGAAGTACCAACACACACAAAGGCCAAACCAGAGCCAGTGTGTGAGAGAGAGAACACACGCAGAGGCAGAAAGAGAAGAGAAGCAATGAGAGAGAGAGAGAGAGAGACAGAGAGAGACAGAGCACAACATCTGTCGATTCTGACAGGTAGAGTGGGACGCAGGGCACGCAGCGAGATGGGCTCACGTCTGTCCTCGTGGATTCCCTCACACCCTTCACGCATACGGCTCACTACTGTTTTTACTGCACGCAGCATTCACTCGCGTCGTACGGGGAGCAGTAGAAAAGAATTTACTCCCACAGTAACAACTGCTCGTGTTGCACTGTTGTTTTGTTCTGCAGCTGAGCCTGAGAAAGGGAAATGTTTACTAGTACTGTCTTACAACGCTGCGCGAGTAAGGTTTGCTTTTAGGTTCTCTAGAGGTCAAATCTTAAACATCAAAATTCAAACGTCAAAGCAAAGCTATCTCTTGAAATAAATTCTCTAAATAACTTTATGAGCATGCAATCATGTGTACTATACGTGTCGACGTCTCCGCCGTCTGTGTTGGCATATATGTAGGTTATACTAACGTAGATTAAAATTTTCTACTATATGAACCAAAGTCATAGCCGTCGACACTGTTGCCGTCCGACAAAAATCAAACGATTCCCGTCGCTTCATCTGGTCATTCAAACCATTTGCTGCTACCTCGATTCAACCACTGTACATCCTCGAGGATAGCACCCCTAACACTCCCTGACAGCCGTCAGTTACAACAAGACAAATTTTGCCACTACCGCCTTTCCTCTCACTCACGACTGACCACCCTAAGCAGCAACATTTGACCACCGCACGAGAAGCTCAGTGCACGAAGTGTCCGCTCCCTGCCGACCTCTCCGTCGCTCTTGCCGAGGCATCCCGAACCATCCCGCGCCTCCCCTGCCCTAGCCATGTGCCACCTCCTGAGCGGTGCCTCCCCTGTTTAAAAACAAAATATTTACAAATAAAATTGCATCCATAAATATTTTAACAAAACCAATATATTCCCATCTCTTGAAAAATCCTTGCGTGTAGTTATATAGTGTTTCCCCATGTAACTTATTGAGTACGGTGGTTGTACTCATGCTTGTTAAATTATTAACAGAAGATGCTTGGAAAAATAATGAAGGAACCATTGAGGAAGGCTTTGAGAGCGGTCTCCACCCCGGCCAGCTGATCCCAATGAACGTCTGAGTGCTGATAACTAGAAGTCAACAGCATCCGGAGCTGGCTTATCTCTTGGAGAGCTTGAAAGTAGGGGTCCGTCAGGATTTGCGTAAGCTGTACCTGGTGGGAAAATTGAGGGTTGTACAGACGATGGGGAAGAAGCAGTAGGGAGACTCAGTAGCTCACTCCTGTGCAGTCGGCAAATCCCCAGCTGTATTGAGGCAGCGCCCCAACCTCCGCGTTAACCAAAGACTTAACGAGACGGATGAACTCGAGGTTGCAAATATCGTTGTGTATGGCTGAAAATATGCTACAACAAAAGAGCTAAATAAGGTATGCGATGAGGTGCGTCCTAACGACCTCGACCGGTGCATCCTACGGGCACACACTGAAATGCTTCTTGGGCCCCCACGAGAACCCTTGAAAGCATCTAGGCCCCTAAAAATGATTTTGGTAATTAATGAAATTATGTGAATATGGGACTAACGTGTCTTATAAGCATGTGAAGGGTTAGTCCACATATGTGCAACAAGATGCAAGACAAAGGATATATATGAAGACTCAAATTGGCTCAAGACAAAGGTTTACTTAGCATAGGTTCCTCTTTTTGTTTTTACCGGTCTTTAGGTGAATGGTGGAAGATCGGATTATAGGGTAGATAATCGTACCATCAAGAGGGATCGTGGCTAGTAGCTTGAATACAAATTTTGTGCCATTTGGATCAACATTAGAAACTTGCATTCATCAAAAATTCGTTTTAAATCAAAATCTGTGCTCTGTCTGGAAGGTCGGTAGTACCGCGGTTTTGAACGTCGAAACTACCGGAAAGCGGTAGTTCTGTACCCAGATGCGGTAGTACCGACAAGCGGAAGATCCGTTTTTCGAGCGGATCATTTTTTCCAGAGAGCAACCGCGGATGCACCTGAGCTCTTGCGAGAACGGAAGTACCGACCACTTGAACGTCAGAACTACCGCACCAAGCGGTAGTACCGCATTATGGAGCGGTACTTCCGAAGCCCGGAAGATCCGGAGGATGAGCGAAATGTTATTTCCAGAGAGCACCACCGGATAAAGTCTGGATTTTTCTAGAGCGGAAGTACCGGCGATTTCAACGCCGGAACTACCGCTGCGAGCAGTAGTTCCGCTACTCAGAGCGGTACTTCCGGAGTCCAGAAGATCCGGTTTCAGAGCGGACGTCTTTTTCCAGAGAGCGCCAAATTTTGGGACCTTTCGAATATGGGTCAGAGCGGTAGTACCGCGCCGATTTTGCGGAACTACCGGAGAGCGGTAGTACCGCAAGTTACAACGGCGGTAGTACCGCGCCGCCAAATCCAACGGTCACTGCAGAGCTCTGACATAGCCATTCTGGCGCGAAGATTTGGTAACGGTAGTACCGGCCCCTGGGGGCGGTAGTACCGCTCATCCTGAATTTTTCAGGAATTTGTGCCAAACGGCTAGTTTTGGTTGGTGGAGGCTATAAATACCCCCACCACTGCACAAAAGCAATAGTTAGAGACTCATTGCATATTTGTTGAGCCCTAGAGCATTCATTCCACCCTCCTTCTCTCATTGAGCATTAAATTGGGGTGGTATTGCAATTAGTACAAGAAATTCATTTGTTGATCCACTTAGCACAAGAATTGCATTCAAGTGAAGCCCGCGATTCATTACTCTTAGTGCTTGCCGGCACTTGGACGATTGGGCGGAGATTGGCTCGGTGATGTTCTCAAGAAGGTTGTGAGAAGGCCTGGCAAATTGTGAAGGCTTGGAGCTCGCCTACCCGGAGAGGGAAAGGGCTACCAATAGTGATCGAGCTGATTAGGCTCAATTCGTGGAGCCGGTTCGATTCGTTCGAGCTTACCTCAACGTGGACTAGGAGAAACCGGCAAGTTTCCAAACATCACGGTAAAACATCGGTTGCGTTCACTTGTTCTTAGCTCTTACGTATTTATATCATTGTGATCATTTGCTTGTTTAGAGCTAGGCTTGCTATATTGATAACTAGAATTGCATAGGCTTATTTGCTCTTCATTCTTGCTAGTTAAAATTGTGAAGAATTAATCAAGTGAACAAGAAAAATTTAAAAACCTCCTATTCCCCCTCTAGTCGGTATCCTTGATCCTACAACCCTTCGGGTGAGCTTTCTCCTCACTGGGCGGCAATTGATTAAGCCGGCTGATTAGCAGACTTAATTGTCTACTCTATTTTTTCATTTACTATTTGTTTGAATTTTTAAATATATCAAATAGGTTTAAAAAAATTATGAAAATTTATGTACAACCTCCTGACATGACATACTTAATAGTGTAATTTTTGGATAATTTTATCCATTGTGAATATTGCTAAAAAATTCATATAATTTTGATATTTTTATGAGTTTTTACATATAGCAAACGAGCTCCAAAAATTATGAACTTTATGTGAAGCCTCTTGACACAGTTATAATTATTTTGTAATTTTTTAGGAATTTTATGTGGCCCAAATTTTTCACGTTTACTCAAGTTAATTTAATCATAAATTTAACGATGCCCAGGCATCTTTTCAAGTGGCTGATCTCTATGCTTCATGTATGTATCAGCCCGATCATGCTATATTTTCTTTTCTGTTGTGTCCTTCGTATAATTGTCACTCTGTGTGTGCCGTCCCCCTCGCGCGCTCCCTCATCCGCACTAATGTCGTTATATCTGTGTCGTCACCCCTCGCCCGCTCCCTCGTTTGTATATTTGTCAGTATTACCATGTCGTCCCCCTCAGCCGAAGTGCTGCTTGTGACAATGAGTCCTCAATATATAAGGTGAGGGCACTAGGTTCACTTTTCACTCATCCATAAATACGAACCTCTGATAGTTTGTATTGCTCATCGCAGTCACTCATCACAAAAGCTTATTCTCGTGGTCATCACTCAAAATTTGGAGTGCATAACTCATTATTTCGAAAAGCCAGTGCATAGATCATTAAGAACGCGATAGTGTTGATTTCTTCTCCCAAAAGACAGGTAACTTTTTACCGTATGCTTTCGACATTATTCCCATAATCCTAGTTAATTAGTGTTATTCAGTTAGTTATGATTAATTTAGTTTGTATTACAAAGTAAGTAGGTCGTAATAATTTAGATATAGTTTTTACTATTTTTGTGTATGTACGATACCCATAATTTGTTAATGTATGGAAATATGTAATTAAGTAATCGTAATTACTTCAGTGGCAATTAGTTAGGGGTAAATAATGAGTTAGTGCTAAGTAATTAAGTGCTAAGGATTACGATAATGGATGACTCGTAATTTTTTGGACGAGCAATCAAATTATCGATAATTAATAAAGTATTCGTATGTAGTTACACGTACTAATATTTCGTCTATCCCATTTGTTACAAGGTACTCTGAAAATTAAGAGTGCATAGCTAATTATTTTGAGAAGGTAGTGCATAACTCATTAATGACGCGGCAATGCTTATTGCTTCTCTCGAAAGATAGGTAATTTTTTATGGCATGCTTTCGACGTTTTTCCCGTAGTTCTAGTCATAATTACTGTTATTTAGTTAGTTATAATTAATGTAGTTTGTATTATAAAGTAAGTTTTACTGTCATTATTAATCTTCGCACTAATATTTGGTCTGTTCTATGTATTGGAAGGTACGGCTTTACCAGATCTTCTCGAACAGCTGTACAATGATAAACACCGTTGCCACTCATAGATGATGGGTGATGCGGTTGGCCCTTCGCCCTTCAAGCTGCGCGGGGGGGGGGGGGTGGAGGGGGTGGATCCATGGGTGCTAGACGAGCGATACGTCCCAACCCTGTTGTCAAGGCGAGAGCTCCTTTGTATCACGAGGGGGATTTCTAGAGTCCTTCATTCACGATATTATTGCGGACGGCTCGTAGTTCGGCATGTCTCAGCTGGAAGACATCGACCCTTACCAGACCCAACCTACTGTACCTGAGCCTACTGGACCACCGTCGGCTAGTGAGCAAACAGAACGGTCTCCATACCTCCTTCGACCTGAGACGCAATCTCTTGACCGACTGACGTACGGGGACATGCTCGTAGCAGTGGCGACGTACGGGGAAGCCGATGGTACGGGGAAGCAGACGTGGCGACCAGGTAGCAGTGGCTCAGATGGATGAGCCATATCATATCCAGTGTGATGCATTTTTTTACTACTACATTTACTTTTACTTGTATAAGTATTTCTAATTTATAAAATTCTTAAAAAAATAATGAAATATTCTTAAAGTCACGATTAAATTAACCTAAATCAATGTGGCAAATTCAAACCATATAAAATTCCCAAAAAATTACACAATAATTATGAATATGTTGGAAGGCTTCACATAAAATTTTGTAATTTTGGAGCTCGTTTGCTATATGTGAAAACTCATACAATTATCAAAATTTTATAAATTTTTGAGCGACATTCACAATATATAAAATTATTCAAAAATTACATTATCAAGTACATTATGTCGGAAAGCTGTACATAAAATTTTGTAATTTTTAAGCTCTTATGATATATCTAAAAATTCAAACAATTACTATAAAAAATAGGGTAGGTAATTAAGTCAGCTAATCAGCCGGCTTAATCATCAGTCGTCTCCTCACCAAGAGGCAAGCTGCCTGTCGCTTCCTCATCAAGCAGTAGGCTGCCTG
The DNA here is from genome assembly GCA_017311315.1 of Dendrocalamus latiflorus. Lineage (NCBI taxonomy): Eukaryota > Viridiplantae > Streptophyta > Magnoliopsida > Poales > Poaceae > Dendrocalamus > Dendrocalamus latiflorus. The sequence goes on along the minus strand of CM029640.1, from coordinate 4,377,006 downwards.
CCGTCGGCGGCCCCCCACACGTTGCCTCACCGACGCTGCCGCCCGCCCATTGGACGGCAAAAATGATATTTCTGCAAATACTGTGCGCATACTGGTACTTTCGTAAATACCATCGCTAACATTGCCAAATCCGCTAAAAAGTCCATATATAATGGTAGTACAATTCTACAAAATAACAATTATGATGAAATAGACTATTACATAAATACACATACACATATACATATATAATGGCAGTACAATACTATATAATTGCATATGTATTACACCGGAATTACATGCTAATATGATTGTTAGTCGCCTGCGATGATTTGCAGCACTGCAAGAGCAACTGCGAGAAAAATTGCGAGAGCGACTACGAGAGAAGACCGCGAGAAAAATTATGAGAGCGACTGCGAAATTGCTCGCAATTTATAGCGAGGGCAGGAGCGCAGGGCGCGCTAACAATGCCCCAATAATTATAGGAAAAAATGCTTTGGTGGTTTGCTCCCTCGTCGCGTCTGCCACGGGAGAACGAAATGAATGACAACATATAGCAAAGTGACTAAAAAACAAACCAAAATGTGAGTAAAAAACCAAAAAACACATCGGGCCTGCATCTACCGCATGGTGCCAAATTTTTGCCGCCCGGGCACCATGCGGCAGGCCATTTATTTGAACTAATCACTTTTTACACTAATTAATTGTGCGACTAAACACCTGCAACTCGGTGATCGAGCCGTAGGCTGCCTGGAGTCCGGTGGCAGGCGACAGGTTGCCTTCCACAGAGTGGCCAAGCGATAGGGTGCACATGTTGATTCTACAGTGTCACCGCCCATGGTCTGACTACAAAAACGTATTGTTGCTATTCTCACGAGCGTACTATCATTTCTATGAATACAGATTAAATAGTGCTAATTATCCAAAAAAATTCCTTTCTCATCACGCATGCAGAATTTTGGACACTATTGGACCCATGGACACCCGAATTTCCATTTTTGGCCCCCAAATGAAAAAAATTCCAGATTTGGACCCCTCCTCACCGCGCGTTTACGACAGCGCGACACGTGTCCCAGTCGTGCGGTGTGGTACCGCACGACCGGTCGTGCGGTCAAAACCCGAGTCGTGCGGTCAAAAAATCGGTCGTGCGCTCAAACAAATCGGTCGTGCACTCAAAAAATCAACAGTGCGGTCAAAAAATCGATCGTGCGCTCAAAAAATCGAAACGGGCGGCCGGCGCGGAGGGCGAGGCGGTCGTGCGGTGTGGTACCGCACGACCCGTGCTACAGTGCGGTCGTGCGGTACCACACCGCACAATCGGACACGTGTCGGCTCCAGGTGAAACGTGCACTCGGGAGGGGTCCAGATTTGGAATTTTTTTCATTTGAGGGCTAAAAATGGAAATTCGGATGTCCATGTGTCCAATAGTGTCCAAAATTCACGCATGCATTCCTTTCTCATCTTGCATGCACCATACTTATGTAGGTGTTGAAACTTTGAGGAGACCTACGTTGCCACTTGGAACATGGAGGCCCCCCCAAACCACATCCATGTGCATGAGTGCACGATCAAAGGACAAAGGTACATCAGGACAAATGCATGGGCTAGTAATAGATGTGACATTGGCCTACTTTAGTCGTAGTAGACGCACTAGCTAGGTTGGATGGAGCTTCAGGTTCGGCCGGTCAGCGGATCGGAAAGTGGTCCATGCGGGAGAAAATCAAAGAATAGAAAAAACAAAAATCAGGCCTCAAACGTGGGGTACACGGGAGAGCTATCTTGAAGCCTGTTCTTTTAACTTCCATTTATAACTTATATAGGGATGAGCTGTTTTTTTTTATTTCACAAGTGGAGCTGAGTGAAGCTACTTTTTTCAGCTCCACCCAAGGAGTTACTTTTATCTCAGCAGGTTTTAAGAGACTCCTTGGGTGGAGCTATTTTGTTGTACCCCGTTTGGCACAAAACGGCTCCAAACAGCTCCAGGAGCCGGTGGTGGAGCTGTGCCAAACGGGGCCTTATAATTTTTATAGGTTGTTCGTAAGAGAAAGTATGAAGTAATAGAAATTCACGTACGATTTTAGCCGATATAAATAAAGTCACTATAGTGTGTACTATAATCAACTTATAGATCCCGCTGTAAAAAGACACTCCGTTTAAAAGCTAGTCACTGTAGAAAAGCCAAAAAGTAGCTTTTGAAAGCTGAAAAAAATAGGCCCTTAGGCTCGGATGATTTGAGCTTTTAACTTCTTAATTTTATTTTATTTTGTCTTTTTTCATTATTTATTCATTTGTATTATCTATAATGATATAATTTTTATTTTTAAATTTAATTATGCTAAAAAAACTAACAGCAGCTACAATATATTTTTAACTGCTATAGTAAAAAAATTCATAAATTTAAAATTTTAAGTCCAAATGAGCACATATTAATTGGCACTTTGTGTAGCACACTAGCTAGCCTAGCTTTGAGATTTTCTTCTTTGCGCGTAGGGGCTGGATATGTTGGGTTAGTGGGGTCCTTAAAATATGTCTTGGATTATTATAGAGTGCTGCAGGTGAAGTCTACTACTATTTTATTTCGTTTTATTTATTCATGACAACAAATGAAAATCCTTAATAATAATTATCCTTTGGTAGGAGTGCGTGGTATATAGTTGTAAAATCATTTGGTTTGGCATGTTTGGAGCATACAAATTTCGCGATAATTTTCTAGGAGAAAGCAAAATTTGCTGAGGACTGCTAGCAGTAGACCTTATTCTAATAAATATTTTGATTCTATATTGTGTAATTCCAGTTGTATTGCATGTGGCGTCTTTTTTATGCAAAGCTAGTTAACCTATATAATTAATTACGTACTTATTATGTCACTTTGATCTCACGACTCCTTATCTCATGTACAATTTGTGTGTTCTTGAGACTATTCTAAATGATTTTAGCTTCTGACTTATTTTACCTTTCGGTTTATTTAAACCAGAAGCTACTTAGAATACGTCGGATTTTAATTGCGGCTTATTTTGGCTCTTTTGTCTTTTCTTTATTTTTTCTATTCATTTGCATTGTAACAGGTTTTTTTTATTTTTTTTCTATTTTTCTTATTTTTCCTCAGAATAAAATAAACCGGTGTTATAGTTCAATTTTAAGTATAAACCAAAAAGCTGGAGCCAAAAACTTTGAGCCAGTTGGAGTTGGGGCCAATCTTGGCAGAGCTGGCTCATTGTTCTGACAATGACATAGCTCAATATTTTTTATGAGTTAAGCTATTTAATTCCATATTTACCGGGAAACTAATCGAAAAATTTGTGCACAGCACTTTGTGTCCACGAGATACCGTGAGGGCAAGTTGACGTGTACTGATACCATAGAATATTGCCACAGAATACTTATATAAAAAAAGCAGGAAAAGAACATGATCACAAGTACAAAACACATGGTGTGAGCCAATAATATACTGGTCGCCCAGGTACTTGGGCGGTATTAAAAACAGCAGCCATTTCATGTGCAAATTTAACTAAGGGTCTTTCGGCGGTAGATTGGCACTAGCATGCAGCAATATGGGAGGTCATGCTTCAAATTTCAATTGGCAAATGAATTATGTGGCTTGTGATGTATGAAGTGCTACAGAGAGAGAAGGAAATAATGGATGATTGAATAAAAAAGCTTGTTTGCAACAGCAAAATGCTTTCCTTTTAGAGAGAGAGAGAGAGAGAGAGATTTATTTAAGAAATACATGATGAAGAAAATAATGGATGATTGCAGCAGCTAAATGCTTTCCTTCCTTCCTTCCAGATAGAGCACACAGGGGAGAGAGGGGAGAGTGTGTGTATAGGTCTGTGAGGTCCTACTCATTTTGGTTTTTCCATTAGACTTTTGGCTTCTAACTTCTGATTTCTTAATTTTATTTTTTAGCTTTTTTTGGCTTTTTATATTTCTTTGTATTGTTTGTGATGAGCTAATATATTTTTTAATTTTAATTACGCTAAAAAGCCACCAGCGGTACAGTGCAAAATAAATCAACTACAGTACCATAAGCCACAAAAAAAACTAAATGAACAGTCTCTCATCTGTGATCCTGTCGTGCTGCCTATCTGCTAAAAGAAAGTGGAAATAAACGGGGCTAATTCTGGCGATGGATGTAATGCCTAGCTGCCGAGCGTCACTAATCTTATTATGAGTCTAGTTTAATCAACTCATAAACGAGCAAGCTTGGCCTGGCCAGCTCGACCCACATCAGCATCAACAATAGGCGAAAAAGAAATGCCTGGTCGATTAATTAAAGAGACGATGCCGAAACAATTGCTATCCTGCCACGGGCAGCTGTTGCATAATAGCATCATTTTGTCGTCGCAATGGTCCAACAAATATACGCATCGGAAATTGATTCTGTTAGGAAACCAGGCCCATGGCCAAGAGTCCTGGTATATTTGGGCACCTCACCGTGGACTATAAATAGGGACCTAGACCCCTCTCATTATGTACCCCGATGCAATCTAAAGCAATAAAGAAAGACCAGGAGTTCTCTCTACCTCTCTGTGTTCAATCTATCATTCTGTGATTCTGTGATTGATTCGTTCTTGTTCTAAGCAGACGAATCGCTCGGACTGGTCTCCAGCGTCGGTTCCTCAACACGTTATCAGCACGACTTCGCTCCGGTGAACGAGATTAGGCCACCCAGGTCTTAGGATGATAATGTGAAGAATTTCCCGAATCATGAAGATTTTGTGTGCCCTGTATGTGCCACCGGGAAACTAATAACTAGACCCTCCACTCTGAAAGTGAAGGATGAAGTCCCTGCATTCCTGGAACGCATCCAAGGAGACATTTGTGGTCACATTCAGCCCATCTTAGGGTCATTTAAGTATTTCATGGTGCTCATTGACACTTCTTCGAAGTAGTCGTATGTGGGTTTGTTGTCCACAAGAAACCACGTCTTTGCACAAATTGATCTCGCAGATCATTCGCATCAGAAATGTGTCCCCTGATTATCACATCAAGTCCATCAGAATGGACAACGCCGGAGAATTTACTTCAAAGGCATTTGATGATCATTGCATGGCAATGGGAATTGCAGTTGAGCATTCGGTACCGCATGTCCATACCCAGAATGGTCTGGCAGAGACTTTAATTAAAAGAATTAAATTTATTGCCCGACCCCTTTTGTATAATTGAAATCTAGCAGCTACATGTTGGGGACACGCAGTCCTTCATGCAGCGAATCTCATCAACCTTAGACCTTCGGCCTACAACATCCATTCACCTATGCAACTAGCGCAATGGTCAGCACCGAAGATTTCCCAACATTAGGGGGAGGAAATCAACCCCTTGATGAAGAATGTCGAAAAATTATGTGGCAAGCCTGGGGAATCCATGTAGATGACCCACGCACTAGAGAAGTCCAGAAGACATTACATGGCAAACCACGGGAATTCATGCAGATGACCCGCGCATTAGTGAAGCAAATAGAGAAGTCCAGAAGACAAGAGAAGTCTAGAAGACAATAGATTTGCAAGCATTAGCAAATCAACTGTCTGATCACTTTAGTGATTTGAAGAGCGTGACTAAGTCACATGTGCCTGCACGCACTGCACCGGAGAGGGTTGAAATACCAAAGAAAGCAGAAGGTACCCCTAATCTCGTCCAGAGGCCTCAGAAAAATAAAAAAGAGGACGAGAACTCCGGTTCCTCGAATCCTTAGTAACCGGGGACGCCTGGTGAAAAAGGATAAGAGAGATTTATCACAGCCGATCATTGAAGTCCCCCAGAATGAGAAGGGGAGCTAGTTGAGACCTGGCACAAGTATGACACCTTCAGAAAAGGGCATACCGGATCTGAATATCCCCATCGGCATGGATGTGTGCGCACACATCGGAGCCGAAAAACTAAAGGGACTTGCCACCGCAATTGAAAGAAGCGATGTGCAAGGTAAAACTCTAGCAGAAGCAATCGCTCCAGAAGAAGCAACTCATGAAGAAATAGCTATAAATTATGTGCACACGGGAGAGTCCCTGAATAGGACAACCGCTAATATCGATATCTACTTCGCAAAGAAAATTGCCACCATCATCGATCTTGATCCCAAGCCTGCATCGCTCGCTGAATGTAAGAAAAGATCAGATTGGGAAGATTGGAAGAAGGCAATAGCAACTGAATTGCTATCTCTGAATAAAAGAGAGGTGTTTGGGCCCTTATGCCGCACACCTCCCCACATACACCCCGTTGGGCACAAGTGGGTATTTGTTCGAAAGAGAAATGAAAGAAATGAAGTAGTGAGATACAAAGTAAGGCTGGTAGCCCAAGGTTTCACTCAACGTCCCGAAGTTGATTATGAAGAAACCTACTCCCCAGTCATGAGTGGAATTACCTTTAGATACTTGATCTCAATGGCAGTGAACTTGAACTTAGAAATGAAATTGATGGATGTTGTGACTGCATACCTTTATGGTAACTTTGGATTCGGAGATTTATATGAAACTCCCTGAAGGAATATCTCTCCCGAACCAAGACAGGGCAAATAGAAACCTGTACAGTGTGAAACTCAGAAAGTCACTGTATGGACTGAAATAATCTGGAAGAATGTGGTATAATCGCTTGAGCGACTTTCTCTGCAAGAAAGGCTACACGAACAATGAAGACTGTACTTGTGTATTTATACGGCGATTCCAGAATGGATTCTGTATAATCTCTGTGTATGTAGATGATCTGAATATCATCGGGACAGCCGAAGACATAAAAGAAGCAAGCTCCTACTTGGAGTCAGAATTTGAGATGAAAGATTTGGGTAAGACCAAGTTTTGCTTAGGCCTACAGCTTGAGCATGTCCCTGAAGGAGTCTTGGTACATCAGTCGACCTACACCCAGAAGGTGGTTGAAAGGTTTGGCTTCGAGAAGGCATTTCCCTCGAAAGTACCGATGATCGGTAGGTCTTTACAGCAAGAAAAAGATCCTTTCCGACCTAGGGAAGAGGGGGAGGAAGTCCTGGGACCGGAATTCCCATACTTGAGTGCAGTGGGAGCACTCATGTATTTAGCAAACTGCACTAGAGTGGACATTGCATTTGCCGTGAACCTCTTAGCAAGGTACGGTGCAGAGCTCACCAAAAGGCATTGGCAGGGCATAAAAGACATTTTCCGATACCTCCAAGGTAGCAAGGACCTCGGATTATTTTACAGAAAGAATCAAGATCTGAACTTGATTGGCTATGCAGATGCTGGGTATCTGTCAGACCCACATACCGCTAAGTCACAAACAGGCTATGTATTCCTGTGTGGTGGAACTGCAATTTCATGGAAATCGTCTAAGCAAAGCCTGGTAGCTACTTCGACGAACCACTCAGAAATTATAGCACTGTATGAAGCCGCACGAGAGTGCGCTTGGCTCCGCCGAATGGTTCACCATATCCAGCAGTCATGTGGAATGAACATTGTGCAAACCCTCACAATTATTTATGAAGATAATGCCGCTTGCGTTGCACAAGTGCAAACGGGCTATGTGAAGAGTCATCTCACAAAGCATATCAACCCCAAGTTCTTCTATGCACATGAATTGCAAAAGATGGACGAGATTAAAGTACTGCATACTAAGTCATGTGAAAATCTCGCAGATTTATTCACTAAGTCACTCCCTGCATCTAGCTTTGAAAGGTGCGTGCATGGAATTGGAATGATGAGACTTAGAGAAGTGCAGAATTCAGGGGGAGAATTCTCACAAGCCCGCTAATAAATCTTGATCATGAAGATTAAGTACCCAAAAATAAAGTCTTGCAGACCAAATGAATTTGGGTGAATTGTACTGTTTTTCCCTTGACGAGTTTTCCATGAAGTTTCTCGACCAAGGTTTTTAATGAGGCAATTCGTGCATCGCAGCATCACATGTATCATGTACTCTTTCTCCAAATTTTTCCCAATGGGGTTTTATGGAGTTTTGACGAGGCATGAGCATGTTGGGTGAGTGCCCAAGGGGGAGTGTTAGGAAACCAGGCCTATGGCCAAGAGTCCTGGCATATTTGGGCACCCCACCGTGGACTATAAATAGGGACCTAGACCCCTCTCATTATGTACCCCGATGCAATCTAAAGCAATAAAGAAAGACCAGGAGTTCTCTCTACCTCTTTGTGTTCAATCTATCATTCTGTGATTCTGTGATTGATTCGTTCTTGTTCTAAGCAGAGGAATCGCTCGGACTGGTCTCCAGCGTCGGTTCCTCAACAGATTCCTCACGTCTATATAGAAATAGAAGGCTAATTAAAGTTAGCCAATTCTGTTCTTACGCTCACTTATTATAGTATATCCAATAAACTGAGCATGCATGGCTAATATCAAACTCCATCGGTTAACTATAACAAACTCACATCCGATAACTATAGATGCGAAACAGGAAAACCAAAAGACGGCGGCGATTCCTTGCCGGATCTCGGTCGGGCGGTGAATGGGGAATTCAGCATGGGGAAGGCTGGGGCGCACGAGAGAGGAAGAGAAGGGGAGGACGGGGTGCGGGGTGAAGAGAGGGTGCTCGGGGAGGGCTTATATAGGCGGGGGGGGGGGGGGGGTGACGAGCAGCGGCTGGTTACTCGTCGGAATTAAGGCCGACGCAAAGGAGCTTAAAGAGGAGTTTAACGAGCATAAAAGAGGGGGAAATGCGGTGGAGTAAATTCAGGCAGCTTGGTGGTCGGTAATTGCATTGAATGCACGAGCTAATGGGAAGAAATGGTCGGAAATTATGAGCTCGGGAGGGGGGGCACTAATGGTGGCGGACGGAGGAGGAAGAAGGGTAGGGGAGAAGAAAGAGCTAACATGCGGGGCCCCGCATGTCGGTGAGAGAGAGAGGGGGGGAATGGGAGGGGTGGACGACTGGATGGATGTCACGTGTCGCCAAGAAAATTAGGGCCGCTGGATTTAAAACGAAGGGTTAAGTGGAAGGGGATGGCTCAGATTAAATCGGATGGAAATGGATCGAATCTGGGAGGGCCACATGTCGGATGGAGGAGGTTTTGGATTTAAAATTCGTTTTTAATTTCCAGAAATACAAGGAAGCTTCAAAAATACTTAGAAAATAACAAATAAAGTCTAAAAATTCATAGAAATCCCTGAAAATGTTTTAGACTTAGGAAAAATATTTCCAACTTAAATTTGATATTTTTTTTACCAAAACTCTTTTTAATTTTGAAATTGATTTTTAAATTCTAGAAAATTCTCAAAAATACTCGAAATCAAGGAGAGCTTAGGAAAGCAAAAATAGACTCTTTTGGGCTAAGATAAAATACTTAAAGTAACTTTTCTTAATTTAGGCTTTGAAATAAAATTCCAGATAAATCCAAATAAATCCAGAAAAACTGATAAAATAGAAAAAAAATTTTTGGGGATGTTACAGCCAGTGCATAGCTCAAAATTGGTAGTGCTGATTTCTTCTCTAGAAAGACAAGTAATTTTTGATCGTATGCTTTCGACGTTATTCCTGTAATCGTAGTCAATTAGGGTTATTTAGTTAGTCTTGATTAATGTAGTTTATATTATGAAGTAAGTTTGTCGTAGTAATTTAGACATAGTTTGTACTATTTTTGTATACATACGGTACTCATAATTTGTTAGTTTAGGGTAAATAATGAGTTAGTACTAAGGACAATGGTAATGAATGGCTCGTCATTTTTTCGAATGAGTAATCAAATTATCGGTAAGTAGTGAAGTGTTCACAAATGTATGTAATCACTGACTTGTAGTATGTCGTTGTTATTATGAATATTCGCACTAATATTCTGTCTGCCCTATTTGTTGCAAGGTACTCTCAAAACTAATAGTGCGTAGCTAATTATTTGGAGAAGGCAGTGCATAAATTATTGAGGACGCGGCAGTGCTGATTAGTTCTACCGAAAAGTAAGTAATTTTTTATAGCATGCTTTTGACGGTAATTCCGTAGTCGTAGTCATAATTACTATTATTTAGTTTGTCATAATTAATGTAGTTTGTAATATATCAGGTGAACCCATTAACATTCATTAATTCAAAAAGGCAGCAATTTAAAGCCTAGTTATCATAGTGCCTTTGTTATATATATGGAGCTTGGGCACCATGGTGCACCTGTTATTTTGCGCATATATATATATATATATATATATATATATATATATATATATATATATATATATATATATATATATATATATATATATATATATATATACACACACACCCCTCCCCCAAATCTCGCAGAAAGGAAGGAAACGTATGAGGAAAAGAAAGGAAGGGAAAAAAAAAGGTTAGCATCTTTGCAGTGCATGAATTCCAATCCATACCATCAGGCATTCACCCAATCTACGATCCACTCGCCCCTCTCTCTCTCTCTCTCTCTCTCTCTCTCTCTCTCTCCCCTCCCTCCTCTTATTATTGCATCCTTGCGTCCCCTCTCTCTGCTTGGGTACTACTCCCTCCCCTGCTTTGACCTTGTTGGCTTTATCTGCCTTTCCCTGCCTTTTCTTGGATTTTAGGATCCAAGAAACTCTCTTGCGAAGTTGTAGAGGAGTAGTTCTTGGATTGCTGCGAGGAGGAGTTGGAGTCGTCGGGGCATTCGGTGATCCGGGTGTGTGTTTCTTGATTTATTCCTCGGTGGTGGTGTTGGGTTCGTGGAGGAGGAGGGCAAGATGACCGTGGAGGAGAGGCAGGGGAAGGTGAACGGGCATGGGAGCAGGGACCAGTTCCCCGTCGGCATGCGCGTGCTCGCCGTCGACGACGATCCCACCTGCCTCAAGATCCTGGAGAACCTCTTGCTTCGGTGCCAGTATCATGGTATAGTAACTTACCTCTCTATCTGTCTCTCCCGTACTTTAGGATTTGTACTGCTCTGAACAAAATTGTTGCTTGAGTACTGTTGTCAGTGGCGGATCTAGGATTTCGCCAAGCCTTGGGCTGAATTCTAATGGACAAAAAATTTCGCCAAATATACCAATGGAAGGCATAAAAAAAAGTATAGCACAGATGCATAATTGATATAAAATTTGAACCCTGTGCTTAACGATAAGAAGAATGTCGAAAAAATATAGCAGAGAAATACAATTTGAGTACCTAAATAGCGAAGATTTGATCCATCTAGGTGCCTATGATTTCTTCAACAATAATAGAACAAGAACCAGAACTTGCAAAAGCAACATCCAAAGTGAGTCAAAACAAGAATATATACAAATAAAATATATGAAATTTAAATCCACAAGAACCCAACTTACTACTAGCAGGAGGTAAGTCGAACTTGCGCGACCTCATCCCTTGAAAACCCTATATATAAGATGATAACGTCTTGGTCCTCTTTATTTTGTATCTCCAATTCCCAATCGGTTAATCCTACATAGAAATCGCAAAACACGTAGCATTAATTCTTCGATCATCATTCAGATTTTCAGTGGAGCTATGGAATTGGAAGGATCCTATTTCCTAATCGGTTAATGCTACATAGAAATCGCAAAACACATAGCATTAATTCTTCAGTCATCATTAAGATTTTTAGTGGAACTATGGAATTGGAAGGGTAAAGGATGTTGGGGGGGGGGGGGGGGGGGAGCAGGGAGTACTGGACTCTGGATGCACAGACAGTGGTTCAAGTTGGTCTGCGTGGGACGGCCCAATGGCAGTGAGGTGCGGTGGGGAAGCGCGTCATTACCAGGCATCGGCAGTGTGGGGACAACCAGTAGCAACAGACGCCAAGTAGAGGTGCGGCGGGGTGAGATATGGTTGGTCGTGTGTGCCGTGCGGCGGTGGGAGGGGATTGGAGCCTTTTTGAGCAAGGCTGGCAGCATGAGCTGGGGCGATTGAGTGGGCCGGAAGAGTGGGACGGGGGCGACCGAGTGGGCCAGAGGAGTGGGACGGGCCATCAAGTAGAGATGGGCTGGACCATTGAACTACCCCAGGCTAAGCTAAAATTATCTGGGCTATACACTAAGAAATTTCTCACTCCCTGGGCTAAAACCTACCATACCATGGGTCTGAATCCGCCCCTGATTGTTGTAATATTGAGTTTTTTCTCTTGATTTAATTTTCGTTGTTTGCATGATGGTATAGCAAAATTTGATGTCTTAGTTTTTTTCATTAACAGAGTTTGTTTTATGGGATTTGCGCTCCTTATTTTCTGGTGTTTTGGTGGTCTATTTTTTTTTCATGTTATGTAATGTCAAATCAAGATTGATTTTTTTATCGTCAAAAAGAGAGGATTTTTTCACCTTTTTTTTGCACATATATATTTTTAACAACCTTGTTTTGCAATCTCTGTGTTTTCCAATTGAATAATTCTATGGAAGATTGGACTTTCGCCTGTGTAGTTTCTGTATGTCTCTAATCTTGTGTTCCCCTGTAATTGTGGTGTTCCATTTTTTGTTTCCCATGGAGACAATATGGTTGCATTTTCTTTCATATCTCCATTGGAACCATCTTCTTCTGTGTTTTTTTCCTTGAGTAATTATTTCGAAGATTTGACTTGTCTGTGTAATGTGTGGTTCTTGTCTTCGACCTTGGGGCTAATGGTCTGATGTGTATCTATTTGATTTGCTGCAGTGACAACAACTGGGCAGGCAGCCACTGCCCTGAAGCTGCTCAGGGACAAGAAGGACCAGTTTGACCTGGTGATCAGCGACGTCCACATGCCGGACATGGATGGCTTCAAGCTCCTCGAGCTCGTTGGCCTTGAGATGGACCTCCCGGTCATCAGTAAGTCTTGTTTGCCCAGTTCTGTTTATAATTCTTGTAGCCAATGCTCTGAACAATGGCATGGCCTGAAAATGATTGTGGAATGATAGATTTAGTAAATCTACTTGTTTTTGTTTTACCTCATTTGAACCGCCAATCTGCGGAGATATGATTATGTCTAGCAACTTAAAAAAGTTCGCAGAAATGGTAACGAGTGTTAAGATACATTAAAAAAAAAGGAAACTATCTTTGTTCAAATCTATTTTTATACAGCTGTCTTCAGCTTTATTGTTGGTTTGGTGTATAGGTCAGAAAAGCTATGGAATTTGCCTAACAGGAATATATTACGATGGTTCTTGCATGTGCCATTGCTATCAACCAGTCTATCAGTTTGAGAAAGTAAACTGACTGTGTTACGTTATTGCCCAGCATGTGTAACAACTGAAAAAGAAACGATGAAATGAGAAAGGACAAAAGTCTGCAAGTTTAATGAAGGCCAATTATTTTCCCATAAAAAGGTCAACTATTTTCTCTTGTTCAAATATATAGTGAATGTTGCATTTGCGTTTCTGTTAGATTATGTGGATGTGGTATGAATAACATCAAGTTAATTGCATTTTCGAATTTTACCTTGCATTCTGAAACTGACCATATCTGTCATGCAGTGTTGTCTGCAAATGGGGAGACTCAAACGGTCATGAAGGGGATTACCCATGGGGCATGTGACTACCTGCTGAAGCCAGTGCGTATTGAGCAGCTGAGGACGATATGGCAACATGTGATTAGGCGGAAGAATTGTGAAACCAGGAACTGTGGTAACGATAATGATGATGCTGGTCAGAGGGTGCAGGGAATGAATGCTGAAGGTGAGAATGGTGGTGTTAACCACAACAAGAGGAATTCGCGGAAGGGTAGAGATGAGAATGGAGATGATGGTGATGATTCTGATGAGAATAGTAATGAGAACGCAGAATCGTCGACCCAGAAGAAGCCAAGGGTCGTGTGGTCTGTCGAGCTGCACCGAAAGTTTGTGGATGCCGTCAACCAGATTGGCATTGACAGTAAGAGCTCATGTTTCATAGCTTATCACGAATGTTGGTTATTTCTTGGTTCATGATATCATTCGCAATAACATATCTCTGTGCTCATTGTGTTCAATTTTTCATAATGCAGAGGCTGTTCCAAAGAAAATATTGGATGTCATGAACGAAGAGAACATCACCAGGGAGAATGTTGCTAGTCATTTGCAGGTTAATTTCTCTTCTTATGTTTTATCTCAATATTTACGTTTCTATCAATTTTATTATCGGATATCTTTGTGCCAAACTTTTCACCATTATTATCACAATTATAACCGGAAGCATTCAACCCTGCCGAAGATGGAGTAGTAGGAGAGGAGACGACTGTCTTCCCTCAATTTGATGGCTTCATTGCAAAAAAAAAAAAGCTACTTGAGAGATGATTTGGTTTGGAATTTTGATAAATGTTAAGTGAACTTTTTTCCTTTGAACGTATGTCACAACCCTGACATACTTCTAGATCATAATTGTACAAGTCCTATATTTTCATCTTTCTGCCTTTCATAGAGATATTGAAACTAAGCAACTTATGTTTTCGTATTTATTTCCTAATATTTCCAAAAAAGGGTGATTTTTGTCAGTTTTTAAAGCTGTATAGTTTAGTTCCCTGCAAATCTATTCGTTTCTTAGCTTTGTTTCCTTTTGTTTGCATTTAGAAGCACATTTCATTGATTCTTGTTTTCTGTTATTTCAGAAGTATCGACTGTACCTGAAAAGGCTGAACGCTGATGCAAGCAGGCAGTCTAACCTAGCTGCTGCATTTGGAGGAAGGAACTCCGCTTACATCAACATGAATTCACTGGAAACCTTCAGGCACTACAATGCATATGGGAGATACCGACCGGTCCCAACTACCACCCATGCCCAGCCAAATAACCTTCTTTCAAGGATGAATTCCCCTTCTGCATTTGGAATGCATGGATTTCTGCCTTCGCAGCCACTTCAGCTCGGGCACGCCCAAAATAATTTGAGCACTTCCCTGAACGATTTAGGAGGGGCCAATAATGGTAACCTGATCAGAGGTGCACATATGTCAACAATGGTAACCGGTCCTTCTGGCAACTCATTTACAACCATATCAAATGGCGCACCATTGGCTCCTGCAAATAATTCAGTACGAACTCTTGAATCGAGCAATCAGCAACGGATGCGTTCATCTTCTGCACACCCATTTAGCACACTTGTTGGCGAGTCTCCGCAGTTTCCAGATCTTGGAAGAAGCAGTAACACCTGGCAAACTGCAGTTCCATCCAACATTCAGGAACTTGGTCACAATGACAACATATCCCAAGCAACCCCACATGTGAATGGCCCCAGGATCGAGCCTGTCTCAAGCTTTACAGCCCCATCCAATCAGAATCCATTTCTGGGAAATGAAATGCAGAACCAAGTACCATCACTAGCTAGCAATGCCATTCCAATGGCATTCAATCAGGAGACAGTGCCATTCACCTATGGAAGCAGCACAAACTCAAGAGAGATGCTGAATAACAACCTTGCATTCAGCAATTCAGGCATCAACACTTCATTACCCAACCTTCGCATAGACAATTTGGTTGTGCCAAGGCAGACACTAGATGGCGGGAATGCAGGCGGTGTTCCACCTCTGCAAGATGGCAGGATTGATCAGCAAGCTGTTGGTAGTCAGCTAAATTACAACAACGATTTCATGGGGACAATTAGGCTTGAAAGGGGACTAAGCGGTGGTTTGGATGACGTTGTTGACATGTTTAGGCTGGTATGATCCTTTCTTGTGTTTCTTTTTCAGCAGAATATCTGCTAACGTTAGTGTGCTGTTTCATGTTTGCATTACTTCTTGTCGTTGCTCAAGCAATGTCAACATGTCAAAAAAAATCCTAATCTTTACCTACATAATATTCTGGACAAATTAAATTCTCATTGACTCACTTTTTCTGTGTTGCAATACTCATTTCACTGAAGCAGTCCATGCATCTCTTTTTCATATGGAGTCTACAAGACTCTTGTGTTCTTTGATTACTTCTGAGATTTTTTTTTCTGTGTACTACTTTTGAATTTTGATTCCTGTAGGCTATATCACAGCAAAGAACAATAGCATATGTAGTGAACTGCTTTTATATTCTCTGCGATGATTGTGCTGAAGATATAAATACATTTTGCTTGCACTTCAATGGTTTACTTAATCTTTATGTGAAATGCCAAGTTCAGAACTTCCGATAATGACTCTTGTTACATTCTCAAGTGTTCTGAAAACTAGGTGGGAATATCTAACCATGCAAGTTTTCTCAATGCAGGACCGCGAAGATGGTGGTGTTCCTTTCATCGATGGGGACTGGGATCTGGTCTAGCGCTTCAGATTTTCCGCATTTGTGGCGTCGTCTGCTGATTGTTCCATGCCAATTGCCTGCTCAGAGTTGTTTATAGTAGCAAGTCTTAATCACAAATGCCTCGTGCATTTGGTTTTTCAGTTAGCTATCAAGCTCTTGGGTTAGTCAGCCAGTCATGCGGATTTATGTGTAATAACGACTATGCGGTGTTTGGGATTGTAACTCGTACAATATTAATTCTGGTATAACCGGTTATCATGTTATATAGTATGCTTGATAAGCAAATGAATGCTTCATATTAATGGCTGGAAATCGTTTTTTTTTGGGCTCCTTGGTTATTATTTTTGGCAACAGCGTTTAAGTAGCTGAAATGTCAGCGCATTATGATATATTAACAGATTGCTGCTGTTTGGAAATGGAATTGTTTTGGCTATTTGCATGATAGCTTGGTAGCCCGAATAAAAGTTTTACATTTTTAGAACAAAGGCAAATTACTCAAATTTATTAAACGACTAAAAGTTCTGAAGAGAGTTAAGTTCACACTGCTGCTATTCTCACTACAACACTGCATTTTCGACACGCTCTTTTGATGCAAAATCTGAGTCAGGCAACTGTGGATAGCTTTCCTTGGAGAATCTATTGACATCAGCTTGGCAATTGGAATTATGGCCATGTTATTTTTTTATTAGCTTTTAGATATGTTTTTCGAGATAGCGATGGACGGCTGAGACACTGACACAGACATCGCAAGCACCGGTGGGCTCACGAAGTTGTTTGGAGAAGTGGCTTCGAGAAACCGCTTGGAGAAGCCGTTCCATTTGTTTCTGTTTTCGAAGAAATCGAAATCAAAAGCCATCCTAAAAAAATCCAAAAGAATAGGGCCACAAAATCATGCACTGTTTGTAGCTTTTTGGAAACAGGGCCGTCGTACGTCTCGCAACAGTCCAGGAGTTCAGTTGCGGATAGAACGAGTATCATGTCTGCTCATGAGCATTTAAAATGGTTAATTTGATTAAAACAAAAATCTAAAGTCAACTTTAGCAATTTTAACGGGCGTCGAAGCCCAAAACTTAGACTTACAATTACAAAATCCGAAGAAAACTCTCACAGGAATGTTTGAGTGTGGTCGTAACCTTAACACGAAATCTTGAAGTATCTTTTCTTCTTCTGATATCTGTTTTGGTGAAAATGAAACAAGACCGAGTACAACCAACCATACTCAACAAATCATATGTGGAAATGCTATATAACTACTTGCAAGGATTTCCAAGTGATGGGGATATAATGGTTTTATTAAAGTATTTATGGATACAATTTTATTTGCAAACAATTTTGAATATAAAACAAATCATATACTTCTTAAGGAATTTGGGGTTTCAACATCTTAATTACCAAACTTCAATATTTTCAAATCATTTCTAAATATACTTATGCATTGTTATTGGAATCACCTATTAAACACAGCTTCATTTACCGGAAACACGGCGTATTCGAATACCATTTATAATTGACTTTACAAAGCTGCCTAGTTTTACTTATAAGATCTCTTAACTCTCGCGACAGAGTTAAGAAAATAAGATTGTTTCACTGCTCATCTCTTTATATAGGTTCTACCGGTAAATTACCAAACAGACCTGGGTTTTCGCCCGTCCTGAGAGGAACCTACTGTTGTTCAGTATAGTTTTCCCATTCCCATAGGAACTCTTCTTTACTGTTGTTCAGTATGGTTTTCTCCCTCTCATATGAACTCTTCTTTACTGTTGTTCAGTATGGTTTCCCCCTCCCATATGAACTCTTCTTTACCTTCATTATGGTTTTTCCCCTCCCATACCAAATCTTCTTTACCTTCGTTTAGTATGGTTTTCACCGTCCCATGCTAACTCTTTTTTACTCCTGTAGAAATTCAATCTATTTGAGCAGCTAATAGACCAGGTTTGACGAGTCAAAATTTGTGATTGAGCGCTCACTATGTTCTTTACTTTGCATAAAATTCTAGTCATTACTTTTCATCAACTTGGTAACCATCCACAAATCAATAACCTAATGCACTGCGGCACTGCTACTACAAGTGTAAAATAGTTGAATTTCCGAAACTACCATAGTATATTTTACATAATTTATTATTACTAGGGCTTGTTAAGGTGAATATGGCCATCAAATAAATAGGGCTTTCCAATGGTAGGACATAGCTAATTATCACGTCATTCTAAATATTTATTTTAAAGCAAATAACAGTGTGTAAATAACAATAATGATAATACTGTAAATAAATAATTAAAACAATGTAGGTTCAACATAATAAAAAACATGTGACTTCCCTCCTTTTTTGATATCTTCGGTCTTTCATTTGTAGGCTTTTAGGCCTGCTTCAATTGCTCTTATAGTTCTTCTGCTGGCCAACTCACTGGATCCGAATAGTAATGCAGAAAACGAATACAAATAAGTGTCTGCTTTGCATAATACAAGCTGAGAACAAAAACCCAAATAAAAAACCAGAAAGATACAAAGAAAATAGGTTTGGGCGGTTAGGGTTTAGGGGATGTTTGGTTTGGTTGAATGGAGTTGGAATGGGTTAGATGGGTCCAAGATGATCGAAATGGCTATATATATGTGTTATGTGATTTTTGATGAATAGTACTATCAGCACAGTACTAGATATGGAGTCGGGATAGCACATGGCTGGCTAAGGTTCATTGAAGCATATCCAGGCTAAACAAAATTGAAAATAGACTTCACGGCTCAAAATGGTCAAGACATGTATATGTACGTCTAATTGGCGTCGATGAATAGTAAAGGCTTGAACCTTATTGGATTTAGGGTTTTAAATGGTGTTTAGGTAGTCTAGAGCTTTATCAGAGTATATTTTAACTAAACAGAGCTAAGAATAGTGTAGGCGGGCTCAAACCGAACGAAATGGGTATATTTTGTATTTTTTTGGCATGGATGAATAGCAACGGATAGCTACTATTTATTGCAGGTACAATACTGTTCATATCGGGTTTTTAGTGTTCATCTGATTTGAGTGCTACAGTGTAGAGGCAGTGGACAGTGATGAACAGTGTTTGGCCTAACCCGACACTATTCATCTTCTTCCTCCAGCGATGCTACAGTAAACCGAAAATAGGGGAAAAGAAAAACGGGCATTTCTTGAGCTGTGTAGCTTTGCAAAGAAATTCGAGGATATGGTGGACTCTTAGGGACGAGGGGGTTCCATTTTAGGGCTTAGCTTGTCTTGAAAGGCTCTGTAGAAGTTCGACGTTGGAGAAGAACTTGCGATGGATTTCTATGGCTTATGAACTGCAGAGAGGTTCATCCTTGAAAATGTCTGCTATTTAACGATCTTGGGGTGATTAGGGTGGCTTGGGTGGCAGTGGTTTGGGCTGTGGGGAAGGGCGAAGGGGTGCGACCGGGTAGTGGCGCTAGCCGCCAGTGAAGGAGGCAAGGAAAGTTAAGGCGGTGCTTCGGTGGATTTTTTAAGGTCACGAGGATGCTACAGGAGCAAGCAATTGAATTGAAATGGATGGATTAGCAAGAATCGAAATTCGGGCTTACTTGGGGTTTTTCGGTGACGACGGCTACGCGACGGTCAGCGAGAGGAAGTCGGGCTATGGTGGTTCAGAGCAATGGCCTTGCCATTCGGTGGTTTGTGCGTGGCCGAGGTAGGAGGGCGTGAGAGCTTTCGGCCGTGTTCAGTGGTTGTAGAGGAGAAGTAGGCGGTGAGGTGGCACCTCAAGCTAGGTGTTTTCTTGGGCAAGAGATTACGATGGTCAAGGACGCTAGGCGTGGCTTGTCGGCTGTGAGACGAGGATGGTGGTGGCGGGAGGTTTGGTCCAAGTTGCTCATGTGAATGTCAAGATGCATTAAATGCTTTGTCAGTGGTGTAGCAGTCGAGGTACGGAGGGATGACTCGGGTGTAGCGGTGGTGACTGAAGGTTGCAGCTACAAATCGTATTCTATGGTTTTGTCAATTTGTGAACAATGGTTATGGCGGGAACAGGGAGGCACCAATGGCGATGGAAGCATGGACCAACAGAGAAAAGTGCCAAGGGTTGGGAGGCAGAGCCAAATTGGGTGAAGACTCAAGCGAAACCAAGGATTAAGGAAGTTCAAATTCCTTTTGAATTTTTCGGGTTGTTTCACAGTTTGTGTTAGATCCTTTTGTATAATGAAAGAAGAACTACAGCCTGGCAGGAGAAAAAAAATACCAAACCATGAAGGAATTGTGGAAGCTCAAAACCCCTATGAAAAATAGATTGTCTTGTGGCTGATTAGCAAGAACTACATTCCTAAGGATAGTTTACTTAGAAGAAGATGGCATGACGATGACAACAAGTGCTATGCGTATAAGTGTCATATATCAGGAATTACGGATACTGTTCTTTAGCAAGATGTGCAACACTGCGGTGTGGTGCCTAGTGGCGACGACGACGATGGGCATGCCGCATGAAAGTTTCTGAAACTTCGTTTGAAACTTCTCTGATTTCTCGTGAAACGTGTATAAAACTTCGTTCAAACTCACACCGAGTTTTGAAGCTTTTGGCTGAAACTTGCTTCGAATCTTCAGTTTGTGAAAAAAATTCTTGAAACATATTAAAACTTATAAATTTTTATCGGAAACTTGTTTGAAATTTAATGAAACTTTTCTAAAACTTGCTTTGAATCTTAAAATTTACTCTCTACGTATAAAGAGGGAAATTAGAATTCAACGCAATAAATGTTAATTACCGAGAATACCTTGATTATGTGCGTGTATCCTTCCACAGTTTGTGCCGTTAGAGCAGTCTGGCAAGTCATTATTGTTGTTGTTTTGAGATACGAAAGGCATCATTTGGCTAGTAAATCTCCTTCATTTTTTGAGACAACTTTCCAGAAAGTAATAACCAAATCTAAAAGCAGACCGGCAAGTTATTATTCTGTTATAATTAATCTCCCTCTATCTTTAGACACATTTCCAAGAAAATAACCAAATCTGAAAGCTAATTCCTAAACTGGCCGACTGCTGGAACATTTTTGCAAGATAGATCGGCGGCAGGTAAAAAAAAAGCAAGTTCCGTCCTACCATCCTCCCACTCTATGATCTAGATTGATCCCATCTTAGGTAGAATCTTAATTGCATAGAATCTTAATATTATTGTGATTCTACCAACACATTTGTGGGATTATGATTAAAAGTTTCGTATGACCCTATCCAATTCTACTGATTCTAGTGTTTTATTATAAATACTTGTATATGTAATTTTAATTGTAAAATTTTACTTTTTGTCACATCATATCCACTAGAATTTGCATAAATAACACACGATCTTTCCTTTGTACTACTTTTTGTAAGCAAAAGTTCAAAAAGCATAATTGTTAAATGTAGTAGTGTTGAAATATACATCAGATTTAAAAAATGTTTTTTGGTAGAATTATGTAGGATATTAAATTCTACATCGATCCTACCAAAGAAACTTCGATCCAATTCAAGATCGTAATTCTGACAACCTTGAAAAATGTTTTTATTATTTTTAAATCCAGAAATAAAATCCATCACAACGAATTTTAAAGGTGATTTTTTAGACTGTATACTTTTACATGATCTGCAATCTTAATAGTGTATCAATTGGTGGAGAATCCATATAAACTAGGATTAAGGTCACACATTGTTGCAGTAATTTTATTCTTTTGCAATTTGGTACGAAAAATGTGTATTACAAATCTACTTGCCTTTTTAGCTTTATTTTTTCTTAGAAATATGTAGTAGGTTCAGATTTATGATTTAGTGAGGTTTTCTTTGGTATGTTCAAGATTGTGCTCCCTTCATTTCAAAATATTAGGTATATAATTTTTCTAGTTTTGTTTTAAGTTATAAGGCGTATATGCGACTTTAAAGACATTTTCTCTTTTTTGTCCTCATTTATCTCCCCTCTCTCTTCAAACTTTATGAGTAAACACCCACACATATTTGGCTGTCTTTTATTCCCAAGACATTAACTATAGGGATATCTTGGTCATTTTCCTCTGCCATTTGTCTTGGTCTCACAACTTTCGCCTTGTAAAAAGCAATGGAGGGAGTATCATTGATGTTGGTGTTTTTTTTTATTAATTGGATTTGAAACCCATGGTTGGGAGTATAAGGTATACAACAATATCTATAACCTTCACGTCATATAAATACTATAACCCAATACATAATTTTCCATTGGTGAACCCAAATAATAAATTCGTCCCTCGGTCCATCCCTCTCAGTCTCCTCCCTCCCACACACCTCCCCCTCCGCCCCCTCTCATTCGGCGGACACTTGCCTCCTCCCATTCGTTGACCCTCCCTCGGCCACGGCGACGCTAGAACCGGCGTCCCCTTCCCCTCCGACGGCTTTCCTGGACCATGTCGCCACCGTCCTCGGCCTCACTGCTCATCCGTCACCATTGTCCATGGCACGAGGCAAGGCTTAGCAAGCGTGTGGGGGGGGGGGGGGGGGGCACTCAACGGCAAGGAGTGCGGCTGGTCTCCCCTTTTGTCGCTTCTCCCCCTCCTCTTGAATCCCATCAGCATAGATGATCCATGCAAGTCCACGAAAATGCATGATATAGACACCTATTTCACCCCAGCAGGGTATCCATTGATGTCTACGTACCTTGGTCCTCTCAAATAGGTGATGTCTTATATGAGACATTGCTTTTATCCATCTCTTTAAATAATCTTCCACGCCATATTTTAGCTTACATGACAGGCTAAATAGAGCTATAGACATTACTGATGTATGACCATTCGGAGCGCCCTAACGATACGGCGTTCTCTTGTGTCTCGTTTTACACTCAGCTTTAAGATAGATCCAATAAGAATAACCGGCAACATTGAAGTCACATCCTTTTCTTTGGGTATTCCAGTGAGCATCCTGGGGTGCGCTCCTAATCAGGCCGTGGAGAAGCCTTACTGCTTTCGGGCTACCTACGAAAGCTGCAACACTTGCTTTCATATTGCCTTGCTACAGTCTAGTAATTCGGCCGTAAATTTCCATTACATGTTGACCTGAATCCAAGCATGATTAGTTGACAAGACTATTTTCCGGTGGTCCGCGCTCTACAAGCCGCTTGGACGGGCAGGATGAAGGCACCCAAATCATACGCAGGCCGGCTCCAAATGCAAGCTGAAGTAGCCCAGGCGTTGAAAACTGATTGGAAGGTATGCTTCTGTTCCGCTCACTAGGCCCAGAATTTTTTTTAACAATAATAAATTAGAAACAGGAAATCAGAAATATAAATATAAGGGCACGATCATATTGACTTTTTACTAAAAACAAATAGTAATAACTAAAAAAATTAGTTTTTAGAAGTAGATAGCGAACAATATGTGGTATCTGGGGGTACAAAATAAAAGCACACTCACTGGCGTTTTCTCAAACCGTGGAAACCGGCATCAATAACAAATTACTGTAGGGCATGGCGCTCGGTTGTAGCATCAACAGTAGTTCACAGAATCACAGATCAATGAGCAAGTGAAAAGTAGTAGCCCACACTAGTTCATCCCCCAGTTCACCGTTGAAACCAAAATAGATTCAACACTAGCGAGTGAGAAACAAGACCACTGTTCCAGCAGCACTCCGCGCCGCCGTCGTTCGCCACCCGGCCGGCCGTCAGCTCCAGCAAACCGCACTAGATCAGCAGCACGAGAACGGCAGCCATACTACTCCTTTCTCCTTTGCGCCATCTCACATGCGCACATGTACATAGAGAAGGATCAGGAGGAAGAACAAGAGAATCTGTTGCACTGAAAGCAAACCAATCAGGCAAGGTATGGATCATTGATCCAGATTTACCTTTCTGTAGTAACTACTGGTAATTTTCAGTCAGTAAATTTCAATAAACGGTGTAGAAACCATGAACAGATAGCCCAAGCACTTGCACTGGTTATAGGAGGCGAAACACATGGATCAGGTAGAAGTTTCCCAGCTTCATGGATGTGATCTGCTGATAGAAATTGTCACATAATCTAGAAACAAAGTTAATAACTAGATGAACCGATGATGAGATGATGATAATAAAAATACTGGTAACAACTTATGCACAAGCACCGGAAATCAATTGTAGGTTTGAACCAAATCATCACAAGCACAAAGTTTGGTTGTCATCTTCAAGAACATATAGAACCAGCGTAAATGATTTTATGGTCATAAGGCCATAGATGCGTTTGATTTTATGGTCATTGTGCTTTCATGGTTTCTAGTTCTAGTTCGTTTTTTTTTTTTGGCTTGTAACCTCATACTGCTGATAGCATTAGCATGGCATCGATTATTCAACAGCCAAAGGCACCTGCCCTTCAAAATCACCATTAGGATGTCAGAAGAAACTGATGCAGGCTTGCCATTAACCAGGCAAGCATTCCTGCTGATGTTTTGGACAAAATGGTTAGATATCAGTAATAATCCCCTCTGACCTCCTTACGTTCCGTCTCCTCTCCCCCTCCAGACGGCCGCCGCCGCCCGATTCGCGGGCACTGGCGGTCGACATCGCCAGCGAGTGAGGGAGGCGCGTCCGTGGAGGTCGCTACCCATTCAGTGAACATTCGTTCTTTCTCATAACGTCAAATGTGTAAACATGGCTGTATCTTGGGTCTAAATTAGTGCTTCGATTGCAAAACCGGTGGATGGCTATGCCTTTCTGCTCTTCCATTCCAACGAGACACAGCAAATCAACAGCAAAGACACGCCTAAAAAAAACAGCAAAGACACATGGAAATATGAACAAGCTCGGTAAAAATCCATGAACGGATATTAATACTTTTTATACATCAGTCGATCCACCATGGCAGAGATACGATCATGGTTGGCAGAAAACAAGCATCGAGCTTCAAGGTGGCACTAGTCCACCCAAAGGTACCCCAAGGAATCAGAGAGAACAAAACAGTAGCAAATCAATCTCTTCTCCCTGATCATGTCTGCCACTGTAAATACTGATAATACATGATCTGGCTATTCAGCCCTTCAACGAGTATTTCTTCCCCGTGAACGCTGCAAATTTCGGTTCTTCTTTCTTCGGGTCTTCCTTTGGTTCCTTTTCAGGTACCTACATCGATGTACAAAACGTAGTAACACAAGCCTTTTAAACCCATCAAAGCTGCAAGCCTGGAAGGTAGCTGTTCATGCATCTCAAATGACTTTCTATGAGTTTTCCAGACAGCTGCCACAAGGGGCATACATTGCAAACTACTAACCTTATCTGTTTCCTTTGATGAGCGACTCCCACCAGAGCCAAAGACAAGCTTTCCTGTTGTTTTACGTGACGAACTGCTCTGTGATGTGGACGCTGTTGAGGGCTGTACGCTGTTGGTTGCATTAGCTTGCCGCTTTGCAGGGGACGAGGCTGACGCATCCTGATCTTTAGAAGGTTTTCCATTCAGACGCCTTCCAGAACCAGTGAAGGGGATGAACTTTGGTTCCTCTTCAACTGCAGCCTCTGCAATAGGAACATGTGTGCAAGAGAATTTGAGGAACGCTAACCACAATTATTAATTAAAGTACAAAGCAAGAACGCTACCTGCAGTAGGCGCTGTGCTAGGAGGAACAGCAGGTTTTGCTGGCTCAGGTTCTTTATAGTCAAGTGGTGGGGCAAAGTCAACCTCACAATCAGTCTCGATGATACTTATAGCACTTGAAGGCTTTGTTTCCACTATATCAATGTAGTATTTCTTGTTATTATACGCTACCATAATGCTGTCGCCAGTGGTTAGACAAGAGTAGTTCCGCAAAGTTTTCTCCAAGCTGCAAGAATGACAGATGGGTCATTAGTATTCTTCAAGGACCTCATTATTCGTAGTATGAAGCTCCAGTCACGATACAACAGTCATAAAAAGTGAAAGCAAAAAAATGTTTCACAAGGAAAAGAATAGTTTATCAAACCAATACTAACATTGCTTTGGGGTTTGAAATATCTAAAAAATCGGTTGTATGAGGCTGCAGCTTCACATATGTGCCCTTTGGGAGGTTGGCATTTTTTACGAACACCATATCTCCCTCTTGCAGAAGAAGATTTTGCATCATCTGATGAGTAGATGGAGTTAGCTTGATTGGCATGATGATATTACATAAAAGTGTAACAATATCCTAAATCTGGCCTACCCAATATGGCATGTAGATCATGCCTTCTTCTGCAATGAACTCCAGGACACCACAGTGCGAAGTCCGTTCTGCTGCTGCATTGTGGACTTCAAATAGCATAGGATATTCAATATGCAGGGATGCTGCAGAGAACAGAACAAATTTGAGAACTTACTGTGAAAAGAGTGCATGGAAAAATTGCTAAAAACAAGTAATGTGAATTATCAGCTTGCATGTCTTAAGAAAAGATAAGTTGTGTAATGCTCCTAACTTACCGAGACGATCAAGTGCTGAAGGTGGCATGATAACTGAAAAGAAACAAAGTAATAATTGCTTCAACTTCCAAAAGTAACTTGACGAGATAAAGAACTTAGTGAATAGAGAGCATACTTTTGTCACCAGTTTCAAGCTGCGGCTGCAAAGAAGGGTAAAAGAAATCTTTCAAAATAAATTTCCAAGAATGGAAAAAATACTTTATTTTGAGAGTTAATAATTTTTCTAGCTGTTCTAGATGTTGAAAGAATCTACTGTTGGATGCTATTCAAAACAATCACAACATTGCAAGCTATATTAATGAGGCAAGAGCGAATGAAAACATGCCGACAGGCAACGAATCAATAGTTATTCAGAATTCACCTTTTTTAGTCGACACAGTCTACAAACCATGTTAACTAGGCAAAAAAAGGTCATAGCCTAACAATCAAGACTAGAAGTGGACATTCAAATTCAACTTAAGGAAAGATCAGATAACGTGTACATATGCTACTGCTAACTCTTGTTAGGAGGAGCAAAGCGATGCCGCAAAAAAACTAGGATATAAACGGGGAATCAGATACAGTACATGGAAAATATCCATCTTGTATGATCCATGAAAGTGGGTAAATCATAAAGACTAATACATCATTACTTGAGCAAAGTTGTATTGATATTGGTACTGACTTCAACTAGAAAATACAGGTCCATATCAAAAGGATTGCTATTCCAACATTATATCACCAGAGTAGTGTATACAGCACCTCATCCAAAGAAGGTTTACCTACCTTGTCAATGAAAGATGCAGGGTAGCAGCGATACGTCTGCTCAAAAGTACTTCCACGGTAACCATAGCCTTCGAAATACTACTTACAACAAAGAATTGTATTGGGACAGTACCGTGTGGTTCAGCAACAGACAGAAGCTATAAAAAATTATGGACAAACTTAGGACTTACCATATTGCGAACCAGGAGATTAACCCCTTTTGCTCCCTAGCATATGAGAAACAACAGCATGTAAATTAAAATGGTGAAGAAAAGCAGAGAGTACGAAACTACACACTCGCATATAAAATACAACTGGAAATTTAATTTCACTCAAACTGGCGATGATTTGCGACAATCAAGAAAAGGAAACACAAGACCCATTGTAAATTGCAGGCGTGCATTTGCAGACGTTCAATACTGCTAGGCCATGATAGTTTCACAGGATTAAGAAAAAACGATGGCATGGCGCAGTGAAGTCAAACAATTCGAAGTCGATAAAACTATGCGTGGCACGAAGACAACCATTTTCAGGGGGCAAAGCTACATTCAGCCTCCAAATAATCAGTTTCTACATGCTACATTGCTATTAGATTTATTTTATAGATCCTACTAAGAGTTGATAGGTTCTGTAGTAGTACCACGATGACATAGCCCTGCCGTTGGGTTATTGGAGGATAAGCGAGGGATACTGGCAATAAAACCCCTCTACAGCATGCGGGGTCGAGAAAACACAAGCCTCAGTTCAGAGATGAGTACACCATGCGCGCGGAGCGAGAATTTCACCGCTGTACTTGAACAAGAGGTGCTAGCACAAGAGGTTTTGCAGTCACCAGACATGAAAAAAATGCTTCCTTTTTTTTCTTTCCGTATCTGTGGACGACGAACTGGTAGCGCACGGGGGTACGGTATGTACGTATGCCTTTCGCGTAGACGAGAGGAGATTCGATTGCCGATCTGATGATCGATCCAAGCACGAGGTAATCGGGGGTAAGCACCGGAGAGATCGATTGGTCACGGCCGCAGGTTAGGGGGAGTGGAATTGAGTCGAGGCTTACTGAGAAATAGTCCGCCCAGATCTCCACCAACCGGGGCAGCGCCGGTGGCTGCGGCGAGCGGAGTAGAGCCCTCCTCGGTTTCGTCGGATGAGGCCGGCGATTGGGGTGGTGGGGGGATGTGGTTCGATCGGAGGAAGAGATGTGGTTCGATCGGGAGGAGAGGAGGAGGAAGCGGTGAAGAATGGGTTGTTGGATATACGGCCCACACACAAGAGAAGTGGGTTTTTCTTGACCGTGCCTTGTGATTTTAGTTTAAAATTTTGAATTCTGGTTTTCCATTAGAAAGAATATAGAAAGATATTTATAAATAATTTTAATCGATAAATATAAAATTAAAATAGTATATAATACAATCAACTTATAGATACTACCTTAAAAAGGCACTTAGTTTGACAGTTAGTTAATGTATAGAGTAAGCTATAAGCCCAAAAGAACTCATCCAAAGAACGTGTGCGCTAATGTACGTGAAAGTGACCATGAGCAATATGCAATTGGAGTGGATACAGATGGATATTATTTATCTTGTATTTTTTAGTTAGAGCCAATACAGATAATGCCGGATACTCATTTCTCCACTTTGTATTTGTTTCATAAGCTTTTGGATGTTTGGTCGGACAGGAACTATCCGTTTCTTTTACACTCCTACACAGAACATTGGACAATAAGGTATAATCAGAGTGAATATGGAGAGACTAATCGTTAAGATATCGAAAGAAGAGCACTAATTATTTCTCGCTTATTTAGATGTGGTAATCTGCCTATATGTTATTTTGTTTCTAAGTGAAGTCATAACAAACTTTCTTGTATCACTTAATATATGGATATATACAGACGAATATCACTTATCTCTTTATTCTATTTTAGGGCCTGTTTGGGACTGCTCTGCTCCACCAACTCCACCATGGAGCAGCTCCACTGTGGAGTTCCTGGAGCAGGTGGTCCTGTTTGGTACGCAGCCTAGCTCCAGCTCCAGGAACGTGAGGTTTCTCTGAGAAAGGTCTAATATGCCCCTAAATGATGTGTGGTGTATGTTTTGATGTATGCGGAGCATATGTAACTGAATTTTTTTTGCAAATTTAAATATGATGTAAAATATCATAATTGCATTTAATTTATTGGAGAAAACAAAAAACAAATATTTTAATCAAATAATTCCGTACTTTTGTCCCATAAATTACAACGTGCTTGATAGATAATTAACGAAGTCCATAATTCGAATACAAATAAATGTCCATAGACTAATGATAGATAATTAACAAAGTCCATCATTCGAATACAAATAATTGTCCATAGATAACTAGAGAGTAGTGGCCAATACATAATTCTAGTTCCAAGCTAGAGAAAGAGCGGTGGCCAACTCATCACGGAATACATCCATAGTAGGAGCATTCGATTCTGTAGTAGACCCATTTGATGTAGCTACATATTTGTGATACCTTTCAGGTATCGTTGGAACAAAATTTGGATCACGATCGAACCGAGCGAAGTCCAAGTCTTCACCGACATGCTCATGAATAAAGTTGTGAAGGACCATAGTAGCCACAACAATCATTTTTTGCTTGAACATCGGGAAGGACGACATTTTGTAGAGAATTTGCCATTTCATTTTTAGCACTCCAAATGATCGCTCAATAACATTGCAGATGGATGAGTGGACACAATTGAACCTTTCTTTAGGATACCGGTCAGCTGTAAAAACCTATCTGACACCTCGGTGTAACCTACAGAGTTCAAATGAGTATTTGGGCGATTGCCTCTACTAACTTGTTCAGCCATCGACTCACAAGCTATTGTGACATGTGCATCGGTCCATTCCATTTGATCACCCTGACCATGATATTGAAACAGTATGTTCAAGCATTCAAGACGATACACACATTATCTATTGAATTATGCAAGCACTATGTGACACGGCAAGTAATATACAGAGTTCAAATCAGAACATTACCACATTGCTTCCATATTGTTTTTACTAAAATATCAGTTACTTGATGGTGATTTGTAGGCTAGATGTGTAGTTATGCATTCCCATGGCAAGTAATAACAGAGATATGATGACTGTAAAACAAAGATACTAACAGCAGTGTGAGACTGTAAAACAAAGATACTAATATATAGAGAAATGCACAAACCATCCCTAATGCTTATTTTTCAATGTCTTACAAAATTGCACATACAGTTTCACTCATCCAGGTATCATACAGTTTTCATATATATCCTATCATGCAACAAAATAACACCTTCTATCTTTCCTTCTGTAAATCAAGCAATCATAGGTCATAAAGTAGCATACAGCTCTGTGGATCATCAAAACAAGCACAGATGCCTGAAGACCATTGTGTAGGATCCTAGCTTCATGAAGATCATACAGGAAGGAGCAATACCTGTTCCTCTTTCGTCTTCGCTGGTGGTGCGCGTTTCTTCTTCGCTTGGGCGCCAGCAGCCTGGGCGCCTGTTGGGTGGCCGGCCGTGGCTTGGGCGGCAAGAGCCTGGGCACCTGTTGGGTGGCCACCCGTGGCCACCAGGTGCGGGGCGGCCGGCCCTGGGCGGCCAGCAGCCGGGGCCTGGCTGGAGAGCGGCGTACGGGGCAGCCACGGTCCTGGCTGGATGGGGGCGGCCGACGGCGCCGCCTGAGGAGGCCGCGACAGCCCGACCCTCGGTGCCGGCGAGCTTCCTCGAGTCGCGGCGGCGGCGCCAGCAGCTTCGTGCGCAGTTGGGGAAGACAAGACGGAGGAGATTTGGGGGCCAGAAAAGAGGTCATCCGTTAGAGGATCGCTGGATCTATCACCTCCGTCCATCACCTCGTCGCAGAGCTCGCCGTCGCGGCCGGAATCAGTGGCGGCGCAGGCTAGGGTTGGAGAAGGACGAACTCGCGGGGAGCCGCTCGGTCGAGAGAACAGAAGGGTCGGATGAGAGGAGCGGCGCGGCGCGGGCGGGGGCCGGAGCAGAGGAGGCGCGGGCGGGGGGCGGAGAAGAGGGGCGGCGCGGGGCGGAGAAGAGGAGGCGCTGCGGGCGTGGGGAGGAGAGGAGTCGCGGGTGGGTGCGGAGGAGAAAAAAGAATCGAATCGGTATGAAATTGTGTAATGGCAGTGGTGGGTAATTACCCTCCAACTCCACGAGAAGATACAAAACGTTGGTTTCTGGAGTACCCCTTGAGGAGCTCCAGGAAAAACGTGGAGTTGGCCCTCAACTCCACCTTTTTCTTGGAGCGGAGTTTCTGGAGCTGGACCTGTTTGGCTGGGTAGTTAGGAGCGGAGCTGCAAAAGTAGGAGCAGAGCAATCCCAAACATGCTCTTATATTTTTTTAGGGGTCAAAGTTAAATACAGTAGTGCCAGATATCTGGGACAGCCTTCAGACCCGAGTTGAGCGTGGGCGTCGGGCGAGCTGGGCCGCCGAACTGGCGCAGGCAGCCTGCCGTTTTCATCACATAGGCCGTGCAGCCCACAGCGCGGACCAGTCCTGGGCCGTGCGCGCGTCGCTGCTCCTGACTGCTCAGCTCATGCGGTGGCACCGCCCGCGCGAACCAACGACTCTTGCGACTACGCACGTACGACGCCGCCAACGCCCCCCTGGCGGCGGGCTCCATATCCTGCCAAAGTACCAAATCTACACTATTAATCCACCAGTTAAAATTATCCTACATCCACCCAACAATTATCTGCTCCACAGTCATGACCTTAACTACGTCCACACCACAATATGCACCCAGAATTACACCATCCTAAAAACGTCCGCACCAGATTAACTCTCATCTATTCTCTCTCCTTACTCAACCATATCCGACGATCATGCTTCAATAGATGTGCAGTACCCTTCGCCCTCCCTCTCCAACTCCCACAATCCCCTGCCCCGCTCCCGCTCCTCCTCCCCGTCGCCGCTCTCTCCTCCCCGTCGCCGCTCTCTCCCTCTCCCCCTTCCCGAGACGCTGCTTCCCCCCCACCCCGGCGCCGCGTCCCATCTCCCACTCCGCCCTCGCTCCTCCTCCACCGCCGCCTCCCCCGCTCCTCCTCCTACGCCTACTCCCCCGCCCCGCCGCCGCCTCCTCCCCCCCACCCCTTGCGCCGCCGCCTCCTCCTCCTCCCCACCCCACCCAGCGCCGCCGTCTTCTCCTCCCCACACCACCCCGCGCGCCGCCTCCTCCTCCCCCCCACCCCGGCGCCGCGTCCCATCTCCCACTCCGCCCTCGCTCCTCCTTCCCCGCTCCTCCTCCACCGCCGCCTCCCCCGCTCCTCCTCCTCCGCCTCCTCCCCCGCTCCGCCACCGCCTCCTCCTCCCCCCACCCCCTGCGCCGCCGCCGCCTCCTCCTCCCCACCCCACCCAGCGCCGCCGCCTTCTCCTCCCCACACCACCCCGCGCCGCCGCCTCCTCTTCCTCCTCCCCACCCCACCCCACGCCGCCGCCTCCTCCCCTCCCTCCCCCCCGGCGCTCCCGTCGCCTCCTCCTCCCCCCACTCCGCCGCTCCGCCTACTCCTTCCCCCACTCCTCTGCTCCGCCGCCTCCTCCCCCGCTCCTCCGCTCCGCTGCCTCCTCCCCCGCTCCTCCACTCCGCCGCCGCCTCCTCCTCCTCCCCACCCCGCGCCGCCGCCGCCGCCTCCTCCCCCTACTCCTTCCCAACACAACCCTAGCCGCCCAACTCCCACTCTTTTGTTGTTCTGCTTCCGATCGTGTGTTGTTCTTGGTTTCTTGGTTTGGGTTGAGTAGGATTTGGACTGGAGTTGGAGGAGAGGAAGGGAAGGGATGGCGAGATGATGCACGCCAAGTCGGAGTCAGACGTGACGAGCCTGGCACCGTCGTCGCCGCCGCGGTCGCTGAAGCGGCCCAACTACAACGTCCAGAGCCCATCGCGGGAGTCGCACGACGGTGGGTACAAGTCCTCGATCAGGAGCAGGCCACGCCGGTGTATTCTCCCGGCGATGCCAGATCATACTGGGCTTCATCAGCTTCGTCCTCCTCTTGACCGTCTTCTGCATCATCATCTGAGGCACCGCGCGCCCGTACGAACCCGATGTCATCGTCAAGGTATACCATTCATGGTCATGGAGCTTATTTTACTTCTTCAACAGATGAAGTTTTCTTCTTAATTTGGTTTCGTATCCAACGCATATTGCGAATTGAAGGGTCAATTACTTAATTTGACTTGTGTCTCGCAGTTTTAGTGGTAGGCAAGGGCGAAAAGGGTTAAGGTATTGAATTGATTGGTGGTTTAGTTAGACAATGATATGGTGGAAATGAGTAAGTAAAGAATAGTTTGCGTTTTAAAAGTCACAAGTCGGGTGGTTTTGCTTTTGCTGTTTCGAGGTGATTATATGTTGTTCTTAGTAGTAACACGGTAAAATTGGGCGTAATTTTTGGTGGTAGATAAGCTTTTGGTTACGACAGGTTGATTGAAGTTACAACAGCTCAAAATGATGCTTGTTCTGATTGATTCATAAATTCATAGCTATTTAAAATTTGCACTTATTCTTGATGGTTCCTTGTTCTGAACAAGAAACCAATTAGTATATGTTTTTGTACCAGAAGAAATGTAAAATATCTGGTAGGCTTAATCAAAGGACTTCAAAGCAAAGAATAGCCAAAGCAGTAGAAGTAGCTTAGTTGGACATTAGTTGGACATTAGCCAAACCAGTCCTGCAAATTCAGAATTCAAGGTTATCGGTTTGAGTGACAGAAATTGCAACGAACAGTTGTGAGAGCATATCTTTTCCCTTAATGTTTTATCCATTTTAAGCAGTACTTAAATTAACAATTTGGAGAAGGTATCCTTGTGTTTCAGGCTTACAATTTGTTTTTGTTCTGCAAATCTTACTGCTATTTATTAATTGCTTTCTGATTGGCATGTTTAACTAGGTTTTCATTGCGGCAGAGGAATGGTAACAATGGAGACTGTGACACTGTTGAAATAACAGTGTATGATTATTTTGTGAAGAACAGAGGCATAGAACTGCGGTATTCAGGAAATCTTCCTTGTATAAATGTGGGGAAGCCAAAGCGTCCAACGTATTTCCCGATAGAGGTTTGTTTCACTTTTGCTATTCGACACCCCTAAGCCTCGTCCTTTACTAAAATTATCTATTATCTCAAGTTATGTTGTGAACTTTTTTGTATTACCAGCTTTGCACACTTCTTCCACTGCAAAGATACACTAAAGCTTTGTCTACACTACAAAGGTCCTCCCTTGTTGAGAAATCCAGACAGAAGCCTCAGGAGAGGATGTCGGTCCTTAGTGATGTGAGTTGTCATCTTGATTTTAGCCTGCTACAGCCATATATAACTGGCTTGCTTGATTGCTATGACTGTATTAATTGACAGTTCATGTTTACTCTAAATGCAAGGCACTGCGACGTAGTAACTATGATTCTGACCCCATGTTGAGGGCATGTGGCATTTCAATTGCTCAAAGTTTTACCCAAGTTGAAGGAAGGGTCCTGCAAGCCCCCAAGGTTGGTGAGAATTTTATGTACTTACAAGGTTTTCACGTGCTTGATTTTCAACCGTGTATCTAAGTAAATCTTGTATCATGTAGCTGAAAGCCGGCAATGGTGAAGATATCCTCCCACGTAAATCTTGTATCATGTACCATGTGAGACGTGAATCTTAATGAATCTGATTGTTCGTTTTATTTTTTACAAATTTTATCTTGTTTTGTATTTTATCGTAGCGTTAGCACGGGCACACTACGTTAACTTTCATGAGAAAACATATAATGGCAAATTATTATCCAGGAAAGAGCCAAGGGATATCATAATAATCTTGGATCCAGAAATAGGCAGTTAGCAATTTTGCCCTAAAATTTGTTAAATCCCCGTGTTCAGCTCTTAGCAAAATCATTATAATAATATTGTAATTGGCACAAATTGTACTTATCAAACAGCTTGTTCCATTTTTCATGTATATGTCCTATAGGATGATTTTTCATGTATATGTCCTATAGGATGACAACATCAAATTAAATACCTGAAACTAATTTCTGAATTGAATTATTTATTTGACTCACCTACTTCTGGCTAATACATTCGTAAACCTATCTATTCGTAAATGGGAATCCTTTGTATATTAGCAGTATGCATCAATTTGAAATATTAAGTAAATTAACCCTTAATCATTACAAATAGCACTGCAGTATGATCGTACCAGCTGAGACCAAGCTTGCTGACACATTATTGAACTCCCAAACGTCACACATTTTATTTTTTCTGATCTATCCAATTTTTAATTGACAGATTTTTGCAGTGAATGACAGAGCAAGCCTGCTGACAAGGATACAGAAGACATTCCTGGATTACGACTACAAAGTCGAGCAGGAAGCAGGATCGGCAACATTTGCTTTCTTCAGTTTCAATGGTACACATCTTGAAAATATATGCTTTCTGTAGATGACCAAGGGAACAAGATGACTCCAGGCACTTCTAAACATTGCTATCGTAGGGACTGCTGGTGTATGGCGCATAGAAGCTATCAATGATGCGGGAGGTTGGAAGGATCGAACAACAGTTGAAGACATGGACTTGGCTGTCCGAGCAACCATAAAGGGTTGGAAATTCATCTATCTAGGGGACGTCAGAGTAAGAAGAATTTATTTTGTTCGATTAAAATAATACAATTGCACCCCAGCCTCGAATGATTAAAAGAACACAATGGTAGCATCTGATAAAGCAAACATCTCATAGGTAAAGAGTGAGCTTCCATCCACTTATGAAGCCTACTGTCGACAGCAGTTTCGATGGGCTTGTGGCAGTGCAAACTTGTTCCGAAAGATGACATGGGAGATCTTGGCTTCCAAGGTACTATCTATTCTTATTCTTTGACAAACCAGAACAAACAATTCTGCATGAAGTAACCACCATTGTTTCTCCATCAGCAAGTGTCACTCTTAAAGAAGTTCTACATGATATATAGCTTCTTCCTGGTGCGGAGAGTCTTTGCTCCTACTGTTGCCTTTATTCTCTACAATGTTATCATTCCTGTATCAGTCATGATCCCAGAAATCTTCCTACCAATCTGGGGCGTCGCCTATATTCCTACAGCGTTCACGATTGTCACTGCCATAAGAAATCCAGAGTTAGTCTCTCTTTACAAGCATTATATCTCTAATATGTTGTTAATCCCTTCTCCCTTGGAAACTAAAATTTTTAATGTGCTTCTTTTTTTCATCTCTGCAGAAATCTGCACATAATGCCACTGTGGATTTTTTTCGAGTGTGTCATGTCCATGCACCGCTTGAGAGCTACAGTAGCTGGTTTGCTGGAATTGCCAGAATTTAACCAATGGATCGTTACGCAGAAAGTGAGGAACAATGATTTTGAGGAGAATGCTAAATGCAAGGCACTGCGACGTAGTAACTATGATTCTGACCCCATGTTGAGGGCATGTGGCATTTCAATTGCTCAAAGTTTTACCCAAGTTGAAGGGTCCTGCAAGGTTTTGAGGTAGTCTTCACTGCAAGGTTGTCATTTGGTTGTTTTCATGTGTATCCCTCAAATGCCGCCGCCCTCCGCGCCGAGCTCGTCGGCCTCATCAACCGCGACTACGCCGACTTCGTCGGCCTCGGCGCCCAAGGGCAGTGGCGGACCCGCCCTTCGGGCGAGGTCAGGCGGCCGCCGAGCTCCGTCGCCGGCGGACCCCCCCTCTCAGTTCTGGCCAAATCCTGTATAAGATTTTGCGGTGCCCTCAGTTTTCAGAGATTAGATGGCGCTAAATCCTGTATATAATCTATTTGGGTTAAAGATTTGACAGTTCTGGCCAAATTAAGCATGATGATGCTCCTTGGGCATATCGTAGTTTTGTATGAGTTCAATTTGTTTATTTTACTGAAATGCTTGGGAGCTTCATGTAGGTGTTTCCATTTTCCCAGGCTCTGTCAGGTTGCTGGATCTCTAATTTTCACACTACTCTTGAGTTGCAAGTTAAATTCTAGCATAGTTGGTTAAGCTGGATCATGATTGTATTCTTAAGAGACCAAAGATTTCTGGTGCACAGGTAGATCTTTAACATTCTGTGACCAACTATTAGTTGTTTAGATGGATTGTATTAACACAGAGCATCCGTTGCCTTGCATTTTTTTCAGCTTGCAGCCATCCTTCCTCTAGCTATACTCTCGATGATCAAAGTTAAATTTAAAACCCAGATATGTTCAGCAAGTAGAATTGGCTATTTCCTAACTAGAACCCCCATCCCTTTTAACCTAATTTGTATGTTCCTTT
Source organism: Dendrocalamus latiflorus (assembly GCA_017311315.1). Classification (NCBI taxonomy): domain Eukaryota; kingdom Viridiplantae; phylum Streptophyta; class Magnoliopsida; order Poales; family Poaceae; genus Dendrocalamus; species Dendrocalamus latiflorus. Next base: position 4,339,634 of record CM029640.1, on the reverse strand, counting down.
CTCTCTTTTAGTATCAGATTAGATGGCATAGTAGTCGACTAATTCAATCATCACAGTTTTTTTTTGGCATGCTGCATTCTGAAGTTAGAAAATTGTTACCCTATCTATTGCATTTGATGATGTTAGGCAATCTGAAATGGAGAATATGAAATTAGTTTTAGAGAACACATAAACAGTTCTGAGGAAACTTTACTTGTATCGAAGCTTTGTAATGCACTATGTACTTTGTAGCTGTAGTATGTACATGGAGAATATTCAGTTATAAATCATTTCAGTCTTGTGCTATAGCTGTGGACTGGTTTATGTTAAACCAATCTTGTGAACTGGCAGGGTAGTAGGAGTTGGTCCAAATTCAAAATGAATAGAACTGGAAAAGCTCATCTACAACTATGGACTAAGCTTCATTGGTGAGGTATTTTTCAATATCTTAACGTTATTTACACATGTTTGCATGCGAATTATAGTTGTCGCTTCCATTTTGTGCCATATTCTCTTGTTTGTGTGATTGCAACATAGTTTGATCATGGATTATTTTGCATCTGGCTAATACTGTTTGCTACATGCTTGCGAGTCCGCCCTAGCTACATTTTAGTCCTAGGTCCGCAACTGCTCAAGGGTGTGGACGCGGCAGCCGCACGCATGCGTGCACCGCTCGCCGAGCTGCGGGACAAGGTCGCCGGGTTCCGCGCCGCAGCGGCCGTTGCGCTCGTCGCCCTCCGCGCGGGCCTCGAGCAGCACGCGACTGCGACTGCCGCCCGCGAGCTTCTGGAGCTGCTGCTTGACACATCGCACGTCGTCTCCAAGGTCCGATCAGAGACTACTCCTGCTGGAGTGGTGATGTTCTTATTTTCTCTCACTCTGATAAATTCCTCCGTTTCCTCACTTCTTTGTAATTTAACATATGGAGGTTGACTTTTTTCCCCTACGTTCCTGTACAATAAGGTATGCAACATGGCTTTCTTCTGGTCTGGCTGCACGTAAAGCTTCTGATGGGGGTTCAAGGTCTCCTGCAGATACTGAATGGGCACTATCTGTACCTGTGGAGGATTTCGTATATGTACGTCACATCTACAATTCACTTTGAACTCTGACCATGCCATTTTAGTTATCATGACCATGCCATGTCGTTCCTGTCCGTCTGCAGCGCCGTGTCCGTCGCGGGCGCGTTCTCCGCGTTCGCGGCCATCTCGGTGTTGTCCGTGCTGTTCGTGCCGGAGACGAGCGGCAAGTCGCTGGAGCAGATCGAATATTATATATTGCAGATATTATATATTATATATTGCAGATCAACAAATTTTATCTTGTTTTATATTTTACCGTAGCGTTAGCACGGGCTCACTACTAGTTCTAACGGTGTCTGTGTGTCTGTGACGCATGAACATCATACACGCTTGCTTGTTTTAGCTTGTCGTCGCTTCTCACACGTAGCAAGCACGCGTCCACGGCGATTGTGGCACAACGTCGGGGCACTGCCATAGAGCGTCAAAGACGAAAGGAGAGGAGGGGAGCCAGCGCAGGACACTGCCGCCCTCGATTCGTCCTCGCCGCTGGTCCTCCGTATCGCCACCGCTGTCATTTTGGCCCCTGGCCAACCCAACATGGGGCGTGGTCGCCTCCAGGACATCGCTATGGCCGGCCGTGTGGGAGGAGCAGACGAGGGAGGCCCGGTGAGCGGTGGCTGTTGCTAGACGATGCCCTCTCTGGTGGCCAGAGCCCACGACGAAGGTGACCGTTGCTGCCCAACATCCTTGGTGCAGCCCTCGTCGGTAAAAGATTTTGACGAGATGGGAAATTGTGAAAGAGACAGCTTTGGCGAAGAAGAAAGACAAGACTTTTAGAGTTCTTTGAGTTAGGCCTGGTCTCGTAGGATTTTCTTCTCAGGAGTCAGGAGTACGTCCGCTGTACCATTTTCCATGTAAACTTGTCCGCGACATGTCCAACACCGAAACAACCTGGAATTGGAAATACGAACTAGCTACCTGTTGTGTATGTCGACATGTACGGTGCTTTTATAGTTGCTGTGACTTTTCTGCTGTGCTAAGGCCGCCGGTGGTTTCAACACTACCACAAGCACCAGCGCAACAAGGTACGGTCAATGCTGCCAAGTCACTGCATGCCCGTCCTGTGGCTGCTGCAGCGCGAGCTTGGCCGTGTCTTTCCACAGCCGCGCCTCCATCTTCTTCTCCACCAGCTTCCTCTCTGCGCGCCGCAGCGCCGACTCCAGTTCCTCGATCCGCTTCCGGTCCCTCTCGTGCAGGAGATCTTGCAGCCTCCTCTCCAGCTCCAGGGCTGAGACCGCGTCACCGTGTTGCGCGCCATGCTCCTCGTCTCCGTCCTGGAGACCTCGCCTCAAGTTGCCGGCGCCACCGCCGAATCCTCCCTCCAGCTCGATGAACTCGTCGTCCGATGACTGACATCAATCGTACGCAAAGTTGGAAACACAATTACGCAATGTATATATCCAGAATTAATCTTTCCTGTATGTACAGAGAAGTTATATGTACCTCGGAAGTTTCTTGAGCGGTGTTGTTGCAGTTGAGCTGAAACTGCCCTGGCTCTATGTCAAACTGTTCTTCTTCTTTTTCTTGTTCTTCTTCTTCTTCCAGCACATCCATTCTTGTAGAGCCCTCGCCGTCAGACGGCTTCTCACTCTCGTTGCTGCTCGCCATCTCTATGGCAGATGAGGAAGCTGCGTGGCCATTCGTACCCGTATCCCAACCGCGGCTCGACGAGGCGGTCGACGGCGACGGGAGATCGCAGGTTCTCGGTACTGAGAGAATTAGCCTAAGATCAAATACTAGAACACGAGAATTTTTGACAGGCGACGAAACGCCCGGGCGACGCAACGCCAATCTTTTTTCCCTTTTTTCTTTTTTTGACCAAAGCACAGCGCTTACAGGCCTTTTATAGCCAACACACGCACACACGCGTACTGCAATCAGGAGCAACTAATCGCGTGTGATCCGGCGCAACTAACGCCCTCCTCAACACACGCGCAGATGCCACACGCAACGCACGCCGCACACTGCGCAACACACGCGCACACGCAACGACCGCGCAATCAACGCACGCCACACGCACTCAACGCGTACGCGCAATAAACGCGACGTGGTTTATTCCAACAATCACCCCCTAAACCACGACACCCCCATGCGCCCGACCTACATGAGTGCTGGCTCGTCGTCGCCTTCGGCGAGCAGTGCTTTCTCCTTCCTTGGCTCACGGCAATCCCTGGAGAGGTGGCCACGTACGCCACAGTTGTAGCACCTTCCTCGCCTGGCGCGGCGCGAACGTCTACTTGTCCCCGAGCTCATGCTACTCGCGTCGTCGCTCCGGCCGCCGCCCTTTGCACGGCCGCTGTTCTTGACGAAGTCCATGCGCGCTCGCTGCCTCCCGTTGCCCAGACGCCGGCGCGCCTCCCACTGCTCCTCGGTGAGCAGCAATTGCCCGACGCCGTCCGCAATCGCCTCGGCGCCGCACCGATCTTCAGCAACTCGGAGTCGTCCAACCAACTCTTCGAGCGACATCGTATTCAAGTCCATGAGCATCTCGATGGACACGGCGACTTGATTGTACTTCGCCGGCACCACGCGAAGCAGCTTCTTGACGACGCGCACCTCCTCGATGTTCTCCCCCAGCTCGCGCAATTCCGCAACGAGGGAGCCGAGACGCATGGCGAATTCGTCGATGGACTCACCAACGTTGAATGCCACATTCTCGAATTGCTTGAGGAGCTTCTGCGCGTTCGCCTCTTGCACGCGCTTGTCGCCCATCCGCATCGTCTTCACAGCCGCCCATGCCTCCTTGGCACTTTTCTTCACGGCGAGACCCGAGCGCATCTCCGTCGGCACCGCGCGCAGGATGGCAGCCAACGCCAGCCGATCCTCGCGACGCTCGACGTCGCTCGTCTCCACGGCACGCCAGAGCCCGAGCGCCTCCAAATTCACCTGCATCACCAACGTCCACTCGTGGTAATTAGCCCGCGTCAACACCGGGAACTCCACCGATCCGCTGGACTTCTTGATGACGCGTTCCACCATGACCTCACGTCGTGTGCTGCTACCGCCGGACTTCGGGTCGCCGACGCCTTTCGGAGATGATGGCGGCGTACGCTCGTCACCGGCCATCAGCTTGCTGTCGAACTTCGCCGGCTCTGATACCAAATGAGAGAATTAGCCCAAGATCAAATACTAGAACACGAGGATTTTTGACAGGCGACGAAACGCCCGGGCGACGCAACGCCAATCTTTTTTCCCTTTTTTTTCTTTTTTTACTCCAAGAGAAGAGCTAAATCATTTTCTAAAGATAAATTTGGATATTATTGGAGAAAAAACGTCTCCAATAGACTCTGTAAATGACTCTCCAAATTTAATAGCTCTCCATCCCTCCTCCTTCGCTCTCTATTTTTGGATAGCCTACCTCGCTCACCATCCAGCCTCTTGGCGCGGTCGGCGTTTCCTTCCCGCATGCTGCGCCCCATTCCCGCGCGTACGCGACCCACCGCGCGCCCTCTAGTTTAGATAGCCTGTTGGAGTAGTCTTATTTTTTTAGGTGAGATTCATTTTAGAGAATAGCTAAATCACTAAATTTAGATACTTTTTTGGCTAATCTCTTGGAGTTGCTCTAAGGGCCTTCTCACCCCAAAAGCTAGCCAATGAGGTGAGGGACTCCCCTACTTTTAAGTTAGGTCCCTTGCCCTTCCACAACCAATGTGGGACTATTCCAACAGGTACGACGACGTGATCCGTGCTCTTCGCACTGGCTTGCTCCCTCATCAACTTCAGGAGCGCCTCCCTCTGCGCGCGCACCTCGGCCATCTTGTTGAGCTCGACGCAGGTCTTGGCGAGGAGGAACAGAGGCCAGTAAATAAACTGAGATTTGAGATCATGTATGCATAACGCACCTGAGGAGTCCACCGAGCCTGACAAACTGGAGCCGCTCACACGTAAACCTCGGAAGGCTCAACCGCGACATCTGTTGAGACGACGGTGAGGTAGCGGCGACCTCCTCCTCGGCGCCATCACTGTCGCGGAGGCAATGGGAGATTCTCTTCTTCTTGGTCATCGTCTCGGTCAATGGCATCTCCGGCGGGTGCCATCGCATGCGAGAGAGAGGGATGGGTAGGGCGGCATCCCGAATCGCGAGTGGAGAAAAGAAGCGAGGCGGAGCGGGGCGGCAACCGAGGTAGCGATGGTAGGTAGGGACACACGACACGTCGCCGTGCCCCTGTTGCCGAACTGTGGCAACTGCCGAGTAAGCGACATTGGATACTATAAAAAATCATTATTGACAGTTTTAAATTATCATCACAGACGATTTTTTGAACCATCTGAATTTATAGGTTAGTGATAATCAAATGTTATTACAGACGATTGTGAGCCGTCTGTGATAAATACAACATAGACGTTTTGTAATTAGAACCGTCTATGATACTCTAATATCACAGACGGCTCGAAGTAAAAACCGTTTGTGATACTGTAACATCACAGATGGTTCTAGCTACCAACCGTCTGTGATGGGCGAGTATCATAGACGGTTGTAATATAGAACCGTTTGTGATAGTCCTTCATAGACAGTTTATACCACAAAACCGTCTGTGATAGATCATACTATACCTACATTTTTCTGTTTTTTGTTAGCCTCAAGAAATGTTAGTTATGCCCTTTGAAAATAAGTAAATACAGTAACAAACACAGCAGTACATTCCATTAGAATCCGCCATTACAACATCACAAGATAATGAGTAGATTACCCATCTAACACGGCAAGAACATGGCAAGAACATATCTCCTAATCTTACGAATCTAACTCTTAAACATGGAAGAACATATCTCCTAATCCTACGAACCCAACTCTTAAACATAGCAAGAATACATCTCCTAATCCTACAAACCGATGGCAAAAACATATAAGAAGGAGAGATCCTAGTAGCGCGCGAGCTGGATGTCCTTGACATTGACTTGAGCACCGTCTTGGCAGCTAGTTGTTTTTGGGAATCCACTTTTGTTGGAACAACACTGCTTTCGAGACAATAGATAAGGGTGAGCATAGGCAGCTCTAGCGATCAGTGGCAATGACGAACAACAGCTTAGGCAGTGCAGCTGATGGGTAAAATGGGTCAGCCTGACCTCGAGAGAGCTATAGGCGGCAGCATGGGCAGGGGAGCTCAGCGGCGGTGCTCACGACGTGGGGGAAGCGACCATGGCATGGGCTCTTGGCAACGGCGGGGCTCCAACGATGCTCTCTAAATAATAGTGGGTTGGGGAAGGCGAAGGTGAAGTTGTGGGCTGTCAGTCGTCGTTCTCCATTTTGGCCATCGCGCTGCACCTCACCCTACCGCTCCCCACCCCCGCTGTCGCTCTAGCACCCCAATCTCTCTCTCTCTCTCTCCAGTGAAGCTCTTGCAATTCTTTTTATATCATCTTGTGTTCCCGAGCACCTTGAGTCTTCTTCTCAAATTAATTGGATTTTCTCACAGCAAATCACTGGAAATCAAACTTCTTCTTCGTCGCTGGTCGAACCAACTCTTGCCGCCGATTTGTCGCCCTTAGTGAGTTATTTCTCTCAATTCCTTGCACCAGAGTACTCCCCATATTGTCACCAAGCTCGTGCTCATGCTACTTCCCAAAGATCGTGACCAGAACACTGTCGCTGTCGTTCCATCTCTGCCCCAGTCGCCGCTTACCGTTGCCTACGACACTACCTTGCATTGTTTCCCGTGGTCTCTCCGTTCCATTTTGACCCTCGCCCATGTCTCCAGCACCGCCGACATCGCCAGCGACGTCCAGTACCACCACCACCCCTCACCTATTCTCTCATGTCTCAAGTTCTACCTGTCTTTTTCTGTGAGCATGACATTTTTTCCTTGTTTTTCTTTTTTTCCATTTTCTATCTTTTTCTTTCATGTTCATTTAATTCTTTTCAATTTCTATCATACTTTTTTCTTTTTTATTTTCCAAATTAGCTTAGCCGAAAACCAAAAACTAATAGCTAAATTGAACACCCCTATTTAGCCACGGCTTCTTGCAGCCGCTACAGTGCTATTTCAGCCGAAAACTAGAGCCGAATTGATCTGCAGTCTCTTTGTGTCATACGTTACTCATTGGATGGCATAAACAAAACATGATTGCATCCGACTGGGAGGCTGTAATAATTTTCTTATCCAAGGGTCCGGTTTGGTCAGAAGTGCATGCATAGGTGTTCACTCAAACTTATGAATATATTAAAGATATGACGTGTGGGCATATTGCTACTAAATCTTAGCGTATATTGTATTGCTATGGAAAATCAGACGATCTAGACGCTTTCTTTCCTCCGATTGACGAGGGGATCTTTAGCAAATTTTATTTTTCTACGATTAATATGAAAATTTCATTTCTAGCAATTTTTTTCTCCAACTACTATGAAAATTTCTAATCTTTTATCACGTAGAATTAATACGAGGCTTTGAAAGAGGCTCGGATTAATAAAGATAAAGAAAGAAAGATGGCCATCGGCGATGCAAAGTGTTATGCTCCCGTGGCCCCTCCGAGCCCTACCAGAAACCCCAGGGCAAGAAACCCAACGCGAGGTAGCCTCCAAGAACGGTAGGAGGATCTGTTCTTCCATGATCATCGTCTGACCAAGCTACACACTCGACACCATCAGACCAGCATGCATTAATGGGGAAAGAACGGCAGCCGACAGAATTAAGCAGGAACGATCGCGATAGCCTCCGGCGCTAGTCGATTACTCGATGCGGCAAGGCCGGCGACGCGTCGGCGACCGGCTGCCGGGAAGTGCCACTGTGCTGCCGTGAGTTGTCATGCGTCGTGAGGTGGGCAGCGACATGTACGACGGCAGGAAAGGATTTTGGCCGTGGTTGTGATTTGACGGGCGGACCCCGATTATTCAGAGATTGGTCTTTGACGAATCTCCGAACCATGTACTACTACCGACTGAGTACTGACTGATTGATCAATCGACCGGTTAGTCGGTTGATCGGATTTTGTGGTGCTTGCTTGCTAGGGTACAGCATAATTGATAAGGAAAATTTTATTGTCTAACGGAGATATACGTCGGTTTGTGTAACGAGCCAATCAGGCATAAAATACTGTAACAGTATTGCAAAATACTGTATTGACACTGTAGCACAGAAAACCCCAAAAAATACACCCAGTGATACAGTGAAAAAATCTTTTTCCCATGGTGCTACAGTGTTTCACTACCGTGTTGTAGTGTTTTCGTGCCATATGTCATTACCCGGCTAACTCGTTACACAACTCGGCCTAAAACACCGTTACAAAATAAAATGTTTCAATTGATAAAGCCAGTGATTTGGCGGCAAGAGAGATCCGGTTTTCTTTCTTTGTTTTCCCCCTCCTACTACTACAAGACAACCTATGATTTATGATTTTTTTTAAAAATAAATAAACATGCTACTCTGCTGTTATTTCGAAATGGTTTATTAGGATAGTTTTTAAGGGCTTATTGACTTATCAACATTCAGCTCATTCATACAAGTATTTACAATAGAACCAAAAACCATAAGCAGCGTAAAAAAAAACTCACCCAAGATGTCATACAAAAAGAATAGAAGTTAATTACTGGAAATATTTATCGAGCCGTGCCATATGAAGGGGTAACTGAAGGCATCCAGCTGCGCGCCATTGCGTTGACCAATGATAGCGATTAGCGACTGCGTGCACGAATTATGTTCCTTTCCCCATTTTTTCCCAGTGCCATTTGGCATTTGCTTTGGTTTACGAGGTGAGGAAGACTTTGTAAGTATTTTTTGCATTCGCATATCAATCATGTGGTCGTGCCGGAGTGGTTATCGGGCATGACTAGAAATCATGTGGGCTCTGCCCGCGCAGGTTCGAATCCTGCCGACCACGCTTTTTTGGGGCGTTGCCCGGACCCCACCGAGACGTCGTGATATTTTAGAATACTACACCTAACAAATGTGAACAATAGCTGTAATAAAATTTTAGAATACTACATCTAACAAATATGATCAATAGTTGTAATAAAATATTATAAACACATGCAGCAAATAAGTACAAATTCAACGGAGAACTTTGAAAAAAATATATATCTCAGCCTAATCAAAACACACCAATGATCAATCTTGTCTGGATATACACAGTAGTGCTTCTATGTAACCTCAAAAGTATCAAATAAACAAATATGTGATGCTATATATGATGCAATATTTGGGGTCTTTGTATGTAACAATTAAGAACAGTGTTTGCACAAATAGAACAATTGTCACAAAAATTAGAAAAAGATCGCCACCGTAGCTAAAACAATCGTATCAAAGTGGCGCAACAAATTGACACCCCTTACTGCAATAAGAAATAATTATGATGCAACAATAATTAAAAACTTCCGTGACAAATAATTTTGAGAAGACATAGTTGCAACAAATCAAAATGATTCTTACAACAATTACGAAAAATATGCACAACAAATTGTGAAAACATCTACAATATCTCCACCGGACCTTGTTGCTGGCAAGTCCAAATCTGGCAAAGCAAGGTCGCACTAGCACCATCGCCTCATCATCCCTTGACAGCTAGTCCTCCGCTCGTCGTCTGTGACACCGCTTCCTCGGCCTCAACCACATCAGATTCGATGAGCTCTAGTCGCAATAGCGATAGGTACGATGAGCCCTGACTACTCCTCGGAAGGGAAGGGCTCCTGCATGCTACAACTACAACAGATGGCCATCCCTAAGCCCGAGCGGGGGCAACCTTAGACCGGGTGACCAGTGGTGGAGATTGGTATGCCACGATGGAAGACCAGGCGACAGTAAGGGAGCTTGACCAATCGGTGGCACTCAAAGTTGCTACATTTGGTGAAGGCACAACACTAATTGCCAACTAGCGTCTAGCGTATAGCTGTTTTGTTAGAGCTCGTTGCGCTCGGGGAGAGAGAGTACATGGGGAATACATGAGAGAGCTGGGGACCTGGAGGCTGGAGGAGAGGGATATTGGCGAATAAGAGGAGCAGTGAACGTGTGGGCGAGGACTGAGGAAGCAGGGAAGCGTCCAATGCTGTGGTTTGCTCCGGACGTTAGGAGCATCGCAGTACTTTTTTTTTATTTTTATTTTTGCCATTTTTATGGTCTGCACCTTGTATGCAGGCACTGGGTTTCGGGCCCGAATCTGTGCAGGGGCAAACTAGCTTCCAGGGCAGAGGGTTTCTAGTTGGGCCATCCACAGAATTTACCGGGCCTGAAGGTTCTCAGTATTGGGCCAGGCCGGGAAAGCAACAACTCACTTCCGCTTCGTCTATCCTGCTTCTTTTTTTTTCCTTTTTTTGAGAGCGTACAGCTCCACTCTCGGTTGAAAAACAAAAACGATGCAGTATCGCGGTGTAAGATGTCTAAAAAAAATTGCGGAGTAAGAGACAAAACATACTGCAATAGAACAAACAATGAATCGGTACCAAGGAACAGATGAACGCAGGGAGAAACAGACAGATGCGATCATGTGAGAGAATAAATCGGTGCAATGCCAACCTCACCTCTCTATGAAGTCTTCACAATATACTAGTTAGATATCCGTGCGTTACAACGGTGTCATATATGAAGTCTTTCTTCACAATATACTAAGTTAGAGATCCGTGCGTTGCAACGATGTCATAAAAATAATGAGATAGAACTTACTGCCTGACCAACTTCACACATCAAATATTGAAGATCAAGCGACAGAGAGAGAAGGGTGACCAGAATGCGCAAGGAGATGAGAAAAGTGGAGTGGGTGAGCGGTTGTATCTTCTGAGAGAGAGAGAGAGAGAGGAGAAGGACGAATGGTCCGGATCAAATCGGATGACTAAGAAGAGAGAAGAGAGAATTGACCAACCATCAACTCACACTTTTATAATAATAAAGATATCGAGGGAAACCATGCATGGGTAATCTTGTAAATGCCTACAAAAACAGGACCGTTTTATAAAAGCAGCAAAGAAATTCGCGCTTCTTGGAATGAGAAACATACTTGGTGTATTAGGTAGTTGTCCCCAGAGAACCCGAACAGCTGCATTTCAGTTCAGCTTAGTCAAACCAGAACAATTTCTTGAAGACTTATCTGCACAAATTCGCAGTCGTGCGCTTGACTAAACGTATATATATGTAGTGCCGTGCACGACCACGGAATCAGCTCTCAAAAGTCTCAAAAGTACTACTAGATGGCTGCTTGGTTTTTCAAAGAATCAAAGTATATGGAGAAAAGAAGCCACCAATGTGTCAAGCCAAGGATCATCTAGCTTGATTCCCTCGAAGTCCCTCCACCGGGGTCCTAAAACTCCTTAATTTTTAATTCGTTTTTGTTATCTGAACTTAATTTAACCATCCATGTAACCGTAAAAACCGAGACGTTCACCAGAAAAATGACATAGGTATATTTTTTTTTTGTCATGCCACTCGTTAAAAGTAGTCTCGTAATGCTATCCTGCTTCTAGCAGTGACCTGCAGGGCCGTCTCAACAATTTCAAGGGCCCTTGGGCAAACAAGACGGCAAAGACCCAACAATCTAATTTTTTTAATAAAGTATATAGTACTACTAATAAAAGTTAACTTACAGCATATGTTTAGTTCATAAAAGATAACGATAGTACAATAAACAAATTAAAAGAATGGTAAAATAACTATTATGATTACCTCAAATAAAAAAATAATGCTTCAGTGCTTTTTAAGAAACCTGATCGGTGATGGGTGATCCTGTCCAGCCGTCCGCTCGTGGGGGCGTGGGGCCCATCCCTCGTTGCATGCGGACGAGCGGCGTCGGCGTGTCGTGGCTTCACGGTGTCGCGCCTCACTGAGCAGCGTCGCCACGTCTGGCGATTGGGCTGGGCGATAGGGAGGCGAAACGATCATCGGTCGGCAATCGAGAATAGCCGAATATCAGAATAGGAAGCGACGGCAAGCTAATTCCTGATTGATTGCTGGACTTGTGCTAAGTGTATGGGCCTTTAAATTTTCATTTCAATATACCAAATACATATACTTATGGGCCCCTCTGTGACATGGGCCCCCGGCCGTCGCACTTGCTGCCCTCCCCTCTAAGACGGCCCTGGTGACCTGTTAAAGAAAGGACGGTTGGTTGTATACTGGAGTATACTGGTATTATTTTGACACGGGGGAGAGGGCGTGAGTTAACTGTGCTCCAAACGGCTTTTTAAACCTTTGGTTTCTCGCTAAGTTGGTTTTTTAATTTCGGTTTTTTTAGTGTTTTTGTTTTTCCTTTGTTTTTCTCTTATTACTTTATATTGTCTTAAAGATATAGCAGTATTTTTCAAAATTTTCTTAATTTTGTACTATTTTTTATTTTTTGAGCCAAAAGCCAAAAATAGAAGCGTGCTCTTTGGAGCGGCATGCACATGCATGCTTCTATCCCTCTATCTCTATGGACGCGGATCCTCTGCTGCATGATGAGTTGCTACTTCAGAGGTGAACTTTTGTGCGTTACTCCAAATCCGAGCCGCTCATCCAAATCGGACGGCAATGCTCGTCTCTCGCTCAGTTGAGAGAAACAATCAGCACGAGACCTGCAACTCTCCCATGTGCCGCACTACCTCGATCCCGTGTTTCCTCGTTCTCGAATGGATCTGACGCAAACGCCGCTGCACAAGTGCCTCCGGCCGCCGGAGAAAGGACGCGTGACCATGAGACATTCCCTTGACAACCTCGCGCCCTGTCTGCGAGCCCCACCTCCCACCATGGTCCGCACGCCGTCGCTGGCCGGGTCAAGCACGCCGAAGCACGGGGTGCGACGACGAGACGGCCGGGCAGAACGCTATCGTGTCATACCAAATATGTGATCCCTGCTAGGGGTTAGGCGTGATCTTGGTGATCGGGTCGGCTGAAAAGCTTATGGCTTATAGCTGAAAACACTGTAGCTGGCTGAAAAAGGCACTGTAACTGACAGAGGCTTATTTAGTATAATTAAATTTAAAAAAATTAAAAATATAAAAAATATGTTAGCCCATTACGTATAATACAAACAAATACGGGAAAAAAAGAACCGGCAAAAAAGCTCAACAAAAAGCCAAAAGTTCAGAAAAAAGACGAAACTTATGAATAGTGAAAAATAAGCCAGAAGCCGAAGCCGAATTGATCGGGGCCGAACATAGGACATGATGTTAATCCATCATAATTAGCTCTGATTCAGTTTTCTTCTTTATTTATGACTTGTTTCTCTTAATCACATATATATATATATACACACTTTAATAGTCTATAAGAAATATAAAAACTCTATTATAAATATTTTCTTATATAATAATTTACTTTCTAGGTTTTTTTTGCAAGAATCCTACGTAAAAAAATTGGTGTCTCCACGCCTCTCTTTTTTGCGCGCTGTCGCCGCCTTTGGGTGAGCAGCTCGGATTTGGAGAAACGCGTGAAAGCGCACCTCGGCAGTAGCAACACACAAATGCAGAGGACCCGCGCCCCTATTCTATCCCGGCGCTAGGTCCCATCGTCTTGACCACCCGCGCTCGCATGATAGTGGGATCCAGCTAGAATGCAGATACTACTACACTACTAGTCTACTGCGCATGTGGCATATTGACCAAAGTTATCAATAGCGTTATGTTCGAATCGATATGGATTGGTATATACTATATCGATTCTTTAAATCGGTACGAAGTATCTTTATATTTTGTATCGGTTTAAATACCGATCGATACCGGCTAATTTCAGTCAAAATTGGCTTGATACCGTTCAGATCAACTTTAATACCCGTTAACACATTGGTATCGGTAGAATTAATAATACTGTTTATTAAACTATATGTTATATTTAATAGAACTATTATGTATTTAGAATAATATTACAAATAATATTTGATATACATATAATTATATATATATTATATTAAATTCAAAATGGTACTAAACCGATATAGACTCTCGAACGGTATTGACAGGTATGAAATTGATGCACGGCTAAAAGACTTGAAACGAAGGACTACTCTGATGGAAGTAGAAGCGGTGGTATTATATGCTGCTCCGGTTTTTAAAAATACAAAATTTATCACTAATTTTTATTATAATAAATTTATAAAATCTAATAAAATTATAATATTATAAAATATTTTTCAAGTCAAATCTATACATATGATTTTTATGTACATAAACTAAATATTTAGAAAGATATCTATAGCTAGAGTTTTGAAAAAACTATTTATCTTAAAAATAATAGATATTTGTAATCGGAGAGCCATTATTAGGTGGACTCGCAATCAACATGCGGGTGAGTGAATTTTGGACGCTTTGGGCACTGTTGCTACCCGAAATTCCGAAAATAGCCTCTTCGGAAACGAAATTCCAACTCCAGCCCCCACCTGACCGCACCATTTAACCGCGTCGCGACACGTGTCCAATGGTGCGGCCGGGGAGCGCACCACACCTGAGTGGTGCGGTCCCCGACCGCACCACTTACTCTGATGTGACCATGTGGTGCGGTCGGGGAGCGCACCACTCCGGTGTGGTGCGGTCCCCGACCGCACCATTGACATGTGTCACACTCCCGTTAAGTGGTGCGGTCAACAGGGTGCTAGAATTGGAATTTTGTTCTCCTCAGCACTATTTTTGGTATTTTCGGGTAGCAACAGTGTCAAAAATGTCCAAAATTCCGGGTGAGTCCACCCAGCCCATGTTCCCGCCAGTCGTAGGCAGATTGCGACCGACGATGACTTGAGAACCTTCCCGCAAGACCCATCCACCGATCGGCCCCATGGATGGCGACAGACGACTACGTTTCCCACTGCACCTAGACAAGCACAACTCGTATGCACCATATATTTCATTTCTTTTTCTTGAAATTCTCTCTCTCTGGTCCAATGTAAGTAATCCCTAAATTCCTTAAGAGACGGGCATACCTAGGTTTGGTCCCTGGAATCCTACGACTATGGAAGAGTAGGTCTATTTCTATGAAAATCCTACTAAATACTTATGACTAGAGGAGGTGAATAAGAGCCACCAAGATTATAATAATTTTTTAAATCTTTTATCAAAACAGAAGCTTAGATTCAAAATTTTCACTCCAATAACAACGAGAAACTATGAAGCTAAAAAAAGAATCAATCACAGAAAAAGATCCAAATGAAACTAAACAAAATTAGTAGTACTGATACAGAAACTTCGGTAGTACCGCTATAGTAAACCATTAGTATCACTCCAGTAACTTCGTTAGAGCCACCGTTATAGTAGAATCAGCAGCATAGGAATAGTAAATCAGCATGATTTTAAAATGAAAAATCAATGAAACTTTTGATCCGTTGGTCCAAATGACTTGAAATTTAGCATGCACCTTCATTAGTATGTCAAAAACATATTCTAATCAATGATTGAGAAAATCATTGCCAAAGTTCTCATATTTTTCCATTTGGGGTGAAGGGAGCACCAAAATCGGGCAAAAACAAGAAATCTTAGATCTGTATTTGCTCATGAGTCCTAAATGATCTAGGTAACTTTAGATGTGTTCTTATATATCATAGCAAGCTAAATCATAGCTCAAATTGAACCCAAGATACCCCAAAGAGCAAAACCTCAAAATCACGCTCTCTTGAGCAAAAATCGGGCAAACACAAGAACGTACAACTAACAAATTCCTAGATGGATAAGATATGATCTCTAAGAGACGTCTTCATCACTTACACATCTGTGTCATAAAGTAAGATCAAGAAGGGAAAGAGAAACATCAAAAACTAAGCCAAATCAAGATTTCAACAAGAGAGCACAAGAGGAAAAAAATTGTATGAATTTTGATATTTGTTGATATTTGGAGAGGAATGTTTACAACCACTTTCTAATCATACACAAAGCCTAAGGAGGACAAAAAGCTCAACCACAAGAGCCTCTCACATCTCCCACATGGTTCTCTCCAATAATCCTAACTCCTCTTAAGGCCAAACATGAACTCTCTCCAAAAACTTAACCCTATCCATCTCCCTCTCCATATATATGAAGACTCACAAGGGAAACCCTAATCAGTGCCTCTAGTTGAGTTTTATTCACTTACATGGGCTAATTAGTAAACCAACACAATTCTGAATTTGACACTTACATAAGTACGCTTCTCAAATCGCACACACCCATTAACCCATTAGTAAATCAACACTTGATCCAATTCACATTTTCAACATAACAAAGACCTAAACCACTTAGGCCATGCCGCAGTTTTGTGCACCGTCATTTTTTCGTTCTTGGGCAATTTATCAAAATGCCCTTCTACCACCTTCCACGAAGCTTCCCACTTTCTTTGCCATGAAGTATCACATATACTACGCTATCTTTCATGTGGCCCCAATAACTTTCCTCTAAGCCTCTCATACATCCGGATCCCAATGAACCATCCTCGCTTGCAAACGACTCAAATCACTTGGCACATCACATGCTTGTCCTCACACTTGACGGCACCCGGCTACCCTATTTTCATAGGACCTCGGCTCCTCCCTGAGCCTAGTCTTGGTCCGCCTTGCCATTACCTATCATGTCATCCACTGGTAGCTTCCGCTCCAACTCCTCATTGTCTTGGCTTCTAACCACCCTGTAAGCCTCGGTCATCTTTATCGGCTTCTTGATTGTCTGGACCTCGGCTCCTCCTGAGCATAGTCCTGATCTTCTGACCGCTTTGGACCTAAGCTCTCCTATCTTAATCCCTATTTCATCTGCCTCACCATGACATAGCTCTGGAGTTCTACAACCAGCATCAAGTAAACCGTCACATAGCATCGCACAATATACAAAGTTATCAATTAACACAATTAATCCATACAATACACTATGCAAAATATATGCAACCAAACCATTTATTCTAAACCTAGGACCAAACCTTAAACCCCAATGCACATACGTAACAACACCCATGTTGTGCCCACACAACCTCAATCAACTCAGCACAATTGCACAAACCAACAGGGCCAATTAGACTATCCACACCTCGGCTGGTATGACCACCAACGAAAGACCAGTCATACTGCCTGATGCCAGTCATATCGCTAGTACAACGCTAGTAGTACTACCCCAGTGCTACCACTTTACAAAGCCCAGCACAACCGTTTGAACTCACCCCAAAACAAGCTCACTATAAAATATATACCATCAACTAGAATCTAGTCATGCCGCAACCCCAATCCGACCGCCATTCAAGCCCGGTACTACCGCACCCAGCTGATCAGACTGCAACTCCCATGCTAGTCTAACCGACGCTCCATCGCCAGTCTAACTGCTAGCCCTAGGCCAATAGACCGCTCCTAGCTGGTATGACCACAACCCCAATGCCGATCGTACAACCAATAATAGAACCAACTGAAAAATTTGCAAAATCTCAAAAACCAAACTCAAGCTCCGCAAACTCTCTGAACCAAAAGTCAATTACTCATCACAACCATCGGGTGACCTCCACATGGTCTCACAATTTCCCTCTTGATGAGTATATTGATAAACACAAACAAAGCAAGAACTTGAGTTTGTTTTTTTAAAAGAAAAGTAAGAAGTTGCAAAAGCCACACATGGTCCAATTGTAAGAGAAATAAGAGCTCATGACCATGTTGGCAAAATGTTGAATGGAGCAACACCAAGAAAGAGAAAGTTTTTCACAAAAGCTCCAAATCACACCTAAAATTTCATAAGAAGCTCAATCTTGCTCATGGTTCAAAGAAAAGAACAATTGCTCACCATGACCATTTTCATAGCAAGAGAAAAAACAAAAATAAAAAAGAGAGCAAATAATACGCAATGAAGCTCCCTCTCACTTAAACATCTCATTTTGGTATTTTTTAGGTTTCAATTGAGCAAGTTTTGCAGCTAAACCACTTATACTTGTAACTTATACTACTTATACCACAAATATACATGTTCTCCACCTTTATGCAATTTTTACCCCTTAATACTTTTTTCTTAATCATTCTCTCCTTTTTTGGCAATATAGACATCGAGGGCTAAAGCTCCCTCACAAAATATGCATGACACCACTTGGAGCAAAAGAAGCATAAGAGAGAGAGCATGTATGCATGCATGAAGATGCAAAACCTAAATAGCTTTGAAAATTATTCGAAGTGAGGTTCAAATTAAAAAGATACCACTTGACGAGGACTGAATAAATCCTTAAATACATCTTTAATATTTAATTAAGGCCCTAAGACCCCATGGTCATAAGTTTCCTATAGCTATTCCCCTAGTACCCTGGTCGAAAGGTTACTATACATTCTGCCCAACCAGCAGACCACTCGAAGGATTTGTGAATTGGTTTGATGGTCCGCTTCCAGGGAACTCCTTTCGTGTGATGGATAAGACACATGCTCTATCCAGCCTAAATAGCACAACATTTTGGCCCCATATCTCTTACAACAACTGCCATGCAGTTGTGTCGCACGATTATCTCCCACTTACAATAACCGAAGGTCAGTTACCTTCAGATATCTCTCTCTGATAGCCACCTCCCCTTCAATCGGATGTGCTGATTTAGTGGGACATCTCCTCAGATGGATAATCGGTGCCCTTTCAACAGTATTTAACGGTTGACAAGAGAAGACAAAAAAATGATTATTCGAAACAATCAATCGACAACTGATACACGATCATTCTGGGACATGATCAATTAGTAGGCAATCAAAATCTTCCGAGCAGTGGGAAGAAGATAGATTAGGGCTAGCTAAGTCCCTTTTGTAGGCCCCTTTGTAACTAGTTCATAAGCAACAAAGATGACCCCCTTTCTCTTGCTCATTCATTCCAAGGAATCTATCCATCTTTCTCATATTATTTTGTAAGATCGGCGACTTGATCATCGATAGCTAGTGCCACCGTGGGGAATATGGCATGATTCCTTGAAGTCTCTTCATCAACAAGCATCATCTTCTCACGTCTTCTATCAAACATTGCCCAAGCGATCATGGCAGGAACGTGGGATATGGAGAACATGTTCGATTTGACTGACTACACCAACCTCAACATGGACGCATGCATCCATGCCATGGAAGATGCTTCTTCATCATCATCCTCCATCCTAGGCTCGCATGTCCTTGAGACCAGCGAGATCGACCAAATAGAAGAAGACATGTCATCCCCATCATCAACGTCACTTGGGGATCCAATCGTTCCAACCTCAACAGAATGCCCAAGTAATGCGACAAGCCCAATATTTCTGACCAACAAACACGATGACAAGAGCACCACATCATAACCCAAGGGTCAGAGTACTCTCAATTCAGTCGTGGGTGATCGCTATTCACCAATTGCTCCTACATACAGTGAGAGCTGAGTGGCACCTAGCCACAGTGACGATGAAGTTGCCTTCGGTGAGAAGCCAAGAGAAGGTAATAACTCTTGTCATCCGATCCACAATTCGCCAGATCAGGTTGAGTCCACCCCATGACCTTTTGGAGGTGGTGTTCTCCATCCGTTCCCCATTGCAGAGGCTACTGACCGAAATGATGGAAGGCTCTCTCTCAGTTTTGATGGGAGTTCATCAGGAGATTTATGCTGGAAACACGAAGTTAATGCAATCGGAGATATTGATGCAAATCCCATGCTAGAGTCTCCACAGTAGACTTCCCATGACCCACTGGTCAGAATGGTTCAAACACTCCTGGATTGCCCATCGGAAATGGAAACAACGAAACTGGTGGACATTGACCATCTAATCAACTTGCTTATACTCCTCCATGCTTGATGAGTCATGTGGGATGAGCAGGGAACTCGGGGCGAAGCTCGAGTCATTATACCCCTTTGTCCAACAGAGATGCTTTGAAGCCTTCAGTAACTATCTAGAACCTACAACGAGTTTACGATATTCTGAACAACCTGGATCCTACTTTGGTAGAGACCCCAGGATATGCTCACATTGCAGGACAGGTATCAGAGATTTAGCAACAGACCATGTGTCTGACAAAGATGTATCGAGAGCAAAGACACTCTCAAAGCCCAAGGAGCCCTTCCCTTGGCCGGATATGAGGAACAGATGGTGCATTCGTCACCTAGGGGCGAACTTCTTCAAGTAGTTTCCAAAACAACCGTTGATGAAGCTGTTCAAGAGGCTGGCTATGCAGTACCAGCAGAGAAATTTTGATACTTTGTGGGTGTTGTTGGACGAGCACAGTAGGAAGCACGTCGACGAGAGGAACAAGGGGCCGGTCATGCTTGGGCTGACACAACTGGAATGCCTAACAGTATTCTATGAGCCTAATGTAGCTGGCCTGTGGAGGAGGAGCTCACGGGACATCAAGTGTTTCTCATAGTGGATCAAGGGAGAACCATTGGAGAAGTGGTCGCTGATGCACGACACCGACAGCGCAAGGTATGACATAATGACGACTAACCTTACGAAGGTGTACAATTAGGTTCTCACGGGTCTTCGTTTTCAACCCCTCATCGTTATCGTGGAAGGTGTTCTGCACAGCACAATCGGTTACTTCAAGGAGAGGCATGCGGATGCCACACTTCATGCGGCCAACCCATGAACATTGTACTCGTCAAAAATTACGGTATACATGGAGACGAAGACACAGAAGGACCAGTTGCACACAGTGCACGTCATGGGCAACAGGGAGCATCATTTCAACATGGTACTTTGGGATAGAGCCAGATTTGGAATGGCTCGTGCTCTTGTTACCCACGAGGTATGCCTTGGAGATCATGTAAATGAATCTAGCTGCTTGTGCAACAAGCCGAAACTATTACACAAGCCATGCTCTCATGTCCTTGCTGCATGCGAGACCGTGGGTATGGATCCTTCAAACTTCATGTCAGAGTACTTCTTCAAGGAGAGGGTGATGCATGCGTGGTGTGGCGAGCTCAAGGGGTTCAGGGTTGTGGGGAACTTCACTACCTTGGATATTGTAGGGAGGACCTGAATTCCGGATGTTGACATTCTAAAGGGTGAGAAGGGTCGGTGACAGAGCTAGCGTATTAGAAATGATATGGACGAAACACAATCCGGAGCACCTGGTGCACTCTACGGATGATGCGATTAGGAGGGGCACACACTAGATGATGCAAGGCATGTGCTAATCAGTAGGCAGAGCAACATGGTTTTTACAACTAGTCGTTGGAGACTATAAATAAATGTCCATTATAAACTGTACTTTGTTTGTAGGCACATGCCAGTTTTGCACAGTGAGAAGACCAGACGATACACCTTTGCGCAGCGACATGACTACATGGGCCAACTTTGTGTAGCGACAAGACCAAAGGATGCAGCTTTGCGCAGTGCAAAGACCTAACTGGGTAGTTTCGTGTATCGACAATAGCACACTCAGTAGCTTTGCGCAGTGACGAGACCACATGGGCATCTTCATGCAGCGAGAAGGCCACAAGGGTCCCTATAAAAGGAGGTCAAAAAGATTTCTGAGATAACACTACACAAGCAAACCCAACACTACACCAGTGCTTGCTTCACCACACCGCGACCTAGCAAGGTCAGCCGCCGCCACGATGAGAAAGTAAGGGCTACTGCGGCCCGAGCAGAACAAGCTAAATGTGCTACGAGGTTAGCTCCCCACAATGACACCACCCGTAGCAACAACCCCATCTAGAATGTTCATACCGAGCATTCACCGCAACACCCACCAGAGGGGGAGACGCCCCCCTTTGTTGGTGCTGGGATCCGTGTAAGTTCTTCAAGTCTAAGCACCGCCTCAGCCTACGTATGCGTTACTAGTGTTGCACAAACTACTTCAGTGACTATCCCGACCGCCGTCTAGACACCGCCACCTATCGGCAGCCGGTAAGGACCAGGTGCACTGTTTTCCCCTACTTTGTCTCCTTTAAAGTAGAAACTAACAACCTCTCCCATGTATCCACAGTTCCCGGAACCCCTATATGGTTACCGCAAATGGATCGATCTTGTGATCCACCTAGAGGACCAGTGGGCCCTTGACTTCGAGAAATTGAACGTCATAAGGTCCTACGAGATCCGAGAGGAGGAGCGCTGCATGGATGAGCAAACCGACCATATACAACGGGAGACGAAAGCTTATTTCGAGGCGTGCACGCGTAGGGAGCACGAGAAAAAGAGAAAAATGGTGACCAAGGCAAAAGAGACCGTCGAGGAGTTCAACGCCAAGCTCGTAAAGAAGGGAAAATGGTCCCGGTCCATGTAGTAGGTCGTACGAGGAGTTAGGTTAGTTAGTCACACATAATGCTCTATGTTATGCATGTAATCAAACCCTACGCGCCATGTTACTCCCAACTGTATTATGAAGTCTATTTTAATTCAAACAAGCTTATTTCCTTGTCTTTTCACATTCAATTATTCCCATAGTAAATCATCCAACAATATTAATAGACCAGTTTTCCTTCGTGTAAGAATTCCCCATAACATCACAATATCACTTACCCTCGTACTTACCGATCGTTCTTTGTTCAATTGTTCTTAAAAAAAGTTTCACGAATTTTTTTACACTAAAATAACATACAACGATCATAAACTCTTATTACGAATCCAACAGATTATCTCCTAGTCATACTCCATAAAAATTACAAAATGGATTAGCCCACACTTCATCTTGTTTGTAGTCACTGCACAGTTGAGCGACTGTAGTTGCTGCCGCCCAGCCACAGGGCGACAGGCTCCAGTCGCCTAACTGTTGGGTGACTGAAAACTATCGCCCAATGACTTAAAAACAACTTTATTGTCGCACAACCATTGAGCGATAAGCTCCAGTCGCCCAACGGTTAGGCGACTGGAGCCTATTTTTGTAAAAAATGTATGCGCAGGTATATTTTTGTTATTTTGAATAAAAAATAGAATATTCATTAAAAACTTTTCCTAGCGAGCATCCGCTACGAGATGCACGCCTACTCTATTTCGGAAGGAAGAGGAGGGAAAATGTAACAGCCCAGCTGTTTATTTTAAAATTTTTGGAAAAAACATAAATTAAATTAATTTGGTTTAAAATAAAAACATGTGTTTTGGTGCCTAAATTTTAATTTTGGTTTGCCCTGGATTTCAGTTTTGAAAAGGATGGATTTGAAAAGTAATCTAAGTAAAACCTAAAACTATTATTAAATAAAATGATATTTTAATTTCCTATAAAAATCCTACTTTAAATTAATTATTTGGTTTTATTTGGATTTTATTTGGTTTTATGAGTTTTCTGGAGTTCAAAAATCTATTTTGAAACTAAAAAGTATTTTAAGTATGAAAATTAAATACCAACATTAGTTGAAAATATTTTTATTAAGTCCAAAATATTTCCAGGGACTTCTGTGAATTTGTCTGAAAATTTTGGAAGTTATTTCATATTTTTCTGTGCTTTATTGAATTTCCTAGGCTTTTATGAAAAATCCAAATACAAAAAATCCCAAAATCCCTACCCCTCCCCGCGGGCGACGCGTGGACGGCCCAGATCCGCCCACGTCGCCGCTGTGCAACCCGCCTCCCTTCCCTCTCGGGCCGACACGTGGCTGGCCCGCATTCACCCGCCCCGCGCGCCTAGCCCATCTGCCCGTCCGCCCGCCCTTTTTTTTCTCGGTTGTCTGATCTTCATCGCAGCAATCCACATCCCCCTTCCCTCCTCTCTCGTTGCACCGCGGGGCCCACTTGTCATCCCTTCCCCGCACCTCTTCTTCCTCCTGCGCCCGCCGCCGCAACCGCCGCCCCGCCCTTCCCGCACCAGTGTCGCCCCACGTCGCCTCCTTATGCGTGCCACTCGGTCTCCTCCCCCGCACGCACCGCGCCCACCTCCCCACTTCTCGCACCCCTCCTCCCCCATTTCTCCCGCAACGGCCGCCACCCACTCCCCACTCTGGCGAGAAATTCGCGCCGCCTCCGCACTCCTCTGCCCCTATAAAAGCCACCTCCGGCTCCGCCTCTCTCCGCACTACCTCCCCCTCCCGAGCGCTCCACCGCCGCCGCGCCGGAGCACCCGAGCCGCGGCCGCTTCTCCCTCGCCGCCGGTCGCCTCTGAGCTTCCCCGGAGTCCGCGCCAAGGTGAAACGAGTTCCCCTCCTCCCCTCTCCTTCCTCCGCCCCTCGCCGCCGTGCGCCAAAGCGCCGTCGCTGCCGTGCCCATGCGCCGCCTCTGGCCGGCACTACAACCGTGCCTGCGTGGCAGCGGACATGACGCCACGTCGGCGCCACCTCGCCCCGTCAGCACCACGTGCGCACCGGCAACCCCACCCTGCCACCTCAGCTCCTCGGGTCCATGGACTCGGTCCACATGGACCAGGGCCCACATGTCAGTATGATCACCCCAGGGCTGACGCCAGTTGACCTCATAATCCCATTTTTTTAGTGTAAAAATAAATTGGCCGAAAAAGAAATTCAGTGCTGATGTCATAATTCCCATTTTGCTTTACAAAAATAATTCCAGAAAATACCTTTTATCTTTTTCTCTGATTTTAAAATTCCGAGAGCCTGTTCTCCTTCGTCCTAACTCCGATTGAGTCCATTCAAATTTCTAAATTCATCAAAAATTCCCCTCTATCCATTTCTGGCCTTAATTCAAATATTTGAAGTTGTTTTCAATTTATTTTGAATTTGGTGGGTTATTTTCACGTGTAGACTTCGACAATTTGGGAGAATTCAAAGACGAAGATTTGCAACAATTTGAAGAGCAAGGCAAGTCACACTCCTCGATCATGTTGATCCCAAATTTCAAAATAAAATTATATTGTTTTAAAGTATTCTGCATGCATATTTTTATTCAACGTATTTCAATTCAGTTTTAAATTTAGTTATTGCCTACTTGTTAATTTCTCCATTGATATTGAATTCCTCGATACCTTGTCACCCTAGATTAAAACTTTAGTTGGTACAATAGTATGGCTAGAGACTTTATGGATAGCAAATGCTCAGTCTTGCTTAGAAGTAACTATGGGTTGGGATACCTTTTCACATAAAATGACCTTTTCACATAAAATGATAAGCTTTTCAAATGTACTCTTGACTTTGATGAGTCAAGGAGGTTAATGAAATATTTTGGAAACAAAATATAAAAACTGGTTTAGACTTAGGCAATTGGTTAGTTGGTGGGTGCAGACATGCTCTGTTGTTCGTAGACGCATGGTTGATTATCGTGCGCAGGGGTATGTGGTTAGGCCTAAGTTAATTAAGGACTAGTCTGTGAGCTACTGTTGCAAAGCCCTATCGTACTACCACATGGCTGGTATGGGACAACCCTGGCTGAATAATTTGTGAAGTTCCAACCTGAGTCAAGTCGTAGGTTGAAAGTGAGCGTGGTTGGTGCCATGAGAAGTCTCACTTGAGTGAGCGTGGTTAAGCCATGTGAAGTCTCACTCAGGCTCAAGAGGGGGTCCCGGTCTGGTGGATTCCTTACTGGGGTGACATCTTAGAGTTGGCTTGGCCAGGTTGAAGGCTTTGCATTGTAAAGGTCTTGTCATGACTCCCTACCGCACACCTAAGGAAGTGTGTAATCTAGTGGTAAAAAGGGATGATCGTGTCTTGTGGGTAAAGCTGTACAACCTCTGCAGAGTGTATAATCTATCCTGGTTAGCCGTGCCCACGGTCATGGGCATGCTGAGTAAAAGTTTTTCATGGATTAGACTTTGTTTACCAAAAATGTTTTTGAAAACCTTGTGGATGGATGGAATCTGCGAGAGATTGAAACCTGATGGATGGATGGAATCCATCAGAGTTGCGCAGTGGAAGGTGTGGATGGATGGAATCCATACGTGATCTTTTTGAAAAGATGGTCTAGGTGGGATGCCCGTGGATAGGTTGGTGTTCGGTCGGAACCTGCACTAACGGTATTATTTTCGATTACAAGTATTATTTTTATTTACTATATTCAGCAATTTCAATCTATTTACTGTATTTCATTAAATGCTGTTTTATGCAAACTAACCCTATAAGCCTTCCATTGAAGCCTTTATCATTATGTTGCATTTCTCCGTGTGATTTGCGGAGTACAAGTTTGTACTCACCTTGCTATCTCCACACAGAGGAAGATGCCGTCGACTACGGTGAAGACTTGGACGAGTAGGCCGCGTCTTACTGTCGTTTGCCTGTGGGCAGGCTTGGGCTTCTCTTCTTTTCAGTTTACTTCCGCAGTTATTTGCTTTATTTATCTTTACCAATGGGCGTTGATGTAAGACTTGGCCAAAAGGCCGTACTCTTTTATTTAATATAGTTTGTCCTTTGTACTTGATATGTATCTTTGTTGTACTGTGTGCACTAGCTGATTCTGGACTAGTGCGATTTACACAGAGGATCCAGGAGTCGTTACTCCGGGTTCCGACAGAAAAGCACTGTATGAGTGGGGAAGGACAGGTGATGCCTCCCTATCAATTAGATAAGAGGGAGGTGAGAATGACAGGTGGGACCAAATATTAGAAAAGAAAAAAGAAAGGAAAGAAGGTGGAATGAGGATAAAGTGGTTAATTCACTCCAGTGCAGATGAAAAAGTCACATCAATGGTATTTTGCATATTTTTGGCCTTTGCGATGGTACTAAGCAACGCCTCTTCTTCGTGATCATATTTTTCAAGTCACCATTTTTTGCACTGGCACTAAGCAAATTTTTCCTATTTCGTATGATCGATAACTCGATCGTCGACACCACTTGAAGCCATAGAATACATATAAAGCTATCTAGATCACGATGAGGTGTATATAACCAATCTAAGTAAGGTAGCATAATTTAAAGCATTCAAATAAATTTCAAGATAAGCAAGACTTTAAAATTGACAAGTTAATCTTAAAATATTTAAAAATGAGCTAAACCATGTCAAGGAGACTAAATAGAACCAAGAAGCTCAAATTAAATCAATTAAAGTGCTACAAGTTCAATATTGAATTATTTTGTTCAAGCAATTAGAATTGAGCATAATTAGTACATTTAGCACTTTATGATAACATATTTTGGTTTTATCTAAGTAAAGCAAATCCTACACTAGGAGCCATCCACAACTACATCCTAAGCTTCAATCTTTTTTACAATTTTATTTTCTTAACCATGTGTTAGATCTCAGGCCTTAATACGACCATCTCAAACAAGAAGCTTAGAAGAGTGGTCTTAATCATTCAAAAGTTTCCTTGAGGTCATGTCTAGTGCATGGTCAAATGTCTCATGAGAAAGAATTGGTGACAAAAAAAAATTATTTTTCAATTTTTTCATACAAAAAAAATTATTTTTCAATTTTCATTTTTTTGTTCAAAAACAATAAGCTACTCCTTAGTCCTTAGGTCCGCTCTAAGATTTGTGCAAAAGCTAAACCTGACCCATCCCCATTCCCTCACCCCCACACTCCATCAGCCACCACTACTCACCCCCGCACGCCCAACCATCAGCACCTGCGAGGCTTGCCGACCTTCCCCTCCCGCTGCCCAACGTGGCCGCTGCTGTCGAGGGCGGCACTAGCGCTGCCCACCTCCTCGCACCACCATGTTCTTCCTTTTCTCCAGCAGTGCTTCCTCATGTCAAGATCGTCACCGACCTACTCGCTACTACCACGACCTCTACTCCACAGCCGAGGCGGCACCACCACAACCTCGCCACACCACCACCATATTTTTCCTCTTCACCGGCGGTGCTTCCTCGTGCTGAGCTCGTCACTGGCACGCCCACCACTGTCCTCTATCCTACAGCTGAGTGGGCACCACCACAGCCTCGTCGCACCGCCGCCGCGTTCTTCCTCTTCTCCGGCGGTGCTTCCTCATGCTGAGATCATCACCGACCTGCCTGCCGCCGCCACCCATAGCCGTCCTTCATCTCACGACCACGGTGGCACCACTACTGCCTGCACCTCCCAGCGCCGATCTGCCACCCCCTCTCCCTCTAAACTCCAGCACACGTGAATCCTAACCTTAACTCGGCGCCGCAGCCGACCAGAGAAGAAGCCTTCAACCCTCTCGAGCACGAATCTCTTTGCTGATCCAAAGATTAGAAGAGTGATTGATTTTTAAGAAAATTCCAGTTTCCAGAGATTTAGAAATCCAATTTGATTGTAGTATCAGTGAGAGATCGCATAGACACATTTTTCTCTCGTAGGAAAAAGTCGAATGAAGCGTATCACCAAATGACTTGATTTCATTGAAATTCTGTAGACCGAAACGTTTTGCCTAATAAAAGGATTGTACATTTCTCGTGTTTTTGGCTGTATCCTGCATGTTGCAACATCTTGTTGACACATCTGATCATTCTTGCCGCCCCTGCTCGATCGATCGATCAGCCAGCCAGCCCATCAACCAACATCATGTTTATCATCCTTAGTCGACACCAAAATAATCTATATACAACAGCAACTACTCCATAGCTTGATGGAATCGATCGCCCCTGCTCGATCGATCGATCGATCACCTCTCTTGTCATCGATAGTGCGTCTTGTTCTTGCTGTTTTTGCAAGAACAACAGAGGCAGGCAGCAATGGCGAATTAATCGGCCACCGCTAGAAAACTGAACCACCCAACATGCATCTCATGTGATGCCAGCCGCTACAGTACTGTGCGCGCGCGTTAATCCTTGGTCGGTGAGAGCTCAAGGATGCGGCCGGAGAGCGCGGTGACGAACGCCGCCTTGAAGGTGGGGTCCCTGGTCAGCGTCATGGCCATCTGCTCCACCAGGTTCCCCCTGATCAGCTCCGACGCAGCCGCGGCCGTCGCCCCGGGCTCGCCGGTCAGGACCACCGCTTTCGGTTGTTTCTGCTGGGCATGGTGTGGCGCCGGGACCGCAGGCGCCTGGGGCGGCTTCGCGGCGTTCTTGCCGGCGCCGGCGCCGTCGTGCTGCTGCGGCTGCGGCTGCGGCTGCGGGGGCTGGCCGTGGTTGTGCTCGCCTTCGTACGTCCCCACAATTATGGTGCTGTCCTCGGCGCTTCTTTGAACCTACACATCGATTTGCACACGATAGTAAGTTATAGAACGGACTGATCAAAACTGCCCAAACTCGTTTGTATCGTATGACAGAAGCAAAGCTTGTGAAGTGTATGTACCTTCTTCTTGACTGGGCAGGCAGGGGCAAACGAGCATCTGAAGTAGGCTCTGGGGCAGGGGTTGTCCTTGGTGACCTTCTGCCCGTACTTCCTCCATTGGTACCCATCTTTCACCACCTAATGTATCGCAATAACAGAGCCAAAATCAGCAACGAAGAATGTACACTCCAATTACGATGGCGCAAGCACAAAGAATCGTCGATTGCTCGATTGGTTGGTCAATTACCAGGCTGAGGTCGGAGGGGTCGGCGTGGACGTAGAGCTTGGAGATCTTGGGCTTGCACTCCTCCCGGATGCGCTTGCACGGCTCGCCGGAGGTGCACTCCATCTGGTCCGCCGCGGCGAAGCCGAGAGCCAGCGTGTGCAGGTGCTGCGCCTCGTGGTGCTGCTGCTGCCGCGGCGGCGTGTCGAGGCTCTCGCTCTTGCGCTTCCTGGACGGCGACACCGACCCGCCCTCCGACGTGGACGACGGGTTGCCGCCGCCGCCGCCGTTGGCGCTGGCGGCCATGTCGCTGAACTGGCTCTGCAGCGCCTCGTACTTGGCCGCCACCGCCGTGAGCATCTCGCTCAGCCGCCGGTTCTCCTGGTTCACCCGCTGCAGCTCCGCCTCAAGAACCGCGACCTATATACATGTACATACACACAATCCATCAAGAACAAACGCATACACTTAATTATTACAGCTCATGACATTGTGTTCTTGTTGCGTCTCTCTGTATCGGTGTATGTATGTACCTACCTCTGGGTCCTTCTTGAGAGGCAAGAAGTTCTCCTCGACGAGGATCTTGGGCTTGGCCAGGGCGACCGCCGGCGCCTGGTGGCGGTGGCTGAGCGGCTGCAGGCCGACGTGGAGGTCAAGGCTCAGGGAAGGCTGGCTGCTAATCCATGGATCCATCACCTCCGAACACCAAACAACTAGCTAGCTCTAGCTCTCCCCCCCTGCTCGATGCCTCAAGTCAATCAATCTACCTAGCTAGCCTCTGGAACACTGAAGAGAGAATTGAAGAGGAGAGAGAGCGGGGAGGGAGAGAAGTATCAGACACTTAAGAGTGAGAGAAGAATGGCTCGGGAGGAGTCCTAATATATAGAGATCGAGGAGCACGAAGGAACATGGCTACGAGGATGGTCAGGTCACAGGAAGAACCAGGAGGAGGAGGAGGAGCACATCACGTCACACACACGTTTATCCTCTTCCTGGTCACGCGCAGGAGGATTAGGATGAATAAACAAACGGAGAGAAGGGGGGTGGAATTCGAGCATGCGGATGCAGTGGAAGAATTGGGAAGGAAGGAGACCGGAGGGTGCGAAGCCAGCAGGCAGCAGCGCCAACAAACAAGCGACTTGACTCATAGCGACACTTCTTTATAAATTTTGTCATGGAATTTTTTTGCAGTACCACTGCGATCTCTTAATAATTATTAGTTAACGAGTGGGTGGGAGACGGGTGTGGATGTCGGCCAGCATCATCATCACCGCTAGCACACCACATGGACGGATTTGATGGTCTTCTGGCTGGGCTGTGGAGATCAGGTCCAAAGTCAAGAAAGTACACCACATGCTTACAAGATGCACCAACTTGCTCTCTATCTCTCCCCCCATAATCCACTTGGCTTGCGCACTTCCAGCAGAAGGGAGGAGAAAGCAGCTAGAAAGAGGGGGACATGGAAGACCTCCTTGACCACTTCTTTTGGAGCCTTGTTAGGAGCACATGCCAGTAGCTTAGCTGTCTTGCCTAACATTTTCTTCTTCTTTGCCATTCTAGAATCAAATCTTACATATGTTTTCCCCCTTTGGAGTTGTACTCCTATGTAATCGTACAGTAGTAAATATCTTACAACCTTGTCTGGTGGTGATGTCGCTGGACCTGATATGATAATCAGAGAGGGAGAATGATGCTTTCAATTTCAAATTACCAAATAGTATTTTAAACTTTTGCTTCACTGGCTACTAGAAGCTAGAAGATCAGATTTATTCACCAAAAAAGAACTCATAAAAGCATGGAAACAAACAGAGTTAAACTCCTCTAGATCAGTCGGACCACTATGTGAGAGCGGTCGGACGGACTTGGTGGTATGACCGTTGGAGATGACCGGTTTGACCGGCCTCCGGTCACCTCGCATGACTAGGGGCGATCAGACCGCACCTCTATTCTCAGAACTGAAAATCAGCCCGAGCCAAATCCAGGGTACTACCAAAAATTAGCCCGAGGACTAGGGGTAGGGTGGAACTGGGCCTAAGGTTGAGTAGGCTATAGCCCGAGGCCCAAAAAACCTATTAGTAGTACCCTGTTTTAGCACTAGTCGATTTTATATCTGTCGTGCTGGCTCAACCCAAGCTGTGAAAACTCAGCAGCCCAGTAACACTACATGGCAGTTTGCACGTGCCCCCTCAGGCCTCAACCCACTAAAGCACCAAGTGAATGCCACTCGGTCATTGTGAGAAAGGAAACCCTAAGGGCAAATCCCCAAATCAGAGGCCACTTGACTACTCGAGGGAACGCAGCCCCCGATCCACGCCCCACCAGCGGTCGCCGCCCTCGCCTGGGCGAGCCGCGCTTCCACGGTCTGTCGGCTGCCACCCTCGCGCTCTCGACGGCCGACGCCGCGGTCCCGAGTCCAGACGCCGCTGAGCCCCACCCTTGCGCTCCTGGGTGCGCTCCCCCGAGGCCCCTGTTCTACGTTGAGTTGGTACTTCTACCGTCTAATGTCAGGCAATAACTGAACTCTAGTCCTCCTTAATTACTCATCTGGCAAAAATAACTGAACTCTTGTTTCCCTATTCATAAAATGAGCTCACAAACTACAACAATCTGTTCAATATTTGCATGCCGTTACCTCAATTTGTCAAATTTATACAATCATGTTTATGTTAATTCACATACTGGGAAAATCATGAGAAGATGCTCCAGAATTGCAGTCCACTTATGATGATTTTTGTTGGTTAGTTTTGGTAAGCATGAGACAATTCTTGGTTAATGATCTCGAAGCCTTCTCGGGGGATTCCATGGCAGTGGAAGTTGTGAAGTGTATCATGAGTTGGATTTTCATATTGTTATACTTAATTACCAAGATGGGGTATGAGCTATCACATGATTTTCGTATTGTTATATAGGATGGCTATTAGTTGAACTCATAATGGTTAGTGTGGGATAAGGAACCGTCGTTTGCCTTAAGATCAAAGGTTCGATAAGTCCTAATATTTTGTTTGAACAATAATATGTATTGCTTCGTTTGAATGCATAATGAATTCAAAACAATTACCACTAGTGTTTCCCTAGGCGCTAAGCGCTAGTCGGGTGATAGACTGGTACGTAGTGTCTAATCGGGCTAGACGGCTACCTAGATGGGCAAAACCGGCTAGGCACCAAAGCGGGAGGTTGGTGCCTAGCACCTAGGCGCCGCCTAGATGGGCTAGGTGAATCACCACAGATAGTTTCTTTTGTAGGGTGAGGATGTGGTTGCTGGAATTAAAACTTCAAAGGTCTTGATGCCATGAAGGAGTGCATGCCAGAGCCTTATGCAGAATTAGTTGAGAACTACAAAATCTTGGAAAGCCACTACAAAGAAATGATGGTACAGTATACTAATCAAATTATCTAATTTCCACTATGAACTTAATAAAATAATGTTTTGTGCTTACCATCAAATGACTTAACTTCTTGTGTACGGTGTAACTGCAATGATATTTTTAGCTTGCCCTGAAATGAACCTACTTTTTCATGGAATGCAGGATATTGAGTTCACTGTCCAGGAAAACAGACTTTGGATGCTACAATACAGAACAGGGAAGCGCACAGGCAAAGACACAGTAAAGATTGCTGTAGACATGGTCAATGAGGGCCTGATTGACCGCTGTTCGGCGATTAAGATAGTGGAACCACGAAACTTGGATCAACTTCTTCATCCTCAGATATAACTTAACTATGAAATATCACTTGTTTGTTGTATTATGTACTTTGTACACAGTTATTTTCTTTAAGGGAAAAGGTCGCAGAGCTGCAACAAAAATGGGTGTTAAATATAATGTTTCAAAAAAAAATTGGGGTTTATGCGCTTTTATTCAGATGATAGATCACTCATTTTATATTTTATTATTCATACGATGGATACATCTAGTGTCCTATGTGACAAAAAGTCACTCAAATATTAAAGGGTAAGTTTTATAGGATGATGATCAAACCCATGATGCTATATAGAGCAGAATGTTGGGAGACTAAAAGACAACATATACAGAAAATGAGTGTAGCGGAGATGAGAATGGTGCGATGGATCTGTGATCACACAAGGCGAGATCGCATCCGCAATGATGATATACGTGATAGGGTGGAGGTAGCGCCAATTGAAGAGAAGGTTATCCAACATCGCTTGAGATGGTTTGGACATCTCCAATGAAAGCCTTCTAAGGCACTGGTACGTAATGGAATTTTAAGACGTACTAAAAATGTAAGAAGAAGTAGAGGTCGACCAAGACTGACGTGGAGGAAGCAGTTAAAAGAAATTTGAGGGATTAGAATGTATCTAAAGAATTAGCTTTGGATAGAAGTGCATGGAAGTTAGCAATCCACGTACCAGAACCATAAGAAAGTTAAGAGCAGTGTTTTAGGCTCTCGGCTCAGATAGCAGGATGTACGGCTTATGGTTTTAGCATTGTAGGTTTTATTTCAAGGCTCTCATCTCTTTGATTTTGAGAAGGTTCCATTTCTAGCCTACCTCAACTTGTTTGGGACAAAAGACTTTGTTGTTATTGTTGTTGTTGCATTTGATGGATACATGTCCCCAACTAGAAATAGCATGCACTTTTTTTGTTTCAAGTGTAGTGAGTGATACATTGATATATTTTCTTTAATATTGCCATATGAGCTTGAAGGACGATTGAGTAGGACTTCTGACATACTTCAGTTAGGATTATACTAACAATCAAAATATATTTCTATTATACTACATTGTTTATGTTTTGCTATGTTTTTCTTATTATATTTTATGTTTTACCATTGAACTCAAGTTTCATATCAATGATGTATTTGTGATGTACATTTGTTATGCTGTGGTGTAGGCATAAATTGGTATTAGTTAGAGTCTAGAGTTTAGCCTGGGGCGTAACTAAATCCTGATTCCGCCACTGTCCAGAGGGAAGGAGAGAGAGCAAAACACCAACCACAACAAGTGAAAAATTAACAAGAGTAAGAACACACCATGAAATATGAACAAGAATGATATATTGAAACCTGTAAATGAATGTTTTACAGCCACGCCAACATAGAGGACAGAACTCTCACAAGAGCACTCACAACACACCATGAAATATGAACAAGAATGATATATTGAAACATGTAAATGAATGTTTTACAGCCACGCCAACATAGAGGACAGAACTCTCACAAGAGCACTCACCTAAAGCTTCCACCACAAGTCTCTCTCTCAAACCCTAGTGAATGGATAGTTAGTTCACACATGCTACCAACCCTCCCACTCAAATAGATGGAGTAATTAGCCAACATATAACCTTAATAGATAATATCCATTAACACAACAGAAAAAAATCCATTAACCCTACACACACCAGGACATACATGACTTATGCACGCTTATCAGAGCGTATAAGCCTAAACCCGCTAAACAGCAAGGTTCCCATCCACTTAGCCTACTCAGCATCTCCTTAACCTAAACCATTCTCCCAACGCCCTCCAAGTGTTGTGGTTTTGGACCTATCACCATTCCGGTATTTTGGCCTTCCTACTAAAACACCCTAGCTTTGAACATGGACCTCACCTCTTTTTAAGCCTAGTTCATGGTCATCTTCTCCTTTGCAAGAAATCTCCATGCATGCAATATGTAAGTTTACCAATGGCTCACACATCGGCAAGTCTCTCCATGTCATTTCCCTAGACCATGCCTCACTTGCACCAATCGTACCATTCGATGAACCGTTATTCGAACTTTCTCTTTAATATCCCTAGTCTTTCCTGTGCTTTGCTTGAGCTTAACCATCGCATCTAACTTTCTTTACCGTATCTTAGCTCATCTCTGAGCCTAGTCCCGATCCACGCTGTCAACCATAGTTGCTTCCAAGCTTCCTACACATCAAAGACCAATAAATAGTTTTCGAGCATAAATTTTTTACAACTTGACCCACATTAGTCCAAACATGCTTCATACACCATGAATGCAATGACCTAGGACTCTAAAACTCAACTCATGACCATTTTTTCACAAATTACAAACCCTCTCGGTTACCTTCAGTCAAAGTTGGTCTGATCACCATTGGGTGGTTGGTTAGACCACTGGCCCCAGTCGGAATGCCCCCATGGTTGATCTGAATGCTCGGGTTGTGCACTAAAAATGGACCTTTCTAGAAAATAAGTACCACCACTAGAAGCCAATGTGATTGAAACCCTAGTCATACAGCACCTTAAACACCAGTACTACCGTGCTTGAATATTTTGGATTAAATCAAGAATGTCATACCGCCAACTGGTGGCCGGTCTGACTGCTCCTGTTGATTAGACTGCCCATTTGACCAGTCAGACTGCTAAGCACTGACAAGATTGAAAACTTGTAAACTCTCAAATTCAAATTTCAACTCAACATGATTGCTAATTATTCAGCGCATATAAACCATGAACATTCTCAGCATGGTTCCACTGATATAGTATATGATTCTGACTGGCCTTTCTTGTTTGGTGAGCTCCAAACTTAGGGGTCGGCCTAATCAAATCAAACCTGGGGAACTCTTTTGTATTGTTGTCATTTTGACAGATTCTGACCACACATTTTCTAGGGAAGGCTAGTACTAATCACAAGAGTCAATGTTACACCCAAAAGAAAGATTGTTTATGTAATGACCCCATTTTAAGAATAGGGCCGTCATGTTTCCTACAATAACCAAGAGTTGTGGATAGAAAGAGTATCATATATGTTCAAGAGTATTTAAAAAGGGATTAGTTTGATTAAAATATGGCATAAGGGTCAAACTATAACAGCTTTATAGGAGTTCAAGCCCAAAACTTAACTTACATATAAAAGAACCGATGAAATCTTACAGGAATGCTTGAGTGTAGTCATAACCCTATCACGTTAATTGACGCATTCTTCCTTCTTCTAAAATCTGTTCTTATGAAAATAAACAAGATTGAGTACACTAGGTACTGAGCAAGCCACGTGGGAACTCTATTTAACTATCATGCAAGGTGTTCAATTGGATAGAGTCATGAGTTGTAATAGGATAAGAATAGATGAAAGTTTGCTGGTAAAGAACTTTACTTTTAAAACAATAAAACAATATTTAATTAGCAAGGGGGTTTGTCATTCATAATTTCCACATTTAAATCATCCCAAATTCTACTTATGCCTTGTTGTAGGAATCACCTATGAAACACAACTTCATTGACCGAAAGAACGGCGTATTCGAATACTATTTATTATACTCTGCAGAGTTGGCCAACATTACTTACAAGATATCTCAAACTCATAATTTCAAGCTGTAGGCATGCAATATGATAGCGTGTGACTGACCTAAAACGACAAGGCCGTTTCACTGCTCATTTAGTTCTAGTTTCTACTTGGTAGGCTTGGAGCCATTTAACCACTTTCGGGAATCCATTGGCCAGTGCGAAAATTGTGACCCAACGTTAAGTGGACCTACCATTGTGAAGACTAGCGAGGAATCGAATTTGGGGCTCACCAGCGAAGAATTGGGTGTCGGTGGTTACGGCACAACGTTGATGGAATGGCAGAAGGAGGGGTCGTAGCGGGCGTGCGGTGGTGCAGAAAGAGGTGGAGATACTCGAAGGGCTCGGCTAAAAAGGTGGCGAGAGGTAGTGACGACAAGAATGGTGCGGCAGCGTGCTCGGCGTGTGGAGTGCAGCGTGGATAGTCACATGGGTTCAGTGCTGGGACAATGACGTTGTGGTAGCACGGGAGTTGTCGCTCCTCCCTAGAGTGCGTGTGCGAGGTTGCGGTGAAAAACAACAGTGGTGCGGCGTGGACGATCAAGGTTTAGCGGCGGTGCAGTTCGACAGCGAGAACGGTGTGGCATTGACGCAGCCATGTTTAATGCTAAAGTGAGGTGGCATGGGCACTCGCGTAGTTTGGTGCAGGTGAAGGCGACGGCGGATCGAGGCGGTGCGGCGCGAGCAACTGGCGGTGTGAGGCGAGGCGAGCAGCAACAGGGGAGAAGACAGCCAACTAGAAAACATTTCCCTAGAGTGGAAAGTGTATTTTCGAAAAAGGAAAGTGAATTTTTTGGCTGGGTTTTTCGGATTTGGCAAAAACTTTAAATTCAAATGAAATTTACTCAAATTCAAAATTTTCAGAATTTTGAATTTGAGTCGGTTTATGACGGATGCAATGGACTACTAATCCATAATCAGCACCCCTTTTGTTTTGACCGACGGCGTCATTAAGTACTACTTACTTAGCTTCTAGTAAAAGGTTAGGGATTTGCTTGTAGCAGCCAGCTTAGAGTTTAGGATCGAAACGTTTTTTTGGTTCTGGGGTCCAAGAGGACGTGTTCAGTGGACCTGGATAGTGCAGAGGTTGCAGAGACTTGGTATTGACAAGAAGAAAGAAAGAATAGGTAGTGAAGCGCCGGCACGTTACTGCAGACCTGTGATTGACGGAACAGAGGAAGAATGGGCAGTGAAGCGTAGGCAGGTTACTGCAGAGACCTGTTATTGACAGAAACGAAGAGAATGGTTAAGGGGGTGATCGGTTCGGTTGAAAAGCTCGTGACTTATGGCTGAAAACACTGTAGCTGGCTGAAAAAAGCACTGTAACTGACAGAGACTTATTTAGCATAATTAAATTAAAAAAAATTAAAAATAAAAAAATATGTTAGCCCATTACGTATAATACAAACAAATACGGGAAAAAAAGAACCGGAAAAAAAGCTCAACAAAAAGCCAAAAATTCAGAAAAAGACAAAACTTATGAATAGTGCCAAATAAGCCTCCAGCACTGTAGCGAAGCCACAATGATCGCAGCCTAAAGCGTAGTATTACGCATAGGACTTGGGCCTAGTTGCCAAAAACGAATTGGCTTGTTCTCTGTCACTTGGCCACTAGAGCTACCGGGCAAGATGTATAACTCCGCTTATTTCAGTTTTAGTTTCTGACTCCTGGCTTTTTTTACTATTTATAATTTTTATCTTTTTCTGAACTTTTGGCTTTTTTAGGTTTTTTGCCGGTTCCTTTTTTCCCGTATCGTTTGCGTTGTTCATAATAAGGTAACATATTTTTTTTCTATTTTTAATTTTTTTAAATTTAATTACAACAAATAAGCCACCTTCAACTACGGTGAAACTTCAGCCGCTACAATGCAATTTCAGTCATAAATCATAGCTTTTCAGCAATCCCACGACCACGAGTTCAGGTCATGAGTTGATTTGGGCAAAAACTGATCGAGCGGTTTTCTCCGTTGCTCTTTATTTTTTTTTAAAAAAACAAGTTTAGATCCCCTCTTCTTTTCTGAATGCTTTGGCCCTTCTTCTTTCAACTTAAAAAACCGAATTTGCACCATAAATTTAACTATTGCCTGAAGATATGTTTCCTTCGTGTTCGTGTTCCCCCAAAAACCACATTGCTCAAATCTGAACCAATACAACATTTAGCGAACCGTTTCAAACACAGTGAATTTCACAGGAAACGATTTAATCCCCACATAAATTTAGAAGAAAAAAATCGTGCATCCAAACGGGGCTAATCCTGCAAACTATACCTCGATGGGTCAAAATTGGCTTAGGCAATTACAGTGCACTTATGCTTATCCTCATATGGAATCCTCATATAAAACTCTCATAAAAGGCCAGCTTAGTCAGCAATGTCCGACGGATCCAACATCACCTTTTATTCGAAAGAATATAAAAGTATCGAGATCGAGATATACAATACAATGTCTTTGTCGGAGGGCGGCTTGCTCACATCACATGTGAACTCGATGGGCGCCGCAATTTCATTGCGGCTCGTGAAATCGACTCAGATGCGTTTGGTTCAGCGGAACTGAGCGTACTGAATCGAACGGTCCTGCAAACGGTGCTACTCTCGTGTTTGGTTCAGTGAACCGAACGAAGTCGTCCCGGATGGAGCCATACATACATGTTCAGAGAGTATTCTCCCAAGATGTACGGTGCGGCCGAATAGGACGAAACCACACGGTTCTGGATGCTCTCGTCCGCTCGCGAGGCGCTCCAATCACCTCCGCCTCGGCCCCTTGTTGGTTCCCTCTCCAGATTGGTTGATGATAGTGTCTGCGAAAACTTTTGCTTTGTAGATGATATGCTCTCCTAGGATAGTTGTATTGAATGGGATATCTGTGTGTCGCATGGACTTAATTTTAATGGATGTATGGACTGCTAAAAACAGTTGAACTGCTAATAGCTGTATGGACTTAGTTTCAATAGTTTGTATGGATAAAGACCTATATTATCATGCACTTTAATATCCACATTACCGCCTGTCAGCTTCGTTTACTGATACAAAAAAAAGGCCATTTGATTCTATCATATGCCTGCCTTTTCAACCCCAGATTTCTTATCTTTGTGCAAAGTCAGTGAGAAAGGCTTGTTTGGCCTCCATTTGTGCAGCCCCATAAACAGTGACAAGGTTCCATTGAAAGTCCTGATGCATTGTTTCTTGTAAACCAACAAGATCAAGTTTATGTTCAAGGAGGGTCTTTTTATTATTACCTTCAACTGTGAGAAAATGAAATCGATTACCATTTGTGTCCACTCCTGTTGTGTGGGGCATTCCATATCGGAGGAGGAAAGCACGACAAGAGATTCAGGCGGCCGCACCAGAGGAAGGCAACTAAAGAGATACGTTTCCTGGTTGGTCTCTAGTTATGTGTTTAATTTAAATATGGGATAGATGACTATCTTTAGGAAAGAGATAAGAATTGTATTCGGAGTAGGTGTGGTTTGGGACTATAGAAGAGGAGTCTTACCGATTGTAATAGACAGACAAGTAATACAATAGTTTCCGCCTCCCAGTCTTGTGCTTCCTGTTCCCTGTATCCTATTGCCGGTCACCGCTTCCATCACGGCTCCTGGGCGACGAGGAGCTCGGCTGCGAGGTCCAGCCAACCACCAGTACTTCCTGCGCAGCCGAGGAGATACCAATCTAGTATCACCCAATATCATAGCTTCATTAACCGAAAGCACGGCATATTCGAATACCAATGTTTTCACTCTGCAGAGTTGCCCAGCTTTACCCACAAGATTTCTTAACTCCTGCGATAGAGTTAAGAAAACCATATCGTTTCACTGCTCAATTCTTTATGTAGCCTCTACCCGATAGAGTTATTCAGACACGGTTCACACACTAACCCTAAACTCATCCACCCACTCTGAGTGACATCTATTATTGTTAGGTATCGTTTTATCGTTCCACATACCTAACTCCCTATCATCAACACTCCTACCTCCTGTAGAGATTCAATCGAGTTGAGTAGCTACTAAACCAGGGTTGACAAGTCAACTCATGTGGTTGAGCGATTTCTGTGCCTTTTACTCAGAATAAGGTTCTCATTCTTACTTTTCACTTGAGGCACCAACCACATCCCTAACTGCACTTGATGGCACTAGCACCCTTCCATTCAAGCCTCCATCCTAAGGTAAGGTCGTGGACAAAGGTCATCTTGTGGCTTTCCACTATACACCCTTACCCAAGTACCAATTTTACATATTCTATTGGCCAACAACCAAGTAACTTAGTAGTACAAAATTTTGAATGAGTTGGTCTACAATTATTCATACAATAATTTAAATATTATTAAGGTTGTCAAGGTGAATATGGCCTTAAATTAAACAGGGCATTTTTCAGTGGTAGGACTTAGCTAATTAGCATATAATTCTAAACATTTATTTCAATCAATTAATATTTCACAATTAGGAATAATGCAAATACGGTAATTAAATAATTTAAATTTCATGGGATTCAAAATGATAAAAAACTTGTACCTTGTCTTGATGCTCTGAAACTTCCACTATCTCGCAAACTTCACCGCCTGGTTCTGGTCCTTAAACTATCGCTTCGAAAAGATCGGAAGCTAGCGCAAACACATAAAATAATATAAATCCACACTTGAATATAATCAATCTAGGAAAAATAAACTAATTTAAAAAGGAGTAAAATGCAATAAAATTTGCATGGAGGGGTTTGAATTTATTTGGAATTTAATCTGGTGGAATGGAGGTCAAAAATGGATTTTTAGCATCGAAATGATTGAAACGGTGTATTTTTTGGATTTTTTGGGGTTTTTTTTGGAGTTTTATGGATTTTTCTATGAATTTTTGGAATTTTTTGGATGAACAGTGTTGGGGCGGCCCACTAGCACAGTGCGGCCCGGCCGCGGTTTTCACCCACGCGACTGATTGGGCCGACCGGCCTTGACCCACGCCACGTGCGGCCGCAAGGCCCAACGCTCGCGCACACGCTCCCGATGCACGACGCGCGGACGGTTCAGATGCAGCGAGCGAGAACGCTCGGATGGAGCGATGACGACAAGCACGAGTGGCTGTGATCCAGCCATGTCGCTCTTTTGGGTCATCTTCAACCTTCGGCTTCTTTTCCCCGACGGGAAATAGAGCATGGCGACGCTATGCAATTCCGCTTCAGTAGTGTCCGCCGGCGGAAAAGGAGGGGACGATTGGGTTCTTGGGGGTACGGGGAACCCGTTTTGAGGCTTTGGGAGGTGGGGAGATGGTTGGTTGTGGCTGGCGGCAAGAGAGAAGGCGGCGGGCTCCATGGCGGCTCAAAGGTACTTCGGTGACTCTCAGACGAAATGGAAGGCGGTTTGACCATCAGTGGGGCATGAGTTTCACGGCGATGGTTTGGGTCAGAAATAGCTCAGCAAAGCTATCCACAAGAGAGGCCTTTCGACTGGTGGTAACTCTCATCGCCAGGGCTTCCGGCAAACACTCATGTCCAGGTGAGCACGTCAGCGTGATCAGGGAATAAAGAAGACCGTGTCAGCAAAAGTAATTGGAAAATAATCGACAATAAAGCAAGATTGCCGCTAGGGCTCACCGGACATAAGGGAGGTCTCTGGCAGCGATGTGGTGAGCTGAAGCTCAAATTGATGGCTCTGGAGGATACTAGGGAGTGGTGTGAAGTGTTTAGCAGTGGCAGTAAGGCTTAAAAAGTAGTGAATGACAGTGTCAATAGTGAGGCGGTTTGGGGCGTGTCTCTCGCGCGCGAGCGAGGAGATAAGGTGGGGCTCTGCAACGAAAACGACGGCACGGTGAGGTGGCTCTACAAACTCTGCAGTAGCTGGTGGGAGCTGATGTTGCGTGTACGGCACAAGGCGCGGGGACCACCGAGTACCGATTAGGTATTGTAGCAGCGACCACTGAGTACCTACCTGATTACTGTCACTTCCGACCGGTTTACTGAAGCTCAAGACCCCAACCATCCTAATTGAAACCTACTGACTACTGACCGTAGCCGTAGTCCATTGTATCTTGTTCATCATATCATACTATCGGTTCATTGTTCAATATGACCGGTTTCCCATAGCATACGACTGATTCACTGTAGCTACGACCGGTTACAT
Source organism: Dendrocalamus latiflorus (assembly GCA_017311315.1). NCBI lineage: Eukaryota > Viridiplantae > Streptophyta > Magnoliopsida > Poales > Poaceae > Dendrocalamus > Dendrocalamus latiflorus. The sequence goes on along the minus strand of CM029640.1, from coordinate 4,297,211 downwards.
TGTAGCATACGACCTGTTCCTCTTAGCTTACAACCATCGACCGGTTTACTGTAGCTACGACCGGTTTATACAGAGTCTCTGACTCTGGGGTCTTCGACCTCTTTGACTGCTCTCCTACTCTAGGGTATTTGACTCCTCTAAAAACTCCGGACCGAGGTCGTTCCGCCGTGATCGTTCACCTATGGTCGTTCTGCCATGATCAAAATGCCCTGGTTGAAATGTCATGTTCAAAATGCCGTGGTCGATCCGCTGTGATCGATGCCTGTCGTTCAGACCTGCCAATCGGATCATCTATCACAGAGCTAATCGGACTATTGACAATGATCGACTGAAGCTTTTACAAACGCAAATTTCAATAAAACTTAAATATCAATTATTCATCATCATTCATTGCATGAACACCACATACTCTATTTGTAGTCATAGCCGCCACTGTCCACTTGCATAAGGAGATCAAGTCGGTCGTCGGTCTTGTCCATCAGCCACGTACGTAGACCAAAGACCAATGCTACAAGCACCTCTCAATCTCAAACTCGTCATAGGAGTACTTATCACTTGCTTAGTCAAGGGCATGCCTGCCACTCCATTGGATTAGTCTTTGGGAAGTATAATTGATGCTTTGAAGACTTAAGTGAAGTTAACGAATGACCATTATTCATGGCACTGATGCTTTAGATGGGACCGATGTTAAATTTCTCCATCTAGAGAAGAAACGGGCCGGGAAGGAAGGAAGTACCCATTCTGCGACGCATGCGTTCACACAGCCTATTTCACACAGCCTAGCTAGCCAGGCAGTCGTCGTCGTCGTCGTCGTCGTACTCGTCGATCCCCTCCTCGTGTGATGTCAATTGTCCCGAGACTTTTCGCGCGGCGGCTTGCCAAGGAGAGGAGTAACTGTTCGTTCATTTCTTCAGTGATTTCTTTCCTTTTTGTTTTGATGGCTACTCGAATCGTCACATGTGCCTTGACTAGCTGTATAGGAAGGGAAAGCCATGGATGGCGTGAGTTCTGATCCTTGCAGTTGAAACTTGAAAATGAGGGAGGCTAATTAGGCGATGGAAGTGTGTTGAAGTGTTAAACTAGCTGTGTCTACTCTAACCTACCCTGTAAACAATTTCAATTAATGGCAGTACAATTATCCATAATTAACAACAAGCGAACATGGTTCCGTACGTGCATTGACGGATACACGAAGAATTAATGCTCGTACTAGTTTTATGGATGACCTCAACGTAACACAAGAACATGTAATCAACTGGAGTAGCCAACGACCACTGATTGTTAGAACTGTAACGCCCCCGTTTCCAGGGGCGCGTACAGACACGGTATTCCGTAACTATTCACACATGAAAAGTTATGGAGTGTCGCGCAAGAGTATACTATTGCATGCTTACAACAAAAGTTCAGCATATAATTCACATAAGGATTAACATCCAGTTTTCAACAGCCGGGTTTGCAAGCCCAAAGTATAATTACACCACAAAGACTCCAGAATCCGCTTGAGCGCGACGAAGACCTAAAACCACGGGTCCTCGTCGAAGAAGAGATCCTCCGGGACTTCCTCAACGGGGAGACCTTTACCTTCGTCTTGAGCCTCTAAAGAGGGGATTAAGCAAGCCATGAGCTACCAACCAGCTCAGCAAGTCCCAAAGGGACTCTATCTTACTACATGCACGGAACATCAAAGGAAGGGAGTATATTTGGTTTATTAACTTTGAGTGGATGCAGTTTTATTTGCAAATATTTTATAAAACGGACCCAAAACTACTCCTTAAGATCTCAGGGGTTTTTCATGAAAAGTTAATTAACCAACTAATCAAGTTAAAACATTTACAAAACTACTTAAGCTTTGCGACTGTAATCACCCAAGTGACACAGCTCCCTTAACCGGGAGCACGGCGTATTCGAATACCATTTATTTGACTCTGCAGAGTTGCCCAACTTTACCCACATGCACCCTTAACCCTCATGACTGAGTTAAGGAACCGGATCTTTTCGCTGCTCAACCCTTGGTATACACTCCACCCGATAGGTGAGGAATCCGCACATCCTCGGGTATCCGCTGGCCACCACGGAACGCCGGGCCCGAGTTGTGGGAACCTATCGTTGTCATAGTCCGGATTCGCGATCCGCACCGACTCCCAATGCAGGGTTTCACTTAAGTTGAGCAGGTACTAAACCAGGGTTGACAAGTCAACACATGTGGTTGAGCGGTCACTATATCATTTGCTCAGCGTAAGGGTCTAGTCCTTACATTTTCCCGAGGTCCGCAACCTCCACCCTAGGGTAAGCGGTGGGCGAAAGCCGTCTCGCGGCGCCCCACAACACCCTTACCCCAACTTCAATCCTAGGGTAAGAGGTGGGCGAAGACCGTCTCGCGGTTCCTTCCCCAACCCTTACCCTACCTTGTGCACGCCGACACTCTCCACCCTAGGGTACGGTGTCCCATACCACCCTACCCTAGAGTCGGGTTTTCCAAATTCTATTGGCCCGCAGCCACAACCTTATTAGTGTAAAGACTTTGCATGATAATAATAACCTACAATTATCTAGATTAACAGATAATTATTTCTAGGGTTAACAAAGGCATGGCTACAAGTTTAACATGGCATTTGTCGGTGGTAGGTTTAACTACATATCATGTCATTCTAAACATTTTATTTTACTTTGAACTAACATTTCAGAACTAGCTTAATGCAAATAGCATAATAACATAATTACATAACATGGGTTGCAACATGATCAAAGGATTTGGGACTTGCCGTTGATTTGGATGATATCAACTAACTCGAACGAAGAAACACCTGGATCCTGAGCCTGCACTTGAACCTCTGGGATCTCCGAAACTAGCGCAAACACATAAAACAATTAAGTCCAGCTTGAGACTAATCAAGCGAGGAAAATAAACTATTTAAAAAGGAGTAAAATGCATAAATCCTCAAATTGGAATTTTCGGCATTTTTCTGGGATGAATTTAGGGAAATGGAGGTCAAAAATGGGTTCAGGACATCAAATGGAGCAAAGTGGTGAAATTTGGGAATTTTTGGGATTTTCTGTGATTTTCTAGGATTTATTTGAGCTTTTATGGATTTTGGAAATTGAAAAATGGTTAGAAAATCAGGATGAACAGTAGAAGGCCGGCCCAGAGCCTTAGCGCGGCCCGGGCGGAGAAACGGCCTGCGCAGCCGAACGGCCCGCGCGGCCCAAGCAATCCACTCGCGCGCGCGGAGAGGCGAAGCAGGCCGGGGTTCGGCCCACGCTCGCGCTCGGCCGGAGGCCCGTGCGCGCGCGTCCCTCCTTGACGGATGAGCGACACGTGGCGAGGACGAGTGGGTGAGATGGCAAGAGAACGGACGGATGGATGCGGGGCGGGATGGCGATTGGATGGCAGTGAAGTGGTGAGGGTGGTCGGAGTGAATGGGACGATCGGGCGGTCGCGAAGGGGTACACTTATGAAGATCGGACGATCGATGGAGGTTGCCATCCGACAGCTCAAACGAGACGGCAACGGTTGGGACGGAGGGTCGAGATGAAGCCACGTCACGGGGGAGGGGCTTCTTCTACCTCCCATCATGCGCACTCGACCGAGGGGGCAGAGGCGGTGGGTCTCCGCGCTCCGATGGCTACGGGGGTTCTCAAGGCAAGCGAAGGGAACCAGAGGGTAGAGTCAAGTGCCCTAGTTCCATTTTTGGCTTCGGGGAGGTAGGGGAGTCATTGGCGGCGGCCGGCGGCGAAAGGGGAAAGCTCAGTTCCATGGTGGCGCTAGGGTCCACCGGAGGGAAATTAGCTCGATTGGTAGCGATTTCACGGCGAGGGGAGCTTGGGGTTTACGTGTGCGGTGGTGGTTTCGGCGGAGAAGCCTTCGGGGAAGCCGGCCACGGCGAGGTGCGACAGCCCGAGGGAAGCTTCGATGTCGGCGCAGCACAGGGCTCCACCTAGCCAAAAGAACACACCACAAGATTAGGGGGCAGCGGAGGAGCTCTGGGCGGAAGCAATCGAAGAATGGGGTAACGGGGAGGGGGAATCGGCTCAAGGGGTCGCCGGCACAGGGAGGAGCGGCGACGGGACTTCGGGCAATGCGGCTCCAATTGGTCGCTCTGGAGGGTTCCTGGGAGTGACAGAGTGTGGTTGGGGGGCTCTGGAAGCAAGGGTGAGTGAGGGAGTGGGGGATTGGCTTTTATGCCCGGGTGGAGGGAAATGGATCCGAGGGAGAGGGGATGGGCAAAGGCGCTGATGGTCAAGGGAGGATGGGGAGCTGGTGGGGAGTGTCTCCTCCGTGTGATGGGCAGCGTCCGGTTCTGAGCGGCAATGAAGGCAGCGAATGGCGGTGCGGGGAGTTGTTGGCCGGACGGCATGGGCTTCGTCGGGCTTGCGGGGGAAGGGAAAGGAGGGAGAGGCTGGCAGGTGGGGTCCCGGTGGAGGAGGCGGCGACGCGTGGCCCGGCGGTGCTGCCTTCGGACCGGGGGTTGTCGGGGTGGCGCGGGTGTGGGGCAAAACCGTGGGCGCGGTCGCGGAGAGGCGGCGCGGGAGCGGCACAGCTCAGGCATGGGTGCAGCGTGTGCGCGAGGGGAAAGCAGGGAGGAGCAGAGGCGCCAACAGAGAGGGAGAGCGAGGGAGGCGCCGGGGAGCGGGGAAGGCGGAAAAGGGGCAGGGCGCCAAAGGAGAAGGGGAGGCGGCAAGGTCCAAAAAGGGAAAGCGGAAAAAGGGGCTTTCCAAAAAGGGAAAGTCTCCAAGAATTCACCCAAAAATGCAGCAAAAAATTTAGAAAAAACATTTTGAATTTTTAGGGGCTTTTCAACCTACCCCCCTTAAAAGAATCTCGACCCCGAGATTAACTTGGTCCAGGGAGTAAGTTGGGGAAATCCCGCTGCAAATCTGACTCTCGTTCCCAGGTGGACTCATCCCCTGTGTGATTCTTCCATTGCACTCTGCAAATTCTGACATTCTTGTTTCTGAGCTGTCTCTCTGACGTTTCAAGTATTTGTAGTGGTTCTTCAGCATATGTGCAGTCATCTTGCAATTCAATATATGATAAAGGCACTTCATCTGTTGGCTGTCGTAGACATTTTCGAAGCTGAGATACATGGAACACATTGTGGATTCTCGATAAGTTGGGCGGGAGCTGTACTTGATAAGCTACTTCTCCAATTCTTCCAATGACTTGAAATGGTCCCACATATCTCGGTGCTAGTTTGCCCTTGACTTGAAATCTCTTGACTATCTTGAATGGTGTGACCTTGATGTAGACGAAATCTCCGACTTCAAAGCTCAAGTCCTTTCTGCGGTTGTCACACTACTAGATTCCGACCCTTTTGCCACGAAACGCATCGCAACGACACTAAATTAGTTGCAATAGGTATGTACTATTGCAACGTTTTGCCAAAATCGTGGCGATATGTGCACAGTATTGCATCTAAAATATTGTGTTGCGATAGTCATTGAATTCGTTGTAATAAGGTGGCTTTACGCCACCATTTAGAAAATGGTTGCGAGTAGTATGACTTTATTGCCACGGTTGTCTTGCGTTGTGATAATATTGATTTTCATTGCAATAGTTAGGAGGTATTGCCACCTTATAGAATTTCGTTGCGAGTGGGTGACAATATTACCACAATTTTATTGCATTGTCATAGTCATCAATTGCGTTGCAAAAGGTTCCTATACAATGCGTATGAAATGAGTTTGTATTGCCACGAAATAAATTTGTTGTTATATATGATGATTGTTCGTGGCAATAATATGTTATTGCAACGCTTTGTTTTCGTGGGCCTAACTGCTCAACGCAAGGGCCGAATTGGTGGAGGAATTATATTATCTATAGTTATTAATTTATAGAGGAGATAAAAAAATTGAAAAGTGACAACTAAAACGCAGTTGAGGAGGTCTCACTTGACAAAACAGGAGGGGATAAAAAATTAGAATAGAAAAAATAAAAACAAAAACCATGGGGTGTGGAGGAATCGAACCAGCAACCTCCTAGCTCGGAGGCCAAGGCGTTTACCACCGGACTATTGTACCCACTGTCAATTATAATTGTAAATTTATATTTATCTAAGCATGGTAAGCACCTGTGACGTGGATACACTCATGTCTTGCACTTCTCAGTTAAATATATTATTTAACTGGAAGAAATTATTGAGCCGCATTAAATATTATCAGGTGAACTCGCTCTTAATTAAATTTGGTTTTAATTTACATGAGAACTGGCTACTACCTAATTCTAGTATTTTAATTGTTCTCAGATTTGTACGGAAGACAATTAACAAAGAGAGCGGTGCAGAGAAAGGCAGCAGGCAGCATTAAAAGTTTTTTATTGCAAAGCAAAGAAAGAAATATCAAAAAAAGAAGAAACAAATACGCATGCATGAAGCCATGGAAGATTATCTAGTCGCCACTTTGCTATCGCACATTGCTATCGCAAACCCTTGGTCAGTGAACAGTGCAGCCCGGCTGGAAACTTCCCGCACGGCCGAGCAGTAACATTGTCCTTTTTTTCTAGGCTTGGAGAAATACCATGTACTGTGGTGGTAAACAACCTAGCAGCATTAGTTGAGGTCATGAGTTTGAATCCTATCTCCTATCTTGATTAAGAAGACGCCGTAGTTCCTTCCATACATTCTCATTTTTCTCTAGTTTTTCTAGGCCTTTTAGTCTTTTACGCTTGGTAAGATCAAACATCAGTATAAACAACAGTTAAAACAAAGCTCATATGAAAAATTGATAAATGATTCCTATATTGAAACCACTTGACAATATGGATGTAAAAGTAAATATTCATAAAAATTGCTCATCCACAACAACTCTCAAACCATACGTTTGCTTCATTGTGGCAGTGCCGGCAATAAAAAAATCTCATTGCAGCATGGTGCTTGTATGTGGCATCTCCTTCGTAATGTGCACACCTGCGATAGCACATATTTATTAGTTCTTAGGATAGAGTTTATCAAGAAATCCATCATTATAAGCTGATATCAAGCAGATAAGACAACTTAGAGTTAACAGAAAGACATACCCAGACTGCATTACTCCCTTCTCAAGCCTGTCATATTCATCAGAGTTTGAACCATTGATCTTGGCTGCCATGTAATTTCCATCGGACAATCAAGAGCCTTGGGCATGTACCTCCACATTTAGCTTTGATGTATAATGCTGAAGACCAGGCATATCAACACAAGACCAAAGCAATACCGAACAGCTCCAATCAGCAAAATCCAAAATAGATTGATCACCAAACAATCACAGCTAGCGCAAACTATCTTGATAGTGAGCTGTGAAAAAGAAATTACACAACAGGTATCCATCAAGAGAAGAATTCCCAAGCAATTTGTACACAGTGATCCAGCTGCATCAAGTTTACTGCGGTGCTGAACCCCATTCTCTGGCAAGAGGAACAGGTAATAGCATCAAATGCAAGGCAACAAAAAAGATAAGGTTTTGACGTGTTAGCTTATACCATTCGTGTATATTGTTATACATCTGAAAAGTTTGTTATAAGATGTTAGATTGCAAGGAAGCCTACCTCCAGCAGCCACCAGCTTCATCTTCAACAAAAGAAACTCGTCCATTCGTTGGTTAAACCATTCCATATCAATAAATAAACTAAACTTCCTTTAATTCTCCAATCAGAAACATCTTGAGAAAGGCAGCATTCCTCTTCCACACGTCATACTAAGATTGTACTTAAGATTTCGCTGGTTTGTACCTGAAATTTAACCTATCTACACTTCCCTACTGAATAGAGATAATCTCAACAGAAGCAGTGATTTGAGACTCTTGACAGAACCTGCATAAGAGAAATCCCTTCCCCAATTCTCTGCAAGGAGTAAAGAGAATTAATAAGCAATGCTGTACGCAGCGAGTAGTCCACAAATTGCTGCCTTCCCAATGTCACTTCTGTAGCTGGGGCGCCTGAAGGTAAGGTAATTGTCCAAAAGAGTGATAATTTCCCCTCAGTACGTTGTTAAAAGATAAATACTTTAATTTGGTGATTTTTTTCCGTTTCTGCTTTTAGCACAGAAATCAGAACAGAAACTAAAAACCCGCGAGGCGTATGATGAACTTCCAATCGCATAAGCATTAAATTATGTTAAAGAACTAAAAGTACATGTGTGTGTATGTGTATGTTGTTCTCTCGGTCTATGCACACACTGACAAGACAAGTCTTGACTACATATATACAGGTGCATTGCATGTGGAGATAGTCCATCCTCCATCATATTTGTTTTACGTCATCCACATACAACTTAATTAGTTTTACATGTATCCGTTGCCATCATCAACTGTTGAGCATGGAGACCACCTAGCAGATCACAGAGAACAACCAGTTATTTGTTTGCCACTCCACTTAAATGGGGTGTTTACCTATGATGTCTGTCTCCCATATAATTTGCTATTATTTATGTCTATGATTAACACTTTCTAACCATGTAGTTTAGAATGGAAGGTTTCGCAAGCTGATATAGCTGTACCTTGTGAACTATCTTATGAATATGAATTGTGTCCAAACTCAAGTAAGTTGCTGCAAATAATTTGGGATTTTTGGCTGAATTGTCACCAATGCGTACATTTTGACAGCAAATAATTCCTTTGGGAGGTCCTTCTGGTCCTGTTATAAATTGCAAGATTAGAGGGCTAATAGGGAAGGTGATGTTTCTAGTTTGAGAACATTTGCGATTTTTTTACAAGCATACCTTAATGCTGTGGATATACAATCCACACTTTTTAAATAGCTCCCTGAAATATGCATCAGATCTAGTGATACTGTTATCCACCTTGTCTAATACAAATCCTGACCACACAGTATATTGTAGAAATTTCCACATAAGTATATTGTAGTCACTTTATCTCCAAAAGTATAGCTGCAGTAATTAGACAATCCATTTGATACAGTAAACTTACCGTTTCTTGCATTGTTCTCTTTCAGAACAAAAAATCCATCGGGTTTGAGCCCAACCTGGAAGCAGCATTATTAGTGTATGTTCAATTAACATGCATAGATACTGGAACATCCGTATATAAATAATATTAACTCTGATTTTAGCTCTAGTAGTAGGTGAACATTGGAAGCCTTCATTCGATAGAATTGGAATTAAGCATTGGTATCCAACTAGCAATACAACAAAAAGAATTATCAAGGTAGTAGCAGCACCATTGGACATGTAATTGTTGAAACTACAATGATCATCTTTCTACAGATGCATAAGAAGTTCATCTGTAAGCTTTTGTTTCCAAGGGAAAAATATCATCTTCCTTTCTCTAAAAAAAATAGTATGACACAGTAGCGTGCTTCTGCATACAATACAAATGTTAAATTTACACTTCAAATCACAGGCAAAATGACAAATACTTCAACATAATGCAACAAAAAAATGGCATAACAGTAAAATGTAAATTATAAATGAGTCTAAACCGAATCACCTTCGCACGATTAAAAAATGAAATAAAATCATCATCAGGAAGTTGACCTATGCACCACTGGATCCATATCACATCATATCTTCCTTCCTCAGGAGTGAAGTCCTGAAGCAAGATGTTAACTTTACCATCAGGAAAGAAGCGGCAAAGAAATGTACAGAGTATGAAACTCGCAATAACAATCATCTACACAGAAACAAGCACCACTGCACTATCAAATGCTCTTTACAGCAATGGACTCACCAAGCGCGACGAGATGGCGCTTCGCGGCACCGAATCGCTCGGCGAGGAGAGAGCGGAGGAAGACGTCGCTCCCCTTCACGTCCGCGTCGTTGACGCACCCGTACCCTCCCAGGACCCCCTCGTTCGACGCCTCCACGCCCTAATTCACCAAATCAAGAAACTTGTAGCTAAATCTGCAGTGAGGAATATGCATATGGATTGGGGGTTTAGGGTTTAGGGAAGGGATCGAGTGAGTGCTCTTTACTTGCCAGTAGGCGATTGCCTTTGAGTACCACCCCTTGCGCTTCCCGTCGCCGCCTGCCTCCTCTCCGGTGTCACCGTTGCTTGCGGCGGCCGCGGCCGAAGCGACTTCAGCTTCCGCGGCGGAGGCTGAGGCGGTGGCCGTGGGAGGAGATGGGGGGAGGCGGCGGGAGCGGAGATCGGGGAGGATGGGGGGAGCGTAGGTGCAGGGAGCGGTGGGAGCGGAGACGCGGGGAAGGCGAGGGAGCAGAGGCGCGGGGGAGCGGAGGCGCGAGGGAGGCGGAGATGGGGGAGGATGGGGGAAGGCGGAGGGAGGTGAGGCGCGGTGGAGGATGGGGGAGGCGGAGGGAGGTGAGGCGCGCTGGAGGCACGGGGGAGGCGGAGGGAGTGGAGGCCGAGGGAGGAGATTGGGGGAGGCGGAGGGAGGGCGAGACCCATCCGGGAGGAGATGGGGGGAGGCGCGGGGGAGGCGCAGGTGGAGCGGGGGCATAGCCGCATAGGAGAGAACGGATATTTGGCCAGTCGATTATTGTTGCCCCTTTAGTGTTTTGTTATACTATATGGTTGATAAGTTTTTTCTATTTCATTAATAAGATTTTTAAATTGTGTATATTGTGGTCTTGCAGGTAGTGTTAATTTGGACAGATTGATTTTAATTTGCGGTGGAGGATGGGGGAGCGGAGGTGCGGGGGAGCGGTGGGAGTGGAGACGCGGAGACGCTGGGGGTTCGCCGAGGCCGATCCATGAAGCTCGGATGGTGCGCCGGTTGCAAAGCGCCCGAGATTGTCGCGGATCTGAGTCCTCGCGTTGAGGCCGCGCTTATTGCCAGCCATCTTCTCCACGCTGCCGTCGCCGCAGGTGGAGGAACGGGGAGGGATTGCAGGCGGAGGAGGAGAACGGGGATGGGATGCGGAATTTGGGGATTGAGATGTGAGACGAGGGATACGAGGAGACCGGTAGTGGGTAGGCTAATATTCACTTGACACTAACATCAGATATTACATACAAAATATTTGCATGTGGAAACAAAAAAGAGGCGATAACCCAGTGGTATGCGCTATAGCTTCTAACTATGAGGTTGAAGGTTCGATCCTTTCTGAGCTAGAATTTAATTTTTGATTTCCTATTTTTTGCTCCCCCCACAAATTAATTACAATATTTTTTCCTCCCCAAAAATTAATTACATGAGTTGCGCTTAGTTACTTATTATTTTTCTACTAGTATTTTATTCCACTATATGCGAACAACCAGCGAAAACACCAAACTTAAGCAAGTATTTTTCTTTTAAAACAATTAAAGCCGTCTTTTATTCACTAAACTGAACCTATCTCTGTAACATCACAAATTACTCTATTGTCATACCATATTGATCATAAACCCATATATTGTAAATATATGTAGTCACATTCATTGATCAGAACGCCTTCTTCTAGAACGGTTATAGTACGAATACTCATAAGGTTGGTTCAATGCCCACCTCCCCAAAACTTGTCTTGCAAGTTTCCTAGCGAAGTTGATGAAGATGATATAATCAAGACTTACATGTCCCTTAGAAAGCGTAGGTCAAACAAGTAGTGGCATAGGAACTCGCCAAACTTGCAACTAAGTCGATACCCTTTGCGATGAAGAAACAAAGGGCGCGATTGGTACTATACTTTAGAGGAACGATATAGTTGCGATCAGTATACTTTAAGAGAAATGGTTCAATACACTTAGTTGATTCTCAACCGTTCATTAAAGCTCATCCAATGATTATCATGACTTTGACACCTCCGATGTTTGTGAGTGGTGCACAGAGATGGTGTTAACGAAATGGGTAAAAGAGTAATTTCACGTGCCCACTATCTTAAAACTATCCAGCACGCGCATCACTTTCCTCCCTCACGCCAAGCGAAGCAGAGAGAGAGTTTCGGGGAGTCAGAGGTGAGGCGAGGCGATCTCCTCAACGACTTCGTCGTCGACGATGGTAGCGGCAATGAACACCTCACCGGCGGAGGAGACGCGTCCATCCCTCCTCCCCCTGGGCGCCGGTGACGGCGAGTGGATGCCGGAATTGAATTGTTAATTTTGAATAAAAACTTAAAACTCCACGAGAAGGTACCTTTCTATTCCGTTTTTAGTTACTGTCAAACTGGATTCCTCAAAGAAAAAGAAACAGCAAGGATAACAGTGCAGCAGACGGACATTATCAGCTTTGATTTTTCATTTAAAGAACGACTGCTCGCTTGTATAGGTTGATACAGCCAAACGGTGTACGCACTATCTTCCATGATTTCTCATGCGTAGTACAGAATGAACTGTGGCGGCGAATTGCAATGGCGTGTCAGCGGTGCAGGTGGGAGTCCAGCGTGAAATTTTGAACTCATTCAGAGAAAGATTGCTCGCGCCACATAGGTTAATGTAGCCAAACGGTGTACGTACTGCCTTCTACAATTTCTCATGTGCAGTACGAAATGAACTTTGGCGGCGAATTCTAATGGCACATCAGCGGTATAGATGGGAGTCTAACGTAAAATTTTCAGCTCATTCGGAGAACGACTGCTCGCTTGTATAGGTTGATACAACCAAACGGTGTACGTACTGCCTTCTACGATTTTTCATGTGCAGTATGAAATGAACTTTGGCGGCGAATTCTAATGGCACGTCAACGGTACAGATGAGAGTCTAACGTGAAATTTTCAGCTCATTCGAAGAACGACTGCTCGCTTGTATAGGTTGAAACAACCAAACGGTGTACGTACTGCCTTTTACGATTTCTGATGTGCAGTATGAAATGAACTTTGACGGCGAATTCTCATACTTTAATTTAAACTATTGCGTGCATGTTATTCATTTGTACCTAATCAACATGGTTTTAAGTTTCACTCAAACTTATACAAAGTTCATCAAATCATTAATAGTCCACGAACATGATGTGATGACACCCAAACAAAATTTCTAAAATTTGACAAACTGGACAGCTTGTAAATTTATATACGAAGTTAAATTTCCGCTAAAATAGAGATCCCGCCAATATTCTTCCAAACAAAATCATAAACGCGCCTTCTTTCTGCTAAAAACCGCAAAAAAAAACAAGCGCCAAAACCCCCGCCTGGACCCACGTTTTTGCCGCCCCCACTACCCTCCGCCAATCCCCTCCCTAATCTAATTTGGAGGGGGAGGGGGAGACAGAGAGAGCCGCCGCCACCTCCCCCGGCCTCCCCGTCTGCCTCCGCCTCCCTCCGCCTCCCCGGCTCGCCCTCTCGGCCTCCCCCACTCCGCCCGGCGCCCGCTCCCACGGGACCCCCTCCCACGCCGCCCCGCCGCCTCATCCCCCACCACCCCCGCCGCCGCCTTGTCCCCCACCTCCCCCGGCCTCCCCGCCTCCCCGTCTGCCTCCGCCTCCCCGGCTCGCCCTCCCGGCCTCCCCCACTCCGCCCGGCGCCCGCTCCCACGGGACCCCCTCCCACGCCGCCCCGCCGCCTCATCCCCCACCTCCCCCGCCGCCGCCTCGTCCCCCACCTCCCCCGGCCTCCCCGCCTCCCCGTCTCCCTCCGCCTCCCCGGCTCGCCCTCCCGGCCTCCCCCACTCCGCCCGGCGCCCGCTCCCACGGGACCCCCTCCCACGCCGCCCCGCCGCCTCATCCCCCACCTCCCCCGCCGCCGCCTCGTCCCCTACCTCCCCCGGCCTCCCCGCCTCCCCGCCTCCCTCCGCCTCCCTCCACCTCCCCGGCCCCTTCGCCGCCCACCGCCCCCTCCGCCTCCGTCGCCTCCCCCGCCGCCGCCCCCACCTCCACCACAGTCCCCGTCTCCCTCCGCCTCCGCCGCCTCTATACACCCCAAGGCCGACGCCGCGATCTATTCCGATCCCATACGTGAGAGGGAACGAGGCGTCGGTTCGGAGAAGACCTAGGTCGACATGACCATGGCGATGACTCCATCGACGACGCCGATCACTGGTTTGGCCGCCGCCAACGCCACCGACGGGGATTTCGCCATCACGAGGGCCGACCGACGGGTTCCACCTCGAACTTCTGGCGCTGAAGAAGACGGCACGGATGATGCTCACCCTCCCCAGGTATGAAGCCTCATCATCTCCCTAGGCCTAGGGCACCCTTTTAAGTTACACACTATGGCATAAACAATGTATACGCACCAGGATTGTATCCCACATTGCAGAAGGGAAAAGAAAACATGTAGCAGAAGCAATAGTTATTGCATGAAGTCGCCTTTTAAGTTGATTCTGTGGAGGAATAAAACGATAGTAATTGTTAATTCCTATAAAGCTCTTAGTAAATTTAATAATTGTTAATTATGCCAGGTCTTAGTAATTATGCAATTCCTATAAAACGATAGTAATTGCAATAATTGTTAATACAAGATAGTAATTGCATAATTGTTAATTCCTATAAAACGATATATTGTTATTTGGGAAATGAGTTATACAATGATTAAATTTACTAAGTCGGATATTGACTCACCCTCCTACTCGAAGAATTTTAGTAACTTGACTGCCAGCCCACACCATTGCCATTAATTTAAGGAATCTGTTTTAGTTGGTATAAAACACATTATAGTGAGAAGCATTAGTTCTTGTAAATCTTCATAGGTGGTTAAGGTTAAGCAAACCACTCCTTGGGAGTATAAGAGCTTAATGAAATATTCTTCAAAAGAAACTCTGATGGGAAGATATTTTAGATTTCGGTACATTTTATTGATGTGTACACTGATCTGCATTTCCTTTTTAGGTTGATGCTGTTAATATTAAAGAAGCCAAGCAGCCACAAGGAGGCTCCACAGGTATGATGTTTGTGGCGTGTGCTATCTTAGCTTCATCAATTTGCGTTTCTTCATAGGGCTGAATTGATTTTTTTCATACAGGTCCAAGAAATTATGGCAAAGAGTCATCGAAAAGTTTCTCATCTAAAAAGTATTCAAAACTAACTGTAAATCTAAAAACCAATAATAGTACACCTGTTGTTTGCTATATAGTTCTCATGGCAAAGTCTTTAGGAGTTTATCTACATGCATTTGATGAGCTGTAGTATTCCAACAGAAAATTTGTTGAGTAGCAGTTGAGCTTGCATTTTGCTCTAAAATGTACTCAAAGAGGCAGAAGGCCTCACAGAAGTTGGTGCTCTTTTATTTATCTGGCTTCTCATGAATATAAGCAATGGTGAGTAGTTAGTCTTTTACTCTTTTATGCAAGTAACTGTTGACAGAGAACTATTACTCAGACGGGAGCAGGGTTCCAAATACCAGAACTGGGCACAATCCTGGCCAGGGGCCGGTACTGGTTACCAGCCGGTAACCGGAAAACCAGGAAAAACCAGGAAGAACCTTGCATGTTACTCTTTTATGCAAGTAACTGTGGACGGAGAGAACTATTACTCAGACAGGAGGCTAGGGCCAAGATATAGCTTGGAATGGCAGTGGGAATATTACCTTACGTGTTAAGTGATTACAGAAGAACCTTGCATATATCTATCTTGTTGAGACTAATGAATTTCAGATTCAAGCTTTCAGCCTTTCTCATGAATCATGATACCAATACTTGCAATGACATATTCAATGTACTCTTTTAATCTTATATTATAATGACAGTTCATCATTCCTCATGTATTCCTGCTGGTGTTGTCAGGTTGCTAGAGAAATTAAAGAGATATGGTGCTGCTGGTGTTTTGTCTTATGGACTACTTAATACCATCTATTATGTCACGACCTTTTTATTAGTTTGGTAAGTCAATGCATGGTTCTGTGATGCTATGCTGATTTTTAGACTTAGTGTACTGTTCTGGAGCATTTACTTTCAGAAGAAACATTTCTTTCTGTAACTTCGAAGTGTAAACTTGTTAATTCCTTGGTCATGAGAAAGAGGCCACTGATTCACTTAAATACGTGTTCCAAATGGTGCATTTCCACAAGGCAAAACAATTGCACAAGCAATAGCAGCATTGGATGGAAGGGAATTACTGAATGTTATACTTTTCAGGTTCTATTTTTCTCCTGCTCCTGGTAGGATGGGTTATGCTGCAGCAGTGGAGAGGTAACAGTTACAAAATCCTTTTCCCCCCTTACTTGAGCAGTTCTCACTATAATGTGTTTTATACCAACTAAAACAGATTCCTTAAATTAATGGCAATGGTGTGGGCTGGCAGTCAAGTTACTAAAATTCTTCGAGTAGGAGGGTGAGTCAATATCCGACTTAGTAAATTTAATCATTGTATAACTCATTTCCCACATAACAATATATCGTTTTATAGGAATTAACAATTATGCAATTACTATCGTTCTATTAACAATTATAAAGCAATTACAATAATTGTTAATTCCTATCGTTTTATATAATTGTTAATTCCTATCGTTTTATATAATTGTTAATTCCTATCTTTATTGCTCTTTATATAACTGTAACTCGTATATCTAAACTTGCACTATGATATACTTAAGTATGTGCTGCTGGACAATACTCACATTAAGGTCCCTCTTTATTGTTCATGTTCTATCAGGATGAAACAATTTGATCAGAGCAAACAGAGTCGTGGCGTCGTCAAGTCAGAAAATTCAACATGGCAAAGAAGCACGGACAAATGGAATGGAAGTGATAGTACTTTTGTTATTAGTTACAAACTTTGTAGTTTAAGTATGGAGATTGATATGTAATTCCTGCATGAGTGGTGGCACTTTTAAATTATTATGTGTTGAATTAATATATGTGTTTTTGATCCAGCCGTGTTCCTAATTTGATTATTAATTTGCAACAATAAATTATAATAAACTATCATATGCTCAATATGCTACCGTAAATTTTACCGTTGCGATAAACCTGTATGCAAAATTGGTATTTCGTTGTGATAGGCTGTTGCAACGTTGCTACTGTGTTGCGATTACACTATATGCCATGAACAATGTTCGTTGCTATAGGATCTATTTGCCACAAAACATATTTCGTCGCAATAACTTTATGACAATGAAATGCCTTCTGTGGCAATAAAACATATTGCAACGAAACACCTCCCGTGGCAATTAAACCTGCTGCAACGAAACGCCTCCCGTAGCAATATATCCTGTTGCAACGAAATGCTCTCCGTGGCAATAGGGTCTATTGCCACGAACCATTGGCGTGGCAATAGAACCTATTACCACGCAATATTTTTGTGGCAAATGATACTATTGCCACGACCAAACTTTGTGGCAAAAGAAGCTATTGCCACGGAGTCAACCGTGGCAATAGCCTATATCGCCACGACATCATTCGTTGCAACAACAAACAATTGCCACAACACATTGCATGGCAATAACCATAGGTATTGCAACGAAACTACAATTCGTTGCACAATCTTTTAAGCACGCAAGTACTTGCCACGCTTGCCAACGGAAGTGATGTGTTGCAATAGATACATATTGCATCTATTTTGGCCCTATTGCAACGATTTCGCTCCGTTGTCCTAGACCTGAAAACTAGTAGTGTCAGCATAGCTCTTCTGTCGGTCTTGAGCAATCTTGAGTCTTTCTCGGATAAGTCTAACATGTGCTTCTGCATCTTGAGCAATCTTAGGGCCAATCAGTTGTCGTTCACCTGTTTCTGACCAATTCAGTGGGGTTCTGCATTTTCTGCCATATAGAGCTTCAAATGGTGCCATTTTGATGCTAGCTTGGTAACTATTGTTATATGAGAACTGAGCAAATGGGAGGCAAGTATTCCACGCTGCTCCATACACAATGGCACAAGCTCTTAGCATGTCTTCTAAGATCTGGTTGGTTCTCTCTGTTTGCCCGTCTGTCTGTGGGTGATATGCTGAACTGAAGTTCAGATCAGTACCCATAGCTTCATGTAATTTCTCCCAGAACTTGGACGTAAACTGTGCTCCTCTATCTGAGACAATTTTCTTTGGGACTCCATGCAATATCACTATCCTTGTCAAATATAGCTCGGCAAGCTTGTCTTTCCCGTAAGTTTGTTTGATCGGAAGGAAATGAGCCACCTTGGTCAATCTATCAACAATGACCCAGATAGCGTCATAACCCTCACGAGTCTTAGGAAGTCCTGTAATGAAATCCATACCGATACTATCCCATTTCCATTCGGGAATTGGCAAAGGCTGCAACAATCCCGATGGTTTCTGGTGGTCTATCTTGATCTGTTGGCATACATCACATTTCGCTACATACTCTGCCACTTCTTTCTTCATCAGGTTCCACCAATACTTCTTCTTCAGGTCTTGATACATTTTGATGCCTCCGGGGTGAATTGAGAATTGAGATGAGTGAGCCTCTGATAGGATCAAGTCCCTCAATTCCTTCTTGTCGGGTATGCAATAGCGGCCACGGAACGTAAGGATTCCATGTTCGTCTATCGCATACTCAGTTGAGCCTTCTTCTTGAATCTTCTTTTTCAGTTTTTGACCGAGGGAGTTGTTGGCTGGACGGCATGGGCTTCGTCGGGCTTGCGGGGGAAGGGAAAGGAGGGAGAGGCTGGCAGGTGGGGTCCCGGTGGAGGAGGCGGCGACGCGTGGCCCGGCGGTGCTGCCTTCGGACCGGGGGTTGTCGGGGTGGCGCGGGTGTGGGGCAAAACCGTGGGCGCGGTCGCGGAGAGGCGGTGCGGGAGCGGCGCAGCTTGGGCATGGGTGCAGCGCGTGCGCGAGGGGAAAGCGGGGAGGAGCAGAGGCGCCAGCAAAGAGGGAGAGCGAGGGAGGCGCCGGGGAACGGGGAAGGCGGAAAAGGGGCAGGGCGCCAAAGGAGAAGGGGAGGCGGCAAGGTCCAAAAAGGGAAAGCGGAAAAAGGGGGCTTTCCAAAAAGGGAAAGTCTCCAAGAATTCACCCAAAAATGCAGCAAAAAATTTAGAAAAAACATTTTGAATTTTTAGGGGCTTTTCAAGAACTAAACTAGGGCTGGTCGAGCAAATTAAACAGGGGGAGCTAGGGATGCTGCTCACATGCGTCTTTTTTAGTACGTGGATGATACGGATCAACCAGCGGTAAATACTGATTAATACGTAAGTAGCTTGATTTTTTATGATACCATCCACGAAACCTCACAAACCGATCTGATATGATCGAATTGCAATATCTATGCCTTCGACATAATCTGAGAACAATATATTCTCAACTTGCACACAAGATGATATCAGGGGCGTTCATATTGGGTTTTGCTGATAGCTTTTGATTTTGGTTAATGAATGGTAACAGCTTGTAGAGAAAGTGATACTTGTATGTGATTTTGGCCAATATAAATGAAGTCACTTCAAATCTTCAATGTCTACTACAATCAACTAGTAGACCCCGTATTGAAAATGCACTCCGTTTGAAAGCTAGGTACTGTAGAAAAATCATTTACTATAGAAAAATGGCTTCTAGAAGCCAAGACGAACAGTGCAATCTCTTCTCTCTTCTTGGCAATCTCTCAACTCAACTTAAGAGAACACTAAAACATGGTGCCAAGTGGCCTTTTTATTTTATTTATATTCTAAACTTCATAATATGAACTAAGGTTTCATGGGGTATCCCTGGCCTTACATTAGCGCCTCCAAGGGCACCGCCATAGCACACACGCATGGCCTAAGGCCGAACATGACTCAAACACACGCACAAACTCAACACGCATGGCAAAGGCTGAAACAAACTAAAAAACGTGATATACCTGGACTCTATCCCTAAGAAACAAACTAAAAATCAAAAGGGAAAATAGATCATGTGCTGATTCGGATTGGAATTGATCCCACATATATGTAAGGCCTCCAACTCGTTTTCTTCTTACCCGGCTCTATCTCTGGCTTCCCTTTTGGCTCACTTTCTTGGCTTGGCTAAATTGGTTTCCAATTCCATGTGCTCCCTTCCTGCCCTCTTTCTTTCCTTCCATGAAAGCACGTCTTCCTTCCTATCTCTTGGTCGAAACCTTTTCTTGGGTTGATACACTCCCTTGGCTGGCTCATCTTGCTTTCCTGCCCCCCTGATTCTAGCTTGGTCTCTTCCTGACGCTCCCCTTTATTTCTTCACATGTAAGAAATAATTCCCTTGGCTTGGCTTGGAGTCCTAGCTTGGCATGGCTTGCTCCTAGCTTCACACGGTAAGGTGTCTAGCTCCCACACGCCCTTCTCTCTTCGCACACAAGAAATAACCATGGCTCCCTTCCCTTGCTTCTCTTTCGGCATGCACAAGGACCTTCTTTCTCTCCATGCCGAACACTCTTTCCTTGTTCACCTGGATTTCTTTCATGTGCGCGCTTTGTTCCTCCTGCATGCACTCGAGCTCCATGCGCCTCATGTTGCTTTCTAAATTCATGCAGCCCAGCCCTTGGCGCTTTCCTTTTATACGGCTGAACTTCCTTATAAACCGTATGCATTCTATCACATGCCAACTCACATGGCCGATTCACCACGCACCATCTTCTTCCTTGCGCTAAGGTTTCATGTGCCCGGACATGATCATGTGCTAGGGTTTCTCCCTTCTTCCTCCCACAAACCGGCCACCCTCTCCTCACTCTTGGTTATTCTTCTTGTTACAAAACAACACTGATTTGAGATGTAATTCCAGATTGCAACATGGAATCACAATTCAAAGTTAGCATTGACACTTTTGGCCACATCAGTGGAGCTTGTGTTTCTCGCTCGTGCATGCTGATGTCTTAATTGGGACTTTCAGCAATTGGAACACATGCGTTTGTTGAATTGTTTTGATTTGGAGTGTTCTCAAATACTACACTTAGATACAATATTTGGAGCATCTCTCTGTGTAGATATTTTCTTCTTTTCCCGAAATGGTTGTTTTACTAGATTCTCTTGTTCTAAGAGAAACGCAAGGTAGGATGAGTAGGAACACGTAGATGATCTCCATTAATTGGTATATATAGAAGAGAAAATTGAGAATATGCCCTCCAACTAGATGAAAATCTAGGATATACCCTCCTTTATATCCTAATTGATAATATACCCTCCTTTAGAGTGTTTTGTTGAGAAAATACCCTTTTTATACCTTTTCATTAGTTTCTATTGTATTTATCTGTATTCCTTCACTTAAAATGACCTATTTACCCCTGAGTACTTCTTGTGCATCATTTGAGCACCCATTAGCCTTCCCATGTCCCAAAAATTTTATCAATTGCTCTTTGACGACCCGCCCATACGGTATCATATTGCAAAGTGACCTTATGCTCAATTTATAGTCTTTTTTGAAGTTCTTTATCAAATGATGCACAAGAAGTACTCAGGGGTAAATAGGTCATTTTAAGTGAAGGAATACAGATAAATACAATAGAAACTAATGAAAAGGTATAAAAAAGGCATTTTCTCAACAAAACACTCTAAAGAAGGGTATATTATCAATTAAGATCTAAAGGAGGGTATATCCTAGATTTCTATCTAGTTGGAGGGCATATTCTCAATCTTCTCTATATAGAAAGTCAAACCAGCTGTGGGGTACTTGAATATGGTCAGGATGAATTTAATTTGGCGCTGTTGCAGAAATAATCAAGGTAAAATCTATCGGCACACGTTAGTCTTATAGCACGTCTAGGCGTGGAGCCAACGGGCTACCACCTCCTCTCCATTTCTTCTCTCTCTCCCACCCTTCTGCTCTTCTGATCAAACTCGCTTGCTCCTCTCTCTCCCCTCTCTTCTCCAGTGATGGCGGTGACCAGCGGTGATAGTAGCTTCTTCGGCGATGGTGGCAACTAACAGCAAGGGTTGGGGTTATGGTTCACTAGGGTTATGAAGGGGTTCACCATGACCCTGAGTGCAGAGGAAGGGGAGAGGCAGCAACCCTGCAGAGGATGGTGGTGGTAGGGCGGCAAGGTGACGGTGCGTCGCCAAGGGTTCGAAGGAGGGCTGTGGGTGGCGATGACAGGCGGCATGGCAAAGACGACCACAAGTTAGGGTAGGTAGGGCCTGCGATGGCAACAAGAGAGGAGTGGAGGCGATGTGGCTAGGCACCGCTGGCTGCGGGTGGCGACGGTGAAGGCATTGGGAGCCGTAAGGAAGGTGGGAAGGGGAAGGTGGGGTACACGTCCAATAATCAAAATCCAAATAGATTATATTCATGCATGTGTCCATGTCTACCTGTACAATTAGTGGAGTAGTAGTAATTATACACTACAGAAGTCTGATCAGCTTTCGTGCATAACTGCATGCAAAGCTTGGCTGTGAAACCGCTACTTTATTTTTTTCCTCTTTTTTTAAGGAGTTGCTTTATTTTTTTAGACCAAACTGCTTCAGTGAACCAGTTGCTAGCGATAGCGATGGAAAAGGTAGCTACAGAAAGCTAACTGGCCTACTAGGCTAGCTATACTAGCTAGTAGTACGATCGAGTAGCAAGTACAGAATCGTATCCCCGGCTGTTCGGACTAATTATGACAAGGTACTGTTGTTCAATCTCAGCCCCTCTTTTGCGACAAACGAGTAAGATTGAAACAATGCAAAGCCTTGGTCAAGGACCATATGACAAAGACCAGAATGGTATTGTGATGAACCATTCACAGTTTGTAGAGTGGATATTTGAAATTTGCAAAGTTTGTATTTTATCGATGTTGTTGTCATGCTACTGGTTAGACCGCCAGTATGGCGCCGGTCAAACCGTTAGGATTATTATGACATCAGTGGTCAGACCTTTGTCCAGTATTTTGCAGATTACTTATCAGTTCTTATTTTTTAGAGAGGCCTAGATGGAAAATTCTTGAGATTTTGGCAAATTGAGTTATGGATTGACCTAAGTCAGTGCATATATGTTACATAAAGCAAGTTTTAACTAACGTGGATCAAGTTGTAAAGAACTTATACTCAAAAATGTTTTCTTGGTCTTTGAATGTACAGGGATGCTTGGAGTCACCTATGGTCAACGGCGAGGATCGGGACTACGCTCATGGAGGAGCCAAAGCCTGGAATGATCAAAAATGCCAGGTGAGATAGCTGAGCTCAGGCATAGTAGGAGAAAGATGGGAAATATTGAAAAGAAGTTCGAGCGACGGTTTTCACCATGTGGCTTGGTCAGTCCAAGTAAGGCGTGGTTCAGTAGAATTAGAACAGGAGAAACTTGCTAATGTGTGGCAAGCTAGTGGTGTACATACCCATGGCAAGCATGACAATTACTTACAAAGAAAGATGAAGATCAAGTCAAGAAAGGGTATTTTTGTACGGTAACCAAATATCGAAAACTACCTTGAATCAAAACTACAACACTTGAGCGGTGCTTAGAAGACCAATTTAGGTCAAGAAAAAACCGAGAAGATCAAATTGGATAAAAAGTTAAGGACTTAGTGGATTTGGATTTATGTGCTTTGAAAAGCATGCATAAATGTAATGTGTGAGTAAAACCTATGTAGTGTGGGGTTAACAGATTTTTTCATATGTGCTAAGTGGATAGTATCTATTAGGGTTAAGTGGGGCTGGTTGCATTATTTACTTAATGGAATTGGATGAAGACTTGCTTGTTAACGATCCTAGTTTTGCTCATTGAAGCCAAATGTTCTGGGGTTAGGGTTTCAAAAGTGTGTGTGATGTGATGTGTTCTATTTTCCTCCAAGTGCATGCAAAACTTTCATCCTCAAGTAGGAATATATCAATATATTCATCTCTTATAGATCCCTCTTGTTTTAGTGGATTTTCTCTTGATCTTATTGGTGTTGATCTCTTCTCTTCCCTTTTTGATCTTGCTTTATACTAAGGACATGTAAGTGATGCAGATGACTTAGATATCAATCCTCCTCCATCTAGGCATCAGGCTTTACAAGTTCTTGGAGTTGTTCAATTTTACTTGTATTTGACCTCTCCAAGAGCTTTTTTGATCCAGTTATTTTTGCCTCGATTCTTTTGGGGTTCTTACTTGCTATGACATGTGAAAATATATCTAGAGTCAACTTGACCATCCTCCACCCACAAGCAAGTCATATTCCTCGTTTTCAATTTTTGTCCGATTTTAGTACAATCTTACTTGTTCTTAAAAAAGGTTTGAACTTTGACATAGATTCTTGTGATCCTTGGTTGGAATAGATTCATAAGACTTTAAGTAAGGTGTGTGTAAAATTTAAATTCATTTGAATATTACATTTGAAAGTTGTGTGGGTTTTAGTTTTGTTTGGGCTGAATTTTCTAGGATGATTTGAGGGAAAGGTAGTACCGTACTTTACATGAAGGTAGTACTGCACCTTACATAATGATAGTACCACTTCGAGATGTCAAGTCCCATTTAGCTCGATTTTTCTTAGAGGTTTCTCTAGAGGTGCTTAGCTTCTAATTTTCATAGCTTTGTATAGCTATTGGAGTGAAAGACTGTAGATATGGTATGACAACGGAGGGATGAATAGTGTCTTTAAATTTTCTTCCAAGTATTTTCCAATTTTCCACTCTAATATCTATGAGAAGCTATAAAGATTAAGAACCCAAAATTCCAAAAAAAATCTCGATGCTATAGCAATTTCAGCCAGTGAACGGTAAAAATATCACTATTTTAAATCTAAAAGTCCATAAAACATTTAATCCGTATATTAAAAAGACTTGAAACTTGAACTAATGCTAGATCATGACCTTAAGAACCGATCCCATCCAAAAATCCTAAAAGAACTTAAGAGAATTGGGATGTTATGGTTCGTAAAGCTCTACTGTACTAAAACCGGACCAAAATCTAAAACTGAGCTAAGTCTCAAACCAAAACTCTAAATCACTTGAAATTTGGTATGCACCTTCTCTAGGATGTTAAAAACTTGTTCTAATTAATGATCAAGAAAATCGTTGCCAAAATTATGTCCTTTTATTGTTTGAAGCAATGTTGCACAAAAAGGGGAAAAAAACAAAATACGGTGAATATAACTTGCTCGTTGGTGGATGATGACCAAGATAGCTCTAGATGTGTTTCAACATATCACAACAAATAAGAACACCAAATAATTGTGCTAGAAAGACTCGGATTAAGGAATCACTTGTGAGGGTTAAATGTAAGCAAAACTGATTTTCTTCATGAACTTACCAACCAAGTACCAAGGTTGGTGAAAATTGATTTTCAGAAGTTATCTCTATCTCTTACACGTCCTTGGCACAACAAGATCAAGAAGGGGGCGAAAAGAGCAAAAACCAACCAAGTCAAGAGCAAATCAATTAACACAAAAAAGATCCAGGGAGATAAACAAATATTGATGTAAAACTTGAGGATGAGGGTTTTATAGCCACTCCACTTAAAGGACAATAGAGTACACCATAGCACTCACATTTCTCAAAACCTAACCCTCGAACACTTAACATCAATTGCTAGAATTGGATGGTTAACTAGCAAGTCTCCATCACAACTCATTAAATAGATAGCTAACCAGTACCTATCTAACCTTTAGTGGATACTATCCACTTATCATATATGGAAAAACCCAATAACCCTACACACATGAGTTTTAACTCATACACTATACTTATGCACGTTTTTCAAAGCGTATATGACCGAATCCACTAAGTCTTTAGCCTTTGATCCACTTGATCATCTTAGTTCATCCTTGACCTAAACCACCTTCCCAATCACCGTTTAAGCGCCGTGGTTTTGATCCAAAATAATTTAATTGACCAAAATACCCTTTCTTGACCCGGTCTTTATCATCCATTGCAAGCAATCACCATGCTTTCCACGTGTAGATGTTCCACTGGCTTACCACGCGTCAGCAAGTCTCCCGTTTCCATTCCATTGAACCACGCCTCACTTGGACTAACCAAGCCACATGATGCAATCCATAGCTCAAATTTTTCTTTAATATTTGCCATCTTCCTTGTGTCATGCTTGAGCTCAGCCATCTCACATGACATTATTGATCATTTTGGGCCTCGGCTCCTCTATGAGAGTAGCCCTAATCCTCGTAGTTGACTATGGTTGACTCCAAGCAACCCTACACATCCAAAGACCAAGAAATTATTTTTTAGGCATAAGTTCTTCATAACTTAACCTACGTTAGCTGTAACATGCATTATGCAACACATATGCACTGACCTAGGTTAGATCAAATCATCCCATGACTCAAATTTTCCAAAGTCATCCATTTATGCAACCTATCCAAAAAAAATCCATAAATTCTAAATTTTCACTCCTCCAAAAATGGCCATGGTTTATCACAACAAAACCCAAGACCTCCTAACATGGTCCTTCAAAGACTCAAATCTTGAGGCAAAAGATTTTAGGGAAATCGTTATCGATGTGGCTCTTATTCACTCTCCTCTAGTCGTCATTTCTAGTCCGACACATGAAAACGATCCTTCATTCCTTCTTCATCAAGCTATGTATCAGAAGGGCAAAAATATCAAAGTAATAGAAGATGTCATGGTGGCATGCCACCCCAGCACCGCCGCCTTCGAAATTCCACCCTACCTCCGTCCTCGTCGGCTATGGTGGCCCTAACCGATCTTGTGCCCCATGTCTTGTCGCTCTAGATCAGACCTCTGCACAAATCATTGTTAATTACATGCCTCCCTAGGTGAGGCCATAGATTTTGGGCCCGCTCCAACCGGTTGTCGGCTTTTGACTTTTGGATGAAAGGGCACTATAACGACTGAAATTGCATCGTAGAGACTAAAATGGTATTATAGCTGCTGAAAGAAGCTAATTCCAGGTAGAGTATGGGTGTTGCTTCCCAATTTTTCACAGACTAGTATGAGCTCATTATAGACATCGCATACGCCATGACTACACCTGCAAATTACATATAAGCATGATTTCCCATTGGCAATGGCGAACCTAAGTCATTGCCACCAACAATGGTGTTATGTAATCATGTGTCACGTCTATCAGTACGAACTCTGTGCCCTGTGGAAGGTTGAGCGCCACTACCCAGTGGGTTGTAGGTCCTTTTGCAGGCAATTTGGAGTTGAGAACAAAGTTGTGCAATGCCATTGTTCCTACAATTATCGTCTTTTACCTATGAGTCTTGTAGCTTGGAATCTTATTAAGTATACACTATTTTATCTTGCACATGCCAAATGCACGCTCAACAATGTTTCCGTAGGGACGAGTATAGGAAGTTGAAAAGCTCCTACATCTCGGATGGCTAGGTATCATTCTCGAACTCAGAAAGGTGGTACTTTTGATTGCGATACGAGGCTAAGTACCCTAGCCAATTGGGATACCTGCAGACGGTAAGGTAATACTTGCCTACATGGGGGACAAGTGTGAAATACATACCGATTAGTAGTCCTCGTGCAATGCATGGTCCTCGTTAGGGATGGCAATTGTGTCTGTTTACCCGTATACCCGTAGGTAAATACCCTAATGGAGCCAGGTATGGGATATTTTCTTTACCCATGGGTATGAAAATGGGAGGAACATTCTACCCGTCGAGTAAACGGGCACGGGTATGAGTAAGCTCCACCTGTACCCACCCGGCTCGTTTACCCGCGATATAGATTGACAAGTGGCGCAGTTATAGCAATATCTCTAATTACTATTGATTGTTATAAACTTTTGCATATCTCTAATTGTTATTGATTGTTATAAAATTTTTTGATATCTATTATATTTCCTAGCAACAGCTGTTGCTTATATGTACCTATCATTACTTCAACTCTCAGATGGTGACTCTTAGTTCGCGGGTAAACGGGTATGCCCACGGGCGATGGGTACCCGCGGGCGACGGGTATGGGCGAGGTTTTTCACCCGTTGTCCTTCGCGGGTATACCCGTGGCCGTAAATCAGGATCGCGGGTACGGGTATGGGCGAGCACTACCCGTACCCGCCGCCTCCGATTGCCATCCCTAGTCCTCGTGTCGAAAACACCCGGCCACATCCTAAACATGTTGTAGCAATGCTGATCATCAGTAAGTTGCAACTGCACCCATTGTCATCCGATCATTGCTAGAACTCTTGGGGGTGGCCTAGCCTCAGAGCTCACTTCATCATCGAGGCATTTGAATGCAGCAATGGCTAGGAAGGCGATGGAGTCAGTTGACATATTGGCTCCATTGTCGGACTGTCCCTGCTCCCAGACACCACTGCACAATAGCATGACCAAACAACAAAACATTCATCTTTCAGTACTCACGAGTCCACAATAATATTGGCTTCTGAATGAACACAGAGAAATAAGTGACATGATAATGCACAGACTACACCAAACA
Source organism: Dendrocalamus latiflorus (assembly GCA_017311315.1). Lineage (NCBI taxonomy): Eukaryota > Viridiplantae > Streptophyta > Magnoliopsida > Poales > Poaceae > Dendrocalamus > Dendrocalamus latiflorus. The sequence goes on along the minus strand of CM029640.1, from coordinate 4,269,269 downwards.
ACTTTGAGACCGAACACATAATGTTTTTAAGAAACTGAACAAATAAGGTTTCGAAGACACTGAAATACCAACAACACTAGAACACAAGGAACAACAGAACCAAACACAAGGAGTTGAATGAAATACCGACAATAGTAGAACATAGAATACTAAAATTCAGATACCACAAGGTACTGAGTTGAACACAGAAAACAGCATGCACGAAGCACATTCGAATTGTGAGAACCAAATCGAACAAAAATGCTTAGGGGTGGTCCTTCATCCTTTCCCATGTTTGCCTAAGCCAATGAAGTTGACCCTCGCTTGTTTCCATAGAAATAAAGTTGGTGCAGAGCTCCACCTTGATGAACAGCTGTGAGGCAAAGCAGAACTCCTCGCTTTCTTTGCTAGCCCCATACTCCTTCACCAACTTTATGAGTCTCATAAACTCTTCCCTTGTCAAGTTACGCATAGGGGACATGGCGATCATGTCTGACAGCTGGCTGGTGACCATGTGAATCCTCTCATAGATGTCCACTAGATGCTTGAGCTCGGCATCCCGATTAATGCACTTTACTGGCTAGGTGTAACTCAGCGGGGTCAATACCAGCCGAAGCCTCTTGCCACGGGAGGAGTCAGATGTTCCAGCACTACCCGCACTCTACAGTGGGGTAGCTCCATCACTGGTAGTTTGCAATGGGGTAGCGATGTTATCCTCATTGTCATCGTTGTCGAACTCAAGCGTGTCAACACTCAGCATGAATACATACTCACTCGTGTTGGTGGTGTTAGCGGAGATGAGCTCCATCAGATCCTCGTTGGATAGGGGTCCATTCTTGAACTTGGACATCTTGGACTTTCCCTGCATAGGCAGACAAATTTATCACTCGATAATTCTACATTGTGCGCCTAAAATCAATTGATAGAAGATTGGACTTCACACTGCCAACTTACCGTAGTGGCATGTGCCCATCACGAGTCATCGAGGGCAATGGAACCAGTCTCAGGGTCCACACCGAGCCCCAATGCATGCTACTTCTAGGACTTCCACCTGGCGTAATCGCGTTTGAGGCTCTCCCACTTATTCTTCATTTGCTTGTGCGGATAGGAAAGGCTAGTGTGTTCTTTGAATTTGTGGCAAAGGTCCGAGTACCCCTGCCTGTTTGAGCATGCATAGGGGAACTAGCACGGTGCATGTTTCCCGAATGAAGGAGGAGGTGCGGATGACGGTACCGAAGCACCTGAGCTCGCGGTCGCTGGAGCACACCGAGAATCAGGACTTGGGGCGACTGTGGATGGCGCTCGATCTGGGAAAAGAGGACTGCCAAGCCGTCGTGGACGGGGAGGGGTACGAGAGGCTGACACGAGGGGGGATGGGCCGACAAGGCGGCGCGGATCTGGGTGTTGTGGCCGTCATCAGGGGGATTGCTGGGTGGGGCGGCGGAAGACAGCGTGTGCAAATGGGGAAAGTGGGGAATGGAGCTATTCGTGTATGAGGGAAGCCAGTCGACGTGACCTTATCCGATCGGGCCAAAGTGGCTTTGGTATGCCACATCAGAAGCTCCTCTGCTCCAATCAACTTCTGGCTTCTCACAGCCAGAAGCCTGAGCTGGTTGGAACGGCGCCTTTATCGGCTGTGGCATGGGCAAAGCCATGATTTTTTTACATCCTTCACTTGGTCTTTTCTCCTTCCACCTAACCATGGTTTTTGTTCCATACGTCTCTCCCTGTTTGAGTTCTCTTTAGTCTTTTCTTTGGTTCAATCAATTATGGGGGGTAAGTGAGAACAATTCCACGGAATTGAAGGCAGCAAAGTCGGGTTGCAAGAGGAGTTTATTACAGTCATCTGATCCCGTGAGGGTCTGTTTGGTACAGCTCTAAAATATCTTTTTTTTGTTTCTGCTCCGGATTCTCTGATAATCCAATTTTCTGAGAATTTGGAGCTATCTCTGAAAAGCGTTTAGTTGGTAGATTGACTCTAGAAACATAAGAGGGATTGGAGGCGAATAGACCATGTTACTCCAAGTTATAACACTTTATTTTTCTAGTAGTTTTGTCTTCCTTTATTTTTCTGTTGTTATCATAATCAATTTCTTGCTACCGCTAGTTGGGGAGCCAAACCACATGTAATCATAACCAATTTCATCTTGAAGCATCCTCTAGTAGTTTTGTCTTGCCTTCATCTTTCTGCTGTTTTGTATAGAAAGACCACATGGAGTTGGCTATCATGAACTTATGTCGTCTTTGGTGTAAAATAAAAACAAGAAAAAAGAGGAAAGCTTGTCAAGATAGCTAATACATAACGAAGGTCACATGCCGTAGAACATATAGTTGATATAAAATGAAAGATCACGAGCAGTACTGCCAAATGTTCACCCCTCACTCTTTCTGACTTAAAAAAGAAAAAGAGGAACAATAGTGCTACATTGACGAAGCAATTGTTTGCATACAAAGCAGGTGAATCAAAACAAATGTCTATTAACAACATTGGAAAGCATGAGACACCCAGATGCAAAAGTACAGAGCAATTTTTGTGGCTTGTGGAGTGCAGGATGATAGGTGTTCCAATTATCTGCAATAGCTTTCAAAACATTCAGCTTAGATTCAGCCGATGCAGCCTTGACTGAAAGCTTCTCAATTATCTGCATACAAGAAGCCCAATTTGTTTGAAATTGTACAAGATGCTAAATTTGTAATCAACGCAAATTTCACTTCTGAAAGAAAGCATATGTTAGAGATTCTTCTTACTGTACGATTAACACTGCTGTCAGGGCGCAATTACATAGCAGCAGCAACAAACTCCTTCCCATACTTGGTGGTAAACAAATTACGGAGATGCATAAACTCAGGCAAGTCTGAACATCTTCCAGATGCAAAGATTAAACTAGATATTTCTTCTCGCAATTCTAAGGGACATTCCTGGCCTGTCTGAAGATACTGAACCATCTCTTTGCGCATATTTATCAGTTGCAACTCCCTCCTATTGTGCAGCAGCTTGATCCTCGAAATGATCAAATTCAAGCATGTTTTGCTACACAAAGCACAGAACTTCTGTTAATTAAGGGTATAAATAAAGCAACACTGTTTCTCCAGGTCTACACACGTATGTACTTGAAGAACACTGTAAGAACGACATGAAACATGAACTGGTTATGGTAAGCATTGACTAGTAGCTGATAGTTGACGGTTTTCTTTCGTAACTCTAATATAGTAACCGTTATGCATAGTCATCGGCTGCTGTTGATCCAATTGGGCTAATGCACACCGATACTTACGCTAGTTCAATTTGGTTGGCTCAATCCAGTTCTGGTGACTCTTATAATCAGGTATCTTTAATGGAGCAGCCATCCTTTATCTAAAAAATGAAGCTGCCATCCGGTTTTCCAATAGTGAGATTGCTTTGGATCATCTAACATCTTCAAAATCGTAAGTTTCATGAATTAAACCTATCAACCTCTAATATCCGACATTCAACAGTGGCAATTCGCCACTCAAGGTGTGAAAAAAGGCAATCTCTTTGTCGCTCGGATCCAGATGGGTGCTAGTTATTTGGATTCATCTACATGAATTATTTGGATTTGAGGGCACTTGTAGGAGTTTCCCAAAGTCTACATGAACAATTACACAAGAATCGAAAACTTTTCCTAACAAGTATTGTTCATGTACAAGCTGACTAGTCGGAGGTTGGAGATCTGACCTTGAAGAGATGCCGGAGTTGGTCCTCGGGGAACGATGCCGACAATGGATCCAAAGTGGTGGTGTGAGATCGAGACAACGACGACGCAAGGCCGAGATCCGGGCGGTGGTGAGAAGAGGCAGAGCGGCCCAGGCGGGCTAGGGCTATGGGTCGGCGAAATTTTTGTACGGATAACCTTTTTTTATTCGGAAATACAGAAATATACCCGCGGGAAATTTTTTTTACAAAAATAGCCTCCAGTCGCCCAATGGGGGGGCGACTAGAGCATTTCGCCCACCCGGGAAGCGACAAGAGTTTATGTCGCTTCACGGGAAAGCGACATCATGGAGTCGCTTTCTCACTGGGCGATTTAAGGAAGTCGCCCAATGGCTAAGCAACTTGTATTGCAGTCGCCCAGTAGGTAGGCGACTTCATTCAGTCCCCCTGATTTTTGTAGAGTTTTGGCAATTTTGTAGTTTGAAACAGAGAAAAAATCTGGTATAGTTGTAATAAAAGTTTATGTGCACTGTATATTGTAGGTGCACAAAAAAAATTCCAAATTTTTTTTAAGAATGATTGACCGTAGAACGATAGATACATAGAGTGGTAAGTGATATTTTGATGTTGCTGAGAAATAGTTTACGGAGAGAACCGGTATGACTTGCTATCTGAATCATTGAATGCGAACATGCTAGATAATATAAGCTTATGTCAATAGAAATAAACTTCATAATAACATGCCATGTACATTGTTATTACATGCATAACATATAGCATGATATGCGACTAAGAGCAACTCCGACAGTAGTGGGAGCCGGCTGGGCAGGCCGCCTTAACCCCCCCATGTCGCCCTAGTGTTGGGCGACTGCAATGCAGCCGCTTAACGTGCAGGCGACAGCACTGATTCGCCCAACGGTTCACAGATTCTTTAAATATCGCTTCCCGGGTGGGCGAAATGCTCTAGTCGCCCCCCATTGGGCGACTAGAGGCTGTTTTTGTAAAAAAAAAATTTCCCGCGGGTATATTTCTGTATTTCCGAATAAAAAAAGGTTATCCGTACAAAAATTTCATGGGTCGGCGGTGACGCACCACCGAGAGTAGGCAAAGGCGGACGAGGCACCGAGAATACCACAAGCTAGGGCTATGGGATGGAGGCGATATTTTGATTAAATTTATTTTGAATATCCAAAATCTTTACTCCTTCTAGGACTTTCATATAAATATCTTAAGCCAGTGACCTATATAGATATGCGGGCACTACATCCATTAACTGCATACTTAAATTCTTCCATACTGCCATTGATATTAAATATTGAAACGTTATCTCACTCATGACAGGAGAATAAGTTTCAACATAATCAATGCTGGGTCTCTGCGTGAACCCTTGTGTTACAAATCTTGCTTTGTATCTCACCACCTCATTGTTTTCATTTCTCTTCTAGACGAAAACCCATTTGCATCCTACAGGGAATACTCTGGCCGGTGTTCAGGATATCGGGCTAAACACTTTTCTTTTATTTAGCAAGAGTAATTATGTCTCAATTGGTTCCTTCCACTTACCCCAGTCTGAACGCTTCTGGCATTCAGCTAAGGACTTTGGTTCTGGATCCAGTTCAAGGTATCTAGCAATATAGTTCTCCTGAATCAACAAAATTAGTTGATATTTCTTTATTTATGTCATCCAGCTCCTCATGATTTCCCACAGCAACAGAGTCCGGTTATTCTGAAATCCCAGTATTAGACTATGTGCACAATAGTACTGGGGTTACTATCTTTAGGATCATTCTCTTCAGGGATTTTCTCAATGTCAGGTTGAGTCTCTTCTACTGACTTGGGAGTTGTCTTATTTTCATTTAGTTTCTTGTTCTACTGACATCTCCGCGGAATTGAGGCCTCATTCTTCGGTGCTCTCCCCTCTTCTTCACATGGGGGGTTGGAGTGGTTCGAGTATCCTTCTGGGGTACTTCCACTCTCTCCGGAGCACTTACTGCTGGTATGTAAGACTTTGTTACTCTCTTCTGATCAGTGAAGGAATCTAGCAAATTATTTGCTATTTACTGTAGGTTTATTATTCTCTGAACTTCTAGTTCAGTTTCTGTAGTGCGTGAACCCAAGGCCTAAATGTCGAGGCATTCCAATCTATTTCTCGGCATTTTTCATCAGTAAGGTACTTTCCTCCCCCTAATGCTGGAAAATTATCTTCATCGAAGATGCAATCGGCGTGACGGGCCGTAAACATGTCTCCCGTAGTAGGCTCAAGATATTTAATAATCGACGGGGTCTCAAAGCCAACATATACTCCCAACTTCCGGTAGGGACCCATGGTTGTACATTGTGGTGGTGAAATTGGCACGTATATGGCACAGCCAAATTTTCGCAGATGGGAAATACTTGGTTCTTTCCCATGCATTAGTTGTAAGGAGGAAACCTGGTGGTATGCAGTCAGTCTTAAGTTTATTAGTGCTGCTGCACACAACATTGCGTGACCCCAATAGTTGGTGGGGAGCCTACTATTCTACAATAGTGGTCTAGCAATCAGCTTAATTCTTTTAATGAATGACTCTGTAAGGCCATTGTGAGTGTAGACATGTGGTACAGAGTGCTCTACCGTAATTCCTAAAGCTAAACAATAGTCACTAAATGCCTTAGAGGTGAACTCGCGGCATTGTCCATCATAATGAACTTAATCCTTTCATATGGAAAGTTGGCTCTCAACCTAATAATATGAGCTATTAATTTAGCAAAGGCATGGTTCCTAGTAGACAGCAGGCATACATGAGACCACCTAGTAGAAGCATCTAATACTACCATAAAATATCTAAAAGGGCCCGACAGGAGTTGAATAGGTCAACATATATCACCTTGTATTCTCTCCAGAAAAATAGGTGATCCCACCTCTACTTTCAGGTAAGAGGGTCTAGTGATGAGTTTTCCTTTAGCACAGCCTGGTTACAAGAAATCTTCAGGTTTAGAAAAGGATAGAGTCTTTAAGCTATGGCCAATAGAGTTGCTTATTATTTTCTCATCATTCCTACCTCAGGATGCCCTAATCGATCATGCCAGATCTTAAAGGGCTCTAAGGCTTTATACTCTTATCTTCATTGCAGCATATTCTTCAGGTTTTATGTAGGTATAATATAACCCAGATGAGGAGGGAAGTTTTTCAACCACTCATTTATGATTGCCGTCAGATTTGGTCAAGAGGAAGTATTTTGTACCACCCTCATTTTCTGTCTCGACATGGATATCATTCAAGCGAATATCCTTGAAACTTAATAGGGTACGCTTTGATTCAGGATACAAGAGAGCATCCTCAATTACTATTCGGGTACCAATAGGGAGAATAATTGTGGCTCTTCCAGTGCCAACAATTAGAGTGTCGCTTCCAGTGATGTTCATGACATTTTCTATTTTCTTTGTTAACGTATGGAAATACTTGGTATCCCTTAGTATCGAGTTGGTGGTTTCACTATCTACCAGACAAATCCCTTCCCCCGCCATTGGATTTAATGAGTTGTTTTATATAGTATAATCAAACAATAGTTCAATAGGAATAAAGCTCTAAAATAATAGGCAACTCATTTTGTTCATTAAAAAATAATGTTTAAATCCTAAACAATTAATGCTTCACAAGAGCATGAACAATCTTCTATTCTTCTAGAATAACCTAAACTGATAAAGTAAACTTAAGGAAACTATGACATCTGGAGTTGCCCTGAGAAAACTGACTATAGCCTACTGCAAGTCACCATATGTGTCAACCTCCATGTGATCACCCCTACTATAGTGTAGAGCTCCATCACTATACTCAAGGCATCACTCTTATCAACATCAGGCTGATCAACAAAGTGTGACTCTGCAGCCTTCTTCATTGGCTCTTGCCCTTGGCAACTGATTCTTGGTAGAGATCTACTAGATGCTTCGAGGTGCGGCAATTATGCGACCAATGGTCCATACAACCACACCTGTAGCTAGGCGCGGGAGGGTAGGCCTTCTTGCTACCTGAGTCTATCTTCTATTGCTTGCCTCTCCCTTGCCTCATCTAGCGGGGCTTGCCATTTCCCTTCTGTACATTAAGTTTCTTCCACTATCCACCTCTCTGCAGCGGCATGGAGGGAACGGCGCAGCCAGACAGCGTGGAGGTGGCGGCACCGAGGGGACGGCGTGGGGGGAGGGCGCGGTCGGGCGGTGTGGAGCCGTGAGATTAGGGGCAACTCAGATCTAGATCTGGGGGATCTGGGTGGCTACCCAGAAGGGGTGTTCAAATTAGGTCAACCGTATCAGGGAGTATCTAGGAAGTATCGGTGAAGTATCAGAATTATTTTCTTTTTTAAAAATTCAAAAAATCATGGATACAGGCAGGATACGTATTGGAGCATATTGGAGAAGTATCCGTATCCAATACGATATATGACACTGATACACGATTTTTGAGACGTATCCGCGCAATGTAGTTTGCGCTGACTCTGTTGCATTACCATAATCAATTATTATGGATCCGTTCATGGTTATCGAGTGCAACTGGATCTAACAAATAATTTCTTCCTTACTGCTGTAGCTGTCTTGGAACAATCCCTACTTCTCTACTGTACAACTCTTGTAGTATATTTATGTCCCTAAGCTCCTATCTGGTGGTTAGTGTTGGAAATAATCTTAATTTACAGTTTAAATCGAGTCCAAGATGAAGTAGAGTCCGTCTTCGTATGTTACTCAAGTTAAAGTCATGATCAACTTAAAGTTTGAGTACGTATATTAGTCAGAGAGTGTTAGCCTATTAATGAGAATGTTTGTAACCAATTTTTTTAACATAAGAAGAGCAAGAGAATAGAGAAATTCAAAAAACTTGGCTACGTAGTTGTAACCATAGCAATTCTCTTGTGTTTTCTCTGTTTATTTGCGATATGTGAGTTTTCTCATGAGATTGAGCCAACAATTGATAGCAGAGCCTCAATCCCAGCACGTAGGCGACACACCGTGTTTTGTAAGCAGCAGCGAGATGACTCCCGAGAAGCATCAAGCACACAGTAGTTTTCTGTGAAGCCGCGTGATAAAAGCATAGAACCGTCCATCGGTTTCCAAAAAGTCTTCAGTTCATGCACAGAGGTAGCATCAATTTTTCCTCTGTCCTTTTGAAATAAAACCAGCAGCTGTTTGCTTCTGGTCCAAAACACAGTAGCTATTGGACCTAAAATCGAAGATAAGGTTCCATCATTCGGTCCTAGACATAAGCTTTGCAAGAGATATTGTTTTTAATTAGCCTGAGTTCTTGATCTGTGCCCAAGATCACGCTGCATTCTCTGGAAAGTGGTGTCACCAGTGACGTGACAACATCAAGTGTGATGGCCAAGGAGAGTTCTACCATCTCACTGTATTATTTGATGCTCATGACGAGTAATTATATAACCTGCTCAATCAAGGTGAAGGTGTACATGAGGGCTCAAAGTGTGTAGGATGCGGTTGAAAACTGCAACGTTGATGAGCACAAGGAGTAAATGGCATTGCTGGCCATCTATCAAGGCATCTTAGAAGAGACGCTCGAAGTGGCCAAAGATGCGTAGGAAGCACTGAAGACGAGGCATCTTAGCATCGATCGTGTGAAGGAAGCAAAGGTGCCAACTTTCAAGACCAAGTTTGAGGTCCTGCGTATGAAAGAGATGAAATTGATCAATGACCTCATTATCCGGTTGATGACCATCGTCAACAAGATTGGGCCCTTGGGAGAAGGTGGAAGAGTTGTACGTGATGAAGAAATTCCTTCATGCTGTCCCCTTAAAGTTTCTTTCAATTGCCTCGATCATAGAGTAATTTGGAGATATGAAGACAAGGACCATGGAGGAGGTCATCGGTTGTGTTAAGGTGTATAAGGAGCGCATGCATAACAGTAGTGACAATGGTGACAAACAGGTCTTGCTGACCCGCGCTGAGTGGGAGGTCCGATCATCGAAGCGTGAAGATGAGAACACCTCCAACGGTGGTGGCCGAAGCCACATGAATCGAAAACTTGACAAGGCAAAAGTGATGTGCTATAATTATAGATTATGGGTACTTTGTTTCAGAATGCCACAAGCCGAAAAAGAAGGAGAAAGTGCTTCTTGCTAAAGCTCTCAGTGACAATGAACCAGCACTACTCTAATGCTAAGTCGAGTCTGGGGCGTTGAACAGATGTGTTTGCTGTCCTAAGTAGAGTTTATGGAGTTGAGTTTGGGATGTTGAGAAGATATGTTCGCCGTCCTGAGTCATGTCTATGGAGTTGAGTCCAAGACATTGAATAGATGTTCAACGTTCTATGTCGAATATAAGTTGGGTAAGTTGTAGTTGGGATCGACTACCTCAGTTAAGAGTCTTTGCATATGGATAGACATGTATTAGTTAAGTTGAGTTTCTACACCTAACTATATGTTTAGTTCACATGTAGATCGCTTCATGTGGAATTTATTGTTATTAGCGAGAATTTATTTTTTGATCTGAAATGATGAATCCACTTATCTGTCTCTTGCTGTAGAGTTCGTGCGTAGTAGCTCCCAATAGGGCCTATATTTAGGTATAGAATACATCATAGCAACACAAAAATGCTATGATTTCTTGGAAACATTTATTATTTGTGTAATAAGAAAAGTTCTCCCTTTAGTACAATCCATGAACTTGAGATTCATGGGTAATATTTGTTAATTACCCCCAGCTTTGTTTAAGTTTTGCACACTACTACAGAAAGCCTAATACTAGACGGCCAATCACAGACAGTTTGACAAAACCGTCTGTGACTGACACTAACACAGACGGTTTGAATTTGGACACCGTCTGTGTTGGCGGCATCGGGGAAAAGGAGTATCACAGACGGTTCTGACCGATGAACCGTCTGTGATACTAAAGTATCACAGACGGTCTGTATTAAAAACCATCTGTGATAATCTCAGATTATCACAGACGGTTTTTAATAAAAAACCGTCTGTGATAAGCTGCTTATCACAGACAGTTGTTAATAAAAAAACCGTCTGTGATAATGGCACTAGGCATTTATTGCGCTGCTCAGACCGCATTTGTCTTCATTTCGATCCAGATCTAGCCACTGCTGCGCACTCTTTCGCTCAGGAGGCAAGCTAGGCAATTTCAGGCCAGTTAATTTGGTGGGAGGAGGCAAATATTGAGCTTTGAAGATTCATACTTTCCTGATTGTTGTAGATATGGTTAGTAATGAATTTTATTTTTTCTTTGCATGCATTACAATTTAGATCTAAGTAATTGGTGAGTGTTATTAATTGAAGATGGTTTGCAAAATTATTGGTTATATAATAGCTGTTGTGTTTATAATATGAATTGAGCTAGCAAATTAAGCCTCAATATAATACATGTGGCCGGTATATATGTAGTAATAATTAGTTAATTTAATTTTTAATACTAAGTTGTTATATATGTACGTAACGTAAGACCGGAGCTGGATGTATGCCGCGAGCCGTGTGAGTGAAGAGTACATTAATGGCGTGTCTTGTTTTACAAGAGCTGCCGAGGAGGATATGTTGAATAAGGGAGTGGAATATATGTACTGTCCATGCACTGACTGCATGAATTTAAAGATGTTTAAGAACCGAGGGCAAATTGAAGCGCACTTGATTCGAAGGGGTTTCAAAAAGGGTTATATGTGTTGGACCAGTCATGGCGAAGTGAATGATCAAATGCCGCCGGATGACATCACCGGTGAAGTGAATGATATGCAGCCGGATGACATCGCCGGTGAAGTGAATGACATGCCGCTGGATGATGTCGATTGTGGTTCGGATTTGGATAGGTTGCACGATGATAATCTGGATCAGATGCTTCGCGATGTAGAAGAGAACTATGATGAGAGAGAGTATGTTAAATTCTGGGGCTTGATGGAGGATTCAGAGAAACCTTTGTTCACGTGCTACAAGTACACGAGGTTGTCGACCGTGCTTGAACTGTTGAAATTGAAGGCAAGCAACGGTTGGTCCGACAAGAGTTTCACGGCGCTGCTCAGTCTTTTAGCGGACATTCTTCCGGAGGGAAATGAGTTGCTTAAAACCACGTATAAAGCCAAGAAGGTTCTTTGTCCGTTGGGAATGGAAGTAGAAAGAATACATGCATGTCCGAACGACTGTATCCTCTACCGTAAAGAGTATGCAAACATGCATGTATGTCCGGTGTGCAACGCATCCCGATACAAACGTAACAATCAATCAGATGATAGCGAGGGAACAGAGGTGAAGAAAGGACCTCCTGCTAAGGTGGCATGGTATTTTCCTATAATTCCCCGTTTGAAAAGGTTTTTTGCAAATCCAAAGGAGGCAAAACTGCTGCGTTGGCACTTGGAGAAGCACAAAAAGGATAGAATGCTAAGACACCTTGCTGATTCCGCGCAGTGGAGAAACATCGATAGGAGTTTTGCAGACTTCGGTGCAGAACCAAGGAATATAAGGTTTGGACTGAGTACAGATGGAATGAATCCTTTCAGTAGCATGAGCAGCCGACATAGCACATGGCCCGTGACTCTCTGCATCTATAACCTTCCTCCTTGGTTGTGTATGAAGCCAAAGTATATTTTGCTGTCGATACTTATCCAAGGGCCAAAACAACCTGGGAATGATATCGATGTGTACCTAGCACCGTTGGTGGAAGATCTAAAAGTACTGTGGAACGAAGGGGTACAGGTATGGGTTGCATACAAACAAGAGAACTTCACTCTGCGCTTCTTATTGTTCTGCACCATAAATGATTATCCTGCCCTTGGTAACCTATCGGGCCATAGTACAAAAGGTGCCAAAGGTTTTACTCACTGTTTAGATGGTACCCAGAGTGTGTGGCTGAAACACTCACGCAAAACCGTCTACATGCGTCACCGCCGGTTCCTTTGGAGGGCTCACCCATACCGCAAGATGAAGAAACAATTTGACGGAGAGAAGGAAGACGGTTCAGCTCCAAGGCATTTAAGGGGACACGAGGTTTATGATATGGTTAAGGATTTAGATGTTGTCTTCGGAAAGGGACGTAAATTGAGGGCTCATGAGAAGAACACCTGGAAGAAGAGTTCAATATTTTGGGACTTACCTTATTGCGAGTACCTAGATGTTCGACACTGCATCGACGTCATGCACATAGAAAAGAATGTATGCGACAGCTTGATTGGTCTCTTACTGAACATTCGTGATAAAACAAAGGATGGTGTCAACGCACGGCTTGACTTGGCTGATATGGACATCAGGCCTGAGTTAGCACCGACACGCACTGATAATGGACAAACGTACCTTCCCCCTGCGTGTTACACTCTGTCCAAGGCTGAGAAAACAGAACTGTGCCAGTGCTTGCATGGTGTCAAAGTTCCGTCTGGTTACTCCGGCAACGTGAAGAAACTTGTTTTGATGCAAGATTTGAAGTTAAATGGCATGAAGTCTCATGATTGTCATGTGCTGATGACACAGATGCTCCCTATTGCAATTAGAAATATTTTGCCAATCAAAGTCCGAGAGACAATCATGAGGCTATGTTATTTCTTTAACACAATTGCTCAGAAGGTCATTGATCCCGAAGGACTAGATGCTCTGTAGGACGAGGTGGTGATGACTCTATGTCACCTTGAAATGTATTTTCCTCCTTCGTTTTTTGATATCATGGTCCATCTCATTGTTTACGTTGTGTGGGAGATAAAAATATGCGGGCCCGTATTCCTACGTAGCATGTAACCATTTGAGAGGTTCATGGGAATTCTCAAGTCCTACGTACGGAATCGTTCTCGGCCGGAGGGCAGCATCGTCGAAGGTTATGCAAGCGAAGAGGTCATTGAGTTTTGTGTCGATTATATGGCTCAGATTCAACCGACAGGTGTGCCTCAATCTCGTCATGAGGGGAGGCTGAAAGGTCTCGGAATTATCGGAAGGAAAGCAATCACTCCAGATATGAACACGTATACTCAAACCCATTTCACGGTGTTGCAACACATGACTGAAGTGGCGCCATATGTCGACCAGCACAAGGATGTGCTTCGGCAACAGAATCCGGAGCGGCCGGATGTTTGGATCATGAGGCAACACAACAGTCGGTTCAACCAATGGTTGAAGGAGCAAATCGCTAGGAGCTCGCCAAGTGAGACGCTGACATGGTTGGCAAAAGGGCCGACATTTACAGTTGTGACATGGCAAGGATATGACATAAATGGGTACACATTCTATACGCAGTCTCAGGATGTACAGAGCACTAACCAGAACAGCGGTGTCCGCATAGATGCGTTCAGTACTGATGGGTCGAGAAACTCGTACTATGGCTTCATAGAAGAGAGTTGGGAGCTCGACTATGTGGTTTTCAAGATCCCCTTATTTCGCTGTCGTTGGGTGCATCTCCCACAGGTGAAGGTTGACAGGTACGGTGTCACGACCGTGGACCTCCAACGTGTCGGGTACAAAGACGAACCATTCGTACTCGCCAACCAAGTTATTCAAGTTTTCTATGTAACCGACCCGGCAAATAAGAAACGCCATGTAGTTCTTCATGGAAAAAGGAGAATTGTCAGAGTAGAGAATGTAGTGGACGAGGAAGAATACAATCAATTTGACGAGTTACCTCCTTTTGGAAATGGCATAAGGGTCGACGACGAACAACGTGACGAAACTAGTTACGTACGCATTGATCATGATGAAGGGCTAATTTTTAAAGGAAATAAGCAAGTACAATGAGAATTGGCATTTATGAACATGTGATGTATATGTGTGATGTACATGTGAATTGGCATTTATGCATAGAACAATGCTGCAGTGTGATGTATATGTCAATTGGCATTTATGTATATGTGATGTTTATGTGTGATGTACATGTGAATTGGCATTTATGTATAGAACAATGCTGCAGTGTGATGTGAAAATGTGTAATGTAGTCAATTTTGAGAATGAGAAAATGTGTGATGCAGCTGGTTGGTGTTGTATATGAATGCAGCTGTTTAGTGGTTGGTCATGAATGCAGCTGGTTAGTGTTTGTCTTAATAACTACATAGTCGGGTGAAGGTTTATCACAGACGGTTCTAAACTTAGAACCGTCTGTGATATTAATATCACAGACGGTTCTAAGTTTAGAACCGTCTGTGATAAGCCTCCCTATATATACCCTCTGGCTAGGGTTTTCTGTGTGCGCTGCAGTTATTCGATCTAGATCTAAATCTAAATCCCGCCCGTCGTCGCCACCGCCTCCCCGAGCCTTCGCTGGCCGCCTCCCCGAGCCCGCCGCCGTCGCTGCTGCCTCCTCACTCCTCTGTCGCTGGCCGCCTCCCTTGGGGCTGTCCCCCGAGCCGTCGCCGCTGCCTCCCTCGGGCCCGTCCCCCGAGCCGTCGCCGCCGCCTCCCTCGGGCCCGTCCGCCGAGCCGTCGCCGCCGAGTGCTTAACCCCTCCCCTCGCCGGTGTGACGACCTCGGTTCCCTGGTGCTCTCCGGTGAGGTTCTTGGCCGGCTCCTCTCCTGTGCTTGTGCGGCGTTCCTCTACCTCGACTCGCCGACGTGAGCAGTACTTCGGCGAGCAGTCTTGTGAGTGAATCTATCATTTTTGTGCAATCTCTGTGAGCTGTGCTAGCTTGTTGATCTTTCATATATTATCTGGCACTGGGAGACATAGATTGCTTGTGGGATCGGTTGTTGCTCGATGATGATATAAATCATATACTGAGATTGGTTGAATTAGTCTTTGAGCTCTAATTACTGTCAACTCTGTTATCACAATTAAGTTTGTACTCTGGAAGACATTCTCTAGACATTGATATATTGTTCTTGTGCCATTCGGTTCTTGCTGTTTTCATATTATAGCAAATCCATATACTGATCTGTTAGGAATTAATTTTGACAAGTTAAAGACTAATTCATTGAGTGAAAGTTAACTTGTATTTGGATGGATTTGCTTCATTAAATACTGTTGTCTGAATATATACATGCTGGATATATTGATCTTGAGATTGTAGAGTTTGTATCTAGAGCTCAAATGACTGAATCTTGTACCATTCAGTTCTTACTGTTTTCATATTATAGCAAATCCATATACTGATCTGTTAGGAATTAATTTTGACAAGTTAAAGACTAATTCATTGAGTGAAAGTTAACTTGTATTTGGATGGATTTGCTTCATTAAATACTGCTGTCTGAATATATACATGCTGGATATATTGATCTTGAGATTGTAGAGTTTGTATCTAGAGCTCAAATGACTGAATCTTGTGCCATTCAGTTCTTGCTGTTTTCATATTATAGCAAATCCATATACTGATCTGTTAGGAATTAATTTTGACAAGTTAAAGACTAATTCATTGAGTGAAAGTTAACTTGTATTTGGATGGATTTGCTTCATTAAATACTGCTGTCTGAATATATACATGCTGGATATATTGATCTTAAGATTGTAGAGTTTGTATCTAGAGCTCAAATGACTGAATTCATTATTTGGCATAACCAATCAAGGAAGAGTATATGATTTAGTAGCGGGACGGCCAAGATTAATCTTGTGCAACCCTACAATTTGAGAGCACAAATTAATCAATTAAAACTTGAGCTTGTTGCTAGTCTTATGAGTGGGTATGATTGTCTTTGCTGGACAATTTAGATGTGATCATCATGATAAAAATCAATTTGTAAAAAAGCGCACTATTAAACAATAGTTCATTAATTTGGTAATTAAAAACGTGATGCTTCATATTGCTACCATTATATATGTATATATGTAGGTATATATATGTATATGTATGTATATACACATATATATGTATTGTAATCTCCTATATTGAGCGAAATAGATAGATATTGCACTTTCTTATCTTATGGTATGGCACTTTCTTATCTTATCCTAATAGACCCACAAATTGAGCAACATGTCATCCACGCATTCTTCAACACCATCGCCGGAGGCGTCCGCTCCAACATCAAGACGCCAAGGAAGAGGGCTATCGAAGAAGCCTGGGGCCGATTTACCATCACAGCGGTCGATGGATCTGGAGTCCCTCTCCTTCCTAAGAAAGCAGTAAGCGCATTCCGAATATTGATCAGAATAGTTGCACGAGAACGAGTTGAGATCACATTCAATTCATGGAAGAACGTGCCTGAGACTCAGAAACGTGAGCTGTGGACCGAAATTTTGGCATCGTTCGTGATCCCAGAAGAACACCAAGACGTCGTGCAACGACAAACCTACCTAGCGGCGTGCAAAGCACGGAAGAACTTCAAGAGCACGCTTGTCAAGAAATACGTGGAGACGGACGAAACACCTTTTCATAAATACCCATTCCTGGAACCACAATGGGAAGAGTTCAAGGCGATGAAGACGTCCGAAGATTTCAAAAGTACAAGTACGGCGCACAAGGCCCTCCAGGCAAAAAACACACACACCTACAGACTTGGCACAGCTGGGTATACGGGTAAAATCCCGCAGTGGAGGAACGAGGTTGAACTGGCAGCCATGCAGGACATCGCCCCGCCATTTAGCAATATCTCGGATGCCCGCGCTCGAAATTGGATTAGAGCAAGGTCATCTACAACGACATCGGGGGACGTCTCCTTTCGAAACCCTTCAGACCAGCAAGTGTCCCAGCGCCTGGTAAGATATCTATCGAACTACGTAGCTTGTAATTACTCCACAATTTCGTACAAATTGAAATGACATGTCGTGCTCTTGCAGGAAGAGCTGAGTTTTGAATCTACCCTGGGATCATTCCAAGGAACATGGGAGAATGATATGCTCTCCATGGCCCTGGGAAACAAGGAGCACCCGGGCCGTACGAGAGGCCTTGGGCTTTACATTCCTTGGAAACATGGTTTCCAAGATGACTCCGAAATGTATCGGCGTAGGAAGATAACCAAAACCGAGCGTGAGGAGCGGCTACGAGAAGAGATCAAGGCATCTCTTAGAGAGGAGCCAATGGATGAGCTGGCTGATGTAGTCAGAGATGAGGTGCGGAAACAGACAGAAAGTCAGCAGGCCGCCGCTCCTGTGCTAGCTAGCCCGCACAACCGTCCGAGTAGTTGCACGTCCAATCCAACGAAAAGCGAGGCCAGATTTCCTGTGGACAACATCCAAGTAATAATTATTATCTCTCGAATGTTTGCTCCATTGATAGGCCTATTGGAGTGGCTAATTTTGTATCGTTATGCAGGAGCCTACGAAGTGCAGGCTCCAAGTAAGATGTGCCTCCGTTCCCTTGTACGCTGCTTGGGGCCAGGCATATCAGTCTGGTATCGGGGCCATGGTGCACGGTCAACCTTTAGCGCCAGGCTACGCAAAAGTTAATGTGGATGGTGTGCATGCCAATTTTGAGGTCGTCCCGCTACCGAAGGCCCCCAACGACGAGATCGTGACTCTATGGCAGGCCATTAGAACATTCATCCAGTGGCCCAAATGCGACATCTTCTTGGAGGCTTCTTCACCGGTGGCCGGACCAGAAGGGCAGCGCGAACCAAAGCTAAATGCACTGGTGCTATCTCCACAAGGGCAGTGCGAAGCAGAGCTACCTGCACCGGTGCTATCTCCACGGGTGCTATTCTCGCCAAAGCAACTCGCACCGTCTGTACCATTATAGTCGACTACCATAAAGTCAACCTACAGTCGAGGCAGTGGCCAGGGCAAATCAAAGACGAAGGATGATGACGATATCCCGTACCTGCCATTGGCCTGCAAATTCGTGCTAGGCGAGCCGATGATATTCCCGGAAGAGCACCTCTTAACCCTAGGACTTGGTTGCCAAAGATTACACGCTTGGTATATGGAACAGTCCAATAGGCCAGAGGCAGAACGGCGCTCAGGTATCACTGTCAAATTCAAGCGGGAATATTTCTAGCACGAAGTTCAGGAATGTATCTTCGCGGTGACTTTTGACGATATATTTGGCCTTTTCACGCTCAACGCTCTCGACGTCTCACTCGTTCGATGCTGGACGCTGTAAGTCTGTACAATCACAGTCTCTGTTCACGTAATATCGATATATGTCGCAATTTGTTGCTTTTCTCTGTATATATATAGATTCATGCTGATCGAAGCTAGATCATCGAAATCACCAATTGGTTTCCTGGACCCACGCTTGGTCGCCATTGATACCATCAACGAGGATGCATCCTTCGTCGAGGACTATATTACAACAACACTGCTAGCTCACCACGATAAGGAATTTGTTCTTATGCCATACAATGAGCACTTCCATTGGATTTTAATTGTAATTATACCAAAATGGAACAAGGCTATATACCTTGATTCTCTAAGTAAGAACAAATCCAAGTACACAGCTATCGCCCAAATACTCGATAGGTAAGTACATTGTACATTGTACTCTTTTTTTCTTTCCGAATGACTAATCTAACTTTTTCGAATAACGAAGGTCGTTCGCCACATACGTTCAACAAACACGTGGCTCGACGACAGGGGCCAAGCCCTTGAAACATGCTCGCAATTTTCGGGTATTCGCTAGCTACACATTAATTAATCCTATACAACACTTAGCAGTAATGCCATTTGATTTAACACATTCTATTTTTTGTAGTGCCACCAGCAGCAGCCGGGCAATACGTGTGGATTATACGTGTGCCACCATATGAGACTACTACTCGATTCCTCGAAGATCACCAATTCTAAGGTTTGTCAATCTTCCCACATTTATTTCATACTTGTCAGGTTATATATGTACGTGTGTTCATATTCCTATCGACAGGCTGCGCCCATGTCTACATCTGCTTTATCACAGCCGGACTTTGCAAAAATTCGAGGAGAGTTTGCTTGGTTTTTGTGGACTAAAGTCATAAGATCAGATGGAGAGTTCCACTGAGCACAATAATTTTTTATTGCTCTCGCGAAAGGAACGGATCCATAATCAACGAACTTGTCAGCTCCACAAGCAATACTAGAATGGCAATCATGCACCATCCAAGTATAGCTTGTGTAGCCTGACAAGTTCATTGATTATAGATCTGTTCCTTTCGCGAGACATGATTCCGAAGTGATAGAGCAATAAAAAATGCAATGTTACCATCTAAGTGCAAATGCAATGTAGATCTTTTGTAATTGTGTATATGTTAATGGATATTTTATTTCATTTCAATGAATTGATTTGTGAAATGGATGCTTTATGTTTGTGAAATGAAGTGCGATGTGAATTGGATGTTTTATGTTTGTGAAATGAATTGAGATGTGAATTGGATATTTTATGTTTCTGAAATGAATTGAGATGTGAATTGTATGTATGCATCTACATCTTTATCTGTTTGTTTCAGATGGCATGGCTAGCATTTCCTGAGGCTAACCAATAAACAGAAATAGATTTAGGGGTAGAAAAGAATATCACAGATGGTTTTTACTTACAAACCGTCTGTGATAGGTGATAATCACAGACAGTTTGTAAGTAAAAACCGTCTGTGATATATCCATATCACAGATGGTTTGTAACTAAAAACCGTCTGTGATAATCACCTATCACAGACAGTCTGTAAGTAAAAACCGTCTGTGATAAGCAGCTATCACAGACGGTTTTTAACTTAAAACTGTCTGTGATAAACAGCTATCACAGACGGTTTTTAACTAAAAACAGTCTGTGATATATAAATATCACAGACGGTTCGACAACCGTCTGTGATAACCTTCGATTATCACTGACCCATAAATTCAGACGGTTCAGAAAACCGTCTGTGATGACGTTTTCGGACCGTCTGTGATTACCCTTTTTGTAGTAGTGGCATCAAATGGTATTTGTTACAGATTGCTAAATAGAAACTATTCCTTCTTTTAGAAAACAACCAACTCAATTTCTAAATTGTTTTCTAGTATCTTAGAATCATGAATCAGTCAATCTGTTTCATGCTAGTTGAGTCGTTTCAGGAATATTTGTAAAAAATCGACTAATATTTCACATGTTTGTGCATGGGAACAGATGAGGCAAACAAGGGAAGTGACAGAAATATTCAAAAAAGGAAATGAGGAGTATGAAATAAGAACTAGTGAAGAATAGCGAGGGAATTTGGTTATTTGGTTCTTAGGATGAGCTACAGGTAGGAGAAGGAAAGTGCGAGGGAAATGATGTTGAGGGGAGATGAAGCTCAGCTGGAGCCCAGAAAGGAGAGGTAAGGACTGTGTCCCGGTTTGCAGCTGCAGTCACTACTACATAAAATGTCATCACAGACGGTTCGAAAATGTCATCACAGACGGTTTTGTGAACCGTCTGAATTTATAGGTCAGTGATAATACGAGGTCATCACAGACGGTTTTCGAACCGTCTGTGGTGCAAATATCACAGACGGTTTTTTGTTAAAAATCGTCTGTGATATATAGTTATCACAGACGGTTTTTAGCTAAAAACCATCTGTGATATCTAGTTATCACAGACGGTTTTTTGTTAAAAACCATCTGTGATATTCTTTTCTACCCCTAAATCTATTCCTGTTTATTGGCTAGCCTTAGGAAATACTAGCCATGCCCTCTGAGACAAGCAGATATACATACACTTTCTGACAAACATACAACATCCAATTCACATCGCACTTCATTTGACAAACATAAAACATCCATTTGACAAACATAAAACATCAATTTCGCAAATCAATTAATTGAAATGAAATGAAATATCCATTAACAAATATACAATTACAAAAGATGTACGTTGCATTTCCACTAAGATGGTAACATTGCATTTTTTATTGCTCTATCACTCCGGAATTGAGGTCTCGCGAAAGGAACTGATCCATAATCAACGAACTTGTCAGAGTGAACAAGCTATACTTGGATGGTGCATGATTGCCATTCAAGTATTGCTTGTGCACCCGAGAGTTCGTTGATTATGGATATCTTCCTTTCGCGAGACCTCGATTCCAGAGTGATAGAGCAATAAAAGATCATGGTGCACAGTGGAAATCTCCAGCTGGGTTTATGACATTAGCCACCAGAAAGTACGCCATCTCTCCTCGAATGTGTGAAAGGTCGGGCTGTTTCAATGCAGTTGACGGGATGAACGCAGCCTGTCGATAGGAATATCAATGTGCGTATATATATAACGTGATAAGTATGAAGTAATTATGGAAAGATTGACAAACCTTGGAATTGGTGATCCTCGAGGAGTCGAGGAGTAGTTCCATATGGTGGCAAACGTAGAATCCACATGTGTTGCCCGGCGACTGATGGTGGCACTACAAAAAATGCAATGTGTTAATTCAAGAGGCATTACTACCAACTGTTGCATATGATTGATTAATGTGTAATAGCGAATACCTTAAAATCTCGAGCATGTGTCAGGCCTTTGGCCCCTTGCTTCGAGACACCTCCCATTGCAATGTACGTCGCGAACGCCCTACGTGATTCGAAAAAGTTAACCTTAGTCATTCAGAAGGAAAGAAAAAGTACAATATAGGTATGTATAGAGAAAATATACTTACCTATCGATTACTTGGCTGACAATTGTGAAGTCCATTTTATTCTTACTTAGGGAATCAAGGTAATATACCTTGTTCCATTTTGGTACAATTACTATTAAAATCCAATGATAGTTCTGATGCAAGGGCATAAGTACATATTCCTTATTGAGGTATTGCAGCAGTGCTGCTGCAATGTACCTCTCGACGACAGATGACTCCTAGTCGATGGTACTCCTAGCGACCAAGTGTGGGTCCAAGAAACCAACCGATGATGATTTGGTTTCTCTAACTCTAGTCAGCATGTGTCTATACATATACACACGAAAACAACAAATTATATATGACATTTATCGGTATGACATGAACAGAGACTGTGATTGTACACACTTACAGTGTCCAGCATTGAATAAGTGAGACATCAAGAGCGTTGAGCGTGAAAAGATCGAATAAATCCTCAAAGGCAACCACGAAGACACACTCTTGAAGATTGTGATGTAAATCAAGCAGCGCGAATTTGACAGTGACACTTGAGATCCGTTCTCCCTCTGGCTTATTGGACTGCTCCATATACCACTTGTGCAATTGCAGGCAACTATATGCTAGGGGTTGAAGGACCTTGGGCTCGAGCAACGGCTGGCCAAGCACGAATTTGCGGGCCAATGGCAGGTACGGGATATCATCATTGGTCTTCTTTGCTTTGCCATTGCTGGCCTTGCTGCCCTTGCTGCCTCTGCTATAGGTCGACTTAATGGCAGTCGACTGTAAAGGTAGCAGCGGTGCAAGTTACTCTGACGAGAACAGCACCTTTGGAGATAGCACCGGTGCAGCTAGCGGTGGTGGAGACAAGTCTTGTAGTGGAGATGGCACCAGTGCATGTTGCTCTGGTTTGCACTGCCCTTCTGGTCCTGCCACCGGTGAAGAAGCCTCCAGGGAGATGTCACTTTTCGGCCACTGGATGAATGTTCCAATGGCCTGCCCTAGAGTCACGATCTAGTCGTTGGGGGGCTTCGGTAGCGGGACGACCTCAAAATTGACATGCAAACCATCCACATTATCACAGACGGTTTTTAATACAGACCGTATGTGATACTTCGGTATCACAGACGGTTAATCGGTAAGAACCATCTGTGATACTCGTTTTCTCCGACGACGCCAACACAGACGGTGTCCAAATTAAAACAGGGATTATATAGCTAAAGGTTTATGTTTTATGGTTTAAATTTTTTGAATTTTCACTGCTTATGAGAGACAGTACGCAGAGAAAAATAGTCGCAAGAAATTTTGGCCGGTACAACTAAACTCAATACACTTTTTATTACGGCCTTCCTGTTAATCTTGCCTTAAAAAACACCATTTAAAAGTTAGCTACTATATTATAAATTAAATTATAACTATAAGTTATTAGTTGAAAAAAAAACTCAGCCTTCACGTTTCAGTTTCAGCAACTGTGTGCAGAGAGATGAGAATGTCAGTTCAAGGGACGAGATCTTGTTCTAGATTTTGTACCCTGACTAAAATTTTAGACCCATTTGTTTTTTGTTTTCTTTTCGAATCATGTTCGTTTGGTCTTGGTCTTGTTGTAGGACTGCAATGATCTTTTATGTGCTATATTTTGTTGTAGGACCACAATGATCTTTTATGTGCTATATTATCTCTGTCACATTGATTAGTGCATGGTTTTATTTAGCATTATTGGTGCTTGTATAATTGCTTTCATTGAAGAACCTTTAGGATCCATTTATTCTGTTGATTTGGTAGTTGCTTCTTGTTAATTTACCAAGGGAAGTTCTCTTGGTGGATTTAACCCTTTATTTTTTAAAAAACAATTTATGTGAATTTAGGGTCTTATGACTTTTGAATTCTGCCTGTTCACTTGAGAGAGTACGAAGAGAGATAGTCGCATGCAATTTTGACCGGTATAGCTAAAGTTAATATAGTGTTTACTACAATCGATTTATAGACCATGAGATACAGTGTCTGCTATAATCAACTTGCAGATCTTGTCTTAAAAAACCACATCATTGAAAAATTAGTTACTATAACAAAAACTAAAAACCACAACAGCTCGCACAAAAGAACATAGTCTTAATCCTAGTGCCCGGGCAAAACTAGGTGTCCTGGGAATACATGCTATGGACCCACGGTGAGTTTAGGCCAAGAGGGTGAAATCAGCGAAATATATGTTGAGGAACCGTCGCTGGCGACCAGTCCGATCGATTCCTCTGCTTAGAACAAGAACAAATCAATCACAGAATCACAGAACAATGGATTGAACACAGAGAGGTAGAGAGAACTCCTGGTCTTTCTTTATTGCTTTCAATTGCTACAGGTGTACATAATGAACTGGTATAGGTCCCTATTTATAGCCTACAGTGGGGTGCCCATTTTGGGCCAGGACTCCTGGTCCTGGGCCCAGGTTTCTCAACACTCCCCCTTAGGCACTCACCCGACATACTCATGCCTCGTTAAAACTCCATAAAAACCCAGTGGGAAAAATTTGGAGAAAGAGTACATGATATATGTAATGCTGCGATGCACGAATTGCCTTATTAAAAACCTTGGTCGAGAAACTTCATGGAAAACTCGTAAGGGAAAAAGAGTACAATTCACTCAATTTCATTTAGTCTTGAGGACTTTATTCTTTGGGTACTCAATCTTCATGATCAAGATTTATTAGCGGGCTTGAGAGAATTCTCCCCCTGAATTCTGCACTTCTCTAAGTCTCATCATCCCAATTCCACGCACGCATCTTTCAAAGCTAAATGCGGAGAGTGACTTAGTGAATAAATCTGTGAGATTTTCACATGACTTAGTATGCAGTACTTTAATCTCGTCCATCTTTTGTAATTCATGTGCATAGAAAAACTTGGGGTTGATATGCTTTATGAGATGACTCTTCACATAGCTCGTTTGTACTTGTGCGCGCAAGCTACATTATCTTCATAGATAATTGTGGGGGTTTGCACAATGTTCATCCCACATGACTGCTAGATGTAGTGAACCATTCGACGGAGCCAAGCACACTCTCATGCGGCTTCATACAGTGCTATGATTTCTGAGTGGTTCGTCGAAGTAGCTACAAGGCTTTGCTTAGACGATTTCTATGAAATTGCAGTTCCACCACACAGGAATACATAGCCTATTTGTGACTTTGCGGTATGCGGGTCCGACAGGTACCCAGCATCTGCATAGCCAATCAAGTTCAGATCTTGATTCTTTCTGTAAAATAATCCAAGGTCCTTACTTCCTTGGAGGTATCGGAAGATGTCATTTATGCCCTGCCAATGCCTTTTGGTGGGCTCTGCACTGTACCTTACCAATAGGTTCACGGCAAATGCAATGCCCGGTCTAGTGCAGTTTGCTAAGTACATGAGTGCTCCCACTGCACTCAAGTATGGGAATTCCGGCCCAGGACTTCCTCCCCCTTTTCCATAGGTCGGAAAGGATCTTTTTCTTGCTGTAAAGACCTCCCGATTATCGGTACTTTCGAGGGAAATGCCTTCTCGAAGCCAAACCTTTCAAGCACCTTCTGAATGTAGGTCGACTAATGTACCAATATTCCTTCAGGGACATGCTCAAGCTGCAGGCCTAAGCAGAACTTGGTCTTGCCCAAATCTTTCATTTCAAATTCTGACTCCAAGTAGGAGCTTGCTTCTTTTATGTCTTCGGCTGTCCCGATGATGTTCAGATCATCTACATACACAGAGATTATACAGAATCCATTCTGGGATCGCCGTATAAATACATAAGGATAGTCTTCATTATTCGTGTAGCCTTTCTTGCAGAGAAAGTGGCTTAAGCGATTATATCACATTCTTCCAGATTGTTTCAGTCCATACAGTGACTTTCTGAGTTTCACACTGTACAGATTTCTATTTGCTCTGTCTTGGTTCGGGAGAGGGATTCCTTCAGGGACTCTCATATAAATCTCCGAATCCAATTTACCGTAAAGGTATGCAATCACAACATCCATCAATTTCATTTCTAAGTTCAAGTTCACTGCCATTGAGATCAAATATCTAAAGGTGATTCCACTCATGACTAGGGAGTAGGTTTCTTCATAATCAACTCCAGGACGTTGAGTGAAACCTTGTGCTACCAGCCTTGCTTTGTATCTCACTACTTCGTTTCTTTCGTTTCTCTTTCAAACAAATACCCACTTGAGCCCAACGGGGTGTATATGGGGAGGCGTGCGATATACGGGCCCAAACACCTCTCTTTTGTTCAGAGATAGCAATTCAGTTGCTATTGCCTTCTTCCAATCTTCCCAATCTGATCTTTTCTTACATTCAGCGAATGATGCAGGCTCGGGATCAAGATCGATAATTGTGGCAATTTTCTTTGTGAAGTAGATATCGACATTGGCTGTCGTCCTATTCAGGGACTCTCCCGTGTGCACATAATTTATAGCTATTTCTTCATGAGTTGCTTCTTCTGGAGCAATTGCTTTTGCTGGAGCTTCATCGGCTCCGATGTGTGCGCACACATCCATGCCGATGGGGATATTCACATCCGGTATGCCCTTTTCTGAAGGTGTCATACTTGTGCCAGGTCTCAACTGGCTCCCCTTCTCGTTCTGAGGGACTTCAATGATCGGCTGTGATAAATCCCTCTTATCCTTTTTCGCCGGGCGTCCCCGGTTATTTTGGACTCGAGGAGCTGGAGTTCTCGCCCTTTTGTTCTGAGGCCTCTAGACAGGATTAGAGATACCTTCAATTTTCTTTGGTATTTCAACCCTCTCCGGTGCATTGCGTGCAGGCACATGCGACTTAATCACGCTCTTCAAATCACTAAAGTGATCAGGTAGTTGGTTTGCTAATGCTTGCAAGTCGATGATCTTCTGGACCTCTTTTTCAGTTTCACTAGTGCGCGGGTCATGTGCATGAATTCACGTGGCTTCCCACGTAATTTCCCGGTATTTTTCATCAAGGGGTTGATTTCCCCCCTAATGACGGGAAATTATCCTCATCAAAAATGCAGTCAACGAAGCAGGCAGTATGCAAATCTCCCGTCATGAGTTCCAAATACCTGATTATGGATGCAGTCTCATAACCAACATATATCCCAATCTTACGGAGAGGGCCCATTGCAGTACGCTACGGAAGTGGTATAGGTACATAAACCTTACATCCAAACCTCCTAAGATGAGAAATTTTCGGTGATGACCCTTGCGCTAGTTGCATAGGTGAATGGATGTTATAGGCCGAACGTCTAAGGTTGATGAGATTCGCTGCATGAAGGACTGCGTGTCCCCAACATGTAGCTGGCAAATTACTTTTATGCAAGAGGGGTCGGGTAATAAATTTAATTCTTTTAATTAAAGTCTCTGCCAAACCATTCTGGGTATGGACATGCGGTACGGAATGCTTAACTGCAATTTCCATCGTCATGCAATAATCATCAAATGCCTTCGAAGTAAATTCTCCGGCGTTGTCCATTCTGATAACGTGTTGAGGAACCGTCGCTGGTGACCAGTCCGATCGATTCCTTTGCTTAGAAAAAGAACGAATCAATCACAGAATCACAGAACAATGGATTGAACACATAGAGGTAGAGAGAACTCCTGGTATTTTTTTAGTGCTTTCAATTGATTCAGGTGTACATAATAAACAGGTATAGATCCCTATTTATAGCCTACGGTGGTATGCCCATATTGGGCCAGGACTCCTGATCCTGGGCCCAGGTTTCTCAACAATATCCACCCAAAGATTGTCTGCAGTTTATGGGGGAAAATTCGTGTGGCAAAGCCACATGTCTGTAAATTGCGATTTTTTTTATTTTTGTAATATTTTAGTAAAGCTTGTACTTATCCACCCAAAACCAGAGTTTAAACGGTATAAACCGCAAATGAACGGTATCTGTCCCGTTCTCCTGTGTGTCCTCTCGTTGTACTAGCTAGACTCTAGATGGGTCTTGTAACTCTTGCTGTACTCTCCATATCAACTGAAGTTGATTTTGCTCGAATCATTTTTTGGCAATCCGAAATCCTACAGGCACTTCATTCATTTTCATGAGCTAATAGATATGACAGCTATTTACTGAAACGACTTTGCCTGAAAGCTGACACACCACACATAAATTTGTTGTGTGTAAGTCAACATGACTGTTGATTGTTCAGCTGGTATCTACATTGTGCAGTAGACTTTCAGGGGAAATTGTTTCTCGCTTTTCAGTAATAGTAAAGTTGGTCCCATGTCGCCATGTGAGACATGATCAGATGATTAAGTTTATCTTGAGACTTTTCCTCGAAGCAGTTTCTTTGGTTCCCAATTTCTAGCACAGTGCATAGTCTGCTCAGTTAGTAATCTTCTTATTACACCAGGCTGCTGCAAGGTTGCTCTTTGAAATTACTGCTGCTCCGGTCCAGTGCAAGATTGCAGCTGCTGGGCCAAATCATAGAATCATGGAGGGTATGGAGTAAGCGTACGTGTAGGTCCTGGGAGAAATTATTGTGTGGCACGCCAATTTGACTTTGCCCAGTAGTCTCTGCAGGAGTAGTAATTGCTGCTAGGAGGTTCTGTGGGGCGCTCGAGATGCAATCTTCATGTGAGGTGCCCTTCCCATGCTGGTCTTGCCGGTGGTCCTCAGCGGAAGGGGAAGAGGTCTATTCTTTTCGGCTGCGATTTATAGCTTTTGGTTG
Source organism: Dendrocalamus latiflorus (assembly GCA_017311315.1). Lineage (NCBI taxonomy): Eukaryota > Viridiplantae > Streptophyta > Magnoliopsida > Poales > Poaceae > Dendrocalamus > Dendrocalamus latiflorus. The sequence continues at coordinate 4,240,622 of CM029640.1, read as the reverse complement.
AGATTTTTGAATTTTAACTGTTTACGGTACAGATTACGGAGAGACAGATACTCACTTGCGATTTTGGCTGGTACAGATGTTGGGCTTTTAACGACCCCGTCTTGAACAAATACTCCGTTTGAAAGTTGGGTACTGTAGCAGAAGCCAAAAGCCGATTTTAAAAGCCAAAAAACAGGCCCGAAGTGAAGTGTCAAGTGTCAACAAAATTGTGTCACTGTGGAAAAGAGGGATCAAACCAAAGCAGTGGCATTGGTAGGAGGGTAAGGTAAGCTGATTTCCTCTGGTTAATAGTGCTTCGCATTTCAATGTCAGTTACGTCACTGATCCTGCAGCTTTCTTTCCCAGACCTGACTGGTCCAGTCGGCCAAATTGATCTTACTGGCTATTGGATGCAACTTATTTCTTTGTTCTCTTATCTGTTTGCTTTCTTGACTACAACCCAAAAAGGAGTTATCATGGCACGCACAATGTTAATATTGCATATATTCGATTCTGAAGAAGAAATTGCATAGGTGTCAAAGCATATGTGGTTATTTTTTTAGACAAAACGCATACGTGGTTGTCATTCGGTCCAATCAGTTTCAGTTGTGATCTAATTGCTCCTTTTTTTTTTTTGGAAAGCTGATCTAATTGTTCTTGAAACCATACAGATACAATTTTCTTCTTAGATAGCATAGGAGGGATTTAAATTGATCTAATGCCTCTTTACTAGCAGATTGGTCCTACATCGCCTTCCATGGGCTATCTAAATATGCAGCTGGTCTTGAAGTGCCCATCTCGTCACAACTGCGCTACCTTTACACACACATATTGCTGAATCCACCAATGCGAGGAAGCTATATTTCGGACAGTTGACATAGAACTCTCGAGTGCTGCAGTTACGTACTAGATTTCTTAGAGCTTTTTCAGACAAAAGAGATTAGTTGCATTTGGAGTTAGTGGGGGATAAAACTGGAATGATTTGTAGATAGTGATAATTCAACATTATGCCATTGACCTAAGCAATTAGTTGCCACACATGTGATTAAAGATGTTTCCGGGGCTGAACACGAAATGCTTGCATGATTGTTCCAAAACAGCATTCGAGGGGCCATATGAGAAGGTCTAGAATTATTTATGATAAGCTATTGTTAATATTTGTGGAGTTAAAATTCAAATTTGCGAAATATTTAGATTTTCAGTTTGTTGGTTTCAGTCCCTAGCGGTCAAATCAGTACAACCGATCAGATCAGCTCTACGTAGCAGTCTAACCGGCCATGCACAGCCGTCAGACCAGCTATGCATAGCGGTCTAACCGGCCAAGCATAGCCGTCAGACCGGCCATGCACAATGGTCAGACCAGCTGTGTATGTAGCTTTAGCAGTGTGTTCTGAAATTTGGGAATTTGGTCAAGAATTTGGTAAATTGGTCTTAGGTCAATGCATTCATGTTGTATGAAGCATGTTCGAGCTAACATGGGTCAAGTTATGAAGAACTTGTATCCGAAAATGATTTCTTGATTTTTGGATATGTATGCAAGTTTAGAGTCAACTATGATCAATAATGAGGACTGGAACTACGCTCATGGAGGAGCCAGGGTCCAGAACAGTCAAGAATGTTTGATGAGATGGTTGAACTTAAGCATGGCATAAGAAATACAAAAAATGTTGAAGGGGAGGTTTGAGCGACAAGTTGCAAAAGTGGCTTAGTCGGTCCAAGTGAGACGTGGTCCGGTGGGAACTAGAGTGGAAGAGACTTGTTGATACATGGTAAGCCATTGGTGCATCTACCGTGGTAAGATGGTGATTGTTTGAAAGAGAAGGAGAAGACCAAGTCAAGACGAGGGTATTTTGATAGTTGGCCAAATACTAAAAACTTCGTTGGATCAAAACCACAGCGTTTGAGTGACTCTTGGGAAAGTGGCTTAGATCAAGGAGATGCTAAGAAGATCAAGTGGATCAAAGACTAAAGATTTAGTAGGTTCGAGTTCATATGCTTTGAAAAGCATGCATGAGTTAAGTGAGAGTGATAAAACCCGTATTGTATGGGGTTAACGAGTTTCCTTCAATTATTCTAGTAGATATTATCTATTAAGGTTATATGTGAACTGGTTGCTTCATCTATTTAGTAGGTTGGGGATGGAAGCTTGCAATCAAACCATCCCAACCATTTCATTCTTGAGTTAGGGTTAGAGTTTGAGAGAGGAGTGAGTGATGTGATGTGCTATCTTGCCCTCCTTATGTAGTGGATGTGAAATCTTCATCCTTAAATAGCAATATAATCAACTTTGTTCATATCTCATGAAGCCTTCTTGTCTTGATTGATTTGCTTTTGTTGGTTCTTTACCTCATCTCTCACTTTCTTGACCTTGCTGCGTGCTAAAGATATGTAAGTGATAAAGATGACTCATATAGATCAAATCACATCAAGTACCGTGGTTTGCAAGATTATGAAGTTGTCCGGTTCTTACTTGATTTGGAGCCATTCTCAAGGAATCTTGATCTAAGATTTTTGGCTTCGATTAGTTGGGTGATTTTGCTTGTTGTGATATATGGAAACACATCTAGAGCTATCTTAGTTGTTCTTATCCAACGAGCTAGTTGGTTTTTAAGTTTTTAAGATTTGATCGGTTTTGGTACAACCTTGCGTACTTTGATGAATGGTTGGGACTTTTGTCACGATCCATGTGATTCTTGGATGGAATAGGTTCCTGAGACTCTCAACAAGGCGTGTGAAAAGTTTGACTTTATTTCATCATGGATTTTGAAATTTGCACCAAAAGTGGTTTTAACACGGGCTGATTTTCTGTTCTAGGAACAGGTGAGCAGTCATACCACCGGCTTGTAGGGGGACTGCCCACCGGTTAGTTAGAATAGACCTCCAATGGCAGTCAAATTGGTTAGATGCTGAATTTATGAGGCTTTGATTGTTGTGGGTTATGGTTTGTATTTAGGCTATTAAATATGATCTTAGCTCTCTAGCTATGAAGTGAAAGATTTATGGACACCTGAGAAAAAATTTAGAGAAGCATATATCATTCACCCTCCCTATTCTCATTGACGGTCCTACAGTGCTCGTTCCATAGACACTAAATAAACGAGGCCAGTGATTTGTTTTGCTAGGATAACTGCATCAAGACGTGTGATCTTTGTCTGAGAGAGCTTGCGTTCTCTCCTTTTTCCACTTTCACAGTAGTTCAACTCTTGCTACTGTTGGTGTGATATGTGCGTCCATATCATGCACTGTTGCACGGATGAATTCAAACTAACTGGGCTCCATTAGGAATTGTAGCGCTGTGCTTGCAGTGGATGGATAGTTACTGTTCGACACCTGTCGTGGTTGGAACTAGAAATTAAATACCTTTTATGTGATGTGTGTAATTTTAGAGCAAAAATAAACTGTTGGATAAATTGATCAAAGCAAAATCTAGTTAGGATATTTCTTTTCCTATTTCTTGTTTGTGTTTAGTTCTACCCAGTAATCTTTGGCTTTTGTCAAGTTTTGTGCTAAATCAAACTTTAATTGTAGACTATGGGGATGTTTGATCTACCGCATTATGAGAGTCTGTACGCCAAAACTGCACGAGGACTCTTGTTTTCAAATGAGAATTAGGAATGTCATGTCGTTTTTTTTCTTCTAAATTTCGATCAGATTATGCTGTGTTTTCATGAGAAAATTGTTTGCGGAGTATGAGAATCTAGAGACAATGGGTGTACAAGTAAAGCTCTCGAGCAGTTTTTTTGTAGGGGAATAGATTTGGAGAAGATTTCACTGTAACTTAAATCGCAAAAGTTTTAGATGGCTTTTCATCTTAAGAGGAGCTAGAGCTTTTAGGAGAGCAGGATCAGTGTAGAATTCTTCAAGGATCAGATCTGGTAAAAAGTTGGAAAGTTAACCAATTGGATTTTTCTTGCAGGTGGCCTCGATATGAATCTAAATCAACACAAAATTGGAGGAGTACTCCAAAAGCATCTATATATTACTTAACATTTTAGTTGGTTTTTAGTACTTCAATTTCTCATTCATCTAATACTATTGTTGTTTATCCTTTCTATCTAGTTAAATTTGATGCTCTACTGTTGGTAGTCCAATTGGTGTGGCACGCAGCTTTCCTCGGTGAATGGTGAGGTTCAAATGTTACTTTTGGGTTTTTCCTGAGTTGACATGCATCTACATCTCTCAGGCATGTACTTGGACCATATATGATGCTGAAATGGGGCATCAAAAAGCATTCGCTATTTTTACTATATATATAGTATAAATAACAGGGGCATCATGGTGTTCAGACTCCATGATTGAGATTTTCCATCCATGATTGATTCAGTATGTTAAATGACTTCCTTTCCAAATCGATGACGCTGAAATAGGGCATCATGGTGTCTGGGCACTAAGACTCCCTGCCTTTAGATTGCTTTTAGATACATGCAAGTGCAATGATATATAATATATCAGACAAACTCGTTAACATTCATTAATTCGAAAAGGTATTGATTTAGAAAGGAAGTCGTTGATTTAGCATGCTGAATCAATCATGGATAAAAGTCTTAATTATGGATGAAAAGTCTCAATCATAAAGCCTGAGCACCATATTACCTCTGTTATTTATATTATATATATGTGTGTGTGTGAGAGTGGGTCCTGCAATATGCGGTTCTTTTATATCTAGCTTTGTTAATAAAAAAACTTTGGAAGTTCCGCGCACGACGTGTAGACTACTATAGTGCAACGATGTTCTTGATCAAAAATAAAATATTTCTTTGGGAAAGACAGAGCTTAATTAGATGTTTGACTCAACAATTCAAAAGGTATCTTTTGGAGAAATCAGGTGTTTTTCAGAAGCAAAGTAGAGATCAGAACTAAATAACCTCGTAGGAAGCAATCAAGATGGAGTACCAACCAAAATTTACAACATCCAACATTCAGATATGTCAGCGTAGATGAGTAAAATAAGCTACAAGATGCGATATGTCATCCTAGTACTTCTATTTTCGATTTCGAATGGGTTCAACTTTTTGGCTTCTAATTTTCGTTCTTTTTCCTTTTCTTTTCTATACCCCTTTGCATTATCCTAAAAGATATAGTGGTATTTTTAATTTTTCTTATTTTTTAACTTAATAAAAGACTAACAACCACTACAGTAAAAAACATTCAAAAAAAAGTCATAAGCCAGGCCTGAAAGCCCTTTAGCATGCCATAAAGTTATTGACAACAAAATAGAATATTACGTCCACCGCAGATAAACGAACAATTGCGCATCCAATCTACACCCGTCACGCCAAATCTATGGCGTCAAATCTAAATCGTCACTGCTAAGTCTAATCTAATCTTCTAAATTTTACTATGATATGTCTGATGTGCACCGACATGATCTTCTCTATGATTAATATTAATCGAGAATCTCTATAGTTTGTAATATATTCAGATGTGATGGGCAATCGTCCAATTGATATATACATACTCCACACACAGTATTACTCAAATTATCCTAGGTTCAGTAGTATATTTAGAGCTTTGAGAATTTAGGGGAAGATAGCATTTTAAAGTCGCATGTTAATTTGTTTTTTTCCCTCGAGAGTGTTAATTTGATTATTTTACTGTCTTGAGATTTGGGTCATTAATCTTGGCTTGGCATTTTGGATTAGTGAATCTCTCGGATAGGTCTGCTCACTTCAGATTGAGCTTCTGGTTTATTTTTTACTATTTATAAATTTTGTTTTTTCTGAATTTTTTTTGGCTTTTTTGAGTTTTTTGCTGGTTCTTTTTTTCCGTATTCGTTTGTATTGTCTGTGATAGGCTAACCTGTTTTTCCTATTTTTAATTTTTTTTTAAATTTAGTTAGGCCAAATAAGTCATAATTAGTTACAGTGTAATTTTAGTCAGTTACAGTAAAATTTTGGCTACAAAATATTTTTTTCAGTCTAATTGTATGACACCTTAAACTGACTGAAACCTTGTAATAATAGTACCAGTCTACTGATAGTGATAGGACGTCCACTAGGAACAGGGGATCATGCACGCCATGTGTATACTTTATTATGGGGGCATATGATCCAGTGCACCAGTACGAACTTTCGCAGCGAGCTATCCGGATCAATTTGGGAATTGAACCATGCATGCATGCTGATAATGCTTGCGGCGCCAGTTCCTGTATCAGATGGAAATTGTTTTTTCTTGGCTCAGGTCGGGCTTCCATGCATGTATTAAATAAGAGGACATATATAGGGTGAAAACCACCTAAATATTGTAAATCCATGGAAATCATGTATTCCAAAACAAATATCATATGTAGGGGATGTTTTTAACCATGCAAAAATCATACCTAAATCTGTACAAATCACTGTTCACTGAGAATTTCTCTTTTCCATATCTTGCAAATAAGTCTGAGTTTGATCCTGAAATTTTGCTCGGTTAAAGAAGTCCCCTCCTCTACATATGGTATTTTGTTTGGAATTTCTGAAGACTTTGATGACAAATGATTTTCATGAAGTTAGGTGTTTTTACTGCATAGGCGCCCATTAAATAAAGGTGTGCAACTAGTTTTTTATTCAGATGTTTAGGGCCCATTTGAAAATTACTAGAACGCACGAGTTTTTTCCGGGTCCCTGCGACAACCGAGTTGTTTTTTCAGTAGGTGCAGTAGACTAGGGAGCTAGGGAGTTTCAGAGGTGCTTGGCCATGGATCACCCATTCGTAGAGGGGTATGGCTGTAATTTCGCATGTGCAAAGCAAAAGACATCGATGTACTGCGCCCACTCTACCCGCCATGCATGCACGGCGCCCAGGAGTTGGCGGAGGCTCCAGGACACACCTGCAGGTGGGGCCCACCTCTGGCCACTCACGCGCAGCCACGCAAGTCAAGCCCACGGCGGCGGGGCCCGCCGGCGGCAGGGCCGCTCGCGAGATGACAACGCCGTACGGAATGTCCGACACGGCCCGCTGTTCACCGATATTAAATTATGAGAATAGCTAAACAACACTCGAGTGCTTTTTTTTTAACTCAGAGCATTTAGGTTTTTTTTCTTTATATATGTAATAATTTTTACTTATATTTGTAATATTTTTTGTCTATATATAAAATATTTTTCTCATGTATATAATATTTATTGGCTATAAAATATTGTATACATAGGAAAAATATTACATACAGAAAAAAAATATTACATACATAAAAAATTGTTACATATAAAAAATATTATATATATAGATAAAAAATATTGTAAATATAAGTGAAAAATATTGTATACCAAAAAAAATCTAAATGGTCTCAGCATCAGAAAACATACTCAGATTCCACAGAGACAGCACCTTAAATTATTGCCTGGGGTCACCTCCCCTCCCAAGAAAAATGAGCCACCCTTTTCACTTTTCCACACCAGACCGGATGGATGGATGGATGTGTTGTTTACTCGAAAGGGGAAGACGAGACGCATGCATGCACCTTTCGCGGCTTGTGGTGTGGTGAAGGAAATAGGCTCCTGCTGCTCCTCGTCCGGTTTTTTCTACAGGCTGATCGTTTGTATTTTTTATATGATAGTAGATAATAAAGGTATTGATATGGATGGTGTATATAATTTTAGACCCATAAAGCTATTTAGAAAAGTTATTTCGTTTATTTCAATTTTGAAGGACCAAAAACTAAAATCTCAAAAAAAAAAAGAACCATTGAAGGATAGCCGTACGGGTGGGATAATTTAATGAAAAAGCAATCTGTCTTCCTATATTGTCTAAGCCTCGTTTAATCCTTGCCCAATAGTACGAGTCCTAATCACTGAGAAATTTTGCAGCGTAACAGTGATACAACTCGATTTGTATAATTAACCAACCGGACGACGACACATGGCACAAACAATGTAGCAATATTGTACGTAAACAATGTAGCACAGAAAACAAAAAACATGACGCAGCGGTAGAGTGAAAAAAATCCCTACAGTTGATAGTGTTTTGCTATGATGTTACAGTGCTTTTTGTACAGTGCTCTACAGTACTTTTATCATGTGCCATCGTCCGATTGGCTTGTTTATAATCCGAAATAAGCCAATCCGATGATGACACGTGGTAAAATCACTAAATAGTATTGTATGAAAAGCATTATAGCGCCATAGTGAAACACTGTAGCACTACTTGGGAAAAAGTTTTTTGCGCTCGACCGCTGCATCACGTTTTTTTGTTTTCTATGCTACAGTGTTCATATACAATACTGATACAGTATTCATGCCACGTGTCGTTGTCCGGTTGGCTTGTTATATAAGTCAAGTTGTATCACAGTTACACAGCAAAATTTCTCCTAGTCACTTGGTGTTTTGGTCACTAATCACTGGTACTGAAGATGGATGGATTGGCAGCAGCGGTGGATCTTGAAATCAGAGGCCTACACAAGTTTCTGTTTTTTCTGTAACGAATTGGTATACAACAATCTACTGAACTGTTCTGTGATTTCAATCGATTTTCTAACCTTTGGACACACATAAGGGTCTATGTGCCTCCACCTTCGCCTCGGTGCCAATGTGGATAGCGTTAGGATGGAGGCTATATAGTGAGGGTTGGAAAGACATGATGGCCAATGTTTAGATCTAGCGGTCCAGAAGATAAACTGAACCCCAATAATCTTTTAGGTGTGTTAGGGCCACTCTAAAGAGCTTAAACTTCTAGTTTATAGCTTTGGCGGTTAATTTTTAATTGAAATTACATTGTAATGGATGTTAACTTTTTCTAAATCATTCAATTAAAAGAAAATTTAAAAAATGAAAAACCCTATTATATGGTCATAGACGATGCAAAGGAATAACAAAAAAAAAAGAAACAGATAAAAACAAAAAAGAGCCAAAAATTAAAAAGACAAAATTAGAACCCGATACGTTCCAAGTGGCTTCTAACTTAAATAAAATAAAAGTAAAAAAATGAAAAGCTAAAACCATTTAGAAGAGGCCTTACAAATAATCCTTATGCATATTTTTATATCTTTACGAATGTTAGCCAGCAAAGTCGATGTCTAGTCATCGTAGATTTATAATAGAGGGAGCACTTGTCAACATGGGAGAAGGAGGCACTACTACAAAAGAGGTTATACTGGACAGCTACATCATAGACGGTTCATAGGGAATCGTTTGTGTTGCAACTATCACAGACGGTTTATACTAACAGCCGTTCGTGATATTTTCATAGACGGTTATTTATACAAACTGTATGTGATAAAGTAAGACATCACGGGCGGTTCGTATTAATAACCATTTGTGATAATTCACAGTCAGTTCGTATAACAAACCATCTATGATATGTGCATTATCATAGACGGTTCGTATAACAAACTGTCTCTGATAATGCCACGACACCGATCCGTGGCATCTCCCCAGGATTCTGATCTCACATGTCCATTCTCTCCACATCAAACGGCAGGCACCGATTCCTCCCACCTCTCACCCCTTATAAATTACTCTCTTTTCCCCAATTTCACTCTAAGATGTGTGAGTTCTATCAGCTGCTCCTAGTTCATCCAGTACTCCTAGCTTATTTCTCGATGACGCCAACTACCACTGTGAGCTAACGCCTCCGTTGTGACACCACGGTTTACTGCACAAGTCACTCCTTATCGTAAGTGTCATAAGAGTGTCTTATGGAGTGTCACCGTCGTGACACAAAGGTGATGCTACCATCGCCTCTCCTTCATTGCAAAGCATCATGCACAGAAACAGCTGACTACCAAGACGGTGCTCAAGTCGGCGTTAAAGACATCCAGCTCGCGCGTTGCTAGGATCTCTCCATCTTCTATGTTTTTGCCATGGGTCGTAGGATTAGGAGATGTGTTCTCGTCATATTTAAGAGTTAGGTTCGTAGGATTAGGATATGTGTTCTTGCCATATTTAAGAGTTATTATACAACTCTTACTGATGGGGAAAGAGCAAAAAAATGCAGGATCAATAAGATATACAACTGTTATTAATCTCTTTAATTTGTTGTTTAATTCATGTCATTATGCTCACCTTGTGCCGCTTATTTTCTCACAAGAAATCATTAATTTCTATAATTTATATTTTTTTATTATATCTATATACACGTATCATTGTATCGACGTTTTGGAGTGTTGCAGTATGGACACATTCAACCAACTTAACTTCAAAATCCGAACACCCATCCTAAAAATCTTACATCCGCCACTGAATGTGTCCATCCCTTAGTAACAAATGACATGAACTATTGTAGATACTCTTAGACCATCTCCAATGTTGTGTTTTAGCCAATTCAAATGAGGAGAGAGAAGGCATTGAATCAATTCAATACATTGGAGAGGTCAATTCAAATAAAAAATGCATGGAACCAGACTCTACTTAGGAGTCGATTAAAAGTATTAAACAATTCATATGAACATTAAACAACTACATAGGAGAAAGTACAGTTGAAAGTGGATATTATTATTTTGTGATTTTTAATGTAACGTGAGTCCCAGTTATTAGTAGGAATTGGTTCAATACATTAGAGAAAAACAAATTTATGCTTACGTGGCATGGCTTTGAATCGTCATCAATTCAATACACTAAAGATGGCCATAGATACATCTAGCTAGCATTGGTATTTGTGTTCCATCCAATCTGATTTATCTAGCCTCAATGTTGTCATAATATGATTCATATATATCGCCATCTTGTTGACTATCGGAGCAGAAGTCTTGTTGATGTGTCCTTACTTATAGGCCTTATCTCATGACATTGCAACAAAAAAGAAATGGCTTTAATTTATTAATGTCTGATGATCACATCAGTTCTTGGACAATGTAGGACCGTTCTTTTATACTGCCTCTATGTCAAAATATAAATTATTTAGGGCATTGCTACAGTCTTTAAGGTGATATTTTGACTAATAATTTCTATAAGAATATGTTATTTAAAGTGAAAATAATTATATATTATGAAAGTATATTTTATGATAGGTCTAGTAACATCAATTTTATGTTGTCAATCTAGGTAACTTTTTTATATATATTAACGGTCAAACCTAGATATGTTTGATCAACAACTTATATTTTGACACATAGGTAATATATATAGGCAATGGACAACCGAGAGCCATCGTTAATGGTTGGATGTAGTAAATTGATCTGAGCATCCTACTGTACATAATATCGTTTGGAACGTTTAAATTTTTCTAGATTTTTATGAGAAATTAAACTGTCTCCAAACAGAGGCTTACAACTATGGTTTCGTTTTTTTTCTGCAAGGTACAACCATGGTTTTCAGCCGTCAATGGGATTGTGAATTGGTTGGCGAAAAGAAGATAGATGAGCTGATGGTAAAATTTATCTAGCTAGAAATATAGATAAAATGTTTTCACCAACTATTAAGTACGTCAAGACATTTTAACGGCTAATTTCTAGCTAGCATCGAAGATATTGACTATGTAGATATTCTTTTAAACTATGATTTATTACTTTTAGATATAACTTATTAATTTAATACATAGAGATTATTGAAAGGCACCGAAATCTAAAAAGCCGCAAAAAGGAGACCTATCATATGCAGTTACAATTCTAGCCAATCACTGCTAGTCTATAGGCCGGTTTCGTCCTGTTCGACGGAAGGGCTAGACTACCTTCCAAAGCGTCAGATATGGAAATCGACAACCTAATTTTTATATTATAAAATTAGCACAACTCTCGGTACCTCCCTCAGATCTATCCAAGGAAACAAAATGAGTAAACAATGGTCATAAAAAGCTAAAATAAACTACGCCATCCAATTAATAAAATATTCCTTTTCACTTATGGTTTATTGTTTTCCTTAATTAAACAAATGAGATGATTTTTATCACTTTTCCAAAGCAACTTATTATGATAAACTTTTCTAAACAACTTATCAATATTCAGTTCGTCCACATAAACATCTACATTAGGATAAGAAACTATCAGCCACAGTCATAAACTATAACTACAGTAAAAAAACCCACACAGCGTTGAAAATACTACTAGCTGGAGCATTTGTCATACTATAAACAGTGGTAGGCTTAATTTAATTTTTGGGTGGGGTATTGGTACCTTGTACTCCTCCCAACAAAATCTATAATATAATTAATCAATTACTCCCTCCATCCATAAATATAAATCATTTTTAATTTTTACAGTCTTCAATGCAAAACTTTGACTATGATTTATTATCATAATATACTAACAAAAATAATGAATATATATCTTCGGTATACATTTATGGACAAAAAAAAAGTAAAGATGCATCCTGTATAGTGCCAACTGTTGTTGATTGGAACAACTTGCTAGTGGCAAGGGTGCTCCCGGTAGTACTTAAAACCTCGCGAGGTCTCAGCACTGGGGGTACGACCAGCCATCCCATCCATCTCCTCTGCTCCAAGAACCAGACGGGGAGGGGGAGAGCCCTTTCTCTCACCACCCCTCCTTTCAATCCCAGTACGGCGGTCGCTCACCGGATCCAAGAAGAACAAAACCACTCTCATTTCTTCTTCCTCTCCTCTCGTGTTTTGAGGGATTTATTTGGGTTTTCTTTTGGTTTTTTGTTGTTTGCACTTGTGTGATGTGTTTTGAAGGTTGCTCTTTGATTGTGCATTAAGTCTATGAAGCAAAAGGAGTTTAGGCTCGAGAGATTGACAGAAGAGAGTGAGCACATGGCGTGATAGCCGGCATAATATCTATGCCGTCATCGCCGCGTGCTCACTCTTTTTCTGTCAGCCTCTTTTTCTCACGTGCTTACCTTCTATCTAGATCTATTAGTGGGTTTGTAAAGCCAATTTGATTTTATTCAATTCAATCATTCTGATTTGGGTTTTTTTTCTTACTAGAAATAAATGTTAAGCAGATCTATTAGTGGGTTTGCAAAGCCAATTTAATTTTATTCAATTCAATCGTTCTGATCTTGGTTTTCTCACTAGAGATAAATGTTAAACCTTGCTTGATAGAAATTCAACCATAAAAGATCATGCCTCTTGTACTGTAGCTTTTGTCCCGCCATACCATGCCACTTCCTTAACACATCAGATGTGCGCGCCCATATTGTTCTCTGTCGTTTTGATCTTTTCAGTCAAGTCGTCGTGGGAACTACAACCGAGGAGAGTGATACGGATGCTGGCGGTAATGGTAGCAGCAGCTGCTGGAATGAATGATTGGCTTTGCTAACCTGTTCTATTTCATCCGCAAGCGTTATTTCTTCCCCTCTTGCGATAGTACTCCTTGCCTTCGGAGCTGAAGCATGGAGATGCTGCAAGTACACTGCAACACTGTGAGGAATTATCATCAAATAAGCTGCATCCTCTCTCTTTCTCTCTCTTAACCCCCCCCCCCCCCCCCCCCCCCCCTCCTGTTTTCTTGTTTTTGTTCTTGGGCAGGTGGTTGGCCATGGTGGTTGGGGTTTGATCAAGTTCCTTTTGGGGTCAAACATGGAGTAGGCTAAGAGATGAGCCATATATTTGGCATGGAAGGTGGCCTGACTTTGCTTTTGCCAGATCTGGCTTGCATCTTAGGTTAGGCCCCTTGTCTCTCCCTCACTTTGGTCTTTGGGGTCTCGGTCTCTTCCTCTCTCGCGCACACTGTAAAAGGGGGACTGAAACTTCTGCTGTTGCAGTGTTATCCTTCGGCCTCATTTCTTCAGTACTCTTGTTTACTCTGTGGTGATGATAATAGCTGCTTGGTTAATTAGGTTCGCACCTTGCATGTTGTGGTCCTTACTGCTTCACATGAATGATCCATTTGCCATCATTCTTTTGTTTTTTTTCAGGACAAGGGCATCATGATTTAATGGCCAACAACTACACCATTGATTTGCACAAGGTACTAGCTACCATGATCTCTTCAACTCCCTCGTGTAGTTGTGTTTGTAACTAGCTGGTGCTTCCGAGGTGTAAATTGCTGCCACTTTTGCTTTCATTCAGATGCTTCACTTGGTTGCATTTGGATAACCTTCTTTTTTTCCTTTGTTGTCACATGCATGGTTTGGTCTATTGACTGAGTTGATGGATAAATACGAGGATTAGCTAAAATTAAAGTTTAAGAAAAAGAAGTACATTTCTTTGTATCCATTGTTTGGTATGTCCGCTAGGTTAACTGAACCTGTCCAAGATTCAGAAAAACATTCTTTCTTGAAGAGACATTTATCCATCCGAATTGCGTCGAGTAGTAAACCACATCAATTTGTGTGGTGAAATGAGTGACACGTACGTAGTAAAAGCTAGCCTCTTGTAGGATCGAGTTGATGTGATTCAAGGTGATGGATGCTTTACAAAAGTTACTACTCGGCGTATATACCCATCGATAGATATGTTAAATTTTCTTAGCTCGTTGGATTGTCGACATTCTTTTGCTTACTTTGTTTGTGGTGGTCGTTTTTATGTGCCTAACTGCACATTTCAGTTATTTTGGTTTAACAAAATATTTAGTCATTTTCGTGGATTCATTATATATGTTGATGTGACGAATTGACGATAGTGTCTTATTCTTTCATGCCCACTATGAATGACGAATAAACTATTTATTAACTATCTCATTTTACATTTGCCTGTTGATATGTATCCATATATGATTCTCTTTACTTTGCGTTCAAAGAGAAATTGACCATTTAACCATTCCCTGCTGCCCTTCTTGATATTTCTTTGTATTATATGCACTCTTGTTCTTGACAAATTTCTAAACATGTTCTCTGTCTCATCGATCTTGGAGGTGTTCACATCTAGAAGCATACGATAGCATTATACAAATTAAATTAAACGAGATGTGTGCCAGGTCCAAATAAAATTTGCACAGACAGCGGAAGCAACTATGGTTAGACCAATATGAGAACTATCGAATTTGATTTATGAATATATCTTATCTAACTAGAGCCGCTTTAAAAATTAACACAATTTTATGCGGTACAATATCCTAGTGCCCATTTTACTTGCGTTAAAGCAATTTCGAAATTGGTATGTGGCATATTTGTTATGAATATTATGATTTAACATTTTTTGTTTTGTTTGGATGCTTCTACAAAGGAAAGACGTGGAAAAAAAGAGAGAACGTGTAGAAATAAAAAAGTAATTCAGTGTATCATTGCTATGACACAATACGTAGATAATTCGACATGCAGTCATGTATAATTTAGAATTATATAAAGGGATATCTAAATAAAGCCCGTTATAAATTATGTAACTGCCTGAAATTAGGTTAAAACTTATTCGGAATCCATGTTCAAATGCTGGGTGCTAGGTTTGGGAATAGACTTATCTAATGCGTAGTGGGTCATTCATTGATTTATATGGATGCATTATTTCTCATTTTATTTCTTTTGTAATTATAACCGTATATCTATGGAGTAAGGTGGTGATGGATTAATTCATCCCATTCAAATAAACAAGAAGATTAGGTTCGAAATTAGGATCAAATGATCTTAATTAGTTAGAACAACCCATTCCTTCAACTACGAACCCAATAAGAAAAATGGAACATATATTCATAGATACGATCAATCACTACATGATTGACATTTTTGCACGGTTATTTATGAATGAGTGACGGCGTTTCTAGTGTAGTAAGCTTCCCGGTGGTAAGAACAAGATAGCTAGTGAAAAAAAAAAAGACGACAAAGTGATACTACGACATGATAGGTACTTGAAAAACTATAACGAAGTGATATCACCATTGGCAACATACTAATATATAATAACCGTCAGTAAATTTTAGAAATGTAGGAATTAAATGGAATAAGCTAAGTCACATCGCAACACTTTGCGTAGAAAAGAAGTACAAGAAAAAAGATGCAATATGTGGCAGCTGTGCATCAGTAAATTAAATTCCAAACTGAGCTTACAGGACTTCACTATACACGCATTGACAACTGCATGCGCTGCAAGCTCTTGGAACTCCAAACACAACTCGTATTCGAACACATACAATAGTTTGTTCAGTTTCCAACTATAAACAGATCGTTTTAGCTAAGTTTGTTGAGAGTTATACTCAATCCGTTATTTTCTAGGTGAAGTTTTTTTTACAGTTTTTGAGATATGATTTTGATTGTTGTTTTTTTTGTAACTTTTATCTTATAATACACTAATAAAACTATAACACTATGAAGTATTTTTAGCGATAAATCTAATAATATGGTTTTTATGTAGCCAATTCAGATAATTATAAACAAATTAGTGGTCAAAGCTTTAGAATATTTATATCATTGCATCGAACTACGTACGGTTCTTCCTGTGATTTTATTCAAGTATATTGTGGAGCATGCATGCTTCGATCTAAGGATGCTACTGCTACTATGATGTTCTCATTTTAAAAATAGAATATTAAAGAATACTTCATCTATCCCGTAATATAAATCTATAGCTCATCATGTAAAGACGCTAAATCTAAAAGCAGTTAATGTCATTAGACCATACATATCTTATTAAATGACATATTACACCTCATGAGAAAGGAGGATTATATAGTGAAAATATTACAATAACCATATCTTTGATCTCCATAATAAACATATATTGTGGAATGACGTTTTTTAAAAATAAGAATTTATATTGCAGAATGAACAGAGTAGTTAAGCCAGAAGTCGAAGTCAATTGATTATGCTATATATGTGCTCACAGCTGTTGTCGAAAGAGCCAAGCAGTAGCATCATGTATAGCTCCCTGCTGTTATATACCAATATGATTAGCCTTTACAGCTCGAAATTTTTCTCCAATTTTTTCTATTTAATCGCTTTTCGGTTGGACATTGGTTTTGATTATACGTGAATATTCGTCATCTGTTTTGTTCTTGTTGAAGTATATTATTTATCTTTTCTCACCAATTTAAGTTTTTAGATGAACTAGTATATATAAAACTCAATATGATACCAAAATCAAGAGATTTTGAGTTTAATATCTGATTAATGCAATAATAATAAAGATTAATCGCAGCCTCACTTTTAGTTCATACCTTAGATCTGATGGAGACTAGATGTAAGAGATTTCTTCGTTAACTTAAGTTTTATAATAAATTGGTTGGTACATAAAACTGTAGCCATTACCGTCCCTAGCTTAACTAGTAGTCTTCGCCTGGATAACTCATGATGTGATGCGTGCGTCATACTGCAGAACAGTTCGCTCCCTTTTTCAATCTGACCAGTACACGGGGAGCCAGACGTACATGAGTTAACGAAAAGACCTGGTGCATGTAGCAATAGAGCTGAAACGACGCCACAAAAATGATACACGGCAACCAAAGGGTGCAAAGAAAACTTGCATGGGCCATCATCACCTGAGGATAATCCCCATAAAAATCTTCCTTTCGAAGGATGAATGCATGTCTCACTGCTTTGGGAGGGAATTAAAGTTTAAGAAAATGATTTTGTTTAATAATTCAGGATGTTTGCGATACTGAAATTCATCTAGAATTTACGTGGAATAGAAGAATTCTAACAGAATCGAACATGTTGTTTCAAACAAATCCTTAGTTTTCTTTCCAGGTGGAAGTGGGGACGTTAAAACCATACTCCATGTTGGATGCTATCGAACTTTCTTAATCTTACCTCAAAAATTAGTTCACAGAGGTGAGACAATTCTCAAACGTATTAATTAAGCTGTGTCATGGTCAACAGCACAAGACAGTTAACACCAAATAATAACTAAATTTTTTTTACAACAGATTTAGAGAACGGTGTTTCGATCATGAGTGTGATCCATGAAGCTAGGTACGTCCGTAGTATATTCAATGTAATGAAAACTTTTGTTCTCCATGGTTGAATCCATGACACTCAATAAGACATGGCCTAAAACACAGAAATTTCATAGAGAATAATTGAATTTCCTCTGGAATTATTAAAAAAATCTCGAGTTGTTCTCCGAGTAAGATGGCACTGCTCATGAGAGACTTTTTCTCAATTAACTCCAGTTAACTCTTGTACCTCGGCTGATTTTTGGTGCCTCTCAATAGCAAGCTTGTACGATCATAACTTAAATTTATTATTCGTCTAGTACAAATAGTTGCTAGTGACATTTGTATGGACTGATTTTTCATAAATGACTTTTTGTGGTTTAAGACCAGATTCTCATGACTTTTTTACCAGGCCTCTCATAACTTAATTATGAAGTAACCTAAATTGAAGGATTTTTGTGTAAAATTGGTGTGAGTTATATCTGTGAACTCAGAAAACTTGAGGGTTAAAAAATATTTTCCATGTAACAATCCAAAATAGAGGAGTTTTCAGTAAAATTGGCACTTGACTTCCACACGTTAGGGGGGGTTAAGTTACTATAGAAAGCAAGTTTATGGGCTTGTTTCTAAAACTGTAGTGTCGATCTGTCTAATTTCAGAAAACCTGCTGTCACTATTACAGAAAATCGTATTACAGACGGTTCAGCTCTGTTTGCTATGGCTGCAGCGCTCGCCACCCGATGCCAATGCCATGGTTGCCGCACTCGCCATTGCCGCCGCGTCACTTACGATCGCCGCCCCGATGCCAACACAGTGTCCACCTCGCCCAAAGCCTACACGCTAGATCAAGCCACTGGCCACCACGCCCGACCTCCTCACCATGCTCGCCGCCCGTCGAACCTAACCTCATTGCCGCACTCATCGACATGGCCTGCCCACGCGACCGAGGCGGCTGTCGCCGCGCCCGAGCTCATCGTTGTGCTAGCTGCCCGAGCTCATCGTTGTGCTAGCTGCCCACTTGTCGTTCATCGCCCCCTTGTTGAGGCCACCGCCGCACTATGGCTACCACGATGGCCACATCTCAGATCCGGTTGGATCTGGCCACTGCGAAGGGAGAACGAGGTAGAGGGGAAGGAGTTGGTCGGCTACTGTTGCTATTGAGGAGGGGAGATCGAGCTGGTGACGCGGGGAGACTGAGGAGATGGAGTGGGAGGCGGCCGACGGTGAAATGGGAGAGAGAACGTGGGTGGTGGGAGAGATGATCAATATTTATTGCTTGGGCCCATATTTAGACACTATGCATTAAAGTGGTTGCTTCTAGTATGATTTCTAGATGATGTGGAGAGTATAGACATAGCTGTGTAATGTTTACCATTAGGAATGCGCTAATAGATCCATCACTGCTTGCTATCGATGCTACGTACTGCGCAAAGATAGATTTATTGTAACTGATTATTTAATCTTAATTAGATAGTTACTTATGCATTGTTAATTTGTTCACATTATATTTTCGGGGGCAGTGAAGTGAGCAGTAACATTGTTCTCTCACGTTATAAATTATTGCGACATAGAAGCGCGAGTGTGTGCTTATGTCGGCTAAGCACACTAAAGGTGAACTCCACAAGCGTGGATTGAGCTCACATTCTTGGCTGTCAGAATTTGGCTGGTACTGATTTGCACCTACAACAAATTGAGAAGTTGATATATGCATCGGTTTTGTGCGAATTATTCGTGAGAAGATTTATTTCTGCAAGATCTTCCTATGTATTCATGTAGCACATATGATTGTTTGGGTACGTATTACCACACTAGTTGTAATGAAGAAATTGTTCGCCATAACTTAGACGTCATTAGCAAGAGAGTAACTTTGATAGGTGACGCTAAGGGCATCTCCAATAGTGACTTATGAGCTAACTCTAAGCATATTATTTCATATTTTAATAGAAGAGAGATAAAAGCTATCTCTTGATCAAGAGCTAGTCTCATACACACATTCCAAGATTATGTGAGAGTGTCATGTGAGGCTATTTATGTTATGAGCTATGTGCTAAAAGTTAGTACTATTGGAGAAGTTGTCTTAGAGCTAGTAACTAGCTCATACTGTTGGAGATGCTCTAAGAAGTGCATTGTGCCACAGCTATATGTGACACCTCAGCTCATGTTGACTCATGTGTGTACGCACATGAATTCTTGGGTTAGTCCTACCTTGGTAGCTTACCTTGAGAAGCACTTAAATATAAGCCTAGGAGTTCCAAAGGTAGCACCCCGGGTTAACCGTTTTGCGCAAAGCGAGGACGAAAGTGCAAGCGGGTTGCTACGTGTGTATGGCCTATCCAGAATGTGGTTAGGTCTGAGCCGGTTTGGACCCTAGGGCGTTACAAATGGTATCAGAGTCGACTCTCGCGGTTACATGGGCGCGTGTGGATCAGGAGCGCGGGCATATGGCCCATGGCAGTGTGGGCCCGGAGTGAACACACGGCATGACATATGTGCTGGCACTGAACGCACGGACATGTGCCAAGAGGGGAGATCCTTATCATTTGCCCCGGTGTGGGTATGTTGGTCCGACGAGGACGTCGGGTCCTTTGAGGGGGGTGTATGTGACACCCCAGGCTATGTTGGCCCATGTGTGTGCGCACATGAATTTCTGGGTTAGTTCTACCTTGCTAGCTTACCTTGAGAAGCACTTACATATAAGCCTAGGAGTTCCAAAGGTAGCACCTCCGGTTAACCGTTTTGCGCGAAGCGAGGACGAAAGTGCAAGTGGGTTGCTACGTATGTGTGGCCTATCCAGAATGTGGTTAGATCTGAGCCGATTTGAACCTTAAGGTGTTACACTATAGGAATGAACTAGCTAGAGACATGCCATGAAAAGCCAAAGTTGTCTAAATTGACTTGAGTGTGGCAGCAAACCAAGCATGTCCTTAAAACTTGTAGACACGGGTTTACGTTGCTCACTGTTATACGACGTCCAGCATGACACAAAGACTAGAATCAAAGAAACTGTTGTACATCATGTTTTAGTTTAGTGTGTGTGAATGTCTATGTGTTGTATTAGGTATGTTCACAAAAAAAAATTCAGTGGCTATGGTCGTTGGATATAAATAATAAGCTTTATAAGTTAAAATGCTATATATAATAATAAAAAAAGGTTTTAGGTTGCAAAGGTTTTAATAGCTTTCTATAGCCTTTTAGTCCTGATTGTGTCTATCCATAGCCTTCTTGGAAAACTGTTACCTCCAATACATTTCCATGTCATTAAAAAATAATGATGTAGCTAACTTATACAATAAGCTGGCCATAAGTTGTCTCCACAAGATCTCTCAATCATTTAATACATACATGGGTATTGATAATTTAATACATGCATGGGTATAGCAGTTAGTTCTATTGGTACATGCATGGATAACACCTCTTTTCCTGTGCTATAGCCTGACTCTTGCATGGGAGCCGGCTTGGCTCTCTCTCTCCTTTTCTCTCC
Organism: Dendrocalamus latiflorus; assembly: GCA_017311315.1. Lineage (NCBI taxonomy): Eukaryota > Viridiplantae > Streptophyta > Magnoliopsida > Poales > Poaceae > Dendrocalamus > Dendrocalamus latiflorus. Next base: position 4,219,548 of record CM029640.1, on the reverse strand, counting down.
CCTCCACATAGGACTATGCTGGCATGGATTCCCTTGTAGCTAGCACAGTCAGCCTTATTAAACTTGCTCGTCGAAAGTTTATATCACCAGCTTATCATGTTCCAATATTGGTGGAAAGAAAGTGACGTGGCAGTACATTTGCCTAGCTAGTTATCACAGTTCATCAGGCATGCGTTGCATCATATGCCAGCATGAAAGGGCCAGTTGCCTTATTTTGTACTCTGCACTTTGAATTGGAGCCTTGTACTGTTGTACGTTCGCACTTTCCAGTATCCTCTTCTCCTTGTCTGTTTCTAGCTCTGCAGTTGTCCTTGCGGCCTATAAGCATTTGCTGTGGATTCTACTCTGCATGCCTTTTTTTTTCTTTTGAAGGAAAACCATGCATGCATAATATGGGGGAGTACATATATGTACGGAGCGGAACCAGCCTGGCCTATGACGGTATGACCCGAGTTGGAGTACAGTTGTACTTGAGCCGACTCTTGAGTTGATTCTGTTTCTTGTGGTTTTTCTATTAATTTTTTATGGGTCTTTGTTTTAGACTTCGAGCTGTAGCCTAGCTAGTTCGAGATCTAGTTCCGCAATTGCATATATATACGCCATATATATGTTTATGATGTCGACTTGTAGAGAATGACTAGACCAACAATAGGGAACAGTATACAATGGTTAGATGTGTATTTTGACAGTTCAACTAACATCAGTTTCGTCCGCACAAATATACAATGTATATTGTCTTTTGGAAGCATATTCGACATTTCTACTACAAAATTCTAGACTATTTGGAACATAGCGATTTTACAAGAATCTCTTTAGAAATTTCATTGGAACTTTGTAGAAAACAATGTAATTTTGTACGACCCCATGCAAAACTTGTGTGTTCTACAGGGGCTCTACCGGGGCACATCGGACACCCACGTTATGTAACGTTAATTGGAGAGAAAGAAGGGCTTGATTAGAACACGCGATTATTACATGAGTTTTAGATGTACTCTATGTTACATTGGTATATCTAAAATCCATAGGAGATCAGAAACAAACCCTAATTGATATGAATTTTTAGGCCAATAGGCATACATATGGCAACTGCTTAGAACGTTTACTTGGAGTTGTTGCGTTTCCCTTGTTGGGTTTGTGTGCAGCCTCTACCAAACATGGGCACTCGGCCTACTCAAATTGGGCTAGGGAAAATATACATGCGAGGGCGAGGCTTGATTTTATGTATGGACATGGAAGCATGCTAAGCTTCATCGGAGGCAACAAGAAAGGTATGAGATGCACAAGTCACATATTCATAAATGTTCTAGTTTAGTTGTAACACGTGCCTTCTTCCAGACTGAAGAAGAAGATGAAATGATAAGACGAGGATTGTTAGAAAGTGCTCCATCCGTTCAAAAACATATGACGTTTTAGAAAACATGCAGTTATAACTTTGTTTTTCACATAAAAATGGTATCATTGGTTTAATCATGAAAAATATTTTCATAACATAATAAATTTTTATTGACACATCTATTATATTATTAAAGCAGAAACCAAAAAGCCATCACGTTTGCTCTCAAGGGGTAGAAATTACCACATTAATCAGAGAAAAAAATCTATACCATCAATTGATGTGGTCCAAATTATAATGGTTGATATGTATCTAGATTAACAAAGGAAAAAAGAAGATGTTTGGGATAGATTAGGAAAATCAAGGGAAAAAACTTTACAAAACAATCCGAACTGTATACGAGAAGTACCTGTTCAGAATAGAGTACAAAAGAAGGCATTCGAGATAGAATAGGAAAATCAAGGGAAAATTTACAAAACAATCGCAAACAATCCGAACTATATACAAGGAGCTCTCATTGGGACAGTGTAGGAAAATCAACAATCCGAATTGTATATGAGGAGCTCCCATTAGGGACAGAGTAGTAAAATTAAGAAAATTGTGATTAGGTACAACACAATACACACTAGTAGATAAAACACAATCCAATCTGGAGACAAAACACAATCCAATTTGGAGAATACGAGTACATGTAGCCTACAAATACAATGTCCCATGTAGAACAACGGCTTTGACTAGCTCTTTGTTGCGTCCCAGGAGGCGAGCTCAGCCAGGAGGAAGACATCAACTTACAACACTTGCGCTCTGACAGAGTTGAATAGTATCTCCATGAAGCCATTGACCACGGTTTGGCCAGCACGCAAAACACCTGCTTGGTAGCCCTTTGTTGCGTCCTGAGAGGTGAGCTTGGCCAGGCCGAGGTTACCTCTGGCTCCTCTATTTTTGGATTAAACTTCTTCACGTCTGTCAATCGTGCCAATAGTGAAGTCAACTACTTCAGGTATGCTATTAGTCTTCATTGCCTCCTGTGTCCAATTCACTCCTTCATGTGTCACATTTGTTTTTAAATTTTTTGAAGGCATCAACACCATGGCATCAAACAAGCTAAGTGAGTTGATAACAAGATGACAACCATGGAACATCAAAGTGAAAGTAATAAGAATGTAGGATTCAATCAATTTTGTAACAAATGAACTTATGAGTATTGATATAATCTTGATGGATGAACATGTTTTTCTCTTGACATGTTCAATTATGTAATTTTTAAACAATTGGTAATTGATGTTTTGTGTTTGACATGGTGAAACAATTCATGCTATTATTTGGAATTATCTACTAGATACTTATAGACCAAAGATCAATGAGAGTTCTATCTATGTGTTTAGTAATTTCAAAGTTCAAGAATCTACCAAATATTGTCTGGTCAATAATCAGCTTAAAATTACTTTCATGAATAATACAAAGGTGAAAGAAGTGAAAGTATTATCAAATAATTTTTAGGATCACTATTTTGAGTTTGTTACCAGAGACATACTACTAGAACAGCTGAATAAAGATTAGCAATTATCATGTAAGTATATATTTGCATTTTTGTTTCTTTCTGAAAGTTGAATTAACTAAACTTTAAATTTTTCTGACGTTATTAGATTACTCACCCGAATTAAGCTAATTGAATCTAGGACTACAAGGAAGAATACGGCAAACCCAAGACCTTCAGATATTCGCGAGATCAAACTTCTAACACCGAAGCAAAATATGCATGCAGCTTACATTTAATTGAACATTAAACACAATCTCCATGCATTCATGTTAACGTTAACTATTCTGTAATGGAATTTTTCAGGGGTAATAATATCAGAGTAACATTATGGGGACAATTAGCTCATTGTTTAAGTGAAGATATAATTGGCAATCAAACAGTTATTGTTGTTATATCAACATTAGTGCAAGAGTTTAGTGGTAAGTTTAATAATATTATGAGTTATTATGATCATTCCAAGTACACTAATCTAATATATACATGTGGATTAAATAAGTCTTTGTCTAAAGTCAACTAATGCTGCAAGAATATATCAAGATCTAGATATACACTACTACAGAAAAGGTCATTACAGACGGTTCAAAAACGTCACCACAGACGGTTTTGTGAACCGTCTGAATTTATGGGTCAGTAATAATACGAGGTCATCACAGACGGTTTTCAAACCGTCTGTGGTGCAAATATCACAGACGGTTTTTAACTAAAAACCGTCTGTGATAGTTATAATCACAGACGGTTTTTAGTTAAGAACCGTCTGTGATATATAGTTATCACAGACGGTTCTTAACTAAAAACCGTCTGTGATATATAGTTATCACAGATGGTTCTTAACTATCACAGATGGTTTTTAGTTAAAAACCGTCTGTGATATTCCCTTCTACTCCTAAACCTATTTCTGTTTATTGGCTAGCCTCAGGAAATGCTAGCCATGCCATCTGAAACAAGCAGATCAACATGTACATGTATACATCCAATTCACATCTCAATTCATTTCACAAACATAAAACATCCATTTTTATTAAGATTAGAGCCTACCATTACAATATACCAAAACAACGAGCAGGTTACACAACAAGAACAGAGAAAAAGCAAAGATCTTCTATGCCTTCTCGCCCCTGATGCAAAGCATGAGCTGGATGTCTTTGACGCCCACCATCGTCGGCGTTGATTGAGCGTCTGCACGGTTGGCACGAGCTAGTTGCTTATGCGGTGTCTTGCCTCCCGTAGACTTTGTGCGTCGTCTGCAAGGAGGAGGACAGCAAGGAGGAGGAGCACAGCAAGGAGGAGGAGAACAGCAAGGAGGATGATAGCAAGGAAGAGGAGACCAGCAAGGAGGCTGAGTTTTGGTTATATATATAGGGGAGGGAGAGGGAGGGAGAGGCGGGGGTTCAAAATTTTTGGCACGGGAACGGAGAGGCGGAGCTATGATCCGTGGGGTGAGGTTGGTGGATTTCTATTGGCTATGATTGGGTTGAGGAGGATCGACGGGCCCAGCGGTTAGATTATCACAGACGGTTCTATATATAGAATCATCTGTGATGGATGAATATCACAGACGGGTCTATATATAAAACCGTCTGTGAATTAGAGCATAAAATTTTATATACCGATGCAATATAAACAACTAGTCTGAAAAGATAAAATAGCAAAGTTTTATATAGCTATATATACTCATTTGAAAGGTTTCGATGAGATCTACAACTTTTCAGTTGAAGCAAAATCTAAATTCCAAAAGGAAGACCAAGAAAAAGTGCAAAAACCAAAAACTTGCGACACAGGTTTAGGTTCAAAGATGGCCAATTTTCAGGGTCTTGGAGGGTGACTGATGCAAGTAGGTCATTTTGTTTGGATCGAGCTCGTCGTTAGCTTTCCAACGAGTACAAAAACGTCGAAAACGGACACCGTATGCAAAAGTTATGCCTGTTTTTACTGAAGATGTCTCAAAACTGCATCATACTCGGACTTAAGCGGGAAAATATGAAATTTTGAGGGATTGCAAGGCGGGAAACATATCACAGACGGTTTTTATTATAAAACCGTCTGTGATATTCCAGTATCACAGACGGTTCAGCGGTAAGAACCGTCTGTGATACTCCTTTTTCCCGCCACAAATACCACAGACGGCCTCCAAATTAAAACCGTCTGTAATAGTGTACATCACATACGGTTTCACAAAACCGTCTGTGATTTGGCGTCTAGTATTAGGATTTCTGTAGTAGTGATACCTGGAAGCTTATTGACATGTATTGAGTAGCTTCTTTTCTTATTTATCTAACAACAAACTATATTTCCTTTTTATTTAGAATGTCATACTTTTTTTTGGTGTTAACTCTATATAATTTATAGCCACTCAAGCGAAGAAACTGTACCAAAAATGATGGAGGTAGATAAAAGTACTCAAGGGACACTTGAAGAACATATGCTTTGCAACAGTAGAACATTATGTGACATTATCGAATTGATGCATGACAACGCAACAAGTCAAGTAAGACAACAAGGCTATTTCTCATATATAATATCAGCCTCTTAATAGACTTGACATTTGATTTTTCAGATTATTGCTCAAGTAAAATAATTCTCAAAGTCCTACAAAACAATTTAATATCTTTATATGATTATTTGCACGTTCTTTTAAGAGCTAAAATCCATTTTTTTTGTAAAATATGTAGGATTTTGTGTTCACCACTAAAGCTAGAATCGATGAAATACAAGAAAATGTTAAATGGTGGTATATGTCACGCAAAGATTGTAACAAAATAGTTACCAAAAAACAGCAAGTATCATTGCAACAACTGCAATAAATATCTAGAAAACACAGCACCTCTGTAATCATACTCTACTGATTTGAGCATTATTGTTTCTATCCTATTTACTTTGCACTGACGACAATGCTATGTTAGGTATTGAATTAGTTCCAAATAAGTGATCATACAGGTACTACAAGCTACACTTTATTTGATGATGAGGCAAAAAGAATGTTCAATACATCTCCCTCAAGCTTGCTCGATTCATTGGATGGAAAATCCGAAGAAATTGCCAAAACTATACAGCAGCTGTGTGGAAGATCACTTATCTTTCGCTTCAATATGAACAATCACATTTTGATTAAAGGCGTGCCAAGCTATGCAGTAAAGAAAACATTTGTGCCTAATGATAAGCTTGAGATGGAGTACTTGAAAGATAATGTTTATGAGGTAAAATTGGTTTACTTCATTGTAAAATCAATACTTATTATTTTTTGGCACTAATTTATTTGTGCATTATGTTTGACAGGATTTGATGGATGATGAAGTAGACAATGTATTAAAACAAGACACAAGTAAGCCAAAAGAGCTAGTTAAAAGGGTGTGTAACCATATAACCTTATATACATCCTTATTTTTAAAACATGTCGTTAAATTTTCTCAAATGTTTTAAAATTTTGCAAAAACAAATCAACAGCGATTCACCTAGCAAAAAGGGATCTAGTTCATTGGTGCAAGTGAAAGAGGAACCAAAAGATAACAACAGGAATATCTTTAATCAAGAAACTTATGAAGACGGAATATCTTCATCTAGTGAACCTCACTGTGACAATGAAAGAAGGTGTGCATCTATTGTAATACAAACTGACTCTAAGGAAGTTTACATTGAAATAAGTACACTAGGAAACATCAAAAAGATGAAAAGTGCTGGTGCAAATCACACAAAGATAGGGCTTGAAGATGAATACTCAAATGTTGAGTATGCCAAATGAAAGTTTGCTATTACTGAAGCTATAAGATCAGCAAAAAGATTGGCTATAAAAGTTCATAGCACAAAGACACGAAGTGTTGATGGAAGACTCAGAAGACATGTGGTCAATTCGAAGATCAAGCATACTAGACAAGGCCTAAGAGAACAATTAAAATGAACAAAAAGCATATAGATTAGAAGAAGTTATGTTAGAAGATTTGTTGTTACTTCTTTTTGTGGCAATGCATGACTTTTCTTCTTTCTTTGTTATTCACTCGCTTCTCAATTTGCTTAACAGGAAGTACACGACTCAAATAAGTCTCATGCACATACAGTCACACAACCTGTACTCCACGCACCCACTAGGACCTATTCTCATACCACTGTTCGGGATTTTCTCCATGACCCGCACGACTGGGTCAACTCATTGACTCAAGTTATGGCCGTTACTTGGACACCCAACCACGACTGCTACTCGACTTATGAGTACATCTGCTACAGTACACTTACGAGTACGACCTTCGACCTTTTCGGTACTCGGATGCTCTGACTACCAACCTGGTATTGTAGCTTCCGGCTAGCTTATGCCTATAGACCAGGCACTGTAGCTCACATCTACCAATCGGGTGTTGTAGTTCTAACTACTGACCAGGTACTGTAACTTATGACTACCAACCGCTATAGTACTCTAGAGGGTCTCCGACTGCTCTCCGACTACTATCCAGAATTTTCTCCATGACCCCGCATTACTCGGCCAACTCATTGACTCAAGTTACGGCCGTTACTCAGATGCCTAGCCATGATTTACGACCATGACTACTACTCAAATTACGAGTACATCTGCTATAGTAATCTTACAAGTACGACCTCCGACCTCTTCGCTACTCGGATGTTCTGCCTGCTACGGTACTCGGACACTTCAACTATTGACCGAGTATTGTAGCTTTCGGCTACCAACCAGGTACTATAGCTTACGACTATTGACCAGGTACTGTACCTTATGACTACTGATCAGGTGATGTAGTTTCGACTAACGATCGGTACTGTAGCTTACGACTACCAACCACTACAATACTCCGGATGGTCTCTGACTATTGTCTGGGATTTTCTCCACTACCTGCACAACTCGGCCAACTCATTGACTCAAGTTACGGTCATTACTTGGACGCACAGCCATAACTTACGACCACGACTGCTACTCAACTTATGAGTACATCTGCTACAATACTCTTACAAGTACAACATCCGACCTCTTCGGTACTTGGACGTTTCGACTGCTACGGTACTTGGCACATGACTACACAATATTTGAACACATGAGTACTCGACACATGACTACACAGAACTTGAACACATGAGTACTCGACACATGACTACACAGAACTCGAACACACAAGTACTTGACACACGACTGCACAGTACTCAAACTCACGATTACTCGACACCGACCACTATCAACAACAAGATTAGTTCCAACAACCTCCCCGTCGATGACTAGGTTAGGCTGTGGGCACCTGGGGGTAGTAGTTGATCTTGAGCTAGAGGAGGAGGCAGTCGTCTTGCTGCTGCTGAGTACCTTGGAGTTGCTGCTCTAGCGTCTCCTGTAGCAGGCCGAGGCCGAGCAACATGATGGTGAGCAGCTTGGAGGCGAGGCAGTGGACGCGCTCGTCGAAGTCGCACGTGACTGCGACATAGTCAGGCTGGTGGACGGGCTAGAGGTCGTGGTCGCCGAGGCGGTCGGGGTGGATGAAGTGGAAGAGGTAGTCCTCCCACTCGCTCTTATCGCTGGCGTTGGGGGCAAGGCGATTGCCATAGACCTGTAGGCGGCACGCCGCCGGGTTGTTGCCGTAGGCCTACTTGGCGTCCATGGGCAAGGTAAAGAAGACCATGACACCAGAGCATGCGAGCAGAGGCAAAGCAACGAGAAGTGGAGCAATTTTATTGCTCCTAGATCTGGGCGAACCCAATCACAGTTCTAAAGTGGTGGCAGGATGGAAGAAAGCAAATGGAGAACAAACTACCTATTGGATAAGGCTGGAACGAAAGGACATGATGCAGTAGAAAAAGGCATCGACTTGCTTTGTCCTAAAACCGTATTTCTCTAATACATTTCGTATTTAAACAATTGTTACTTTCCAAAACATGGAACCAATCTAGCCGCGCTTTCATACGGGCCACCCTGCTAGTTCATATAAAATGTAGTGGTCAAAGTTATGTGTTGGATATCGTGTTAATGTCCAAAACTAATATATTCTTGAATAGAGGGGGTACATCAAGTTGATGAAAGAATCTGACAAACTCACAAACAGTGAACACATAATAGCATAATGGGGCTATTCTTTTTGGCTTCTGGTTTATGCTACAGTAACTAGCTTTCAAATGGAGTGTTTTTCAAGACAGGGTCTACAAGTCGATTCATAGTAGACACTGTACCGACTTCAGCTATATCGGCCAAAATCACACACGAGTATCTCTCTCTGTACCATCTCTCGCGAACAGCCATTATGCAAAATTTTCAGCCATAAGTCATAGCCCAAAAGAACGACCCAATAACTCCTACAACGAATTGAAGTGCTAATATCCACATGCTTAATCAAACGATGTTGCAATTGACAAAATCGATTTCTGCCTCATGTTCTTTTATTACTCATTATATGTTGCAAACACAATACTTGTTTCTTTGTTCTATTTGAAGCATTTTGTTTATGGAGTGATTAATCTTTGTGTTGAATGAAAATGACCTCACACAGCTACAGATACAAGATCAAGAAGAATAAGCAGAAGCTGACCAACGGTAGCAACTGCAAGTTGGACACGCTTTCATGGATTTCTGCTAAGTGATTGATTTTTTCTACTCATTGAGTCAGACAAAATGAACAACCAGATGTTGAAAGATTGAGGAAACTCTTTGGCATCATCACTGAAATTTCTGTACTGCTCAAAGCAGCAGTGCTGCAGATCAACAAGGTGCTAGACAAAGCGGGCAGTTTGCCACATACAAGAACCGGCTGGCAAAATCAACCTAAATCAAACGAACTACATATTCCGATAATCAGCGAATTACAGGGTTACTTTGTGCAGAAACCTGTCAAAGTTTCGAAATCACCTGTAACAACAAATGACCCGATGAGGACTGTGTGAGCAATTATCTTGTCAGAAGCATACATCAGAAAAAAAAAATGCATGTTTCATCTAACAAGGTGCAGGTTATATGGATTTTGCTGTCAGATGTTCCTTCTCATTTTTCTAGTGATATGAGTATCAATGCTGTGATATGGCTATTCTTTTTTGCCCCTCTTTTATTGATATGTATGAAATGCATACTCCGATATCACTCTGTTCAAATGGTTTATATATAGTATGTATGATTTGTACCTTGGTGTCAGAAGCCTTCTGGATGAATCCCTTTTCTTGCAAGGATTTCACTGCTTCATAGAGGTATTCATGCACAGGTGTGAACTTAATGCCTAGGTCCTTTAGAGGCTGGTTTGTGAACCTGTAACCCTTCTTTGGTGGATTTACCTCATCCTTGCACCTGTAGAAGTATAAGTTACTAAAGAATTAGATTGGTCGTCAACAAAAATGTTATCTAAGTCATTGCTTTGCCTTCAAGAAATTTCAGAGTTCAGAAACAATATTTGTTATGTAAGTCACTGTTTTTGTCGATGAAATTTCAGATACAATTTGCTTTGTCTTCAAGGCAAAGCAAAGCTATTGTTTTCTCTTGAAGAAATTTCATATACTCAGAAACCACTTCTGTTTTATCAACAGAACAATTGGGCGCAGAGATACTGGAAAACCTCATACACAGCTCATGACCAAAAAAAAAGGTCATAACGTAGTGTAAAGAAATTTAGGTGTTGCTCATTTCGGTTTATTTTTTACTGTTTGGCACTGTTCATTTCGGCAGGGAAGAACAATTGCTTGCTATTGACTATCCCAATCTATTGTCAAACTACTGACTGAGCAGGGATCCAAATCCTCACTGAGCAGCCCAACCTGTTTTTTCAATTTTCAGAAACCAGGAATATTATACTGTAGCTCTAAACAGCAATGCAACCATCCAAACGGGCCTGAATTCTGCGATGTTCCAGAATTAGATGGCCACTCTGACAATTGCAAACCATGGAAAGTATGATGCAGCTCAAAAGTTTTTCCTTTACTGTCAACTAGAGCAATGCACTCTCACAGTGACAAATTTGATTAGCATTAGCAGATTTCTTATTATTATAGCACCTAAGTCATGTCTTTGGATTGAAACAAGCAGAAATTGGGAGTAGCTAGCACATGTTTCAACAACCAAACCAGAACATTATTGTTTGTACCTTGTAGGAATGGGGTACTCCGGGAAGAGCTCGGCGAGAATCCGACAGAGCTCGCCGCGGTACAGCGTCATCTCGGCGCAGACGTAACGCCCCCTGGCCTCCGGCGCCTCGAGCACCCTGACGTGCGCCTCGGCCGCGTCCCTGACGTGCACGTAGGCGTGCGACTCGTTCACGTACGTCTTGGCCTCGCCGGTGAGGTACTTGAGTATGTGCCTGGTGCTGGTGTTCATGCCGGGCTGCAGCAGCTCGCCGAGCACCACCACTGGGATCACCACCACCAGGTCCAGCCCCCGCGCCCGCGCCACCTCCCACGCGCCCCGCTCCGCGATCGTCTTCGCGTAGCAGTACCAATTCTGCGTTTCATATGCACGGCGTCAATTGCGATTCGCAGACGAGATTGGCGATAAAAATCCAGTCTTGTTGAAGGCTGCAGTGCAACCTTGGTGTTCTTGCAGTAATCGAGGTCGCTCCAGCACGACTCGTCGAGGGGCGCGTCGGGGTCGCGGCGTGGGTCCATGTACATGGTGCCGATGGTGGAGGACAGCACCACGCGTCGGACGCCTGCGTCGGCGGCGACCTCGACGACGTTCCGCGTCCCGGTGATCACCGGCTCCATGATCTCCTCCTGGCAACAACACAAAGCGGGGCAAAGCTGTAATCTTTCTATCGGCCGAGAAGAGAACAGTCGCCATTTTTGGAGAGATCCGAGCTCAACTGGAGAGGGCGCTGGTACTTACGGGGTTGTCGTGCATTGGTGAGGCGGTGTGGATGACGCCGTCGCAGCCGTCGAAGGCGGCGCGGAGGCTGGCCCGGTCGAGCAGGTCGACCTGCACCATTGTCAGCTGCTCCGCCGCGCCGTCGAGCTTCCACAGGTGCGCGTTCTTGGGGTCATCTGCGCAAAGACAAAAGATCCCACAACCAACCAAATCAAGAGCTCATCAGCCCAATCCATTCCTGGAGCGCACGGCCAGGCCGGCCAAGAATCGGGGACGGGAGCGAGACAGCGGGAGAGAAGAACCGTACCGGCGCGGCGGGAGGTGCCGCGGACGGCGTACCCGCGCTCGAGGAGGAGCTTGACGATCCAGGACCCGATGAACCCGCCGGCGCCGGTGACGCAGACGACGACGGCCATGGCCACCAAATGTCGGTTTTTTTTTTTTTTGAAACGGACCCAACGTCGATTCTTGGAGCAAACAAACTCCTCGCGGTAGCAGGTGAGATGTCCCTGAGCCGTGCCCTCCTCCCGTGCCAATCAATAGCAGGACGGCACAAGGAAAATATCAATTCTTTAAGCAATCGCTTCGCGGATGCGGAGAACAAGCGGGATTTAGGAGGGAATTAAATCTGGGCTCCTCGCAGATGCAGAGGATCCTGAATTCAGGAGAGGATTTATGAGCCGGTCGCTCGCTGGTCTTCCTCTGTGGAGAGTGGGAGAGGTGGTAAACTCGCCGAAATGGCACGGAACACGAGCGGCAACTACCGTGAATTAAAACTGTACGTCCCGGTCGGTCATGTGAATCGCGAACGACGACGCCGACGACCACCGTCTGTGCAGTGTGAAAATTCTGAATTTCACGCGATGCAAAGACCACAAGACCACGAAGACCAGACCAGCAGAATAACGTGTTTCTTGATTCCCTTTTGTTAATCCTGCCTCCTGCATGTCTGCGCGCGTGTCTACTAACACTAATGCAAGAATCATGTGCTCAGCGTCAGATTGGTTGGTTGCACTTGCATCCATCCTTGGTTGCTTCGGGAGGCAGAGGAATGTGTCCAGAACGCGGCGATATCCTGTCTGAACATGTGAATGGTGTAGTTTACCATTGGCTCAGGGAGTGTTCGGGGTGAGGGAGGCTGGCAGAAAGGAGGAACGATGCTTCCCTATGTGGACAGTCGTAGAGATTGTGTGGAGATGGAGGAGTACGGATAGACAGAAAATGCGTCTTCCTTCATGTATCGTTCACGCGATGATTTTTGTCGTCTGCAGTCGATACTGAGATAGCTCCTCGCCGTCTTTTTTACGACAGTTGCAATGGTTTTATTGTTCCACGGTTAAATCATAGAGTTACCGGTGTCAATGGATATTCCACTATGCAGGCAAAGGGGAAGTTTGAAACGGCCAGAGCTTCTGGCTTTAGAATAATAACAGCTAGATATAGAAGTGACTGAAAGTAGGAAATGTTTGATTCAGTTGAAGATTTTGTTTTTTAGTTGAGTTGACTGGAATGTGCCTCCTCAGTTTCAATAAGTTGCAAGAACATAAAAAATAAAAAATCACAACAAATATCGCTATCATTGCCATCTAGTGTGTGCTCTCCACGGCCTCCTAGGCCGCCGAGACGACAGATCTGAACTTGCCGGAGCTTGTGTGGAGGTCGACGTAAAGGATGACGACGACAGGAGAGAAAGAGGACGCTTGACAGAGGCGGAGCTCGTGTTGGCGACACTGTCAGGGTGAACTTGCGGTGGCGGCGGAGCGTGTGGTAGTGGCGTTGGAGCAAAGACGGAGAAGCTTGATCTAGCTAAAGCCGCTTGTAAAACATTCGTGTTGGCCCATGGTCACAAGGTGCAATGGTCAACCCATCATCCTTGCTGCCAGCCTATCACCATTCTACTTGGTTCCTGTAACTCCCGCCACCGTCGAATGGAGGCAAAGGGTTGCCATTCCTAGATCTAGCCCTTTTCCCATGACCGTTGCCGAGGAATCTCATACCATTGTTGGTCGCCTATGCCCTCGCCATCGTCGCACTACCTTCAGGGCCTGTTTGGAACAGAGGAATTTCACAGGAATTTTGCAGGAAACAGTTCAATTCCCGCAGGAATCGGGAAAAATTCCCGCATTCCAAACAGGGCCTCAGTATTTATATTTTTAAAAGGTACAAGATAGCTGCACACACTTAATATATACTACACTCACACTATCCTCGCATGCACACCCCTCCGTGCATGCTAGGAAATTATCAGATGCACCGAAAGCCTTACCATGTACGAACAAATGCTTTCCCACTTGAATTTATATGTTATAATATAAATTTTGAAGCTATATTTGAAAAAAAACACTTACAAATTAATAAATAAAGTAATATTATTTTAAAAATTATTTAACCTATTTTTACTTTCTGTAGCATCCCCATGGGTTAAGTCCTCGTAGGGACCGAGGACAAGGAGCATATCCCATCGGGAGGCTCTCGCAGCGCTAGGGTGGGCCAGGCCACGGATGATAAGGTCTTGTTTTTTATTTGCACATGAGTTCCACTTTCCTTTGGATGCTGTGCAATGGAGCATCTCCCACTAAGGCCCCGTTTGGCACAGCTCCACCACCGGCTTCTGGAGCTGTTTGGAGCCGTTTTGTGCCAAACGGGGTAAAACAAAATAGCTCCACCCAAGGAGTCCCTTAAAACCTGCTGAGACAAAAGATATGTACGAGATGGAGCTGAAAAAAGTAGCTCCACCCGGCTCCATCCGCAGGCCCGCATGCCACTGCCCTTGTACTTTCGTGAATTTACGCGATCTGCCACCGGCTCTTCTATTCTCCCGCATGCCACTGCCCTTATTTGCATTATATCATGACTTTGCACATGCATATTTGTTTTAACGGGTCATTCCTATGAAAAAAACGCATTAAATATTGGTTGCTAATACTTTGTGTTATTTTAAATTTTAATTTTTTTTGAATTCAAATTTACTCGGATGAAAAATCATGTAGAAACATACAGCTCTTGATGTTACTACAAGCCAAATAGACAGGGGTATATTGGACAATTGACATCTCTCAACCATGCATGATAAAACAGGTGGAGCTGTTTGGCCAAACAGTCTACCAAAACAGCTCCAGCTCCACCGGTGGAGCTGTTCGTGGAGCTGAAGTAAAAAAACAACTCCACTTGTGAAATAGAACCGTGCCAAACGGGACCTAAAATTTGCCACAAAGCCACAACTATAACGACTTCATCGAACAAACACAAAGTCATGCAGCCACCACCGGGCACCGGCTGCACACCATCCTGATTTAGTCTTTTCGTTTTGTTCAACTGTTCTATTTTTGAGATTATTGTTCGACTGTTCTAGCTTTACAAGTAATGGCACACTGATTATTTTTGTCATTAATGATCCGGTTGCTACACGACTACCCATATCGACATCATAGATTGACACACGCATGATCAAGGTCTGCACTAGCACTGATGGCCTCATGCATAAACTCACGATCCGTACATGCTGACAACGGCAGGTGCATGATAAAATTTTATCTATGACAAATCTAAATATGCATCACGCATGCAAAGTTCACATCACCATAATTTTAAACTAAAATCAATCCTAAAATTAGATAGACAAAGGAAGCAAATTCATTCTCTCAATTTGACTCACTGTTTTTTAGTTAGATATTCTTCTCATTTATCCATTTATCCTCAAATCATCAAATTTAGTATACAGAGATGTCATTTCACAATAAAAATTGACATATAAAATTTCACAATATCATTTTATCGAATTAACATATAACTCTATCTTATTCTCTCTCACAAAATGTGACCTCATCCGTGATATTGAAATCAGAACTGCAGGGACTAACTAGAGAGATGGAGTGTTACAAATGCCGGAGGGTGGGCTCGAGCCTATTGAAGCCTACTTGCTAGCTACGCCCATATATCTAGCTCTTTTTCTTTTTTAAAAAAGGAAGTGCCGGCTCCTATTAGTTGGCACAAATTTTCCATGCAAGCTGATCTCTTCTAGACCGGTTTCATACTAAAGGTATCTCTAATAGTGCCATCTTAGCTACCTCTTAGCTATATTAAATAATTAAAATCCTATGTAGAGAAGAGAGGAGGTAAGAAGATATAATGTGTTGTCTTTTATGTAAAAGACGACTTTAGCCTGTAAACCAATGTAAATAGTAAGAGAGTGTGGGAGCAGAAAGTTACGGTAAAAATAGTATAAAATAGTTAGATGAATAATTTACTATTAAAAATATTATTTCTAATATTATCTTTAAATAAGCTAGAAATTTTATAGACTTTCTCATTATGTAGAGAAGAGAGGAGATAAGAAGATATAATGTGTTGTTTTTTATGCAAAAGACGACTTGAGCCCGTAAATCAACGTAAAGAGTGAGAGTGTGGGAGCAGAAAGTTATGGTAAAAATAGTATAAAATAGTTAAATGAATAGTTTACTGTTGAAAATATTATTTCTAATGTTATCTTTAAATAAAATAAAAAATTTATAGACAATTATAAAAGACAGCCTATTATACACACGTCCCCAAAAAGTCAAACTGCCAAAATATAACCCGTGAACCTGTACACACTAAACTACACCCACTTCCCTTTCCCCAAAGCAAAAACCTCTCACACTTCACAAGCCGAGCGAGCAATGGACGCGGGGGGCGGGCAGCTGAGCCTGGGCGCGGTGCGCGACGCGCTGATCCGCGAGGAGGACTCCATCGTGTTCGCGCTCATCGAGCGCGCCAAGCGCCCGCGCAACGCGCCGGCCTACTCGGCCGCCGCCGGGCGGTCCCTTGCCGAGTTCTTCGTCCGGGAAGCCGAGGCCCTGCACGCCAAGGTAACCTCCCTTCTTGATTTCCTCTTGGTGATTCAGAACCTAGGAACAAGGGAGGGAAGAAATCACATGGATTGATTTAGAATTTGAGATTGGTTATCCGGTTACTGTAGTTGTTTTAGGTTTCGATTAGATTGTTCCATCCTTTGTGACCATACTGTAGTGTTGCCATGTGCCATGATGCACTTGTATAGGAAGCTGGAGTTCTTCATGGTGTGGTGGGAGTTTGATGCTTTCCTGGTGGCAAATCTTGTGGCACCCTTCCTAATTTGGCCTTGTGAAATATTTACTTGGGGGCTTTGATTAGATGCTAGGTAGCACACTAGCACTTGAGTACACAGGCCTTTTGCCAGCTACCTTAGTCCTTATATGTGTGATGGCAGACTCCTCTGTGAAACACACACACAGATCTTATATGCCAGACTTGGATTTGGATTCTTTGGGTGCCCACATACGTTCTTGTCACTTCTCCGCTTGGGTCTCCATCGTTTGATGAATAGAAGGACCTGATCTGATCTCATCCACTTGTGTCATATTTGGAGGGCAAAATGTTAAGATGTGCATTCTGTTAGTCATCTTGTTCATGTTGTCTTGATGAATTCATTTTGACTGCCTCCAGAGAACAAACGAAGAACCTGGAATCTGACCAAGATCGTATTAACAAGTAGCCAATATGATTTGTCATTATTTTTCTGGCACTTTACTAGATCAGGAAAATATTTTAACTTTTCATGTTTTAAGTTGTATCCTAACCAGCACATCCTATCAAAACATTCAAACTTAAAATCAATCAACAGAGTAGCCAGCTGCAGTACAGCTGTGCTTATTGTGTGATATAATCTCTGATGTGCATCTGTATACGTAATCTTACTACGTCTGTGAAATTTCATAGGCTGGACACTATCAAAAGCCGGAAGATGTTCCATTTTTCCCTCAAGATCTTCCGCCACCTCTCTATCCTACCAAAGGTTACCCAAAGGTGCATACTGGGCTTTAATTAATCTTACAATATCAAGAGCTGATGACTACTGATTGCTGAGGTTCTGAGTTTGTATCGCTTTATTCTTAGGTTTTACACTCTTTTGCTTCATCGGTCAGTGTGAATGATGCAATATGGAAGATGTATTTTAATGAGTTGCTCCCATTATTCACTGCGGATGGTGATGATGGTAACTATGCAGAAACAGTTGCATTAGATTTCGCATGTCTGCAGGTATATGTTGTGTGTTATCATTTCTTTTAGATGTTCCATCTAATTGCTGCTTCTAGATATGTTCTTTTAATTACCAAAGCAAAAAATGCACAAATGATTTCAAATGACTGGTTAATTACTTTGAAATCAGTGTATATCTGTGCAATATATCGATCCTTGTCTTGTAGGCTCTCTCAAGAAGAATCCATTATGGTAAATATGTTGCTGAGGTGAAGTTCAAAGATGCTCCTCAAGATTATAGTCCACCCATACATTCTAAGGTTAATTTAGTTAACATCTCATACTTTGCTTTCCCAAATTGTCTTCCGTATCTCATAGTATTGATTGATTTACTGAAATTATGTATAGCATTATGTATAGTATTTGGTTATTCCATGTCCTATTTATATTGATGTCAAGTTTGAACAATAGCCATCAAGCTTATGTATGGTACACCGAAGATAAGCTCAAACCCCCCCCCCCCCCTCAATTGGTTAGTTTTGCGTGTCATATGCCAGTACGTGCCATATTAGTATGTCACATTTTCACATCTTTTCAGTGTTGCATGCAGGCCCTAAGTCCTATTCTAATGATTTTTTTCTCATCTATTTGGTGCTTCGAAGTGCTCTAGATGTTAAGCTCCTGCACGCATTAGCATTTCCTGATAAGAGCCGCCAGTCAGAATTGAGTCTTTGCTTTATCATGCTGGTCAATGCAGGACAGCAATGCTCTGATGAACTTGCTAACGTTCAAGGCGGTTGAAGAAAAGGTCAAGAAGAGAGTAGAGAAGAAGGCGATGATATTTGGACAGAATGTTACTCTAGAGGACAGTCTGGGCAAGCAAGAAGGCAATGCCGGTGACAGTGAATGCAAAGTTGATCCTAAAGTGCTTTCTAAGCTATATGATCTGTGGGTAATGCCTTTGACGAAGGATGTTGAAGTTGAGTATCTTCTCCGCCGTCTTGAATGATTTACCAAATAGTTTCAGCTGCGAATATGATGTTCGCGTTTGAGCTTTAACATATAAAGAGGCTTTATTGAATGCGGCATCGAGGAAAGCCACACAGAGCTACTATGGGGTAGACTTTTTGTAAAAACTTTCAGTCTCTTGGCTGTAAAGCGAAAAACACACGGTTGTCTTTGAATCATATTGTTTGATGACTCTGAATCATTTTCTCCTTATCTTAATAATTTTACATCCAGCCTGCTGTCCAATTTTATGGACATATGGTCCCTACAATGCAACAGAGGCATCATGCATAATTGTGGTTGGTCCTGAGGGCCTTCTTAATTCCCATCATAGCTGTTATCTCCCTGTTTTGTGCTACTTCTTAGTAATATTTCTTCCTAAGATTGTTTCAAGTATATCATTACCACATTAAGTTAGTTCTATATGGTTCCCGGAAGCGATAACCATCATGTAGGCAAATTATGCCCCAAATCTCAGGTTAGCTTGCTCCTCTGACTTGTGCACAAATTAACGTTTCTTATTTGTAATAGATACCCTCCTGCATGATGTAAACAGCAAACTGTAAGTGCTGTGGTTGAGGTGGGGCAGGCAGCATTACTGCCTCCATGGTTAGGTTTCTGATGGCCCCAAAAATGAGTTCATATCAATAATTTGAGGTCCAACTGCTTAACTGTGCCCTCAAGCAGTGCTTACAAAAAATTACTGTCATTCATGTACATAACTTTTATATGACAAAACCGGTGTTCAGGTGCACTGGTTCACAATTTCAGCATTAGTAAAAAAAAGAAGACAATTATCCTTCCTTTCAGTGGCAATGTACAGACCAAGTTGCATTACAGATACTGGCGCAAATAATTTTTATACACAGGGCCATTCTGATTCCTACACTCTCTTCCTCCAGGATAGCCTAACACACAACCTAGATAACAAGTGCACGTAACTACAGTAGCGAGTAGCGTCAAATGCCTTTCATCGTGATCCTATGAAATGATAAGCGTATCTATCGCCCTTGACACTGCAGCATCGCTGGTGAGATCCTTGCTGGAAATTTTTTGATGTGAGTCCATCTGTTTTGGAATTATCGTTTGCCTTTATCCTGTCAGTTTCACTCGTGCAAATAGTTGCAGATGCATTGCATTCTTCAAACCGGAAGCAACCGACAAGGTGATCATTGGTCATCTGTAACATTCTAGTTTTCAGAGTTTTTTTTAAAGCTTTTAAAATAAAAACAATCGTTTGAATTTTTTTCTAAATTAATTAAAACTTAATTTGAATCTTTAGAAATTAAAAAGATATAATGTGACTAAAATAAACTTCAAGTAATTCAAAATATGTTTTATTAAAGTTCCTTGTATTACAAGGAAATTTTGTATTTTTTGGAGTTTTTTTTCTATTTGTTTGAGCTCAATTAAATTTATTTCCTTTTCGGAGAATCAGAAAACCTTAGAAATTCATATTTAACCTTCATGACAAATCTCCTATTCCTCTCAGCCCACTTCCCCCTTCAGCCCGGCCCAACAGCCGCGCTCCAGCCCGGTCCACCTGGCCTGCTTCGCCCGCAGCCGTCCGCTCGCACCACGCGTCGCCCATCTGTGTCGTCTCCGCGTCGTCTCTGCCGCTCGGTCCCATATGGCAATCTTGCCGACACGCTTTTCCACATTTGTTATAGATGTTAGTGACTGATGAAGTATGCATGCACTAATTTCCACATTTCCTTATTACAACCAAAGTGCCAGTACCTGCAGATGTGCCTTTTCTTGAGAATCTCAGGCCATGTAAGCTCAGCTAAGAGCAAGTATAATAAGAGGCTGTTAGTAGGCTGTGTGCTGAGGTGGAGGAGAGAGAGGTGGGCTGTAAGTTTACAGCCAGCTGAAGCACAAGAACTAAGAAACTTTGTGAGAGAAAGGGGTGGGTCATACAGCCTTCAGCTGGCTATAAACTACTATATGAATGGACTGATAAGTGGGTTGTAAGTGTCCATACAGCCAGCTGAAGGCTATATTATTAGCCTTGCTCTAATGCACTTGATATGACAAGAAGCTCAAATAGTCTCCTGCAAATTGGCAAGCACTTCTGAACTCGATTAACTCCTTTTCATACACAACAGAGACAAAATGAAAACAACATAATTTGCATACTTGTCATCATGGACAGGAACTCCCCATTCCTCATCATGAACAGTGACATAGCAAGGATCTGTAAAGAAAAAAAGGAAGGCAGTGAAAACCCAATAGCTCAGTTGTCCTTCATGACATATCTTAAGATATATTTAATTCACCAAGAAGGAAACGAAAAGCAAACATCCAAGCATGCAACAATGCAACATCACATGTGAACATGTGATGACGTAAAACAAAGCATATATTGCACCTGAATAATGCCGACTGCACATTGACACCTGTTCTGCAGTTTTCAGGTTGACAAAGTTGCCTTTTCTTGCCCAATTTTTACAGTTTGAATACGTGAGCAAATAATTATAGTGAGCACCGATGGCATGATGAACATCAAGTAACACATGCTACACAATCATACAATGAGGGCCAAGTTATTAGTTGTTTGAACACATTGTCATTACTGATTTATTATTGTTGTGTGCACTGGAGTTCTAACTGTATGCAGCATGCTTGGATGAAACTATGATTGATGCTGATGCAAAATGTCAAGCAAACTCTTGAGGTGAT
The DNA here is from genome assembly GCA_017311315.1 of Dendrocalamus latiflorus. NCBI lineage: Eukaryota > Viridiplantae > Streptophyta > Magnoliopsida > Poales > Poaceae > Dendrocalamus > Dendrocalamus latiflorus. The sequence continues at coordinate 4,198,233 of CM029640.1, read as the reverse complement.
GAAGATTATGACAATTGTAATGAAAAAGAGAAGAATCATACAAGTCAACAAGGTGTTGATTCTAAATAAAAGAACATCTTTAATCTCACCATGGTAGGGAAGTTCATAAACCACATAGGCTACTTAACTAATCAAAACAACAGCACTCAAGCAAACCATCACTAACACAGCCCAAGTATAATCAGCTATACTTAACTCATCAACATGACATTAGTCGAAAGCTAGCATACTAAAAGAGTAAAACCATTTTGCTGAGTATTAGGCAACTTGAGTAAAGAAAATATATAACTCTGAACTAGGAAAAGGTTCCTGTAATGAGTTCTCTCTCTAGAGGCACGACAGATGGTAGAGGCCATGGCAGCAGTTGGACTACTTACTCACATAATTTCATAAATCTTACTGAAAAAAATACCATGAGAAGCGACGATGATTAATAGCAAATGATCAAGCATAAGTATTTCAGCTCTATTGGGCAAACGATCAGAATGGACAGGGGACCGGATGCTAGCCTTAGCCTCTCAGCATTGAGACCTACAACAATGCCAAGCAGTTCCAAGAAACACCGGTGGTAGGAGTTAGGAGTGCAAATGGAGCGATATTTTCCGACCGACCGTCTATCCGTCCGTTTTAATTCGGATACAATTCGGAGTAAAATTTCGGATATCCGAAGGTTTTATCGGATACGAAAATGGATTCGGATATTTTTTGTCGGATACGGAAACGGATTCGGAAAAAACATTATCCGATGGATACGAAACTATCAGGATATTTTTTCGGATAGTTACTAGATACAGAAATGGAGTCGGATACCTTGCCTCTCCAGATACCAAATACCGGATACGAATGCCTTGTGGAATCATTTGCTAAATGTAACAAAGTTAAATGAACTAGTGATATACTTGACTACTTGGCTATAGGCAATTCATACTTTTAAACCATGTGACATGTAGCTAGTTAGCTATTACTTGTTTAATTAGCCTCTATCATTTACTTGTTATTTTACTAACTAGAATTTACTAGTTGCTTAACTTGTTTCTGTCACCATGTGAAATTTGCTTTTGCGTATTATCCGATTAAATATTCGTGATCGAAACTAACCATATTCGGAGCGGCATGTATTCGTTCCGTATTCATGACCGAGAATATCATCATTCGTATTTGTATCCGGCACTATCCGTGTGCAATTCCGACTCCAACAAAAAATATGAAAAAGGATATAAAATAAGCAATATTCGTTATTCGCTCCGTTTGCACCCCTAGTAATCACCGACGCGCATCTCCTCCCCTGAACAAACTCAGTTGGGGCTGCGTCGACAACCGCCCCTTCCAGGACATCCTTGTTCACCACCGTTCCCCGATTTGGCACACCCGGCTTGTTCCTGCTCACCGGCTTCATGACACCCCCAATCCTCCCAGCGGAAGACCGGCTGCGAACGACTCCACGTCTCCACGGAGGTGTCCGAGGAGCAAGATACTTTGAGCGACAGGTTGAGGCTCCGCGGCGGCACATCATACTTCCTTGGCAGCTGCGCCGGCGGCGGCGTGCCTCTCGGTGATGGCACCGGGGACGAGCCCTTGGCCGCTGCACCACCGCCTGCATTCTTCTTCACTTCGTTCTTCTCCTCTGCCACCGCAACGGCACGGCAGACCTCTCTGGTGATGCCACAGTTGCCGGCGCTGCCTTCCGAACCGGCTTCGGGGAGGGCTTCCGGGCATTCGCGGGGCCAGACCTAGCCCTGTTGCCGCCGGGCACCAGCACCTGGCCTCGCCTCCGCATCCGCCGGGGGCACGTTCAGCGTTCGCAACCTTGGCGGCCCGGACATGGAAGCCATTTCGTCGAACACTCCAAGAACCCAACCTTGCAGCCACAACCCAGCGCAGAACTACCCAAATTCTTCAACTTTTCCAAATGAACTCCGCAAGAATCAAACCAACCCGAGAGCCGCACCATCTAACTCCTCACACGAGACAAGAACTGAGCACTCGAAAAATTAAGCTGCAACCTTGCGACGGATATCGAAGCACCTCCTCAAGATCCAAACACCCCCAAGAAACCACTCAAATCCGAAGGCACTGGACCGAGCCCCAAACCCAGAACCCTACATTGCACGCATCCATCAGCGCAAGAAGCCGGATTTAAAATTGTTGAAAGTTCTGTTCCATCTAAGTGCGCCACATCTAAGGCCCTGTTTGGAATGCGGGAATTTTTCCCGATTCCTGCGGGAATTGAACTGTTTCCTGTAAAATTCCTGCAAAATTCCTGTGAAATTCCTCTGTTCCAAACAGGCCCTAAACATTTGCAACAGTGGTGTCGCGGCTCCGTCCTCTCTAACAATGACGTCGGCGAACATAGAGTCATAGAACAGGGCAAGAAATGTGAAGTCCTTGTACGTGTGAACAGGTGTTAGCAAGGTGATCATCTATCGGTAGGTGCGTGACTTTAAAACCCATTCCAAACAGTGTGGCTAAGCCAGAAACTAAAAATCATTTAAAACATGATGACTTTTTATTATGTTTTTTTATACTAGCAGAATGTCCATGCATTGCTACAAAATTTTAAAATTTATCATACTACATGTTTTAAAACTCACATATGATAAAATTTTTAGAATATGCATACACACATGTTCTAAAAGATTTTAAATTCGACAAGTAAGTCAGAAGACGTCGATCACACCTCGTGGTCATAAGTCGGAAGACATCGACCACACCTCGTGGTCGTAGGTCGGGAGCCCTCGAGCACACCTCGTCGTCATAAGTCGAAAGTCGTTGACCATCGCGTGTGATCGTAGGTCGGGAGCAGTCGACCATCGTTGGTGGTCGTAAGTTGGTAGCGGTCGATGATTGATTGTGGTCCTAAATCGGGAGCCTTTGACAATGACTTATGGTCGTACATCGGAAGCCGACGACCATCGTTCGTGATCGTAAGTCAGGAAGCCATCGATGATACCTCGTGGTCGTAAATCAGAACACATCGACCAGCGCTCGTAGTCAGAAGACATCGACCACACCTCGTGGTCGTAAGTCGAAACACATCGACCAGTGCTCATGGTCGTAAATTATAAGCCGTCAATCACACCTCGTGGTCGTAAGTTAGAAACCGTCGACCATCGCACGTGATCGTAGGTCGGAAGCGGTCGACCATCGCTGGTGGTCGTACGTTGGCAGGCCCCTGATGTGCTTGTGCCTTGTCGCCCGACTGTCGGCGCTAGTTTACTCGGCCCCGACTTCGACCACGGCCCCGATTTCAACCAATGCCCCTTCGACTTTGACCACGACGCTCTTCAACCACTGTCCCCTTCGACCACGACCCTTCGACGTCGACCACTTCCCCTTTCGACCATGGCTTCGACTTCGACCACCTTGTGGGTCTTGCCGTCGAGGGTGGGGAGCTCGATCTCGGGGGTGACCTAGGGGTAGGTGACGGGGGATGTTCAACTGGAGGGGGAACTCATAGCGGTGGAGGTTGTGGACGAACCAGCATGTGCCCTTCGGGTTGGCGCTGCAACTACGACCATGACCGCTACGACCACGTCCATGGGCACTATGAGTACGACCATGACCACGACTTTGAGCACTGCCCCCTTCGACTTCGACCACTGCCCCCTTCAATCACTGTCCCCTTCGACCACTGTCCTTCGACGTCGACCACTTCCTTCTTCGAGCACGGCTTCGACGACAACCATTGATCTTCGACTTCGACCAGTGCCCCCTTCGACCACGGTCCTTCGACGCCGACCACTTCCCACTTCGACCACAACCCTTCGACGCCGACCACTTCCCCCTTCGTCCACGGCCTCCTTTGACCATGGCTTCGACTTTGACCAAGGATCTTCAACTTTGACCACAGATCTTTAATTTTGACCACTGCCCCTTTCGACCACTGTCCCCTTCAACCACGGCCCTTCAACGTCGACCACTCCCCCTTCAACCACGACCCCCTTCGACGACGGATCTGCGACTTTGACTACTGCCCCCTTCGACCACGGCCCTTCAACAACCACAGCCCATCGACGTCGACCACTGCCCCCCTCGACCACTGTCCCCTTCGACCACGACCCTTCGACGCCGACCACTTCCCCCTTTGACCATGGCCTCCTTCGACCACGGCTTCGACTTCGACCAAGGATCTTCGACTTTGACCACAGATCTTCAATTTCGACCACTTGCCCCTTCAACCACGGCCCCATTCGGCCACAGATCTTTGACTTTAACCACGGATCTGTGACTTTGAACACTGCCCCCTTCGACCACAGCCCTTCGACGACCACGGTCCATCGACGTCGACCACTTCTCCCTTCGACCATCGCCCCCTTTGACCACTATCCCCTCCGACCACGACCCTTTGACGTTGACCACTTCCCTTCAACGTCGACCACTTTCCCTTTCGACCACGCCCCCTTTCAACCATGGCTTCAACTTCGACCATGGATCTTCGACTTTAACCACAGATCTTTGACTTCAACAACTTCCCCCTTCGACCACTGTCCCCTTTGACCATGACCCTTCGACGACCATGGCCCTTCGACGTCGACCACTTCCCTTTTGACCTCCGTCCCTTTCGACCACTGTCCACTTGGACCATTGTTGTAACAGTCTAGCTATTTATTTCGAATTTTGAGAAAAAATTAAAATTAAATTAATTTGGTTTAAAATTAAAAAAATAAGTATTTTGTTGCCTAAGTTTTACTTTTGTTTTCCTTGATTTTTTGCTTTTAAAAAGGCTGGATTTTAAAAGTAATTTAAGTAAAAACTAAAAATATTATTAAATTAAAGAACTTTTGATTTTCTATAAAAATCCTAATTCAAATTAATTATTTGGATTTATTTGGTTTTTCTGTGTTATTCTGGAGTTTAAAATCTATTTTTGAATTTAAAATGTATTTTAAGTATGAACATATAATACCAAATCTCCAGGAACTTCTATGAATTTTTCTGGATTTTTTGGAACTTATTTGGTATTTTTCTGAGCTTTATTGATTTTTCTAGGCTTTCTGAAAATCAAAAATAGAAAATAAAATTTCCCTCCGGCCGCCGCGTGGACGGCTCGGATTAAGCCACGTCCCGCGCCGACCTAGCCCCACCGTCGCTCATCCCGCTCCCCTCTCTCCTCGGGCCGACACCTGGCCGGCTCGGATTCACCCGCACCACCGCCTCGGCCCATCAGCTGCCGTCCGCACCCTTTCTTCCTCTCTCCTCTCCCGTCAGCTGGATCTCTCCCCGTGGCCATGTGTCGCCCATCGATCATGCCCCGCTCCCGCCTCTCTCTCTTTCCCTCCCCCTCTCTCTGGCCGCTGGGACCCACCTATCATTCCTTCCCCCACGTCTCCACCGCGCCTCTTCCTTGTTCCTCCTATACCCAACCGCCGAATTCGCCGCCGCCATTACCGCCCTTCCCTTCTCGCACGTGCACCACCCCACCTCCCTCCCCTTCGTGCGCCACTCCGCGCGCTCGTTTCCCCCACTTTCCCTCTTTCCGCGCCCACTTCCCCTTTCTCCACCCGCAACCGCCGTCGCCTTCCCCAATCTTCCGGCGAGCAATTCGTGCCAACTCCACTCCTCTCTAGCCTATTTAAACCCCCTTCTCGGCTCTGCCTCACGTCGCCCCACACCTCTCCGCTCTCCTCTTCCTTCTCCCGAGTGCCACTCGCCCTCACCGTGTGCCCTCAATGCCTCGGCCGCCGAAGCTCCTCCGGCGAGCGATCGCGAGCGAAGGAAGCTTCCCTGAGCCTCGGCGCCAGCACCTTCGGCTTCCTCGAGCTCTCGTCGATCTCCTCCGCCCCTCTGTCGAGCTCGAGCGTCGCCCGAGGACCCACTTCGCTGGAGACCCAAGAGCCTCCGCTGCTAATCTCGCCGCCGACCTGTTTCTCGTCATCTCGGGTAAAATCCATGCCAGGTACCCTCCAGTTCCCCTCAGCCTCCTCTCCTTCTTCCGCCCCTCGCCGATCATCGCCGCCCACTGGAGCCCTGGCGAGTCCGTGGACCCGAGCGCCACCCCGGCCGGCCTGGCCACGTCAGCGGCCAAGCTGACGTGGCAGGTGATTTGGCGCCACGTCCTAGCCACCTCGGCACCTTCCTGCCCCGTCAGCACCACGCAAGCACCAATCACCCCCCCGGTGCCTCCTCAATGTCCCCTCGGGTCCGTGGACCTGGTCCATAGACCCGGGCCCACTTTAGCCTCTTGTCCGAAGATCCTCTTAGGGCTAACGTCATAATTCCAATTTCCTTTAGAACAATAATTTTAGAAAATTCAACTTATTCTTTTTCTCTGATTTTAAACTTTCGAGAGCTCATTCTCATTCGTCCTAACTCCGATTAAGCCCATTCAAATTTCTAAATTCATCAAAAATTCCCCTCTATCCATTTATGCCCTCAATTTAAATAATTGAAGTTTATTTGAATTTATTTTGAGTTTTATTTAAATTTGATGGGTTATTTTCATGTGTAGACTGCGACGATTCGGGAGAATTCCTCGATGAAGATTTGCACCCATCCACGGAGCAAGGCAAGTCACACTCCTTGACCATGTTGATCCCAGTTTGCAAATAAAATTATGTTGATTTAAATTATATTGCATGCATATTGTCATTCAAGTATTTCAACTCCAGTTTTAAACTTAGTTAATTCTCAATTGTTATTGACACCTTTGATCTTGTGCAATATTATACCTTGTCACCCCAAAATCAAACTCTAGTTAGTTCACTAGTATTGGCTAGAGAAATTTTGTATCAAATGCTTAGACCTGCTTAGACATATATTTGATTTGGGTTACCTTTTTCACATAAAATGACAAACTTTTGAAATGTATTCTTAGCTTCAGAGAGTCAGGAAGGATTATAAAATTATTAAAAATAAAATATAAAACCTGATTTAGACCTAGGCTAATGGTTAGGTGGTGGGTGTAGGCATGCACTGTTGTTCGGAGACACAATGTTGATTGTCGTGCACATGGGGTATGTGGTTGAGCCTAAGTCAATTAAAGACTGGTCTGTGAGCTACTGTTGCAAAGCACTAGCGTACTACCACAAGGCTGGTATGGGACAGTCCTGGCTAAATAATTTGTGGGTCCCAACCTGAGTCTCGTCGTAAGTTGGAAGTGAGCGTGGCGTAGGCCATGAGAAGTCTCACTCGGCTCAAGAGGGGGTCCCGATCTGGTGGATTCCTTACTGGGGTGAAATCTTAGAGTTGGTTTGGCCAGATTAAAGGCTTTGCATTGTAAAGGCCTTGTCATGATCTCCTCGCCGCACACCTAAGGAAATGTGTTAATCGCGTGGCAATATGGGATGATCATGTCTTGTGGGTAAAGTTGTACAACCTCTGCAGAGTGTATAATCTATCCTGGATAGCCGTGCCCATGGTTATGGGCATGCTGAGTAAAAGTTTTTCATGGATTAGATTTTGTTTTTCAAAAATGGTTTTCAAAAACCTTGTGGATGGGTGGAATCCATGAGAGATTTAAAACTTGTGGATGGATGGAATCTATACGAGATGTTTTTGGAAAAGATGGTCCGAGTGGGATACCCATGGTTAGGTTAGTGTTTGGTCGGAGCATGCACTAACGGTATTAATTTCTTTTATAAGTACTGTTTTACTTACTGCATTAAATTCAGTAATTTCATTCTATTTATTACATTTCTTTAAATGTTGTTTTATGCTTAAACTAACCCTATAAGCTTTTCATTGACCTTTTTATCATTATTTTGCATTTCTCTGTGTGATTTGTGGTTTACAAGTTTGTACTCACCTTACTATCTCCACACAGAGGAACACGACTTCGACTATGGTGAAGACCTAGATGAGTAGGCCGCGTCTTACTGTTGTTTGCCTGTGGGCAGGCTTGGGTTTCGCTTTTTATCAGTTTGCTTCTGCAGTTATTTGCCTTTTTATTGTCGCCAATGAGCATTGATGTAAGACTTGGCCATAAGGCTGTACTCTTTAATTTAATATTATTGGTCATTTGTGCTTGATATGTATCTTTGTTCCACTGTGTGCACTAGCTGTTTCTGGACTAGTGTGATTTATATAAAGGGTTTCGGAGTCGTTGCTCCGGGATTTCGACCATGTCCCTTCGACGTTGACCACTGTCCCTTTCGACAACGGGCCGTCGACGTTGACCACGGCTTCAACTTTGACCACTATCCCCTTCGATGACCATAGCCCTTCGACATCGACCACTTTCCCTTTCGACCACCGCCCCCTTCGACCATGGCATCGACTTCGACCATGGCATCGACTTCGACCACGGCATCGACTTCGACCATGGATCTTCGATTTCAGCCATGGCCGCTCAACCACGGCCCCCTTCGACCACAGCCCCGACATTGACCACGGCCCCGACGTCGACCACAGCCCTTTGACTTCGACCGTGGACCAACTTCGTCCATGGCCCTTCGACTTCAACCACTGTCCCCTTGCACCACGGCTTGGACTTCGATCATGACCCTTCGACTTCGACCACGACCCTTCGACTTTGAGCGCGGACCGACTTCATCCACGGCCCTTCGACTTTGAGCGCGGATCGACTTCATCCACGACCCTTCGACTTCGACCACTGCCCCTTCGACTACTGTCCCTTTGACCACGGTTTGGATTTCAACTATGACCCTTCGACTTCGACCATGGCCTGACTTCAACCACAGCCCTTCAACTTTGACCGCGGACCGACTTCGTCTACGACCCTTTGACTTCGACCACTACCCCCTTCGACTACTGTCCCTTTCAACCACGGCTTGGAATTCGACCATGGCCCTTCGACTTCGACCACCGCTCCTTCGATCACGACTTCGACTTCGACCATGGATCTTTGACTTCAGCCATGGCCCCTGTTGTAGGGGTGGCCCCCACCTAAGCCCAGCATGCCTGTTGGAGGAATGTAAGGCCCGAAATGGGACATGTGTAATGACATAAGAGCCCCCGAGGGGAATACTCACCTGTAAGGGTACAACTGTACAAGCACTCCCCATGTGAATATATATGTGGCATAAGCCACGGGGGAAAGGGAGAAGCCATTCATTTTACTCAACTCTCCACTACTACACTCTCTCTCTGTTTGGTCTGTAACCACAACAGTTGGCGCCGTCCATGGGGAGGACAAGAGCAAGCCTCCAGATTTGAAGGAGGATGGCACCAAAGAAAGCTTCACCATCGGCGGCGAAGAAGAAGAAGGCGGAGGCGGCGAAGTCTCGCGTCAGCACGAGGGCTTCGGCTTTAGCAGCCGCAGGTATGAGCAGTGGTGTAGGTGCGACCGAGGACCCCGCCACTGGCGCGACGACTAACCCCGCCATCGACGCGACGACCAACCCCGCCATCGACGCGACGACCCACCCCGCCACCGATGCGACGAGCAACCCCGCCACCGACATGACGACCGATCCCACCAGCACTGCCCCGACGGCCAACCCCAGCGATGACAACGCGGTGCGCAGCCTGGGCGTGCAGGCCGTGGTCACCACCATGCCGGCGGCACCGCCAAGCGCACCGACGGCCCCGGCCACGCCCGCAGTAGAGACGGCCCTGCTGGCGGCCCTCAGCGCGTTTCAGCGGGAGCTAACGGACCTCCGCGGGGCCGTCCGGGACATGCAGGAGGCTCGGAGCCAACACGCCCCTCCGGCAGTGGCATTCGAACCCGCCCCGGAAAGGGCGGATAGCCGCGACGCCCCCACGTCTAGCCGCGCCCCACTACGGCGCGTAGACTCGGAGTCCCCGCTTTCTGCGGGCCTACAGCAGGCGCCATGGCCCGAAGATTTCAAGTTCCCAAGCGTCATCGAGGCCTACAAAGGCGACTCCGACCCGCGAGAGTTCGTGCGCGTGTACGAGACCGCCATCCAAGCCGCTGGCGGAGACGACACCACGAAGGCAAAAGGGCTCCCCCTCGGGTACAAGGGGTGGCGATGTCCTAGTTCTTCACCATTGAACCACAGTCCATCTACGCGTGGGAACAGGTCTGTAACCGACTCTACAACAACTTCCAGGGAAACTACATCGAGCGTGTCGATGCGGACCAGCTCTTCGCAGTCAAGCAAAAACCGGAGGAAAGGCTCCGGGACTACTTCAAGCGCTTTGCGAAGGTGCGCTGCCAAGTCAAGGACCTCAACGAAATAACGGTCATCAATACAGCAATACAAGGCCTTCGACCGGGGCCAATGGCCGAGTACAACGCGCGCAAGCCCATTAAGACGGTCGGGAAACTCTTCGACAAGATGGAAGAGTATGCCAGAGCGGAGGAGGACGCGTGGAGGCGACACGGTGATGACTCCGACTCCAACAAGGTGGAAGGCTCGGTCAAGAGCGAAGACTCGCCAAAACAGGGCTCTTCGAAAGGCAAGCGTAAGCAAGAGCAGCCGAAGGGCGCCTCCGAACGCAAGGACCCCCAACACAATGACCAGCCAGGCGACAGGCCCAAGCGCGATCAGCGCAAGTCCAGGAAATCTTGTTACGTTTTCGACATCGAGGGCGGCTCCGAAGACAACGCCTCCGCAGGTCGCGGAGGCCGAGGGCGCCGAGGCCGAGGACGGGGACGTGGCCGGGGTCGAGACGACTGGACCCGCGAAGAGTACGGCGACCAGCACCACGGGCAGTGGTGCGAAATCCACGGCCGGGGCAACCACGACACGCGTGCTTGTGCCACCATCGCAGCGCTACGGCAGAGCGTTGCCAGGGACAAAAACCCGGATGCACGTGTGCCTGTTGTGGCTCATGTCCAAACCCCCATGACCAAGGAGCACAGCCCCAGGAAGGCTTCCTGCGAATCCAGGCGCATGTACAGCAATCTTGGGAAGGCCTCCTATAGTTACAAGCCCCGGAGGGAGCCCAGCGCAGGATTATCAACGCCATCTCCGGAGGCTCCTCACTGGGGTTCGCCTCGGCAAGACAACGGAAGGCTTACGCGCGGAGGCTGCACTACGTCGCGGCATACCCGGCGCAGGCGCCGCTAGAATGGGCGCAACATGAAGTCACATTCACGCCCGCCGACGCCGAGGGCGTGGAGTTCCCCCACCAAGACCCTTTGGTCGTCCGGGTCCTCGTAGCCGGGTGCAACGTCCGGCGCGTCCTAGTCGATGGAGGAAGCTCCGCAAACATCCTCTTCACTGCGGCCTTCGACCAAATGGGGATCCCTCGGAGTCGATTGGGCCCTTCAGGCATCCTGCTGCAAGGATTTGGAGGACAGCCTTTGCTCGCCTTAGGCCAGATATGCCTCCAACCTCCTTCGGCCAAAACGACAACGTCAGGAGCGAGGACGCCATCTTCGACGTGGTCGACATTGTATACCCGTACAACGCCATAATAGGACGGCCGCTCCTAAACACCCTCGGGGCAATCCGGCATCACGGTTTCCTCTGCATGAAGCTTCCCGGGCCGCGGGCCATCATCACCATTCGTGGCGACTAGGACATGGCCCGGCGCATAGAGCTTGGCGCCAGAGGCCCATGCCACGCGGCTCGCCAAGGCACCTAAGCCGGGAGGGCGGATGCGGAGCCCTCGGTTGCCCCGGCAGCAGCGTCTCGTCAGCGATCGCCCCACCCTCCTAACGGTTAGTGGTTGGTATTCCTCCCCCTTCTTTTGTAAGTGCTCACCCGCGCAAACGGAAATTTAATAAAGTACACCGTTTGCACAAATTTCTGTTCTTTGAAACAAAGACACGCGTTCACGCGCGCACTCTCCGTCAAGGATACGGGCATGAGTATAAACAAAGACACGCGTTCGCGCGCGCACTCTCTGTCAAGGATACGGGCATGAGTATAAACAAAGACACGCGTCCGCGCGCGCACTCTCTGTCAAGGATACGGGCATGAGTATAAACAAAGACACGCATCCGCGCCCGCACTCTCCGTCAAGGATACGGGCATGAGTATAAACAAAGACACGCGTCCGCGCCCGCACTCTCCGTCAACGATACGGGCATGAGTATAAACAAAGACACGCGTCCGCGCGCGCACTCTCTGTCAAAGATACGGGCATGAGTATAAACAAAGACACGCGTTCGCGCGCGCACTCTCTGTCAAAGATACAGACATGAGTATAAACAAAGACGCGTTCGCGCGCGCACTCTCTGTCAAAGATACGGGCATGAGTATAAACAAAGACGAGCGGGGGGACGCCTCCACACGCACTCTACGGAGTATAAATAAGACGTAGCGTCGAGGTTCGCCTCCGCACGCAACTTCACCGCCCGCAACGCGCGGAGGCTCGCCTCCGCGCGCAGTCTACGGACTCTAAAATAAGACGTAGCATCGTGGTCCGCCTCCGCATGCACTCTCCGGAGTATAAAAGAAGACGCGGATGCTATCCCTGCGCACTCTACGGAGTATAAACAAGACGCGAACACCGCGCACGCACGGGCGCCGCCCCAGTGCGTACTCTTCGGAGTATAAATAGGACGTGGATGCCGACCCCACGCACTCTACGGAGTATAAACAAGACGCGAACACCGCGCACGCACGGGCGCTGCCCCAGTGCGTACTCTTCCGAGTAGTAAGGCTTCGCTGGATGTTGGGAAAGCTCACAGGCCGCAGGGACGGAGGGGGCCAAAGGGCTCGGCAACATGGCTTCGGCCCGTGAAGCCCTTCACCATGAGAGGCTCCTGTTATAGGGGTGGCCCCCACCTAAGCCCAGCGGGCCTGTTGGAGGAATGTAAGGCCCGAAATGGGACATGTGTAATGACATAAGAGCCCCCGAGGGGAATACTCACCTGTAAGGGTACAACTGTACAAGCACTCCCCATGTGAATATATATGTGGCATAAGCCACGGGGGAAAGGGAGAAGCCATTCATTTTACTCAACTCTCCACTACTACACTCTCTCTCTGTTTGGTCTGTAACCACAACAGCCCCCTTCTACCACGGTTTCGACTTCGACCACAGCCCCTCGATTACGGCCCTATTCAACCACAGCACCGACTTTGACGACCAGCTTGGGAGACCAAAATCGCCAAATAGCGCGACGGACTCTGAGCGAAGAGCAGGAGGAGGTAGAGAGGCTCGCCGGGTGAGCGACCACTGGGCGGCGGCGGCGGGGGAGAGCCATGTGGGCAGGTGTAGTAAGAAGAAGCTGTCGCCATCGTCGAGTGCCCTTCTCTCTGATCGATCGGCCATTGTCGCGAAGTGCCATTCTCTCCGATCCACCGGTCGCTATCGCCGAGCATTGTGCTGCTGGTTGGAGGGGCGATGGGAGATGGAATTGGTGGCGACGACCTGGGAAACGTTGGGGGACTACGACCAGACGCTGCCGCGCGGGGAAGGAATTGGTGGCGGCATTGAGGAGGAGGAGGAGGAGGCGCGGCACGAGGGTTCGAGGGAGAAGGAGGCGACGGTTGAGGAGGTGGAGGTGGGGAGGCGGCGGTTGTAGGATGTGGAGGTGGAGAGGCGGCAGCGGGCAAATGGGGAGAGGCGGCGGCGGGCAAATGCGTTGGGGAGGCAGCAACGAGGGGATGTGACGCTGCTGGGGGAAGTGGGGGACTATGACCAGACGCTGCCGTATGAGGAAGGAATTGGTGGTGGCACTGAGGAGGAGGAGGCACGGCACGAGAGTTCGGGGGAGAGAAGGAGGCGGCGGTTGTGGGAGGTGGAGTGGTTACGGGAGGCGGAGGATGCGGGGGAAGAGAAGAGGAGGAGCGCGGCCCACGCGTTGGCCCGACCTTTTCTAAAAAGAGCGGAAGAACTACCTACATGCGGATCTGGACAGTTGATCTTTGATCGGACGGTTGAGAAGAGAGGAGGGAGAATGGACCGACGACCACCAACTCACATTTTTATAATAGTAAAGATTATCTATAAAAATATAACAATGTCTTTTATTTTCTCTATTTTTTTATTTTTAATTGAATATCTTATAAAAGATAATAATCACTATGATATGAACAAGAGGTAATCTTATGGACATATGGACAAATACGATCTAGGCCATCTGAACTAGAGATGGCAACGGGCACAAACCCGTTGGGTTTTGCTATCCCAAACTCGTGCCCATGAAAGTTGGACGTGCCCGCTAAAAAACTCATGCCCATGATGGGTCTAGATTTTTGCCCAAACCCATGCCCACTCGGGTAACGGGTACCCACGGGTCGCCCATGGGTACCAAAAGCTGTGCAGATTGCAGATAGTGCAGTGCTTAACAACTAGTATATGTATATGCTGTTGTGCATAGCAAGTCAACAATAAGTTCAATTTATATGCTACTATGCATGAAACAAGCAACGACAAATCCACAATACATAGTGGAGTGGCCGAGTGGGTGAGGGTCTGAGAGCTAGGGTTACTACGTATGCGGCGTGGAGGGCTCCTGCGGCTTACCTGGGAGGCTAATGGGCTAAATGGCTAATGGGCTGGGCTAGTTTGCCTGGGAGGCTGGAAGCCTGGGTTTATAACTCCTATGGATCGGGTTTATATTACCCATGGGTTTACGGGTTTGGGTACTATAGAAACGTACCTGAACCCGGCAGACCCGATGGGTTGGACTTTTGCCCATTAAAAGACCCATGGGTTAGAAAACTGGCTTAGACTCATGCCCTAATAGAGTAAAAACCCACCGGATTTCAGGTTTCAGGTACCCATTGCCGTCTCTAATGAAAACCATAATCAGTGGACGGATTCAAGGCGGGCGCGCACAGGTAGCCACTTATGGCGCTTTTCCATTCCGCACCCTCTAGCTTTTCCATCTGCCCTGTGACCTTCTCGTCCCGATCCCCATTCCCAAATCACGTAAACCCTAGCTCGTGGACGCCGCTCCCTCAACTCAGCTTCCCTCCTCCCAATCAACTTCTCCCTCCCCAAATCGACCTAGCGACACCGTGGCCGCACCGCCTCCCCTGAGTGGTCTCCCTCCCCAAATTGAACTGACGACACCGTAGCAGCACCGCCCTTGCGTGGCCCCCGGTCCGGTGACTCTCCCCTTAGCTCAGTCCGGTGATCCCCCTCAGTTATCTCTTTGAAGAAGTATTCTGTAACCTGCACTCAACAATGAAATGTAAGCCCTGTTTCATGTTTGTCTGGTATGGGACATGAAGTAGTTGGGTTGCGAAGGAATGTGAAAAGAGTGATCCGCGTAGCTCGGCTATCTGCTTGTTGTGATGACGCCAAGGCGTGTTAGGAAACCTGGATCTGGGCTTGAAACTCTTGACTTATGGTGGGTACTTCACCACTAGGTTATAAATAGACAGTACTATTGGCTATTTTGTATACGAAAATCAGAAAGAATGCAATAAAAAAGATCAGGAGCTCTCTTTACCTCTCTGTATTTTAATTTACTATTTTCTGTCTTCTATGATTGATCTTATTTTATATAAATAAAAAAATCGATCGGACTAACGACGATTCCTCACCAAGGTGTGGGGGCATCAGCCCCGGCTGACCCCGTTGGGTCTGCCCATGCGGAAAAGAGCAGGGCGCAGTACTGACTACCGTGTCAGTGTGACCATTGCGAGTTTGTGACCAAAAGCAAAGCCGACCGTGAGGGTCGATTAGCAAGTGGGACCCCACGCTGCCTGTGAGAGACAGTGGCTGTTACGGCGGGACCGATACATGCTCCCGTGACCGGTAGGAAAGGCCACATGCATAACTTACTAGCACAAATTTAACCGAATGGAACAGCATAGTTACTAGCACAAATTTACAGTGGATAATGGAGCAGAATTAATGAACTCGGCCATCCTAAATCCTCCGTACAACACAATTAAATCGACGCCCATGAGTAATAGGTAATCTTGTCGAGGAAATAGATCGATTGCATAATTACTACAAGGATGTGATCCGAGCTTGTATATCGTATGGTCAAGATGCCATCTACTCACTCGATAATGCAACTAAATTTTCTTCTAAACTATAAACAAGATGATACTAAACTAAAATAAGGCAATTCCCAAGGAAGCTCGATTAAAAAAAAACTTGACTTGGTTCGATAACCAGCACGCAACATATTTTGATGCCACGGATTACTGCCTCACATGAATGAATTGACCTACCAATTGCCGAAAAAATCATAAAAGAAAAAAAAAAGCCTAGAAAGCTCTACGTGGGCTCCTTCTCCCCACGTACCTATTGGGCTTTTATGTACGAAAATTGGGCCCATTATGGAAGCCCATTTTCTGCTGCTTCTTTTTTTTCCGAGAAAATTGATACTATGCCACTCCTTTGGAGTGGCTTCGATAAAATGTCACTCTCTAAATGGTAATTGTTAAAATGCCACTTAATATATGATTAACTCTATAATTTGCCCTTTTAGGGGTTTTAGCCATTTCTTTTTTCTTTTTTATTTTTTTCACCAAAATTCCACGGGAAATTACCCTAATACCCCTCTTCTCAATTCCATCTCTAAAACCCGAGAACCCCTGCTTCTGACTTCATTTTCTTCCGAAGTTCCAGGAGAGGGAGTCGCCGCCGCCGCGCCCGCTCGCACGGACGGGGCCGCCGCTCCCGCTCGAGGTCTTGACCGCCGCGGCCGGCAAGGCCCGCCTCCGCCGCCGCCTCCACCTGAGTATTACTGCAGAAATGTGTTCCTTCAAGTTCTATTAGATCCATAACATTTTGCTATTAACCTTAGTATCCAAAACTAAAGGTATCAGAAGCAGCAGCAAAGTCTTGGCTTTTGTCATCTGATGACACACTACGATCATCAGTTTCTGAGTCTTCTTGCTCCTCAAGACCAAGGAGCTTCAGTGTCGCAGCATGGAATGAATGACCAGCAGGTTCGTATTTGCAAGCTTTTACAGGCAAGCAATTAGACGAAACATACAAAGGAGTTCCATCTATGATATCCGGAGAGTAAGTGATCAAAAGACAGCTCCTCCGGGGAATCCATTGATCAATGATGTCCAGTTATTGACAGAAACTCCTTTGTAAATTGACAGAAACTCCTTTGCAAGCATAAAGGACAAACTATAAGTCAATGAATATAAGCAATCAAGATAAGCAAATTGTAAATGAATCTCAATACATGAAGTTAAAATCCATATCACTTCGAGCGGCAAGATATAAAAGTTTAGAAATGCGGCGGCGGCGGCACCCCGTGGCGGGAGCGACGGCCCCATCCGTGCGCGCGGGTGCGACAGCGACGGCCCGTACCGGCAGGGCGGCGGCGGCGACTCCCTCTCCTGGAACTTCTCCCGGAACTTCAGAAGAAAATGAAGTCAGAAGCAGGGGTTCTCGGGTATTAGAGATGGAATTGAGAAGAGGGGTATTAGGGTAATTTCCCGTGGAATTTCGGTGGGAAAAAAATAAAAAACAAAAAAGAAATGGCTAAAACTCTTAAAATGGCAAATCATAGAGTTAATCATGTATTAGATGGCATTTTAACAATTGCCATCTAGAGGATGACATTTTATCGAAGCCACTCCTTTTGGAGTGGCATAATATCAATTTTCTCTTTTTTTTCACCCTTGCCTTTTCTCGGTTCCATTCGTTCGACAAGAAACGAGATTGGTGAGGAGAGGCTCAAAACCCTAGAGGAAGCTTCGAACTTTGGGGGCGCTTCGGAGATGCAGATCTTCGTGAAGACGCTGACGGGGAAGACGATCACGCTGGAGGTGGAGAACAGCGATACCATCGACAATGTCAAGGCCAAGATCCAGGTCCGGTCCCTCCTCACCTTATCCCGCTAGTTTCCTTACGTTTGTTCTTCCGAGACCCGCCTCGTCTGATGGCTTGAAACCCGCAGGCTCCGGTTTACTTGCGAAATTCGCGCAGGATACTAATAGATCGATCCCATTTATGTATGCCTCCTTGTTTAGTGGTTACAGAGCGATCTGTAGTGTGCGTAGTGTTTTATTTTTTTGCAATGATTAGAGCGGTTCTTGATGAGACTGCCCGAGAGCTGTTGTCATTTGCAACTCCGGCGAAATTCTCTAGTGAACTGTTTCAGTCGCGTTTTGTTCTGGTTAGTTCTGAATTCTCTTTGCATTGGGGTGGAATGGCAGTACAATTTTCTATTTTCCATCTTAGGTTCTAGTTTCCTGCTCAAGCACCACCATGTCATTTTTCATGTGATGCAATGGGTAGTCTTGCCCTTTTTTTTTACTTCGACGCATAACGATGTAGTTGGTCATCAGCCCATAAGAACTATGGTCATGAAATTTTACTCTGCCATTTGGCCATAAGCTTTTCTTTTTGCTTGTCCGTCGTAGATGCCAATGAACTTGTATGCTGGCAGTCATCTTATATTGTGCTGCACTGTTTATTTTCCGCCCACTGATTTTTTTGCCTGATTCCTATAAGTAGGAAACATTGTTGGCTTATTCATGTTTACTTACATATTGAGAAAACTGATGACATGTTGTGATATGTGTGATGATGCCTCAATGAAACAGGACAAGGAAGGCATCCCCCCAGATCAGCAAAGGCTGATTTTTGCTGGAAAGCAGCTAGAAGATGGGCGGACATTAGCTGACTACAACATCCAGAAAGAGTCAACGCTTCATTTGGTCCTGAGGCTCAGGGGTGGAACTATGATTAAGGTGAAGACACTCACTGGTAAGGAGATTGAGATTGACATCGAGCCTACTGACACAATTGATAGGATCAAAGAGCGCGTTGAGGAAAAAGAGGGCATCCCCCCTGTTCAGCAGAGGTACCCTTCTTATGCCCTGAACTTGGTCGTTTATGCCATTGATGGTTGCTACATTTATAGGTTCTGGACATATGTACTAATGACTTAATATCTCAGCTGTGCCAATCAAACTACATGCGAAGGGTGTCCATATTTTTGTGGCATCTTTTTTTTGCTCCGTTGTATCAAAAGTAGCAGTTTGTGTTTCTAAAATCTTCTTGATATTGATATTTACTTCTGTCGTTATGACTGTGTGAACTTGCTATGAGTGTTGACCTATGATTGCTTTAACTGGAATATTTGACTTTTAAGCAATCCTTTTCTCAAATTACTACTAGTGCAGAATACAAGAATATGTTATTCACACCTTTTTAGTTTACCCACTTTAGTGGCATAGGACATCTGTACACAGATAAAGGGAAATTTCTTGTGAAACTAAATTATATTTTGCTTCTAGCACCTTCCATTGCTCAGGTGATTGCTTTTTTTCTGTTTTGTTCGTTGAGTCTGAGGCGTTTTAAGGTTATGACTTTTGGGTGCATGGCTTTGGTCACTGCGAGTCTGGGACTTTGGGGCATCCTATCCTAACCCTAGTAGCTTTAGCAAGATATTAAATCATGCATCATATTATGAGTATTTTATTGTTGTTGTTGTATTATTATTATAGGTAATAATTAACATGAAGCTAGCATTGTCCTGTTTCAACTTTAGTATAGCTTGAAAATCCTCTTAATGTTTGGTAGCATTCCATCCTTATTCTGATGTAGAACTGTTGCGTTTACAGGCTCATTTATGCTGGAAAGCAGCTTGCTGATGATAAAACTGCTAAAGATTACAACATTGAAGGTGGTTCAGTGCTCCATCTTGTGCTTGCTTTGAGGGGTGGTCAGTAGATGCAATGTCATATGCACTAATGAGGAGAGCACCTTGGTTTATGCTAATATTATCTTCGTACCATTGGCAGATGATTGAAGTGTCATGTTATTGGTACATAGTTCATTAAAACAAGCTATTTATTTGGACTGGAAAAAAATCTTGAGCTTTAAGTTTTGTGAGCTCTGTCATCTGATTTATTGTTGCAGGTTGCCCTGCCTCTTTTTTTCACCTGAAACGTCACTACAGCAAAGATGCTCCCTGCTTGACTTAACCTTTTCTTGTTCTAGTCTTCTTCAGATGCATACTTATTCACATTTTCTGGTGATTACAAATGCAAGTGAAAACTGTATAGTTGATTAATAAATTAGCTCAAGTGGGTTATGGTCCTGGCTCCTGATGGAAATGTTTTTGTCATGAAATACCCTGTAATATGAATAGCAGCATCTATGTGCTGCTTGTTTACAATTCCTCTTGTAGTTTTTGTAGTTTGTCCATATTGAGGAGGGGCATTTCATGGGGGATATACTGTGTTGTCAGCGTTGTAAAGTCATCATCTAGAATAAGTTCCGGATTGGCCTTTCAAATTGCATTTTCTTTTTGTTAGAATTAGAAAAACAAACAAGGTATGCATTGATCCAATCCACAATAGCTATGACAAGGAACTATTTAATGGATAGCTATAAAATGAGCAAACTTAATAGGACGCATATCATCTGGTATCCTATTCATTACAACAGGGCGTATTGTTCCACTATGATTAGATTGGTAATCATTTCTTTGCTTTACCCTTGATCTAATTTTAGCTCCACTTGGATCACAGCATAACAGAAAACTACCTTTTAAACATTTTTTTACACTAGCAAATTTGTATTGAATGAACCAAGACAGATGGAGTGGCGTTTGTGGGGAGTGGAGTTGTTTGGATAATGAGTACCAATAGAGGCTTGCTGAGTGCTCCTGGACAAACCATGTATAAAGTAGATCAAAATAATTATGTATCTTCATCTTTATTCTTTTGCGTCTGTCACATTCCAAAAAATATAGATGGCTAACCTGGCAGTTATCACGGCGTCGCCTAGGCGACGCCAAGTCGTCCTGGCGGTCTGAGGGGGATGCCGAGGCTGGTCGCCCAGGAGATCTCCCGCTACCGGCGCCGATCTGCGGCTTTCTCTCGCTGCCGACGCCGATCTGCGGCCTTATCCCACCGCCGGCACTGAGGGAGGGGCGGAGCAGCGGGGCCAGCGCGTTGGAAGCAGAGGAGGCGGAGGGACACGGGCGCGTCGGCGGCGGAAGCACAGGAGGCGGAGGGACGCGGACGCGGCGACAGCGGCAGAAGCAGAGGAGGTGGAGGGATGCGGGCGCGGCGACAGTGGTGGAAGTAGAGGAGGCGGAGGGATGAGGGCGTGCCAGCGGCAGCGGAAGCACGGGAGGCGTGAGACGCCTGGTGGCGGCGGAAGCAGAGGAGGTGGTGAAGGTGCGGGAGGCGTGAGGGCAAAATTGTTGGCGCTAGGGTTATAGGGATGGGATATTTTTGGTTTTTTTGTGATTTAGTCCTCGGAGTTTCTAAAAATTACGAATAAGCCCTCTCTCAATGGATTTCTACTTATTTAGAGTCTAAAAATTACAAATAGACCCCTCCCCAATGGATTTCTTTTGATTTAGACCTTCTGAGCTGCATTACATGGTTATTTGGATAATTTGTGCTATTATATTACATGGTTATTTAATTTTTGGTAATATAAGGTATTGTATTTATTACTATCATCTAACTGTCATCATGGCGGATGCCTAGTCGACTAGGCGTCCAGGTGCCCCGGTCTCGCCACGACTTGCTAGAACGCCGTGACAACCATGAAACCTGCTATCTTTTTGGTCTAAGAGCATGATCCAAACTACATTTCCTTTGAATCGCTTGTGAGTAGTGTTCTCCAGTAAATTTATCATCTCAAAGAATAGTTTCTATGTCTTTTGGAGTGTACAAAATGATACCTTGAACTACACATTAGTACATTACCACGCACTAGCTAATATTACTTTAGTGTTACCTTCTCTTGTTCCTTGATTCCTTCTGACATATTACTGTTTTCACGAGCCATTTTTTCTTCTTATTTTTTCTTCTCTTGTTCCTTGATGCCTAAAGTGGATTGCTGTTATGTCTCCCGCTTCCTTTTTCCTTTTTCCAAGATCTATTCTTCTTTGCTCAAGTGGCTCACTAGCTGATTCGACTGATATTTTCTTTATCCTTGTCCAAATTGCAGTTTATATTAGAATTAAGTGCATAGTGCCATGCAAGCAGATTGGACTGATTATGCGTATTCTTGTCTACATTGCAGATTGTGGTCTTTATTAGGCTTAGGTTTGGTGTCAGGACCTAGTCAACAGATATGCTTTTCTGTCTTTAATTTGTAGCCTCCTATCTATGGAAGTTCTTTAGACCAAGAAATATGCAAAGAATGTTCTTTGAATAGCTTGAAAATTTTTTACACAAGATATGACATAAACAATTGCACTTTTTCTCGATACAGACAGAATATTTTATCCTTGTTCTGATTGCACTTAGAAAATGAACGATATGTACCTCTATGTTGACTTCAATATGCTTTGTGTGATTATTAGTTGTCGTCTCAGTGATATAGTGTCATGTAGTGTAGTTTCATTTGCCTTAGGATTGTTACATTCCATTCTTTATTTGCGAATCATATTCCAAACCATCATATTGTTTTCTGGTGTCACTTGCAATTGTGTCGTAATTTTTGCTTTGCCCTCTTTCATACATGTTAATTCCTTTCTTCCAAAGCTATGATGTTTTCTTTTTGCACTCTTTTGTTGTGTTCTTTGTGGACGGCACTAAAGAATTAGTGGTATTGGCAATGTTTACTTTCCAGGTTCTGGATAACCAAAGGATGCTGAGGCACATATATAAAATTGCTTTGTTCTTTTGTTTGGATTTAGATGTTTCTGTTTTGATTGTCTGACAACATGTCACTTAAATAAGAGTTATTATTAGTTTCAAAAAGGCCTGGCCAGGGCCTATGAATATTTGAGTTCCTTTATATGCCATCTGGGGACGATGTGATCTCAAAATGGATACATTCTTTTGTGGACTGCATTGAACTGGCCCCATCAAATTGTTGTATGGAAGCTTCTTGTTTTGGGGATATAATAGGGGTTTGATGTAGCATGTATGTGATCTTGTTCACAAAGAAGATATAGCTGGAATGTACAGCCATTAGAACCATATTTTTTTACTACCTTTCTTTTACTGTACTCATTCAGTTAATGATACGGGCTGTATAAATGCTGCATGATAGCTGCTTTAGTACCTTTTATTGTTTTCTTCGGATCAGAGACCCTAAATGGTTGGAGTAGGTTGATGCTGATCTAGCTATGTAACCATTATCACTCGAATTCAGGCAGTTTACCATTGTTTCTGGTCGCAGCCGCTGTGACTATTTGGTTCACGTAAATCTTGAACAGATCTATCGTAACTGTAGCCCGTTTCAATTTTCGACTGAATTATTGAGCTTCAATGACCATACAAGGGACTGCGAGCGCAACCTGTCCTACCCTGCTATTCGCATGCATATATGTTGCCTTTCTTGTGGTTTATAGTTAATATGGTACAAGGTGCAAATTATAGTTCATATGGTACAGAAAGCTGCCAAAATTATAGTTAATATGGTACAGAAAGCTGCCAAAATTATAGTTAATATGGTACAGAAAGCTTTGCCCTCGACCTGAGCGAGGTCGCGCTGTGCTGAACTGTCTGCGCATTGTCTGAGAGTGATGAACAATCAGCTTGGCAGAAACTGACCGTCCATTGCTATTCAGAGCTTAAGAGGCAAAAGCTAAAGTTACAACACTACTTGGGATGTTTTCAGTTACCTACAAGCTGCAAAAATGCAATGCAGTTTATGCATCAATTTGCAGCATACCCATTTAACGTATGAGTATGATGTATCTACATCGTCATAAAAAAAAAAAAATCAAAACTGAGCAGATTCTTGCTTGCGTGCATGGGAGGACGCACGCCGACGTCAGAACTCCCGGGGGTCCACGAACAGGATGCCGGCCGGCGGCGCCGTCGTCCAGCTGTCGTCCTCGTTGCTGTCACCGGCAATGCCATTGGCAGCACCGGCGCCGAGCTTCTTGATGCACCAGACGTCCTCGTCGCAGGAGAACCGAGGCCAGTGCGGGACGGCCGCCGCCGTGGGGTCGTCGGGGCCGAGGTCGGCCGCCACGACGGCGCACCCCGGGTTCTTGCGCGCGACGTTGTGGGCGTGCCGGCAGAGCGAGCGGAGGAGCGCGGGGCCCTCCGGCCCGGACATGCGGAGGCCGTAGAGGAGGTAGGTGCCGAACGGGCGGAAGACGTCAGGGACGGAGGGGACGCGCAGCCAGGGCGCGTGCCGGTCGAGCGCGCGCGCCGCTGCGAGGGACGCGCGGAGGAGCGGCTGCGCACCGCCGACGCGGAGGCGGAGGGAGCGGGTGGAGTCCCAGACGCTGAGCAGGGCGAACGACGGCGAGAGCGCCGGGTCCGGGCCACGCTCGATGGCGAGGTACGTGCCGAGCGTGAGCTTGTGCGCGAGGAGCGCGGGGAGGTCGGCCGGGAGGAACTCGGCGGCGGCGGGAGGGAAGAGCGCGGCGTAGGCCGCCGCGGCGAGCGGCGGGGGCAGCTGCAGCACGCGGTGCGCGCGCGGGACTCTCGCCCGGTGCCGGTGCACCGGGTGGCCGAGGAAGACCGGGCGGCGGAACGGCGCGTAGGCGAAGCGGCCGGTGAAGAGCGCGAGCGAGGCCGCGTTCGACGCGGTGGTGGCCATGGTGGCGTACACCGCGCCCCGCGCCGCGCACCACGACTCCGCGCTCCGTACCAGCTCCGTCGCGATCCCGAGGCGCCTGCACGTACACACGCACAAGCTACATGAGTCTTCCATGCAATGCAAGTCATGGCACGGGTTTTCGAGAGAGTTTACGCATGCACACGTGTGCATGTTTGGTGTGAAATTAATTGAGATAAACTTCATTTGGTTAATTAATTAATTACCTGTGAGATGAGGACACCCTAAGGCCAAGAAGGCATGCCACTTTCACAAACTGCTGCTGCTTTGTGCTGCTGCTGCTGCTGGAGTATTGCTTCTTCTTCCCTCTGCTCACCATCCTGACGCATGCCTTGATCACTCCTACAACCTCTTCTTCCTCTCCATACTCAGCAACCTGCATATAGTACACACACATCAGCACATAAGTACACAAGCAATTAATTAATTAATTAATTAAATGACGTTTTACTTAGTGTACAAATTAAACTTGTTGCAAAACATCGTCGCAGTCATATATAGTCATGCATGCACAAGGTCCAAATTAATAAAGTGCCGTGTACTCAGACGAGTGTCAATGGCAGCAGCTGGGGTAGCTAACTTAGTTACCAGCACGACGTGGTCCGGCGAGTGGCGCACCCGGGCAAACGGGTCGCCGATCTGCTCGACGTAGAGCGACATGCCTCTCTTCTTCTTGTTGTTGCTCTTCTTTGCGCCGTCGTCGCTACCGGCGGCCGTGTCTTCGGTGCCCTGGTCGCCGGAGAGGCCGACCTGGCACCGACGCTCGAGCTCCTCGACCGCCGGCAGGTCCTTCTCCATGTCGAACCCCCTCACTCTTATCATCGTCTTCTTCCTCTCTACATCCATCACCCCCATGTCTATCTCTTGCTCTTAATCTAGCTAATTACCTCTTTCAAACTTGGCAAGAAGTAACCAGTTCATATATATATAGCTATAACTTGTTTAATCCTACGGTTTTACAAGCTAATAACTAGCTTCTATCTTGCTTCTGCTGCTGCTGCTTCTCGTTAGGAGGGAAGGAACTGGGCATTTATACACGTACATAGCTTAGGTCGGGCGTGTGGGCCCAAGGAGAAAATAATGGGTGATATGCAAAGAGGCGTAACAAAACGCCTATTCTTTTCAGTTTATTATTTAAAATATTTTTGAACAAACAAACAAATCGATTTCTTCATTGTTTTTTTAAAATAACTTATCGACATTCGATATATTCTCATAAATACTTAGGCTAGAATCGAAAATCATCAGCCGTGCAACGGAAAGAACCATGATGCCCTTTGCATAATAGCTTGTGAGCTTGATCGGATTAATGATTAGTGTTGAGTATGATGGCAAAAGCCCTCTGGCATAAAATATGTCTGTGTGCTTATCTAATAATGTAGGACCTGGCTATGTATAATGCCACCTCTCACATCTCTCTGCAGTACTTCCAAATGCTTACAAGTGTTAAACTAGCCATTAATGGGGCCTAATCAGTAGTAGTTAGTTAATTAGGTAGCTAGCTGCAATGTTATACTAGTGGCATGTACACGAAACTATGGATTATGTTACCCTACAGTTGAAGCTTAGGAACCTAGCTACAATGCCATACGATGATATAGCTAGGAACACTACTGTTTAAACAAATAAGGTTCTAATCAATGTGTATCTTTACTTTATTTTCATATAAATTAGCTAAGCTCACTTAGGTTCATGCATATTGAAGTGGCACAAATTAATTAGATAGCTTGGGACATATAGGCCAAAACCTATCTACTCTAGGGCATCCAAACATATATTATTCTGAGCAAAGCATTTGTGGATATGTACTCAGGATATAATCTTATGGCATCATATATTTCTCTCATAGACAAATGCATGAAAGCACCAAAAAAAAAAAAGATCCAAGGGGGAAAAACATGCTGGACTAGAAAATTGGGGTTTTGATTCTTTCAAGACATAGCGGATTATTTGCCGACGCAAATTAGTGGATTTGTCACACACATCAAACTTTTTTACTACACACATGTATAGCACCTTAATTAGCTTAATTTTATTTCTTTTGTATGATCTCCTAAATTCATTTCAATAGCACGAACGAAGAAGTCGCCATCGGTTGATCTGTATATCTATAGGCCCTATTTGGAACTAAAATTTTTCATACGAAATATGAAGGAATTACACTGTTTCTTGCAAAATTTCTTAAAAAAATTCCTGTATCTACTCCAAACGGTATGCTTAAGCTATTTCGCCTGGTTTCTCAGTGTGAGAGAGTAGAATGCTCGAGTTCTTCATTCACAGAGTCAAGGTACATATACAAGGTGCCGGCCGATCAATGCTAACTGACGCCTAGAGGATCGGATCAGCTGAAGACTAGGAAGGAGCTAACCAACTAACTGAATACACTGATCCTATCCTTATCTATCTGAGCGATGGAGAGGAGGTCGCTGACACCCCCCGCAGTTGAAGCTTCGGGAACTCGTTGAACAACGGCGTCGGTAGTCCCTTGGTCATTATATCTGCAAATTGCCGCCGAGTAGGAATGTGCAGCACCTTGAATTGCCCAAGAGCAACTTTCTCCCTGACGAAGTGTATGTCAAGCTCTACATGCTTCGTTCTCCGATGATGTACTGGATTTTCAGACAAGTATACTGCTGAAATGTAATCGCAGTAGATCACCGTGGCCTTGTCGATGATGACATGAAGCTCCCGAAGCAAATTTCGGAGCCAGCAGCATTCCACAGCAGAATTGGCCACCGCTCGATACTCCGCCTCGGCGCTAGAACGAGAGACCGTTGTCTGGCGCTTTGAGGACCAAGACACCAATGAGTCACCGAGGAACACGCAGTACCCCAACGTGGATCGCCGAGTATCTGGGCAACCAGCCCAGTCCGCGTCAGAGTACGTCGTCAGTTCTGTCGAAGGAGTCGCCGAAATCCAGATGCCGTGATGGATGGAGCCGCGGAGGTATATGAGAATACGCTTGACGAGATTCCAGTGAGCATCACGTGGAGCATGCATATGAAGGCACGCCTGGTTCACAGCATAGGCGATATCCGGGCGCGTGAGTTGGAGATACTGGAGAACGCCTGTGATGCTGCGGTAGAATGTGCTGTCTGTCGCGGGCTCACCAACGGAGGCAGACAACTTCGGCTTGGCTTCCACAGGAGTTGACGCAGGTTTGCAATTGGCCATTCCTGCGCGCTCCAGTATATCTTCAGTGTACTGCGCTTGAGTGAGGAAGAAACCATCATCATCACGACGAACCTGAACGCCGAGGAAGAAGTGAAGTGCGCCAAGATCCTTGATGGCAAAGGCAGTACGCAGCTGGTCGACGACGTGTCGCAGTAGAGATGTGGTCGACGCCGTGAGTATGATATCATCAACATAGACAAGTAGATATGCCGTGTGCGTGCCTTTCTTGTAGACGAACAAGGAGCTGTCGGAGCCCGTCGCGGTGAAGCCCAGGCCATGAAGATGGTTGCCGAGACGCTGGAACCATGCCCGCGGCGCCTGATTGAGTCCATAGAGGGACTTGACAAGCAGGCAGACATGATCGGGGCGGTCGGGGTCGACGAAACCAGCAGGCTGATGGCAGTAGACGCGTTCCGCCAGATCGCCGTGCAGGAATGCATTCTTGACGTCGAGTTGATGAACAGGCCAGCGTCGAGTCGCCGCAAGATGCAATACCGTGCGAACGGTGGCTGGCTTGACCACCGGCGAGAAGGTTTGATGGAAGTCGACCCCGGGTCGCTGAGAGAACCCGCGGACAACCCATCGTGCTTTGCGTCGCTCAAGCGTACCATCTGGGTTGAGCTTGTTCTTGAAGAGCCACTTGCCGGTGATGACATTGACATGTGAAGGCCGTGGAACGAGGGTCCATGTCCCATTGGCCAGCAGGGCGTTGAATTCTTCTTGCATTGCCGCATGCCACGCCGGGTCACGTAGGGCAGCACGAACTGATGGTGGCGGCGGCGCGGGCATGGAAGTCGTTGCCACGTGCGCGTACTTGGGGTTCGGCAGGCGAATGCCATCCCGTGCATGCGTGACCATGGGATGCCGCCGTTGCGGCACTGGAGTCTCCGAAGTCGGCATCCCGGGTGCCGGGGAAGAGCCGTTTGCTGGTGGCGAAGACGCCATGATTCCCGGGGTCGCAGGCGACAACGTCGGGTCCGCGGCTGAGTCCACCGGCGTTGCGGCAGTGATGTCCGGAGCAGGAGGCGACGTAGGGTCAGGTGGAGGAGACCCCGCTGCTGAAGCGGCAGTGGCGGGCACCTGTGCACGACAGCGAAGCTGGCGTGGTCTGGTGGGAATCTGGATCACGTCAGGTATGCACGGGGGGCACGGCCGCGTAGCAGGAGGTGACGAAGTGACGACCTGCGCAAAGGGGATACAAGTCTCGTCGAAATAGACGTGACGTGAAATGAGGACACGTTTGGTGACCGGATTGTAGCACTTGTATCCCCGTTGATCTAACGGATAGCCGAGGAAGATGCAACGGGCCGAACGCGACGCTAATTTGTGCGGAGCTGTGGCGGCTGTGTTTGGGTAGCACAGGCACCCAAACACTCGGAGGTGATCGTAATCTGGTGATGCGCCAAAGAGGATCTCGAAGGGGGTGGAGTTGTCACGGGGACGACATGGCCGGCGATTCAGTAAGTACGTGGACGCCGCAAGAGCATCAGGCCAGAAGGAGGGCGGAACCGAGGCCTGGAAAAGGAGAGATCGGAGACCGTCGTTGAGTGTTCGTAAGACACGTTCCGCGCGTCCGTTCTGCTGGGAGGTGTATGGGCACGTGAGCCAGAGGGCAATGCCGTGCGTGGCAAAGAACGCGCGTGACGCCGAGTTATCAAATTCTCTGCCGTTGTCTGTTTGGAAGCACATAATGGGGAGCTGGAATTGAGTACGAACAAACGCATGGAAGGAGATGAGATTGGGCAGAACATCTGATTTATGGCGCAAGGGAAAAGTCCAGACGTAGTGCGAAAAATCATCCAAAATGACAAGGTAGAATTTGAAACCAGAATTGCTCATTATTGGGGATGTCCATACGTCACAATGTAGCAATTGAAAGGGAATTCGAGAAACATTATTGGACTCGCTAAAGGGTAATCGCACATGCTTGCCGAG
The DNA here is from genome assembly GCA_017311315.1 of Dendrocalamus latiflorus. Classification (NCBI taxonomy): domain Eukaryota; kingdom Viridiplantae; phylum Streptophyta; class Magnoliopsida; order Poales; family Poaceae; genus Dendrocalamus; species Dendrocalamus latiflorus. The sequence continues at coordinate 4,168,878 of CM029640.1, read as the reverse complement.
GCGACAGGCGTGGCAAGTATGACTGCCGGATTTAGAACAGGAGAAGCCAATGGTGCGCGACAGACGCTGGAGAGCGGCGTGGCCAGGATGACCAAGACGCGCATGCCAGAGGGGGCTGTCGTGCGAAGCCAGGAGAGCCGCCGATGGACGCAGCGTCGCACTTTGTTGCTGGCGAAGTGGGTAGAGGTCTCCGGAAGAATCACATCGGAGCAGAACCGTCCTGGTGCGAAGATCCTTGATAGAAAAACCCCAGGGATCAAATTCAACAGAAACTGAGTTATCACGAGTGAGCGCACGAACAGAAATAAGATTCGTGACTAACTGAGGAGCAATCAGTATATTGCGAAGATGAAGAGGAGAAGAAGTGGTGGGTACGGAGGCATGACCGGTGCACTGAGCAGGAATGCAATTGCCATTGCCGACAACAATGTGATGAGAAATAGGAGAGGTAGAGGGAGTGGTGAGAATACCGGGATTGGAAGCCATATGCGCCGTGGCACCTGTATCCAGGAACCAATCACTGCCGCCACCGGTGGAGTTGTTGACGGACAGGCCGTTGAGGGCGGAGTAGAGGCCCGCCGGTATGGAAGCCGTGGTGCCAGCGTAGGGGGCAGCATCAGGTTGTGGCGGTGGTGCAGAGAACGCCGCCATGGCCTGAGGAGGGTTGACACCGGGGCGCGCTCCGAGGACACCGGGCCGCCAGGCGTTTAGTGGCCACGCCTGAACGACACCCTGCCACGGGTTGTAGGCCGACGCCCACTGAGGTGGGGCCGCGCCGGCTGAGGGTGCAGAGGGGCCGCCGGAAGGCGCACCCTGACCGCCGAGGGTGCTCTGGCGGTTGCGAGCATCAGAAGACTTGCGCTTCTTGCGGCGATCATTGCTGCCGGCGTGTAGCGCCTGGGATGAAGATGGAGACGGTGGGGCAGGCCTGGATGCATTTGAGGTGTTGGCAGCCGCGAGGAGCGCCGTCTGCGCCTCCATCTGGAGAGAATGGCGGATGCGGTTCTCCTCCTGCATCAAATAGGAGCGTGTATAGAGAAAAGTGGGTGGCGGGGTCATGGTGGAACTGCAATGGCCTGGCTGAACTTATTGTTCAAGCCACGCAAGGTGTTGATGACAAGCGCCGGGTCGGAGACGGCGGCGCCGCAGTCGTAGAGGGTGTCGGCAAGACGCTTGAGGTGGCCGCAATACTCGCTGACGGACATGTCACCCTGGAACAGGCTGTGGAACTCCTACTGGGCATACACGGCGCGCTGGAGGCTATTGTCGAGAAATTGCCCGGTGATCGCCGTCCACGCGGTGTAGGCGGAGCTGCGCGGCTTGTAGACGTCGTTCCAGATTTCCTTGGACACGGTGGAGTAGAGCCAGGAGACGATGCAGGAGTCGATCTGGAGCCACTCCGGGTCGTCGAACATGGCGGCAGCATCGACCGTGCCGTCGACATGGTTGGCGAGGCCGAATTTCTTGAAGGTGAGTTCGAAGAAGGAGCGCCACTGCCGGAAGTTGCCGTCGTCCGCAGCGAGGGTGACGGGAACATGGCTGTGGATGTTGATCAGCACTATTGTGGAGGCTGGAGGTGGGATGGGATCAGAAGTCATGGCGAACGGATTGGTGGCCGCCGATGAAGCAGAACCGGTTGGGCTCGCCATGGTCAGGAGCAGCGGAAGCAGAAGGTGTGGATCGAGAAGGAATCTGATACCATGTGAGAGAGTAGAATGCTCGAGTTCTTCATTCACAGAGTCAAGGTACATATACAAGGTGCCGGCCGATCAATGCTAACTGACGCCTAGAGGATCGGATCAGCTGAAGACTAGGGAGGAGCTAACCAACTAACTGAATACACTGATCCTATCCTTATCTATCTGAGCGATGGAGAGGAGGTCGCTGACACTCAGCGCCAAGTTGGGGTTTCGAAATTCACTAATTAATTAGTAGCTAAGCCAGGTCTCAATTAAATTATTTTAGAATTACTACTTCACTTGTGGGCTTGTCGTTGTGCGTGTTCAATGTTGGTGGATGCTTCCCTGATCCTCTAGTAAATTGCACATGTCTTAGTCAATCATTGCTTAAACTCTTGAGATATAATTAAAAGAAAATTGATTCTATACCATTTAATAGTGTCCATTTCTACAAAATACTACTGAAAAATACTCTCTCTATTATATACCATCGAATTGCATCGAAATACAATTATATGCCATTGCCATCAGTTAGCCTCCGTTTGGCCCTAGAAAAAAAACAATTTTGCTAAGTTATCTACCACAACATAAACCTGACCCCACATGTCAACTCCTCTTCCATTTTATGAAGTGTCAACTATGTCAACATGCCCTTGAAACCAGCCTTTGCACTGGTTTTGACATTTATTAAGTGACGTAAAGTGGATGGTTTTAGAGTTGTTAAAGGTAGAATTTGGGCTTCCGATGGGAAGCGTTGAGGACCAACAGTGGACCTTTTTCTTTTGGATGTCACGGAAAAGTCCATAAGATTAATACACCTCGACATGAGTTTACGCTAAATATGCCTCCATTAACTACACAATATATCCTATGCATTTAAATCTATGTACTCACCATGCACCTAAATTAAAAAAATCACAAAAAATTCCGAAAAATTTCTACATGTACTTCCAGACTTATTTTAACTATGCATAAAATTTTAAATTCAGATTCATTATATGTTAGCAGTAACAAAAAAGAGAAAATCTGACAATGATTTAGAGTTCAAATTTGTTGAAATTTTCTCTTTTTTACTGCTCTTAATATAGAATGAATTAGAACTTAAAATTTTATAGATAGGTGGATTAAACCATGGAATACATGTAGAAATTGTTTTAGAATTTTTTGTGACTTTTTTAGTTGGTGTGCACGATAAGTGTATCACAAACTTGAGTGCATAGGATATATTGTCCATTAACTATATGCCGAGATCATTAACATTATTTGCACGACTAGGTAGAACTAACTTAGGTAAAATTTACATAAAGGGTCGGTGATGCAAAATCATGTTAGTACTGTGGTGGTGTTACTAGTGACTTGTGAGTCAATGTAGAGTATGGACCAAGTTTGTCTGCACTACTAAGGCCCCGTTTGGCACAGCTCTAGCTTCGAGATCTATACTGGATCTGTAGTTTGTTGACTAAATTAAAGTGATTTAAATATTTTTATTTAATATATAATATAAATGAAATGAGTCATGTAAATGCACTTAACATGCCTGCAACTCTAGATTCAGGATTTCCTAGAGCTACAGATGACCAGCTCTAGGAAATCTACAAATTTCCTAGAGCTAGAGCTCTGCCAAACGGGGCCTGCTAATTAATTAGAAACCACACCAAAGCACTTTGACTAATTAGCACGTAAACCATGTTCAACATGACCACACAAGCTTTCCTGGTTCATTTCCAACTAGAGGTGGGAGATGGCCATGTTTTTTTGGGCTAGCCCGAGGCACAATCAGCCCATCACGACCTAAGCACAGTCCGACTTGACACATGGCGGGCCGAGCTAGTACAGCATGAACGGTGGGTTGGGCTGAGCCTGGAAAGCACGGGGAGCACAGCGGGCACAGGCGGCACGACTAGCACGCCAGCGCTGGCGGCCACCTCGGCCTCGCCTCCTGAGCTGTCGATCTAGCTTCGCCTCCCGAACCACCGCTCTAGCTCCACACATCCGGCCTCCCGTGCCGCCGCTCCACCTCCTTCCTGAAGCTTCGCCTCTTGCGCCGCTGCTCCGCCTCTCGCCCACACGCTCCCACCTCCCCGCGCACCGTTCACTTGTGCCTCCCCTTCCTGGTGCCCTCTCCCCTCCCTGTCTTGTTGTCGAGCTCCTCCTCCTGGTTCCGGCGACTGAGGTTGGAGATGCAGGGGGACCAACCGGTAAGGAGCCAGAGCCATAGCCGAAGGGGGAACGACCTAGGTCGGCGTTGAGGGGGCCCAAGGTGGCAACGTAGAGGAAGTGCCGAGGCAGGAGACCGGATGGCCGACTGATAGTGACGCAGCAGTGTGGTCGGAGTCGAAGTCGTGGGGCACCATGGCATAGGGAGGAGTCAGCCAGGCTAGAGATGCCACAACGCTGGGAGCAGGGGCCAGATCTGCGTAAGGGGAGGTAGCAGGGAGGCCGGGGTCAGGGTAGAGGTGGCGCAGGTGAGCCAAAAAGGGGGTGTGGGGAAGCAAGGGGAGGAAGAGGAAGATAAGGGAAAGAAGAGGAGAAGGAATAAAGGAAGAGAAGAAAAAGAAATGGAGGGTTAGGAGCGTTCGGCCGAATGGATATGGGATAGAGAGAAAAGGGGAGGAAGGAAAGAAGTGAAAAAAGAGAGAGAAAGAAGAAGAAAGATAGAAAAGGGGTAAAAAGATTTGGCGTGCATAGGAGAAGATTTATATTCTTAAATCCTTAACCCGAGAATTTCAAATACTATCCAGGTGTAATTATGTGGACTTGTAATATGAAGAGTAGGAGGCGGACACCCTGTATGGAGGTCGAATGGAGTAGGCGGCAGTCTGGAATTGTTCTTGGTGAACCCGATTTGCAATAAGGTGTAGTCATATTATCTTCATTTTAGATAGACAATAGTTAGAACATTTTTATTTCTAAATATTGTAATATTCGAGCCTTTGTATCAGGCCTAGCTCTGCATGGCTATGTATGTGTAACATTAAGTAAATACATCATAGTTAGCTAGGAGCGGATATATCTAGCATGCAAACATTAGGGTCATGTGACCCCAATGACTTCTTTTTAATCTATGCGTAAGGTTTTTAACAATGCAATAAAATTACATTTTTAAAATATCAAGGAAATTTCACTTTTTTTGAAATATTTATGTCATTGCGTGCCCCTATTTTTATGTTTTTACATAACTAATTCAATTTCAATTAGTTTTTAATGAGACGGATACGAGAAAAAGGAAGATAGTGGCTATCGCCACCATCGTCGCCGCCGCCTTCATTGTGTATAGTTACTTCGGGCTAAGCTTGGGCTGGCATGGCACGAACGCCAACATGACGGGCTTTGGGCCGTACTTGGGCCTGGCTGGAGGCAAGCCGGGCTAATACGACGGGATGACTGGGCCAAGCTAGCATGGCATGAAGCGGCCCAAAGCACGGTGGGCCTAGGCCATGCTGTGGCACGGCCTAGACTCCCAGCTCTATTTCCAACTGGCCTGATAGGTCGTCAGGAGTATTAATTAATTAATATATTTTCTCAAGCACACTAATTAATCTTTCCCTCGAGGAAGAAAAATAGCTTCATGTACGTAGTTTTTAGATTAGAGCAGGTCAAAAGTAGCTGTTTACACTGATCGAGTGAAATCTCTCTATATACATAGGTTAGCTCATGTATCATGCATTCTGAATTTTATTGCCTCCAGGAGTGCTGTTTTGGCTCACTGTTGTCTACTACCAAACTTGCCTTAGTTTAGAGGGCACATATTTCATTCCAGCATGCAATGGCTTCTTACAGTGTTATGTTTCATTATCTTGGGTCCAACTTGTGCTTAATTAGTATCATGCGAGTGGCCAAACTTGGTGCACATAGTTGCCAACTTGTTTTTTTTTTTTGGGTAATGCATAATATGATCGAGATGTGATAGAATTAATATTCCAGTCAGATATGCAAGTCAACTTAAGAACATCCATGCAAGTATTATTGGATTTTTCTCAAACATTTAAGAATTCATTCAGACTAATTAGGTTAACTAATTGTAATTAATTAGGAACCACCTCTTGAACTCTATGGACTTCATTAAGTCTACTACGACCAAGTTTAAGACCTTGCAAGACGTGTCTGCGATACTAATATTTATTTGATATGTGCCTAGTTCATGCACGGCTTTCTAATTGTTGAAGGGTGCTTCAATCAACCGGTATCAATACAATGAGACTAATTGTTAGTAAACAAGCTTAATTGATTAATTAAAGATAATATATCGAAAAGTTGATCATCTCATGCTTGAATTTTACCTTAAATATATATATGAACAAATTAAAGGTTCCATTAGATTAATTATGAACTGCGTAGACTTATGTTTCACAACTTTCCTGTATATGAGGATTTGTAGCAACTAATACAGATTCTCATCTCTCTAGTTAGTACAGGAATCAACAAAACCAAGCACCTACTAAAGATCATGTCACAAAAAAGTAGGGCACATTTCGACGTAGCATCATGAGAACATATACATTTGGTACACATTTTGACCTATTTTGGCCACGCCACTGCTCGCGCTGTGGCAACAACAGTACAACACTGCCACGCCAATCACATCCTCCCACTCTACCACCAGTGGCATGGCAGTGATGTTTGACCACTCCACCGCCATTTAGTTAGACTTATCCCATGGTGTGGCAGAGTTTTTTTGTCATGCCACGGGTGTAGCCATGGTCAAAAAGTGAGATTTAGAAATAAAGTTAATGAGAGATTAGTAATAAAGGGTTTGTTCTTTTTGGTTGGCTCTTAGACTGTTCGTGCGAGATATTACATAGTAATAAAAATTCATGTGTGGTTTTTGCCGATATAAATAAAGTTGGCATTATGTACTACAATTAACTAGTAGACATCATTTTAAAAAGACACTTCGTTTAAAAGTTAGTTATCATAGAAAAGTCAAAAATAGAAGCCACAAGCTGAGAAAGAACATGACCATAAAACAAATTTAAAAAAGAGTTAAATAAAAAAAATGTTTTCGCACCTTCGCGCTGCCATACATACAATTTTTTAATATCAATATATTCTGTAGTTTAGTTTGAGTAAAGATATACCCATGCCGTGCTGCCCAACAAGAAATAATCAAGTCAAGTTTTCTCTCAATATTACTATAGCTGACAAGCTAGTAGAATAGTAGTATTCACCTAATTAAGAATTGAGAGAAGGTAAAAGTACACTGCTCACTCCATCATCAATCCACTATTACCTTTTCTCTCACCTGCATGTATGCTACTCGATCGTACCAACAATGTCGCAATGACGTGCCAGACAGAGATCAATTGAAGAATTGTTCATACTTTTAGTACCATAGCTATTTTTTCTTCAATTTTAGCCTTTAGACATTTATTTTAGCAAAAATTGCTCTATCCCCGAGCTCAACAGGCGACATTTGTCTGTTGCCGTGCCACTAAAGCTCGGCAGGGCATGGGCAACGTGGCAAGCAAGGTGAGGCGCGTGGAGTAGGCAAGGCTCACTGGCCTGCTGAGTTCCCCTAGCTCGGCAGCACCTGCCGAGCTGCCTTGCCTCAACAGGTTCTACCGAGCACAATTGGCTCAGTAGCGCCTTACCCCTTGGCTGGCTGTGTGGCTCGTTTTGCCCCCTGTTTTTTGCTAATTAGGTGAATACCCATCCTTTGATATGCATGAAAAAAATATATTATCTCAACACATCGGCTCGACATTGTCGAGATTTGCATGCCTGGCCACAACGTTGGCTCTGCATTCACGGTCACCTAACATGCCTTCGCACTCTCGGCTTTGTAGCACACCTGAGAGAGCTTTGTTTTTATTAGAGAATTTGTAGGGTGGTGGAATTTGTTTAGTTGATACATTGCTTTTTCTATATTAGGGTAGAATTTATTTTTTTTAGGAAGGTGCAAGGGGGAGATGGGGGCACAAAAACCACCATCACCAACTTTCTTTGTTAAGTAGTACAGATATGTTATTGTAAAAAATTATCTTAATGGACCATATCTAGCCAGACATAACAGTTAACATGTAGGGTTTGGTTAATGTTCCCTAGCGATGATAGTTTGATGTGTGGACTGAATGATATGTTCTGGCAGTTGCGCTACGACCGTAAAAACTCTGGTGGTACAGGTGCATCCTTACAAGAATTATTATGGTAGGATCCCTTCTTTTTGACCGCACACTTCTGCTTGCGAAGTAGCTCTCTGTAGTTCGACATCCCTAACAGCAGTATAGTGACATGCTCTACCTATGCTTTCTTCTCCCTTGCATCTTCCCCTATTCTGGAGATCAGCTTGAATGGAGTGTTTGATTCAGTTATGGAGTCTAGCTAGACTTTATAGGTAGTCCTTGTGTACTGTTTGGGAGTACATTATGATGAACAATAGTGCACTCACGCTCGTGGGATTGAATGTCATGGGCACAGAGAAGCTCACGTCGTTGTCAGTTCATTGAGAAGAGCTAGTCCGAGTTCTCCATTCACTATGAAAATCTAGTTTTTATGTCAGATCACTGAGAAATGGTGTTGTGTGTTGTCAGCTCACCGAGAAAAGCTAGTATGCGTTGTCAACTTAGTGAGAAAAGTTGCTACGTGTTGTGAAATCACTAGGAAAGTCAGTGTGTGTTGTCCACTCAATAAGAAAAGCTATTGAATTGATTGCTTGTCACTTTAGGATTGCAAACCTTAATTAGACTTAAAGTATTGGTGCACTTAGGTAAACCTAGTTGATTTATGCCTTAATTGTGTAAAACCGATTTAATTTACACTCCTGCACATAAAGTCGATTTTAACCAAAAAGAATTTTAAAAGCACCTATTCACCCCTTTCTAATCGACCTCCTCGACATTACATCGTCACCTAGCCTCAATCATGCTGTTGACTGCCAACAATTACCAAGCACCCTGCACATCAATGAATAAGCAATCATACTAAGAACAAATGACATGCACTTCACCCTCTCGTCAGCAAACTCTACATGGTACTCCTGGCCATGATTAACATAATGCATGGATTCCTGGTAGGACTAACACTTGTATGGACTCCCATCATGACTAACACATGTATGGACTTTCGCCATGACTAACACCTTGCAAGGACTCCCAAAACGCTCCTAGAGCAACAACATAACCGAGACACAATACAGCATAAGCCAGTTTCACCACCAACCAACGACTAATTCGACCGTACTAGTTGATCCTAGTCAAATCCCAGTAACATGGGGCTGGTCTTACCACAGTAACCATGCTGGTCAAATCACTGGAAACCCCTCCAGTCGAACTGCCATCGTACGGCCAATCACACCGCTCTCAAAACCTTTACACAACAAAACAAAGAGCTCTCTGGAATAAACATACCGCCAACTACAAATCGGTCACCTAACAGCAAAATCAGAGAGTGCAAATGGCACTAAATCAAACTCAAACTTTGACAATGAAGCAAAGCAAAGTTAAATACTCATTACACAATATGTGGTGACCTTCACATGGTCTCACAATCTCTCCCTTGTGAGTAATTTGACAAACACACCAAAAGGCAAGAATTTGGGTTTGAATTTTGGATAAGAAAAGCAAGCAAGTTGCGAAAGCCACAAGTGGTCCATTTTCAAGAGAAAAAATGAACAGGACCAATATGGCAAGATGTGGAATGGTGCTAAGACAAAAAAAGAGCAAGTATTCAATAAAAGCTCCAATCTACACCAAAAGCTTCTCAAAAGCCAAAATCTTGCTCATGGTCTAAGAAAAAGAGCAATTGCTCAACATGACTATTTTCATAGCAAGACAGCGCACTAAGAAAGAAAAAGAGAATAAATGCAATGCAAATGAGCTTCTCTCCAACTCATGTTCTCATTTATGGCTCACGATGCATTTTCTCACTCAGTAGCTTACTTTGCTCTTTTTCAACCTCACAATGCTCATTTTTCATATTTGAAGTTCATTTTTCAATGTTATGAGCATTCTACCCCCTTTTAAGATCATTCTCAATATTTTCCCCTTTTTGACTAAAACCAATTTTTGCCTTAAACATTCTCCCCCTTTTGACAAAATAGTCATCAAGGGTCAAGGGGCTATGCAACCTTGCTAAAACTCACTCTTTCTCTTAAATGATGCATGCTAACAAGTAAAGAACAAAGGAGAAAATTAAAGAACATGTATGCATGAATGTAAATGCATAACATAAAAGAGCTTTGAAAATTATTTAGAGTGAAGTTCAAATTAAAATGATACCACTTGAAGTCATAGAATACATACAAAGTTATCTAGATCATGATGAGGTATATATAACCATTCTAGTTAAGATAGCACAACTTAAAACATTCAAATTAATTTCAAGATAAGTAAGGCTTCAAAATTAACAAGTTTATCTAAAAGTATCCAATATGAGATAAGCTATGCCAAAAATACTAAATGAAGTTAAGAAGCTATAATTGAGTTAATCGAAGTGCTAGAAGTTCAATTTGAACTAATTATGCTCAAGCATTTTACTAAGCTAAACTTGAGATTTCGAAGGTCATTTAGAGGTCTTATCTTAGCAAAGTGAGTCCTGGACTACGAGCTATCCACAACTAACTCCTATGCTTCAATCATTTGGTCTATCTCAGTAAAGCAAGTTCTAAACTAGTAACCATCTAAAACTGCCTCTTGAGTTTCAACTAATTTGAATTAATTACATTCTACCAATTTGATTGATCTTAAACCATTATCGATCATATCAAGCATTACACCTAAAAGAGTGGTCATGGTTATACAAAACTCCTCCTGAGTTCATACTAAGTACAATGGAAAGCTGTCTCCCGAAGAAAAATTGTTGAGATTCAAGATTAAGCATAAAGAGATCATTCATTCAAGTTAGACACTAGTTTATTGAGCAATGACATGATTCACCAAAGGACTAGCATAGCACTAAATAAAGCTCAATTCATATTCAAGATTCAATGCAACATTTTTTACATAACATAATCATAGAAAGATCACTAAAGAGCAAACTAGTCAAAATTAAAAGATATAAATTATAAAAATTGATACCACTTGTGAATTTTAGTTAGAGTTTGCAAATTAAGCTAGCATGATGTAGAGACCCGAATATACAAATCCGGACTCTCCTGTGTAACCCGCACTAGTTCAGGATCACGCTAGTGCACACGGTATAAACAAAGATAAAATACCAACCATATCACGATTTACTAAGAAAAGACTCAAATATTATTGATAATTATCAGAGTTGCAACATTATGGCCAACTTACAATTAATAGCCTCGAAAGCTAAAAAACCCACAGCAGAAAAACAGAAATAACCGTAGTAGCCATTCGACATGCCCACAGGAAATCGACTGGGGAGCAAAGTCCTAATCTGCGAAGTTATAGAAGTATCCTCCTTCAAGTACCTCCTGCTGATCTGGCCCTTCTTCCTCAATTGAGCAAATGTGGATGAAGCCGTGAGTACATAGAGTACTCAGCAAGTCATTTGTAATAAAGAATGCAATATAGTATGCAAGGCTTACCAATGGATGGCTGAAAGGTTAATTTTGCAAAAAGCAACAATTTAAAGTAAATACAATAAATATTGAAAGCGAACTTTAAAAATGATTAATAAGTAAATAATCAATGGAATTGAGAGCCAACCACACAAGTGAACTAACCATTCACTCCAATGAATCAACCGTGAACCAAGATTCACGTAATGAACCACCAATGAACTAACCATTCACTTCCCAACTTAACGCAACCAGATTTTTATGAGCACTCTACCCCTCATGTGAAATCACCGAGTATTGTCCATGACCGAGGACATGGCTATCGAATAGTTTCACACTCTGCAGAGGTTGCACAACTTTACCCACAAGAGATAAGCCATCTTAATAACCAGCATGCTTCCTTAGGTATGAGACCCAGATAAATTATCACAAAGCTTTTACCTCACTCCAATCTAGTTAGACATCACCCGCTAAGGTTTCACCGCTGAAGGTTAACCACCACAGTCAGAAGTCCCCTCTTGAGCCATATGAGTACAGTAACCTTGTTCCTCACTGTGAGTAACCAGTACCCATGGTACTCACTTACCAATGGTGATATCTAAACTAAATCTTTGCAAGTTAATCAGCTAGGTCTATCCCATACTAGACATGTGGTTGTGCGGTAAGGCTTAGATCAATGGCGCACAAAGTTAAGTCCTTAAATTTACCCAGGCGAAACATCCACATCCCAACATGCAAATTACACCCCCTTTACTGCACGATCATCGCCCAAGTTAAAAACATTTTTTTATAACCAACACCAATGACACTACCCATGTCGTGGCAATCAAATTTTATAACTGTGGCTAACCACCACGTTCCAATATATCATTAAGTCAAAATTAGTTAATTGATCACATGTGATGATAAACCCAACGTTACCATAAGTATGGCTAAGCAATTTAAACGTACAACCCATGTGATAACTAGTATTGCATCACAAAATAATTTTCCATCATATGGTGACAATAGAATAATGGTATTCAAATTATCAAGGAGGAATTAATCAAATTGGACAATAGCTACCAATACAAGGTTTGTATAAAACTAGCAATACATGATAATTTAAAACAAATTAATACATAATAGATTTGAAAATTGGGTTCAACATGATCAAAGAACATGATTTGCCTTGGCCTTGCTCAGTTAACGGTTCTTGATCTTCAAATTTTGCTTCAGCTCCTTCGAACGCGTAATCTAACGAGAGAGAAAACAAAACGAAACACAAAACAAATTCAAATAAAATTCAAATGAACTCCAAAATCTTCAAAACCAGAACCAAAAGATAGAACTCGTTTGTGGACGGGATGCACGGGAAGTCGAAGCGGCGCGGGTGCGGGCTGAGTTGGCGGCGAGCGACACGAGGCAAAGGGCACGGGCCGAGGCGACTGCGCGTGGACCGAGGGCAGCGCACAGCAGGCGAGGTGACCGGGCGACGGCGGGGTTGACTGGCAGGTGACTGTGACTGCGGTGGAGCTCGCTGGCGATGGGACGAGGTGGTGTACTCACCGGCGGCGGCGACTAGTGACAGCGACTCACCGACGGTGACGGGACCGAACGGCGGAGAACAACGAAGATGGCCAGCAAAGATCGACAATGACGGCGAGGGCAGAGGTGACTCAACGAGACCGACGACGGCGCACGGGCAAACTTCGGTGGGGCGCACGGCGGAGAAGGATGCGGAGGACTAGGGCGGGCGCAGCCTTAAATACCCGAACCTCAAGGAGGCGGGGGCGAGCACGATACGGAGGCAGAGTCAGAGACTGCGCAATTGGCGGCAGCAGCGGCGTTGTGCCGAACACGGAGATGAGTCCCGGTCAGAGAAGGCGGTGGCGAAAATCGGGAGGAAGACGAAGCAGAGTGCAAGGGGAGCTGGATGTGTGACACGTGGCGGCTTCGGGATTGGACGGATGAGACTAGACCGCATAGATGAACAGAGCGTGGCCTCCCCGATGCTCAACACATGGACAGGGGAGAGATCTAGCAGCTGCGATGTCCACGAACTGGATGGCTGACGCGTGGTCAGAAGAAAATCAGACGGTTGAGGGTTGATGGGTTGAAGGAACAGTAATGGGCTCGAGCCGTTACTGTTTAAAGATTTTTTTAGGGCTTTTCTATTTTCAGAAATTCAACTAAATCCTTTCGAGCTCTAGAAAGTAGTAAATAAATCCAAATAAATCATAGAAAATTCCTTGAGACTCAAGGAACCCAAATAAAATATTTTCAGAAAATGTTAAAGTTCAATTTAATCATATTAAATCCTTTTAATTAATAAAAATCCAATTAAGCTTTAATTAATTCCAGAAAAATCCAAATGGTGAATTTTATTTTAGAAGCTTCAAAAAGCCTCTGAAAATTAGGATGGTACACATGATCAAGATTTAATTATGTACAAAGCATGACAAAACTAGCTAAGTAAACATAATATGGTTAATGCTCAATATCATATTAGAATTACATCACAACTGAGTAATAGTCAAAGCACATAAATAAATGCATATCTTACAATACAATGACATGTATGTATGGTGAAAAAAGAAGCAAGAAAATAAAAACCCCTCCAACTAGAAGAACCACTTGCAAAATAAAAGTAAGAGCCAAAAGCACTCAAAAAAGAAACCACTATAAGAATAAGAAACCTCTACTCTACATGGTCTCTAGGCCAAAGAAAATGCACTGCTAAGGAGCAAATCAATAACACTAGCTATCCCTACTACTATACGCTATGGAAAGAAGAAGCTAGCTCAACCTAGACAGGGTAAGAGTTCCTAAGAGAGCCTAGTAGAGTATAGAAGTGCATAAGAAAGACAAGCCACATAGTGTGACTCAAAACACGTTGAACTTACCTAAAACCCTAACGCTTCCAAATACTATGCAATACTGAGAAGATCAAATATTAAACTTGTGTCACACCACTTGGCGGTGAGATATAGTCAAAGCTGGAGTAAGCTGCATCTTGAGAAGCAATAGCCATCATCGGATACCCAAAACGAGGTAGGAGATGCAAAGAGACTGGCAGGATTAGTGAAATACAAAGGAGACAAAAGAAGCCAGTGTCTTGATACTAGAATTAGTGAAAATATGATGTAGGTATCCAGTACTAAGATACATGATTGGTAGAAAAAGCACCAAAGCATGGGTTAGAATGATATACATGAGGATGTATCCTAGAGCTACCAAACCCCCCCCCCCCCCCAATCCTCGTCGTGGACCAAAATAATGGAAATCCCATCTAGGAGCTGCTTGGGACCTAAACCCACTCTCTTAGAACCACATCACTCTCTACCACCACCAAAGGAGTCAAAAAAAACTCATCTACAAAGCGAGATCTAGAGATAACTCTAGGAACACTAGCTAAATAGGCTTGATCCTGAAGGCTCCTCAAAACTTTAGCATGATTACAACGAAGGTTCTTAGCTCACCTAAAGCAAAACTCTACGATGTGGTTATCCTTCATACAATATATGCAATGGTATTTGACTTTTTGAGGGGTCGTAACTGATGAAGTAGAAGCACATAAGTTGTTAGAAGGGGTCTGGGCAAATCTAGCAAACTTGAACACAATCTTGCTTGACTCAAGAGGGATGAACTCTAGAATGCCACTCTCTAAGGCTCTCATAATCTCAGGAGGATGGTTCTTGGAATGCTCATAGTGGTTGAACCCTAAACCTCTATTAGCTTTGCTCACTTTAGATTGATCTAAAATCATGTTTAGGTTCTTTTTTGCCACCAAAGAACTTCTTGAGAGCTTTCCTAAAATAATCATTCTCTTTAGCTAGAGTATCATAAATCTCACAGGCTCGGCTCCTAACTACCCTAGCATATCTTCAAACCCTTTTGGAATTGCGCTTTCCCTAGCTTGAAGGTGCACTACAGAAAATTGTTTCCCCCTATCGTTGCCTTGCCCCATGTTGCACTATCATTCGCACCCACACTTGCCGCCTCGCTTGTCTGTCATCTTTGCCCATGTCAAGGCTGCACCAACATAATGCCACCTCATCCCACCACCTCACATTGGCATTAAACACTGACACGCTAGCACCACCGATGGCTCTTGTGGCTGATCCCGCCAAGTGTGGCTCATCTTATAAGAATGCTTCTTCTGGTTTTTCCTTATCCACCTTTCAAATCATGAGCAATAAGCAACTTGAGATCCTTCCCATAAATGATTTAGCCCCCATCACTAGTAGATTCACCCAAGCCTACAAAAAAGCAAGAGAGTGCAGGAGAGGTGGTCCAATCATTTGCTTTGAGTGTGGTGAGATGGGTCATGTCTAGGCTAGTTGTCCTAAACATATGAACAAGGGAAGATATGATCACAACAAGAAGGACTACAACAAAAAGCCTCATCGACCCACCAAGCATGATGATGAGCTCAAGAGGGCCACTATGGTGGTGCTCTCATCTCTCATTGATCGAGACCTTAGCAATGTTGATTTTTGGAGCGATGAGGAGGAGAAGAAAAAGCGGAAGAAAGAGAAGATGAAGGTCATCGACTTTACTGGCATGTGCTTCATGACCGTGGATGAGGATGAACACGACAGCAAGCATGACAAGGATGATCTCTATGTCAAGCATAATGTGGTAGACTCTTATGATGCCCTCATGACTCAATATGATAGAGTAGTGGCTGATCACTTGAAGCAAGTTGAGGGCATAAAATGTGCCATGATAAGAAATGGCAAGTTAAAATCTGAAAATAAAATCTTAAAAATGGAAATTGCTAAGCTTACATCTCTTATTCCTGGTGATGATAGTTGTAACTCTTGCCTTACTTTGCATGCTCAAATTGAGAAATTGAGATCATCTGGGTCACTCTTACTAGAACAGCTAGAAAGTGATAGGGCTAAAATTATTGACATGAGGTCTAATCCATGTTCTAGTTGCTTAGGAGCTGGTGATATTGCTAGTGCTAGAGCTTCTTTACCTTGCTCTAGGTGTAAAATGTTTGAAAAGAATCTAGCAAGTTAAACTAAAAAACTACTTCAATTTGGGCCTGAACATGCTTGTGTAAATTGCCCTAAGCTGTATTGTCTGTGATGATATAATAGTGTTTTCCCATATTTTCTTTATTTTTTAAAAAAATTAATAGTTACTACAGTGTAATTTTAACCATAAATCAAAATCCACAAACAGAAACTTAAGCATAAGGCCCCGCTCAAAACGGCTTAGACTTCTGACTTTTTTTCACTATTCAATAATTTCGTCTTTTTCTAGTTTTTTTGGCTTTTTTGTCGATTTTTCCGTTTTCGTTTGTACTGTCCGTGACGGGTTAATTTGTTTTTTCTATTTTTAAAAATTTTAAATTTAATTACGTCAAATAAGTCACCATCAGCTACAGTGCAATTCCAGTCAGCTACAATGCTTTTCAGCCATAAGCCACTCAAAAAAACCATTTTAAGTCAGTTAGGGAGTGGTTTATCTTGCAGTGTACCAAACTAGTCAAACCTGGAAGCATTCACCTGACAATGTTCTGTAGCATGCAAACACAACTCACAATCAGCAAATAGTTGATTATATATAGCCTTCTCAAGAAAAGCATATAGGCGATTATAATAATTTGGAGTGTGGTTTCCCACATATGCAATGTGCTTTAAGATTGGTGCGTCATTTTACATATGTATTGTGTACCTGTAGAAATACATGTACATATACACAATTGCGGGGCCCACAATTTACACCCTCTTTCCCATCTCTCCGCTACATCTCCCTCTCTCTACCAGATTCTCTCTCTCCTCACTCTCGTTCAGGTGCCTGACAAGCGGCGGGGGCGACAAGGAGTGCCGGCGGCGAGCGGTGGTGGAGCAGAGGCCAACACAACGGTTGGTGGCACGCTGATGGCAGGTCGAGCAATTCCAGCCGGTGATGGGATCCATAGACCACAGGATCCAGGCGCCGCCGCGCCCAACCGTCGGACCCGAGCGGCCGACGGGATCGACCTGATCTGGTCATCGTCCCCTCCGGCCGGCATCTGGTCATCTTCCTCGCACGCTGTTGAGCTCGGGTCTGTCTCGTCATCGCCGTCGAGCAACAGAGGTACGGTCCACCCCGTCCTCACCACCGTGGCCGTGGTGCACCTCGTCGGCTTCGTCGGTAACATCAGATCCGACGGTCTTCTCCATGTCGAGGAATATTAGGATTGGTGAGGATGTACATGTGCATCGTGGTTTTGATTTTTCCTTATGATTTGTAAGATAGTTTTGTGCTGTGGTCGTGCAGTACTTATCTCCAGTTAATAACCTGTTAATCTGCAGTCGGCAAAAAAGGGCAGGAGCACGCGAAGGTGGTGAACTCGTGGAGCCTCAAGCACCGTCAATAACTGCTGCAACTGCATGCACAGCAGTCTGTCAGCAGCAGCGCGAGAGGAAAAGTGGCCACAATGATCAGAAAACAACCGACCAGACAGGAGACCAACACAACATCTGCCACCATCAATCAGCTCACCACTGATCGATGCTTTGCTTGCATTGTATTGTTAAGCCTGTGAATGCCGCAATCGCCATCCTTAATTATACCATATCTGTGTATTAGAGCATGTACAATGCAAGATGCTTATATATGAATATTTAAATAGAGAGAATATTAATATAGCCACATCATCAAGCATCCATGCAAAAATTATTCCCTCCAATACAAGCATCTCTTCCGTGAGTGCTTAGATGCTATATTTTCTATTAATAGAATCAGTTATATACATAAACATCTACTAAGCACTGGTGCTTATTTAAGCATCGATGCTTCAAAATAAGTACCTTATCTATCCTATATGGCAAGGAAAAAACAGTTTTTCATTGCTAAGCATCTCTCTATGCGCCTGCATTGTACATGCTCTCATATATCCATCCACAGGTCTGTGTGTACAGTTGCAATTGGTGTACAGTTTCCCAAGGCTTACAGGACAGGAGTGATCAGTCTGACACTGCCTTATCCTAATTGGTGCATAAAATGACGGATTCAGGATTTTGGGGCTGGAAACTACTGCTACTATATAGGCTAAGAAAAGATTATTCTCCGAAGGCTTTGCACTATTAAAAATCATACATCTCAGGTTAAAGTCTAGGCTACTATAAACCTGGATCCGACCTAGGTGCATGCCATTGCTTAACCTTGTTGGGGCAGGGTGGTGTCAGCAACACTGGCTAGCCACAAGTCATTTTTTTCATGCCTGCTTGTTGCTATTGACAACCTAGCTAGCATGTAAAAGAAAGAACAAGTGGTGCACGGGAGCAAAGTTAGAGGACTAAAAAAATATATTTGAGCAAGCTTTACCATTCAAAAGACTAGTAGTAAATTTCGCTATTGATCAATAACCCATGGGTGCGCATTGTCTATATTAGTCAATAGTCATTGATCAAAGGATCTGGAGGAACACATGATGATATATCAATCGACATTATTGATAGCTCTAATTCATTTTAGAATTATTTTCCTCCACTACTTCCCAAGTGGACAAGTGTATATATGTAGAAGTACCAAAAAAGAGCAATTTGTCTACACTACTTATTTGCATGTAATCGTATTACCTCATGTAATGCAATTTGGCTAGCAATTTTCACATTATTGACACCAGAATTAATCATGCCATCATCATCTTACCAGAAGTAAGACCTTAATTGAGCAATAGAGCACCCATAGCCTTATGAATTTCAAAAGCACCCATAACCTTATGAATTTCAAAGGCTCATCTCCAAAGAGCTATGAAACAACCACAAAAATCCAAAATTTAAAAATTTTGAATTTTGCTTGAACTTGGGAATTTTTGACACACAAGCTATTGAAGTAATAGAATCAACTGTCTTTGAAGCATTCATAGCAGCAAGATTTTATTTATCACATTTGTCTTTCAAGGTTTTAGTGAGAGTTTCAATTAAAGTGAAAGAAATACGGAAGAAAAGAAAAGACAAAAAATCCCCAAAAAACTAAATTAAACTAAAGTTAGAAACCCATATATTTTAAATAATTCTAGTTTAAATAAGCTAAAATCTAAATAAATCAGAAGTTAAAGTTATTTAGGGCAAGAGCAGAGCCAAAAAAAGTCAGGCCCAACGTTCAGAGACCAGAGCCAGCATTGCAATTATTGGGTCCTTGCGTCAGAAGTCAGCATTTGCCTTTTTCAGAGTCCATATGGATATGGGTACTGGGCGTTGCTGTGTCTGGCCCGGCCAGATCCGTCCTGCTCCCCAATCGAAAGGCGGCTTGTGCTGTTCATGGATCATTTACTCATCTCCTCCTGTTTTAGGCAAAAAAAAACATGAATTTTGCAGAAATTTTGCAAGAGTTCTATTTAATTTTGTAAGAATTGAGAAAAACTTTTGAGTTCCAAACGGAGCCTTAGGATCCATATTCTCTGCCTCTCGGTTCAAACGGTAAATCCATATTCTCTGCCTCTCGGTTCAAAAAGTAAATATTTTTTTTCCTGTTTAAACCATTTGATTAGAAATCAACGCTATACGTCGAAGTGTATATTAGACTAAAATTTCTCCTAAAATGACTGGTACATTCTTGTTTCTATCTCGCCCGTCGGTCATTTAGTATTGCCGCATCAAAATTCAGATAGGATCTCTCAAAAATCAGATAGGATGATGGAGGATCCATGGCTGCCTGTACATCAGCTTATGCTTAGATTTTGGCTTAAGTTATTATAGTAACTAGATTTTAAATTGTGTGTTTTTTTTAAATAGGATCTACAGATAAATTATAGTATATACTATACCGAGCTCAGTTATACCAGCCAAAATCGTATATAATTATTTCTCTCTGCGTACTATCTATCATAAACAGCTAGAATTCAAAAATCACTCATGATATGTACTACTCCCAATCAAACTTCCCGACCGAAGATAGCTGGTTTTCTATGAACGACTAGTCACACATAGAATATACAAGAAAAATCTCAAGGCAGCCCGACATAACCCTGAGATCCATCATTTATGTCCTCCAAATTATTCAATAGTGCATTTGAGTCGATGTCAACCAAAGCTAGCACACTAGCTAGAATCCTAAAGGGCACAACTGTCGACTACAGAAGTCCCCGAATAATTAAAATCCTTCCTAGACGATCCATTAGGTCATCAAACTTCATCTAGTTTTCTCCGTAATTAAAGTAGTACATATCTACGACACCTGAAGCGACATGCAAATGTTACAGGAATGCTTATTCTACGCAACCACCACTGCTGAAATTAGCTGACTCATCAGATCCAAATCATGGCCATTAATCAATATAATGGAGCATGCGGCCGAACATTCCTGGAATCTACTTGAGGCATTAGCTAAATTGATTGAGGCTAACAAACTCCTATTAAGAATGCATACCAGTAGTTCACAAGGCTGCTCAGGAAAGCTCAGTGCCAATAAGGATAAGAGAAACATCAACTTCAGATGGCACTGTCGATCTGAACAATGCACGAAATTTCGGCACGAAATCCCGCATTAAGCCTACTCTACTTGAGTAGTACTAATTAAAGGCGTATGATCTTGTCATGCATTGTCCAGGAGACTAATGTGAGGGTTACTTGTTGCATCATTGGGCTATTAATATCTTGTATTATGTTGTATATTTAACCTCAAATGCTACTTGCAAGAGTATCATACACACTTATTATCTTTAAAAAAATAAAAGTGTTGTTCTACACTCAAGTTGTAATAAGTAATTTTTACATATGAAGGTCAAGTTTGGTTCAAACTTTTTGAAAAACGAAAGGTATCTAACAAAAAAAAACGAAAGGTCAAGTTTGGTTCAAAGTTTGGTCAAGTTGTATATTATTTAACCTTTGGTGTTGTGTGCAAAAAACAAAGAAAAACGAAAGGTATCTAACGCTGTGCCATGCGTCCATGCTTGTCTATTTCATTGCTATCTCTCACAGCCTCTTAAGACTAGAAACGTGTCCAGTTCAAAAATACGGCTTTACACATGCATGCACCAACATTCCCCTTTCACATCACTACCATAAACCCATTAAGCACATAAGAATACATAAACGTACAGCTATCTCAAAAGGGGCCAAAAGGGAATCATCCATTCCATTGGGCGACAAGGGTATCTCCCTACTTGGGGTATCTTGTGGGTTTTAAAGCCCAAGAACTTGGATTTGGAATAACTTAATTTGACTTTTAGAGTGATGCTAGCTAGAATTAAAAGGGTCTTAGCAAATGAGATGTAGGTGGCGAAGAATGTCGTTTCAACAAAGTAGATTTGATGAAAAGGTTGATGCTAGATCTCCTTTGCTTTTTTATCTTACCATTTGGCGGTGAAGGGAGTGATTTGGTAAGGATGGGTCTTTTATGTTATGTAACAGCCACTAACGAATAGGCTTAGTGCTATTGCTACAAAATACTGTAGTAGTTGGCAAAGAATGAGATTGATCTCAAGAAAAGCAGATTTGATGAAAAGGTGGACAGATGCTAGATCTCCTTAGCTTTTCTCTTACCATTTGGCGGCAAGTTGATCATTTGGTCTTTTTTTTGGTAGCTTATGGCTGAAAAACATTGTAACTGACAGAGTCTTATTAAGCATAATTAAATTTAAAAATTTAAAATTTTAAAAAATATGTTAGCCCATTACGTATAATACAAACAAATACGGGAAAAAAAGAACCGGCAAAAAAGCTCAACAAAAAGCTAAAAGTTCAGAAAAAGACGAAATTTATGAATAGTGAAAAATAAGCCGGAAGTCAGAAGTTGAAGCCGAAACGATCACAGTGATATGTAAAAAGATTGACGCGTAAGAATGGCTTTTCTTTCTTTTCTTTTTTCTTTTGGACATGTAAGTCACTAACGTGTAGGATCGTATGAATCTCGCAGAAAACAAAGAAAAGAAGTGCACATGGCCCCGGCCGGATATTGATTCAGTAGAGAATCAGAATTGCTGAAGTGCGCTCGTGTTCTGTTCAAGCATAGATCAAGAACTGCCGGGTTCATGCATCTAAAGCAAGGACTTGCAAAGCATGCTTGTGGAAAGGAGACGGCAAAATACTGATACAGTAATCTATTGTTAATTGGAGATATTTTGCAATCCCATACATTTTTCACGATTTATTCATCGTACAATTAATGCTCTAAAGAAAGACACAGCGAAGACTCCTGTCTGCTTGAATAACCAAGACTTTAAATAAGCTTCATATGGTGCAATTACTTCCATGAAAGACACGTCGATGGATCGCTTGGGCCAACAGCTAAGGACTGTCATCAAACTGAGGGTGGAAAAGGACAAGTTCCATGGAGGATCCTGCAGAATTGCTTAATTAGAGGAGCATATATATATCACATGGAAAGAGGTTTAGTGCCTGATCAAAGAGCTACACCAAAGTGTGTCCACTTCACCCTACTCACAAAAAAATACTAATAATAACCAGATTTGGCCCAACAATATTTAGGGCTCACGCCGAGCAGTCTGGGCTCAATAGTATCTTCACCCACTGATAACTGAATCAGCCTCACCACATTTCACTCCTTTTTTTTTCTATTTGTAAGTTGTAACAGATTTCATTCTGTAGTTATTAACATTGGGATGTTCAGGATGCAGATCTACTAGCACACAAATAACATCTGCTGGTGCAAAACAGCACACTAGCACTATGGTGTGCCAATGATCAAGGAACCAAATGTTCACAATTACAGTGCTTACACAGCTAACAGAAGTCGCCAAGAGGTTTAACTGATGACTCAATACAGCTAGTATACAAAATTGAGATATACTTCTTTTTATTGGAAAGCATTCAGGTACCACATCATCACTTGAGCCCGTCACCAAGGCCAGCAGGCATTCCTATGCTCTGTGCCAAATCAGCCATTCTCTCCTTCATTGCCTGATGGTCATTATTCCGAAACCGTATTAGTTTGAAAGAAAATGTTACATTTCTCTGTGCAGCAGTAACAGGATTCGCACCTGGACGCTCCTCTGATGTGCATCTTTGTAGGCTTCATTGACCAACTCAGAGAGTTCCTGTAAGTAAAGAAAAAAAATATAGCTCACAAATCACAACCAACTGATTTTGTTTTGGTTTGCTAAATGGTACAAACATAAGGTATTTATCCAATTTATGTATGGATATAACTTGTAGTTATAGCATTAACTCGCTAATGAAAACAATCATGTGAACATGAACTTGCAGTAAATCTTCAAAGAAAATAATCAAACTAATAAAGATGTAATGCATACTTCAGCGCCCAACTCCATTGCAGCTTCCGTGATTTCAACTCTTATAGGTTGCTGGTTCCCAGAAAGTGTTACCTGGTTAACGAATCAGGTCAAACATGAATCTGAATCCGCATTGGAAATTCATTCAAGTAATTTCCTATTTTTAAAAAAGACAAAAGAATGGTAAAATTAGGACAGTCCTGCTAAAAACATAACATAGAAGTCCTAGCAAACTTCGACAAGCATATGGTTCTACAGGGTATAGCACAGAGCTCATAAAGATTGTGGGTAAAACGTAGAAAGTTCTTACAATGTGATCACATTATTATTGCATTTCATAAGCTAAAACATTATTAGTGTGCTCTTTTTCAAATGCTTTAAAGTAGTAACTTTTTTCTCAAATAGTAACTGTATATCAATTTCATTGTGCAGCAGCATTATTAACCTGTTGTTGTCTTACTGCCCACAGCTTTGACAGTGTTCTTGTGCCAAAATAGTAAATAAGAATAACATAAAATATTTGTTAACTAGTCATGGAAGATTGCATGGTCTTTGTTATGTGCGGAATTCAGTACCAAAGGCAACATAAGCACCCGGCAAGGACCAGCAATCCAGCCGCGCCATAGGAAGATGATGCCTTCTTCGATTCAGACTCCAGATAGAATACGACAAGTCTTTTGTCTTATTTAAGTTATAATCAGAGTTTGTTAGGAAAGAGATATATTTATATAGGATTCCTACCTAAGATGTAAGGGGTTTTGGAAAGACTTTGCTCTATATAGGAGCAGTCTTCAGGATGAATAAAAGGAAGCCAAGAATTAATCTCTAGTCTTCCCCCTCTTCCTCTCTATCTTCCCCCAAGAATTCCACCAAGTGACCGGAGGGCCATCACGGCTCCCGGGCACCGGAACTACTGGCCAAGACCCCCAGTCAGCCACCACTACAATCTCTGCAGCGCCGATCCTAACAATTTGGTATCAAAGCCAGTGAATTCCGCCATAACAGGGTCGGAAGGGAGCAATGAATCAACTGCTCTATCGACGGTCCTAGAAGCCATCAAGGAATTGACTATCCACGTCGAGAACCATACCAATTTGAGTAATTGCGTGGATGGAGTTCACAACAACTTGGGCGACCTTGCTACTCGCGTTCTGGCCTTAGAGAAGTGCACAGTGGATGCTCACCCAGTGGCACTGGCAACGCTCCCACCCATCACCCTGCCCACGCCATCCTCCACCGCACCATCACTTCCGCTCACCACAATTCCGCTCACAGCCACGCTGTCCTCATCCCTACCCACTTCCCACACAAACCCTAGCAACCCGCCATATATTCCACTTGTTGGCCGCTACCTTTCCACTGGCAATTCCCCAGCACCACCGATTCCTCCCTGCTGCCACAAGTTGGATTTACCCAAGTACGATGGCCTGGATGATCCGCTCGCATGGCTTAATAGGTGTGATCAATTCTCTCTAGGATAGTGCGCCACGGAGGCTGATAAAGTCTGGTTGGCTTCGTACCATGTCACAGGCATTGCCCAATTGTGGTATGGACAATTCGAACAGGATTCCGAGGAGCCGTCCTGGGAGCTCTTCAAGGACCTCTGTCATCAGCGCTTCGGACCACCGCACAGCAGCAATTTTCTTGGCGCACTGGCACGCTTGCCATATGAGGGCTCTGTTCAAGCTTACCAGAACAGCTTCTTGACCTTGCTATGCTGTGCGCCACAGTTGATAGCACAGCAGCAGACGCAACTCTTCACGGCTGGCCTCCCTAAACCGCTTCGCACCGACATCGAGCTCATGCAACCGAGGGACCTCCAACAGGCGATGATGCTAGCCCGGGCTTATGAGGACCATGCTGGCCTACTTTTGACGAATCAAGCGCCGCCGAGGGCACGCCATGCAAGTGGCACCGGCCATTCCCTTCAGCGGTGAGCCGCCCTACACCCTCCAGAGCTCCACTAGCGCCACCGGGGGTCTCAGCGTCGCAACCTTTGGCGCCCCCAGTGACGTGCCCACTCCGCCAGTTCCATCATTTATCACCGGCTGAGATGACGGAATGCCGCAAGCTGGGATTGTGTTACAACTGTGACGAGCAATTTGTCCGCGGCCATCGCCGTCAGCGCTTGTTTTATCTCGAAGTGGATGACTTCCTCGAGGACACTACTCTTGATCTGGCCGACCCGGGTGATGGGGCTGTGGCCTCCCTACATGCTACCATGGGGCTATGGAGCATCTGGGCAAACGACTCCATGCAACTGCGTGTCAGATGTGGAACTGAGGAGTTCATTGCCCTGCCGGATACGGGCTCCACTCATAACTTCATCAGCAAGTAAGCCGTCGCGCATGCCGGCATGCGCGTCACTTCATAGCCTGGGCTCCGTGTGATGGTAGCCAATGGCGACAAAGTAGACAATCTAGGAGTTTGCCAGGATCTACCTATTCGGATTGGAGAGAACTACTTCATTGAGTGTTTGGTCATCCCCTTGGGAGGCTTCGACATTGTGTTTGGGGTTCAGTGGCTCCGAACCTTGGGGCCGATTCTCTGGGATTTTGATAATCAGCGGGTATCCTTCCAGGAGGGCTCCCGGTAGATCACCTAGACAGGCATTGCTGCTCCGAACATCAGGGCTTGCACAACATCCCACGCGGATGAATCTCTCATGGAGGCCTTATTAACAGAATATGAGAGCATTTTTTTTCACCCCCACAAGGTTTCCTCCACCTCGCTGACATGACCATCGGATCTATTTGCTTCCAGGCATGGCACCGGTGGCGGTCAAGCCATATTGATATCCCCAATTGCAAAAGGATGGACTTGAGCACCAATGTTCGGAGATGGACTGATTTGGGACAGCACATCTTAGTTTTCATCGCCAGTGCTTCTTGTCGAAAAGGCGGATAACACATGGAGATTCTGCATCGATTACCACGCGCTTAATGCGCACACGATAAAGGACAAATTCCCAATTCCAGTTGTCAATGAGCTTCTCGACGAACTTCGGAGCGCGCGCTTTTTCACTAAGTTGGATTTGCGTTCCAGATACCATCAAGTGCGGATGCACCCAGCCAATGTCAAGATGACTGCATTGTGGACACACCATGGCCACTTTGAGTTTCTCGTCATGCCATTGGCCTTACTAATGCGCCTGCTACATTCCAAGCCCTGATGAATGATGTTTTGCGCCCTTTTCTCCGCCGTTTTGTGCTTGTCTTCTTTGATGACATTCTCATATACAACCCCTCCTGGTCTGAACACCTCCACATGGTTTTTTTAGGCCTTGCAATAGCACCAGCTCTACCTCAAGAGTTCTAAGTGCTCTTTTGGCGCTCCATCAGTCACATATTTGGGTCATATTATTTCTGACGTGGGGGTGTCCATGGATGGTGACAAGGTACAAGCCGTGGTCAATTGGCTAGTACCGCGCTCCCCGTGGGGCCTTCGCGGTTTTTTGGGATTGGCAAGCTACTAGCGAAAGTTCATCAAGAGCTTCGGTGTCATTGCGGCCCCACTTGTAGCCTTACTCAAGAAAGAGGGTTTCTCTTGGAATGAGGATGCCACCACAGCTTTTGCAGCACTCCAGATGGCTCTCTCCACAGCTCCTGTACTCCAATTGCCAGACTTCATAGCCCGTTTTGTGGTCAAATGCAATGCCTCTGGGTCGGGATTTGGTGCAGTTCTTCATCAAAGGGACCTCTGGGATTCTACAGTCGCCCCATTGCAGCCCACCATGCTAAACTAGCAGCTTATGAGCGTGAACTCGTCGGCCTAATCCATGCAGTTCGCCATTGGCGAGCTTACCTTTGGGGGCGTCCCTTCACCATCCACATTAATCACTATAGCTTGAAGTTTCTACTAGATCAGCGCCTCTCCACGATACCCCAGCATCAGTGGATGAGCAAGTTGCTCAGTTACGACTTCACTATTGAGTACCAACCGGGTAAATTGAACACGGTTGTTGATGCCTTGTCCCAGTGTGATGCGAAGCATCTGTCAACCGCCCTGGCACTGTCTGTACCTTCATTTACCGTGTTTGATGACATCCGGGCTGAGATAGCATCTTCTGACAACTTGTCGAGGATGTGTGCTAAGGTGTTGTCTGGTGAACTAGGTCAACCGTGGAGTTGAGGGATGGATTGCTGCTGCACAACAAGCAAATTTTTGTGCCAGCCTCTTCACCATCCCTCCAAAGTATCTTAACTGCTGCACACACTCAACATGAGGGGATTTCTAAGACACTCCACCGGTTACAAGCTGACTTTCATTTACCTGGCGACCGTCAATTTGTATAGGAGTTTGTTCGGGATTGTGTCACATGCCAATGCAATAAGACCGAGCATTTACATCCCGTAGGCCTTCTCCAACCACCGCCGGTTCCTTCCATTGTCTCGGCTGATATCTCAATAGATTTTGTCGAAGGGTTGTCGCATGTTCAGGGCAAATTAGTCATCCTCTCTGTCATTGGTTGTTTCTCCAAATTTGCCCACTTTATTCCCTTGAGTCACCCAAACATAGCATCGTCCGTGGCCCGTGCGTTCTTCACCAACATAGTTCGGCTCCATGGTTTTCCGTAGTCCATTGTCAGTGACTACAACCATGTTTTTACCAGTAATTTTTGGAAGGACTTGTTCCGCTTGGCCAGCGTTCGTCTTCATATGAGCTCCACCTTTCACCCGCAATCTGATGGCCAGACGGAGGCAGTAAATAAAGTGATCGCTATGTATCTTCGTTGTCTGACCAGCGACAAAACCCGGCCTTGGGTTGATTGGCTCACATGGGCAGAGTACTGCTATAATACCTCTTATCACTCGGTGCTTCGTGATACTCCTTTCAAGGTGGTTTATGGGCGCGACCAATATTACGAAGGCGTGGCCCGAGTCGCGGTTGTAGAAACCACATTCCAAGAGCGTGACAAGTTTTTGGCCAATATTCGCGATCGTTTCCTGCAGGCCCAACAATATGTCAAGGGATATTATGACAGTCGGCACAGAGACATCTCTTTTGAGATTGGCGAATGGGTATGGCTTCGCCTGTTGCATCATCCGGCTGTTTCTATTCTAGGCCGCAAATCTGGTAAATTGGCACTGAAATACTATGGCCCATACCGCGTTCTGGAAAAAATTGGTTCAATTGCCTCCCAGATCGCGTTTACATGATGTTTTTCACGTTGGATTGCTCAAAAAAAGTTCCATGGCGACCCGCCTGGTGAGCCGCCGACACTACCAGCGATTCAGGATGGGCGGGCCATTCCTCAACCGGCTAAAATCCTAGCCACAAGCTTGCATTGGGATGTCTGGCATGTCCTAGTGCAGTGGCTGGGGACATCAGAGGCCGAAGCTACTTGGGAACCAGTTCCCGAGTTCAAGCAGTCCTTTCCTAATTTTCAACTCGAGGAAGAGCTGTTTCCCGAGGATGGGAGAGATGTTATGTGGGGAGTTCGGTACCAAAGGCGACATAAGCACCCGACAAGGACCAGCGATCCAGCCGCACCATAGGAAGATGATGCCTTCTTCGATTCAGACTCCAGATAGAATACGATAAGTCTTTTATCCTATTTAAGTTATAATCAGAGTTTGTTAGGAAAGAGATATATTTATATAGGATTCCTATTTCGGATGTAAGGGGTTTTGGAAAGACTTTACACTATATAGGAGCAGTCTTCGGGATGAATAAAAGGAAGCCAAGAATTAATGTCTAGTCTTCCCCCTCTTCCTCTCTATCTTCCTACAGGAATTCCACCGAGTGACCGGAGGGCCATCACAGCTCCCGGGCACCAGAACTACCGGCCAAGACCCCAGTCGGCCACCACTACAATCTCCGCAGCACCGATCCTAACAGTCTTTCAATGGAATGTTATCTAAGCCAAAGTTAACAGAGATATCAAGTGATTTTGCTTAGTTCATATAGCAATCAAGAACTTGTAAAGATCCTGCAAACTGCAAAATCTACTAAATAAAAAGTCCTCAAGAATGCAAATATTGATACGGATCTTAACGATAAGCTGTGATCATTACAGGCTTGTTCAACAGGTTTTTACAAAAATGTGAAAATCTCAATCATTTGGCAAACGCACACTACAAAGTTCAAAACACAAGCAAGCATACAGCGAGCAAGAGTGCAGTTAATGAGAACATGGCTCAATTAGTCCCAAGCATACCTTGATTAGTTCACCTTCACAATAACCGTCAATCTCAGTCCTGAAAACAGGATGAAAAAGATCACACAAGCGCGCTATTTGCAAGAACATATGAAAGATTACTCAAATATCCAAATGCATACGCTGCAAGCTCCTTTTGCACCCGGACAGCCTCAACTTGGACAACCATTTGGGCCTTCTTCACAGTTTCATAAAGGTTTTGCATATTTCCAAAAATTCCCGCCTAAAGGTAAATATGAAATGAGAGGGCTACAAGATAGTTATAAACAAAATTGTGCTAAGCTCTGAGTATATATGCATCAAAAGTTCAGAACTAATTGAAAAGATTAGGTTCAGCCGACATATGCTCAACAACAATTGCAAAACTTTTACAATGGTTGCAAAGAGAAATTTTTATGGAGAACTTCGATTTTGACATAATCAATGAAAATGAAACAATACTACTCAAGTATCCAAACAAAGCAAAAGCTTAGCACCTCAGGAGCTGTATCATTCATTGCAAGGAAAAGGCAGCTGTCCAGAGAAGCAAAAGCTTAGCACCTCAGGAGCTGCATCATTCTTTGTTGAATAATCAAGAAGCTCACTTTGATATCTCCCTAAAATTCTATTGAGAACTTTCATTTCGGTAAATAAATAAATAAATATCAACAAGATGAGTTATCCTCAACTAATTACAATAGGACTTTTAAGATTTCAACAGGATTTGCAAAGAGAAAAAAATTCCGTGATAGGAATAAAATAAATTATTTATCTCCATAACACTAACATGATATTATCTTGAGCATAATTCACTAGTTACATAGTAAAAAAGATGAACAGAACACAGTTCTGCATTAATTGGTATCTACATCAGGCAACAAAATTTGCAGTTTTCATTTTAACAGGCATGTTTAGATATTATTTAGCTATGGGAACCATAAAAGCACAGAAAATGAAAGAAGATAAAGAGTAAAAGCATGTAACTTCCTTACTTTTGATGGTGCCTCATCACCATTTTCATCTTTCTCCTTCTTTCCTCCAAATAAACTGTACACGCGGAAAGATCTATTACTAGCTCTTTTCCTAGTGGAACATGGCAAACAGAATGAACCTTCTACGCCTATCTTATTACCTGTACAAGAAATCAAGAACAGGTACAAAATGTTCAGATGTTGGTCCAATCCAATATAAATGATCAACAAGCACACACACATGAACAATGATCAGAACGCTTTTCATTCAATAGAAAAGAGAAGAACGGCCCCCTGGAACAATGTATGAGACTACATTTTATACAATTTCCTGGAACAAAGATCTAAAAACAAAAAATAGTTGGCAAATGGACCAAAATGAATCTAACACAGAATTCTATGTCCACAACCACTAAATGAAACCAATAAAAAGGAACCAGAAATCTACCAGGCCTGTCTACCACTGAAATATCTTTGTAAGTTAGATAATGTACTATAAATTGCCACATCTCTTTTTAGCAGATGGTTGAAATTGAATTGTATTAGGACCCTAATTAATGCATAACAAGCATAACAAGTGCAATGGAATCAACCGACGTACTCTACACTCAAAAGTCAAAATGGCACATAATCTAAATTGCACTAAAAGAAATTCACCAAAAAAATTTCTCTCTGACTTAGCCTCTCACTCACCGACTCTCAAGAACAATTTCCAAAGGCCTGCAGTAACATAAAGAGTACGAGTTGTAGAAGAAAACCAAAACATGTAGAAAATACATCAACATGAACCCTAAAACTCAGAACTTTCCGGCTGTTACCTAGCACAGGACCACTGTATCTTCTTCCCCACCTTGCGCACAAATTCAACTCAAATGGAGCCTAGAGACAAAATTTTCTACATTTGTATTACTCAGGGAAACCCTAATTGCAAGCGTGGAACCACAACCCAGCACGCAGCGGGAGTACGGAGAGCGCCGCCGTGACTACTTCGCCGGGGAGAGAGAGAGAGGAGGGGGTGGACTTACGAGTCGGGTTGGAAGAAAGCGGCGAGAAGGAAGACTTGAAGGCCACCGGAGATAGAGCGGTGGACGGCGCCATCGGCGGTGAGGGAGATGAGGGCTGGAGACCACCGCTCTGGAGGGGGGAGGGGCAGGGGTCGACAGGCTCGATAGGAGATATTTTTGTTGAAGGGAAAAGGAGGAGAGAGAATAGGCAAAGGACAAATCGAAATGGATGGATATCTTTCTCGTTTAAAAATTGCTGGTTTTAGTTTTGCCCTGCGCTCTCCCCCTCCGTTTGAAAGGCTGCGTTGTTTTATGCGTTAGTTTTACCATTGTTGCAAGTTTTAAGAAGGCTATTCTAATAAACTATTTTAAAAAGATAATAAAAAATTATCTTATTTTTTTATTTGAAAGATACCATAAACTATAAATTTAAAAAGAACAGATAAAATATAACACCTTCTTTGTTCTACAAAATCTTCCCAACTAACCGTCACTTGACGCGTCTCGACGCCATCTTCTATAGGTAAAGACAGTGGACGTGATATCCACCCGACACCTCCAACTCCAAACCCACCAACTCACAGTCCAATCAGATTAAGGCAGAGGCAAATGATGATGGTGGTGTTAGGTGCAGCTCCAGACTAGTGGTAGAAGCATATACCCTATCAAGCATGTTGATGTGGCCATCATCAAGGTTGGAGACAAAGGAGCACTCACTCAAGGTGGGGTTTTTTTTTCAAGAGCACTAAAGTCTAAACATATTGTCATGAAAACAATTTTCCTATGACCAAACCTACACAATCTTACACCAATTGTAAGTAAGTGTTTGGAAGAGTTTAACCATCAAAAATTCAAAATGCATGTGTGCATCATATTTTGAAATGGATAGATTATTGGAGCATGCCTTTACTTACTTGAAGGAAATGCTACGGTAAATTAAACATAAACTTGCTAGAAATACTCCAATTCGCAATAAAATATATGCATACACAACTACAACTACTATGCATGAATAAGCCACCCCTAAAGTCTTAACCCAACGCATTGGAGTGTATTGAGCTGCATGCACCAATTAGTTCATCCGAAAACTTAAGCTAATAAAAAATAGACAATTCATTTATACTTCAACACGGGAAAGATAGTCAATTCACATATACTGTAATGCTCCCCTCATGTATAGGCTCTCTCAGACTTAAGATGTGGAATAGAAGTAGACTGCAATTATTTTTTAATTACACCAGCCTAAGTCTTAAACCTAAGACTTTTTGGACATATTCTTTTGGCTTCAGCTTATGGCTTTTGAGTTATTTGTGTGAGAGAGTACGGAGTAATAGAAACTCGCATGTGGTTCTGGCCGATATAAATGAAGTCACTACAATGTTGAAAGATAAAACTCCATTTAAGTTGGTTTTGGTGTTAATGACAAATGTCATTATGACATTATGATATTAATGACATATACTTTATAATGTTTTGGTGAAAATGATAAATGATTTTATGAGACTAATATGTTTATTTGAGTTTATCTTTAGTTAGTCTCATTTGGATGAAAAGGTGAAATCAAATAGGTATGCATTCGAAATCGCTTTCTCATTTACAAATGCATTCATTAGATCCAAAATATAGATTGAACTCCTCAATTAGTCTAAAATGAATATGTGCATATGTCTTCACTATATACACTGGTATGCACACATTTAGGGGGAGCTCTCTATATTTTGGATTTTCATAAGTATTGATCCATGCTTCTTTCATATGCATATTTGGGATCATTACTTTGAAATACATACTTGAGTATATATAGCTTGTGCAGTATATATACTCATGTGCAATCGGGTTGTCATCTAACTTCTCCATTACGTGTTAATGGTTGGATGACTAATGACAACCGGATTAGTAAGCTTTGTTTAAAGCTTATCTTGGAGTATACATTTGTTGTGTACATATTGTATACTCGCAAATCAATTTCGTATCTCATTATTTGTTGAGATTGTCATGAATTACCAAAATTGTGAAGTTTGGTAATCGATGACAATTGTTTTGTGGACTAACGGTTTCCATGAGTTGGATGCAGAGGTTAGGTTCCACAAATGAGAACAACTTGGGATGACTTCATGTGTTGAAGGTCATCAAGTCAAGATCGAGAAGAAGATGGATTCATGTGTTGAAGGCCATCAAAGAAGAAGACGCATCATGAGTTGATGCATGAGGAGATGATCATGTGTTGATCATCAAGTTAAGGAAGACCATCATGTGTTGATGGAGTTGATGAAAGGGTGCATCATGAGTTGATGCATATCGAGACGATGACCCAAGGCAAAGGTATGACTAGATAGGGCTAAGGATGTATTCCTAGTCTTTTACCGGTCTTGGTGTTTGGTTGGAAGACCGGATTGCTAGTGTAGGTTGCCGTACTATTAAGAGGGGGTCATGTCTAGTAGTTTGAGTCTCATCATGTGTTAAAAGCTCAAACCTCACTTGCTCTAGCTCATCTCGACATGAGGTTTATATTTGCGAATGCGTTTTGCAAATAGTTGAAGCTCATGTGGTGAATCTTTGCAACATGGGACTATGCATTGCGAATGTGTTTTGTAAGTGCTTGAAGTCCATGTTTTTATTTTTTGTGATATGAGGCTTTTATTTGCAAATGTGTTTTGCAAATGGTTGAAGCTCATATATAATCCTTGTGGCATGTGACTTAGGTTTGCGAATATGTTTCGCAAATGTGAGAAGTCCATGTACCTAATCCTTGTAGCATGATCTAAGTTTGCAAATATGTTTTGCAAAAGTTGGAGATCATGCATTATCCCTTGGCATGGTCTAAAATTTTTTGTTGTTATTTCCTTTGACATTAGACCATGGTAGTGACTCTTTGGATGTCTTGTGATTTCTGTATTGATCTAATGTGTTTGAGGTCATGCAAATAGATGGGTTGTGTAGCCCTCTGAATAAGCTTTCCATATAGTCCAAGATCACGGAATTCCAACATCGGAGTCAAAAGTTATGACCGTTTTTCGGAGTGTCGCCTGTGCTGAAAAACTGGAAACGGAAGTACCGCAATTTGTACTGCGGTAGTTCCGATTTTTGCGAAAGTACCGCAATTTGTACTGTGGTAGTTCCGATTTTTCCGGTAGTTCCGATTTTCTGGTAGTTCCGATTTCCGGGCGGAACGTTTTTCCAGAGAGCGACTTTTTGAATGACTTGGCCTCGGGAAAATCGGAAGTACCGCAATTTGTACTGCAGTAGTTCCGATTTCGCTGAGAAACGGCTAGTTTTCTGACCGTTGGCGAGGAAAACGGAAGTACCGCAATTTGTACTGCGGTAGTTCCGTTTTTCCTGATTTTTCAGGGGTTTGGCTCCAACGGCTAGTTTTCTTGTGTGGGGTATAAATACCCCCTTGTGGCCGGTTGGAGATGTTGTTGCTTGATCCATTTCTGTTGTCTTAAGCTAGAGTGAGGCTCTCCACTCAATTGTGCATGTGTTGCACTTTGTGAGAGAGGAGAGGTGATCTAGAGTGCATGTGTTGCATCTAGAGGAGGACTTTGTGTCCGGATTGAGCTTGTGCATTTATTGCACGTGGTGAGAGTCAAGTGAGGGACTTGGCTTATTACTCTTGGAGTTTGCCGACTCCTAGACGGCGTGGGAGGCGTCGTGCGCGGTGATCTTCTCAAGAAGCTTGTGAGAAGACCTGGCAAAGTTGTGAAGGTCGGAGCTCACCTACCCGGAGCGGGAAAGAGCTACCACTAGTGGATTGGAGGTGCTTCGGCTCAATTCGTGGAGCCGGTCCGATTTGTTCGGGCTAACCTCAACGTGGACTAGGGGAGACCGGCAAGTCTCCGAACACCACGGTAAAAAGAGAACGTGTCAATTGTGGTTTGCTTTCTTGTGCTCTATTTACTTTCAAGCAATTTACATACTTAGAACATATTTGATTACTTGCCAACCTAGGATTGCAAACCTTGACCTAGGATAGAATTGTTGGTGCACTTAGGCGAATTCATTTGTTTTAGGCGCTATTTGTACTAAACCAACTAGTATTTAGCTTCCGCATTGTATACTTGGTTTAGGCAAATAGAAAAGTTCTTGAATTATTAGTATTAATTTGTAGAGAATTTTTTAGACCGCCTATTCCCCCCTCTAGTCGGCCACCTCGATCTTACAAATGTATACTACAATCAACTTATAGATCCCGTCTTGAAAATACACTCCGTTTGAAAGTTAATTACTGTAGGAAAGCCGAAAAGCAGTTTTTAAAAGCTAAAAATAAGAGACCATTTGGCTCTGATACCATATTGAGTTGTATGAACCAACCAGTTCACCCAAAAGGTTAAGTTAATAAAGAAAAATGATCAATTCACTTATACTTCATCAGAGTGGACTCAAAGTATGGGATTCAAGTTTATGGATATTCAATTCCAACATACACTTGTCAATTTCTTACAAAAACTATAAGACATGGGATTCCCATCACCAAATTACCATAGCATAGATCAGAACACAAATAGTTCCATACCCTTAATGGAGGAACAAGAGTGGAAAATTCTAACTGCTGCACCAGCATACAACTTGATACTTTACAAGAGTGATTTTCGCATAAGTATACACCTACTGAAAGCAGCGATAGAGAATCAGTTCGAAGAGATGAACTCGCCATGGGATCAGGTGCAAATTGCATTCACATCCAATGTGCCAAGGGACACATGTCAGATAAAAGCACATAGCTGCATATTCATGAGTTTATAAAAGTTGCAACTTGCATATGGGAAGCAAATCGAAGAGAAGCTTCATCGTCGCAGCTATCACTAAACCTAGTATAACTATAACACTCAAGTCGATCAAAGATATATGAGGAGGACCTTTTTATTTGAAGTCTTCTTTTTAAATTTTATTTGTGGCCTCGTTTTGAGTTCTATATGCTGCCATGGCTATATGCATTACATACAGCAACACAACTAGTCCACTAGAGTACTAGAAAAAAATGGTTCTATGCTAAATTGCTTCAGCACTATCCTAATAATATACTAATAGAAACAAGAGTAAGATCTAGATAACCTTACAAATTGTATATGGTACATCAATTGAGCAACTTATAAAGTTACAAGGTATTCAATATAAATACCATAAACAAACTTATACAGTTTCTAAGTTGCCTACAAGCAAGCAAGCAACTTAACATGAAAACATTGTTTCTAAGTATTGTTGTTACTATGCAACCTCACCTTATGGAGGTTGTAAAGTACAATGGTACTCAGAAAAATAACACTAAAAAAGATCTAAATTAAATTGCAATGATGGGCCTTAAACTTGTATGGGTGTTCCACTCAAGCCCATGATCTTCGGAACTTCATGTATAGGTCCCTAAACTTGTATAGGTAGCCAAATGCTTTACTATACAAGATCCTCACACTAGCACCGAACTGACCTAAGTGAAGCAATTTTGCAAGATTGGGGATATGAACATTAAGTTTTAAAGTTCATGGATCTAAGTGGAAAACACACACAAAATTAAGGACTAGCGATGAAATTTACTCATCGATTTTTAACAAAAACAACAGCACTAAGGTCTCACCTCCATCTTATGGTGTTACTCCTGCTTCAGAACAAGGTGGTGCTGCATCAATGGACATGTCTTTGTTAGATATTGCATTAGTTGTGTGATTAGTCTCTTGTATAGGGTCTTCTTTGCTTATTTCCCTACACATGTACATGTACATATTTTGGCATTTGACCCATTGCAATTGACTAAGGCTCATTTGCAACATGGCATCAGAGCCATGGTTAAGGTTTTTCTATCACTTGAAATCCTAGGCCCTCCACTATCTCCCACCGCCGCTAGGCTGCCAGTGCCACCGCTTCCCAACTATCGTCGCCCTCTTGGTTACCACCTTGGACCCCTCCCACTGTCGCTACTTGGGAATGCCAAATTGGATGCCGCCGCTACTCATCCTCCTATTGTCGTCTCGGATCCAGCCTCTCTAGCCTCGGATTTCATTGCCACCGCTTGAGACGTGGTCGTCGGATCACCCTCTACCTTAGCCCTGTCGTCGCCATTGTTCCTTCCCCCATTACTGCCTTTTATCTGGCCCCTAAGGCCTTGGATTGAGCTGTCAGCACTAGGAACTTTGCCACCATTTTGTCCCTACCTTGGGTAACTGTCCACAATGCAAGCTCAGCCTCTTCATCACCGGACTTTGTTGCCTCGACTTCATCCCCAGCTCTGGACACCAATGCCGCCGTGAGCCTAACTCCTTCCTTGGCGGATCTCACCACCATCACCTCGACCACGCCACTACCGACTGTTGTTCCACACTTGATGGAACCTCCTAGTAGTTTGGGGGTCATCTCGGTTCTAAAGCCACCGATCATCTTCAATAGGTTAAACTACCATGGTGGGCTCAGCACATGCAAATTCAAATGAGGAGCTAGCATCTCTGGGGTACCTCACTAGTGAGCGGCCTTGCCCACCTTGCCCCACCCTGCTGGTCGAGCCCACTTTTCGTAATGATGTCGACAAAGCTACTTAGAGAGCTTTAGTTACCACCTTTGAGGAAGTGATGGAGGTGTACCAGACGGAGCTCCACAAATATGATGTGTGGCAGGATGATGAGGCTCATGCTTTCGTCGTTCTGGTGGATAGCATGGATGTCAACCTCTCTATGGACGTGCTTGAGCTACCAACATCTTAGCTGATGTGGGAGCTACTCCATGACCACTATGAGCCGACGAGCAATGTTATGTACCTCTCGGTCGTGCACTAGGCATAGTCCCTTCAACAGATGGATGCCACTGTGGATGTGTTCTACCAGCAGATGTCTACGGTGTGGCGTCAACTTGACTCTCTGGGATCAGATGTCTATCAGACTTGTCCCTACTGTGTGCGCTAGTGGGCTCACCTGAGACTCATCGTCTCTATGACTTCTTGACATGTCTCAGTCCGGGTTCAAGCCCGCCTGTGCTCAGCTACTTACGCGCCAACCTCGTTCGTCCCTTATGGAGGCCCTCACTTTTGTTCATGCTGAGGAGACTCACCTTCACGTGTTGAGGGTGGGGGTCAACTACAATCCACTTCTGTCTTGGCTACTCGCACCCCTGCTCCACCAGTTGTTGCTCGTGCTCCTGCTCCACCAATTATATCTACTACATCAGCTCCTCAGCCTACCCCGGTGGCAGCTAGCACCACTATGGGTCTCCATTGTGACTACTATGACCACATTGAGCATATGTAGTAGTAGTGCTACAAGAAGAGGAAGGACCACAAGAGTGGTCGTACTCCGAAGGGTCCTAGTGGCTCTTCCTAACCAGGCTCTTGCCAGAGCTCCTACGTCGATGTTCACCAGGAGATGCTCACTTTGCTTCGACGTCTTAATATCTTAGCACTTACCTCATCACCTCCTTCCTCAAGTATAACATCTCCTTGGATCATAGATTCTGGTGCTTTTTTTCATATGACACTGGATTCCACTCACCTCACTTCAATGAGTCCTCTTGATGTTCCTCTCATAGTTTAGATTGTAGATGGCACATCTCTTCCTATTGAAGGACGAGGTACCCTTTCGTGTTCCCACAATTTGCCATGTTCCTAAACTAACAATGTAGCTTATATCAGCCGGTCAGATCACTAATCATAGTTGTCATATCATTCTTAAGTCTGATTCTTATTGTGTTCAGGATTGTTGCACGGGGACTGCCATTGGGATTGGCCCTAGGCGCCATGATTCTTAGTGCCTTTGGGAGCTTGATTGGTTGTACCTCCCTTCCATTGTCTCCACCAACCAGTCAGCTAGTACCACTGCCTCCATTTCAGCTGCTTCTTCCACAACTACTTTTGTCTAATGGCACCATCGATTAGGTCACATTGGTCATTCTCATCTTTCTTTGCAGGTAGGGAGTGGTGTCTTAGGTTCTATTTTTGACAACACTAATTTACACTGTACGGGTTGCAAGCTTAGCAAGCAGTTGTAACTCCCATATCCTTCTAGTGATTCTGTGTCTCAGTATCCTTTCAACCTTATTCACTTTGATGTATGGAGCCTAGCTCTCTTCATTTTGAAAGGGGTCACAGCTATATGTGATCTTTATTGATTATTATTCGAGATACACTTGGCTTTATCTTATGTCTTCTCACAGTTAGATCCTCTATTTATCAGCAGTTTGCCACCATAGTTCACACTCAGTTTGACTCGATCATTCGGGTTTTTCATGCTAACTTTGCTAGAAAGTACCTCTCGACTACACTTCACCATTTTCTTACTGAGTAGGGTACTCTTCCTCAGTACTCCTTTCCTGGTGCTCATACTTAGAATGGTGTCTCTAGGCGTAAGCATTAAGACAGCTCATGCTGTTATGCTTACTTCTTATGCTACACCTCGCTTCTGGGTTGAGGCTATCTATACGACTGCTTTTCTTATCAAGCATCAACTTTTTTTGCTCATCAGGGTTGTACTCCCGCTAAGTGTCTTACTAGTACAACTCCTCGATACAGTGACCTCTATTGTTTTGAATGTGTCTGTTACGTTCTTCTTCCACCTTGTGAGTGCACTAAGCTGACAACTCAGTCGGTTGAGTGTGTTTTCCTTGGCTACAACATTGAGAGCATAAGGGTTATCATTGTTATGACCCTACTGCTCACAGGATGAGGGTCTCTCATGATGTCACTTTCAACGAGTCTTGTCCTTATTACCCTCATCCTTCTATCAGTAGTTCCGTTTCTCTTGAGTTGATTTCTTTTTTGACTTTTCCTTACTCTTCGATTCCTCCTCTTGCCCCTGTCTTATCCCAGTCGCCATAGTCGTCCCCATCTCCTTTGGTTTCCATGTTTCCTTTGGAGGCACCTACCAGCTCTTCTGTTGAGATCTCCCCTTTTTTGCTCTACTATCTTGTCATCTAAGGTCTACTTCTCCAGTTAAGGCCTCTTTTCCTCCTTCCACTCTTCTATTCTTGCTGGGTCCTACGCCAGCCTCTCCTCCCAGATACGATCTTCATGATCGTCGTACTGTTAGGCCTCCTAAGCATTATGACTTCGTAGCCGCTGCTCTTGCTGAACCTATGACTTACCATGCGGCTGCTGCTCACCAGGAGTGGCAGCAGGTGATGACTAAGATTGCTTCTCTAGAGCATACTAGCACTTGGGATCTTGTCCTTTACTTGTTTGTGTCTCTCCTATCATGTGCAATAGATGTATAAGATCAAGACCCACTCGGATGTTTCTCTTGAGTGCTACAAGGCTCATCTTGTGGCTCACTATTTTTAGCAAGCATGCTTGTGGCCATGATGAGATATTTGCTATTGTCGCTCATATGACAATTGTTTGCACACTCCTTGTCGTGGCCTCTGTTCGTCAGTGGTCCATCTCTTAGTTGGACGTTAAGAATGACTTTCTCAATGGTGAGCTGTGTGAGAAGGTCTACATGTAGCCGCCTCTTGGGTATTCTGTCCATGATGGCATGGTTTGTCACCTTCGCCACTTTCTATGAACTCAAGCAAGCCCCTCATGCTTAGTTTAAGCACTTCTCTTCTGGTATCACTGCGTTGGCTTCTCCACGAGTGATCATGACCCTGCTATCTTTGTCCACACTTCTCATCGCGGTTGAACATTTCTTCTTCTCTATGCAAATGATATGATCATTACTGGGATGACCCTCAGTACATTGATTTTGTGAAGAAGCGTTTCAGTAATTAGTTATTGATGTCTGATCTGGGTCCTCTTGCTACTTCTTTAGAATTGAGGTCTCTTCTATACTTGAGGGCTACTGCCTCTCCCAAGAGAAGTATATTTAGGATCTTTTTACTTGCACTTACCTCACTAACCAACGAACAAAGGACACTCTTATGAAGCTTGGAGTTCACCTTCGGTCCACTAACTATGAGCCTCTTAAGGATCCCACCTCTACCACCACCTTGTTGGGAGCCTTGTCTACCTTGGCATCTCTCACTCTGATATTTCTCACCCAGTTCACATTCTAAATCGGTTCGTCTCTGCTCCCACTCAGCTCCACTTCAGTCACATTCTTTGTGTTCCGTGATACCTTCGTGGGACCATCACTCGACACATTTTCTTTCTTCGTTCCAGCTCTCTAAAGCTTCATACGCACTTGATGCGATCTGGGCTAGTGATCATTCTGATCGCTAGTCTCTTTCTATCTATTGTGTTTTCCTTAGTTCCTCTCTGCTTGCCTGGAAGACCAGGAAGTAGACAGTTGTTTCTCGTTCGTGCTAAGCAGACGGCTGTTTCTCGTTCGTGCTAAGGCAAAAGTTGAGGGCTATAGCATTGTTGACGGCTAAGATCACTTTGCTATGATGGCTAATTGAAGATTTTGGTGTTTTTATCTCTATACTGACTCCTTTCTTATGGAACAACACCAGTGCAATCAGTATTGCTTGAGATACAGTGAAACATGAGCTCACCAAGCATATCGACATCGATGCTTCCTACATGAGATCACAAGTGCAAGTGTGGATTATCAATCTCTCGTATGTGTCTTCGGAGCTTCAAATAACAAGTTTTTTTATCAAGGCACAAACTCAAACTCAACACAGCTTATATTTCTCCAGACTCAATGTCGTTGATCCACCGTGAGTTTTGAGGGATGGTGTTAGATATTACATTAGCTATGTGATTAGCCTCTTGTATAGGGTCTTCTTCACTTATTTTTCTACACATGTACATATTGTGTCCTTTAATCCATTGCAATTTACTAAGGTCCATTTGCAACGGTCTCCACCTTCTTGTTTCTTAATTTCCACCGAACCTTCTGCGGAACATTTTCATTTACCTAGATGTCTACGGCAACAGTTGAATCTTCATCATGTCCAATGTTCAACATTGACGAATCTTCCTTATTTAACTCCTGCTTCAGAAAATGTGAAGCCACATGGACAGCCACATCACCACCTTCTTGTTCTTTCCTAACTTTCTTTTCAACTTCTACAGGGCCATTATCATTTACCTTTCTTCAGAAGCATTTACTTAGTATTTCATGCTCAGGTTTGTTCTTTTTTATTGTAACTTATAGTTTTTAGTTATTTATGATAGAGAGTACAAAAACATAAATAACTCACGTGCAACTTTAGCCGATATAAATAAAGTCGATACAACATGTATTACAATTAACTTATAGACTTTGACTTGAAAATACTCTGTTTGAATACTAGTTACTGTATAAAAACAAAAAATAGCTTTTAAAAGCAAAAAAAATGAGGCCTTATTTTCCACAGCAGCAGCTGAATCTTCCTTATTTTTGGCATTCACTCCCATGGCCAGATCTTCTTTATTCAGCTCCCTATGCTTCTTGCGTCGGAGATGGCTAGCCATGGTCGCATTGCTTTCACATCTGACTCCACATGTTGTGGACGCTTTTGTCGGCAAAGTTTACACACGCCGTAACAAGAAGCTGGCGTCCACAACATCTGGTTAGAAGGGGTTTGTTAGAGAGTTTTGCCAAGTGGATTGGGTTGTTAGAGAGTTTGTTAAGGCTTTGCTGGCAGATTAGTTGAAAAGAGTGGGAACATTGCGTGGGGGAAGAGCTAGCCTATTGGCTATATATATCTGTAAACACTTGGTTGAGAAGCCAATGAGAAAAGTTAATTCCAGCTAACGGCTGTTCTCAACCTCCTAATAGAGGCTGAGCACGCCTCCATTCCCTATCATTCCCTCATACTTTAGCTACCATAACATCTTTGGTATCAGATTCTTCTTCCTGCGCTTGCTCATGGGTGCCCCTCTCTCAGCCGCCGACTTCAAATCCTCCATGGACAAGCTTTTCGGGGAGATACAGTCGGTTCGGGAGGATCTCGCCACACAGAAGATCGACCAGAGCCGCATCTGGGTGGCCATCAACCGGCTGCAGACGGACCAGCACGAGTCCGGCGACACCTCCGATAAGGGCAACACGAAACCTGCGATTGAGGTGCTGCCACCACCGCCGTCTCCCCCTTACCAGCCCACCCACAAGCTGCGCTTTCCACATTATGATGGCTCCGCCGATCCCATCGTCTGGCTTCACAAAGCGGAGCAATTCTTCCGCGCCCATCGCACACCGGACGCCGAGAAGGTATGGCTGGCTTCCTTCTACATGGAGGGCGCGGTGCAGGATTGGTACTACCGTCTGGAGCAGAATTGTGGCGTTCCTACATGGCCTCAGTTCATCGACCGGGTGCAGAGCCGTTTCGGGCCGCCCGTGCGGAGCAATACTCTCGGCGCCCTCATGAAGCTACGCCGCACGGGTACAGTCGCGGAGTACCAGGAGCGCTTCCTTCCCCTTCTGGCCCGCTGCCGGAACGTCACCGAGCAGCAACAAATCGATATATTCACTGCAGGCCTCAGGAACCCGCTCCAGACCGACGTCGAGCTACAGAACCCAGAGACCCTCGACGATGCTATGGGTCTGGCGCGGGCCTTTGAGTGTCACCTGGCACTCGAGGACGATGAAGACACAGGCATCATCCGCGTGCCTCCGCGCTCGTTCTCATCAACTCGGGCGGTGGTACCAGCGGCGGCCGCCACGCCGCGGACGCCTGTCCCTGTTTCTCGGATGCCAGTTTCGACTCCCCCGGCCCCCACTAAAGGTCCGCCGGCCGCGGATACCCGCTTCAAACGACTGACGCCACAAGAGATGGCGCAGCGCCGGGCGGACGGACTCTGCTTCAACTGCCCGGAGAAGTTTTCCCGAGAGCACCTCCAACAATGTACGATGAAAGGGCTCTACCTGATGGAATTGGACGACAGTGCGCCGGTGGAAGGCCCCGAGGACGCGGATGTGGTTTCTGACGACGATGTCCGGATCTCCCTCCATGCTCTTACCGGCATCAAGGCGGGGGACACGATGCATCTCTCTACTTCCGTCGTTGTGGCGCAGCTGCGCGCCCTCGTCGACTCCGGCTCTACCCACTCGTTCGTGGCCTCCGCCACGGCCACTCATCTCGGCCTCACACCAGAGCCGCGTCCGGGCCTCACGGTGGGAGTCGCGAATGGCGACCGTGTGTCGTCCTCGGGCGTCTACAGGCAGGTTCCGGTTACCATCGACAAGGAGTAGTTCCTCATTGATCTCTACGTCCTGCCACTTGAAGATTATGAGCTGGTGCTGGGCTGCCAATGGCTGAAGACGCTCGAGCCTATCCTGTGGGACTTCGAGCGGCACACCATGTCCTTTTGGCGGAATGATCACCTTGTC
Organism: Dendrocalamus latiflorus; assembly: GCA_017311315.1. Taxonomy (NCBI): domain Eukaryota; kingdom Viridiplantae; phylum Streptophyta; class Magnoliopsida; order Poales; family Poaceae; genus Dendrocalamus; species Dendrocalamus latiflorus. The sequence goes on along the minus strand of CM029640.1, from coordinate 4,124,275 downwards.
AAGTAGCGCGGTCTGGAGGCTCCTTCACCGCCACAGCTTCGCACCATGGATAAGCCGGACTTGCTATCTCTCCTGCTAGCTCAGTTCGCGGATCTGTTTGAAGCGCCCTCTGGTCTTCCGCCTCAGCGCCATCTGGACCACCGTATCACACTGCTTCCAGACACTCAACCAATTGCGGTGCGTCCTTACCGCTATCCGCAGCTGCTCAAGGATGAAATTGAGCGACAGTGCTCGGAGATGCTGCAACAGGGTATCATCCGCCCTAGCACATCGGCGTTTTCCTCGCCGGTGCTCCTGGTCCGCAAGAAGGATGTTAGTTGGTGTTTTTGTGTCGACTATCGGGCCCTCAACGCCAAGACAGTTCGCGACGTATTTCCCATCCCCGTCGTCGACGAGCTCCTGGACGAACTCAAAGGGGCTTCCTTCTTTACCAAATTGGACCTCCAGAGCGGCTATCACCAGATCCGTATGCACCCTGACGACATCGCCAAGACGGCCTTCCGAACTCATCACGGCCACTTTGAGTTCGTGGTGATGTCCTTCGGGCTGACCAACGCACCTTCGACATTCCAAGCAATGATGAACGAGGTGCTGCGGCCATTATTTCGTCGCTCGGTCCTAGTCTTTTTCGATGACATTTTGATCTACAGCTCATCCTGGTCGGAGCATCTTCAGCACGTCCGCGCCATCTTCACAGTGCTGCGCGCCCACAGCCTCTTTCTGAAGCGTTCTAAGTGCACTTTTGCGGAACGCAGTGTGGCGTACCTCGGCCACATCATCTCGGCGGATGGCGTCGCCATGGATCCCACCAAAGTGGAAGCCGTTCAACACTGGCCTCAGCCGCGCACACTTCGCGCACTTCGTGGGTTCCTCGGCCTCACTGGATACTACCGGCGCTTCATCCACAACTACAGCGTCATAGCTACTCCCCTGACGTCTCTGCTCAAGAAGGATGCGTTTCGCTGGTCTCCGGTGGCGACTGACGCTTTCGAAGCACTCAAAGCCGCCCTGACCACGGGGCCTGTACTCCAGCTTCCGGATTTCGCCACCGCCTTCATCGTTGAGTGCGACGCATCTGGCTCTGGCTTCGGCGCGGTGTTGCATCAGGGAGCCGGCCCCATTGCTTTCTTCGGCCGCGCGGTCGCTCCCCAGCACGCCAAGCTTGCCGCCTACGAGCGAGAACTCATCGGCCTTGTCAAGGCAGTGCGCCATTGGAGGCCATACCTGTGGGCAAGACCATTCACGGTGCATACTGATCACTACGCCTTGAAATTCCTGCTGGATCAACGCCTCTCCACCATTCCGCAGCACACATGGGTAAGTCGCCTCTTCGGCTATGACTTCAAGGTGGAGTTCCGACCCGGCCGGATGAATGCGGCCGCCGACGCCCTTTCACGCCGTGATGAGGACTCCCTGGACGCCATGGCATGCGCCATCTCCCGTCCTGACTTCCAGCTTTTCGAAGACCTTCGCAGTGAGGCGAAAACTCTTCCTGCCCTTGTCGCCAAACGCGACGAGGTGGAGCAGGGCATTGCTGGTGCAGCCTGGACAGTGGTGGATGGCTTCATTCTGCACCGCGGTCGGATTTTCGTGCCTGATTCTTCCGAAATGTGGCCGACCATTCTCGCCTCAGCTCATGGTACCGGCCATGAAGGCGTCCAAAAGACACTGCATCGCCTCCGCGCCTCATTTTATAACCCTCACGCCAATCGGCTTGTTCGGGAGTTTGTCCAAGGCTGCGCCGTTTGTCAACAGAACAAGACTGAGCATCTCCATCCGGCGGGACTCTTACAGCCACTTCCGGTGCCCACCTCGGTCTGGTCTGACATAGCCATGGACTTCGTGGAAGGCTTTCCCAAGGTGAGCGGCAAATCAGTGGTGCTAACAGTGGTGGATCGCTTCTCCAAGTATGGACATTTCATCGCGCTTGGGCATCCTTACTCGGCGACCTCAGTGGCACGCGTCTTCTTCGACCAGATTGTACGGCTCCATGGCATTCCCTGCTCCATCGTGAGCGACCGAGACTCCGTCTTCACCAGCACATTCTGGACAGAGCTTTTTACGCTCGCCGGTGTGGACCTGCGCCTCAGCTCCGCGTTTCACCCTCAGACGGATGGGCAGTCAGAGGTGACCAACCGCGTGCTTGGAGTATATCTGCGGTGCCTCGCCGGCGACCGGCCGCGCAGCTGGATTCGCTGGCTGCCATGGGTGGAGTTCTGCTACAACTCCTCCTACCAGACAGCACTACGAACAACTCCTTTTCAGGTGGTATACGGTCGTCCGCCTCCGACGATGATGTCGTATCAGCCCGGCCTGTCCCGTGTGGCGGCTGTCGACAAGCAGCTGAAGGATCGCGACGTATTTCTGGCAGAAATCCGGGATCGCTTGCTCCAAGCCCAGGACCATATGAGGCAGCATTATGATCAGCACCATCGCAACGTCCAGTTCAACGTCGACGACTGGGTCTGGTTACGCTTGCACCACCGTTCAGCAGCAGGCATCATCGACAAGTCTGATGGGAAACTGGCACCACGCTACTACGGGCCTTATCAGGTGGTGGAGTGTGTCGGCCCTGTCGCTTACCGCCTCCGCCTTCCTCCCAAGGCCAAGCTGCATGACATTTTCCACGTGGTCTTCCTCAAGCCGTTCCATGGCGAACCCCCCCGCAGGATTGGCGCCTCTTCCTTCGGTGGTTCGTGGCCGCGCTGTTTCCACTCCAGCAGCCGTCGTCCGCGCACGCCTCAACCGGGGCATCTGGGAGCTATTGGTTCGCTGGGTGGGCCGTCCAGACTCTGAGACCACCTGGGAATAGCTGGAGGACTTCAAGGAAGCGCACCCGACATTCCAGCTCGAGGACGAGCTGTTTCTCCAGAAGGGCGGAAGTGTTGTGGACGCTTTTGTCGGCAAAGTTTACACACGCCGTAACAAGAAGCTGGCGTCCACAACATCTGGTTAGAAGGGGTTTGTTAGAGAGTTTTGCCAAGTGGATTGGGTTGTTAGAGAGTTTGTTAAGGCTTTGCTGGCAGATTAGTTGAAAAGAGTGGGAACATTGCGTGGGGGAAGAGCTAGCCTATTGGCTATATATATCTGTAAACACTTGGTTGAGAAGCCAATGAGAAAAGTTAATTGCAGCTAACGGCTGTTCTCAACCTCCTAATAGAGGCTGAGCACGCCTCCATTCCCTATCATTCCCTCATACTTTAGCTACCATAACACCACAGCAGTCACAGTCGCACCACAGGTAGTTTTTTTTGGATAACTGCATGTATTACTCCATCCACCTGGATGTTTATTTTCTTGGGCGTATCATCAGGGGCGGAGCTATTCTCATTAAAAATGGTCGGCTTAGTTTTCTCATTAAAAATTCATATTGACGACTCCATGCTGAATCAATTTTGCCTTTTGTTTTTTCCCTTCAAAATGTTCATTTAGAGCAGCCTCACTAGTTGCACCCACTTGACATAGCGCACACCTCCAGTCATGAGTTGGCCTCTGTAGCATTTTTGGTGCATCAGTTACAGAAATTGCATGTGCCTTCCTCTTCATCCCTGCAACCTTTGGAGCTAATGATGGAGCCTGAAATAAACATTTAAAAACAATAAACTTCACATATATTGTATTATAAAAAAAAAACTTCACATATATTAGTAACAATTTGTCTGGTAGAACTTTAAGCCACCTCCGATCAAAGGATAATGCTTCTTTACCTGATTGAAGCATCACCAGCAAGATGAACAGCAGGCAATGAGCTATCAACATTCAGGGAGGATGAGAAGGTTCAAAATAAGGGAACAAGGGAATTAACTGCAGATTTAGTAATTTTATTTCCCTAGAAGATGAAATCCACAAGAAATTCTTCACAAGTTGTCATTTTGTCATACTTCGAGGGGGATAACTCATTCTCAGGTCAAATGAAAAGCTTGTGTTATATTTTGTGAAGAGCCCTGGACCTACAAGGGCCTTATGTCAAGTCACCTAAACAGAAACCTCATAAACGGGAGTGTATGCTATGAATTATGATAGCTTGAGTGAAGCGGGCTCTGTAACTTGAGGCCCATATGAACCTCAAAACTAGGATCCAAAATTTAAATGATTGGATAGATAAACAAGTTGTATGAGTTTCAGTATAGTGACATAAAAAACCACTACTCCATACAATTGCTTCTCGGTGCTAAGCTGATATAGATGTTGGCATATTTCTAGGTCTACTCCACCCCTGATAAGTTCAACTGGGCTTTTTGTAGGTACTAGCTGAATGCCCGTGCGTTGCTACGGATTTAAAATTTTATCATACTATACGTTCTGAAACTAACGGGTGGTAAAAATTTTTAGAACATGCATACAAATATGTTCTAAAATTTTTTAAAATCCGTAGCAACACACGGGCATTCAGCTAGTATTATAAAACTGCTTTTCGAGATAAATTTACAGGTATCATTTTCATTAGTCTAATCTAAATATTTAATTTATTAACATACAGATATCTAGTTTGACCGCGCATATCCCAAAACATCACTCTTTAGTGCTGGAGGAAGTGATAATAAGTACCTTATGACTTTTGACTTGAATGCCATTGTGCTTGATGGTGCCAAACTTCTTGAACTCATCCGCTAGTTGTGGAGGAGTGGCATTTAAAGGTAAATTTTGCACGTATATCGCATGCACACCACCTTCAAAAAAAAGATTGTAAAGTTCATAGGCTAACAAAACTAGGAAGTTTTGACTGTAACTTTGAATTTAACAAACACATTTTGGCTCTTGGTTATTACTGCTCACAGGGTTAGAACTGAAAGGCGGAACATCCGCAGCTGGAGCGGTAGCAGGATGAGCAGGAGGTTGTTTCTCTGGTACGGGTGGTGCAGGCTAAACTCTAATCTAAACTCACGCCAGCCACCCAGACTTTGGACTTAGCCCATGAACCTAGGCTAAGCCTAGTACAGGCCCATCCGTGCAAGGTTGGCCCAAACTTATGTCTCTTACCGTGCAGCCCAACATCAACTCATCTCATCTGCCTCCCCAGCGCAGCGCCCCTTGCATCCATCGTCGACCCACGCAAGCCTCGCCGCCAAACCGAACTCGTTCGCTCCCTACGGCGGCGCGCCACTTGCGTCATCGCTCCGGCCTCCGGGAGGTGGCGTTGACTTCACCGGGTCGTCGCGTGCTTCCTCCCGCGCGGGCCACTACAGTGCCTACTTTCGCAGCACCTGCGCCCAGCCTCGGCTCTACTGGATCCTCGCCGGCGCTCACTCCTCGCCCTTGCCGCGCGCGAAATTTCCGGAGGGGGCCTGTCCACTGAGGCTGGTGCGGAGTGCACAAGGAGATCCGTTCAGCAATGACGGATTTAGGATTTTACGAATGGGTGTTCACTAATTACGTTGTATTACATTTTTTTAATAAATACTTATATTGGTTTATAAAAACTGAAGATAAAAGTCATATTTCTAAGTCTATTAAAAGTCAATAACACTAAAAAATTTGAAATAATAAACTAATACTAACACTTTATTTGATAGCAGCACAATTACAACTTTTTAGAGTAAAACTATTACAACTTTAGTTGGCAACACAAGTGTACACTTTGATTTTAAATAGTTATTAACTCAAACACATAGAAAAAAAGTAGTACATGTTTTTGTTTTTGACATATGTTGTCTCTATTTATGGTTTATCTCTCTCTAAGAATAACAATTAACATAGGTTTTTTGACGAACATATTGCTTCCGAAAAATAAAATATAAATATTTATAAACCAACTCTCCCAAATGATGTATATCTTAGATTGAAATGATTATATAGATTCTTATGACCACTAGATTTATGACAATTGACACCATCAAATTCTTTCGAGTAAAACATCTAAAATACCTAAATATTTCTAGGAAACTATATAGATTTTAGAAAGATTTTCAAATATTTTGATTGGACCCCTTTGAGGAAAAATATCTCTATCATTTATGATAAATTTGTTGAGTGCATGTGCTTGATAAAGTAAGCTAGCATTGTACTTTGATAATCACATTTTTTCTGAATTGAGTATTAACTAAATAAATACTTCCTTTAGTCACAAATACATGTTGTTTTGAGATGTTTGTAGTCAAACTTTCAAAACTTCAACTATCGATATATTTTTTATAAATTTACATTGAATACAAGAAAATCATATGTATAGATTTGTCTTGAAATGTACTTTCATAATATTATAATTTTATTGGGTTTTACAAACATATTAGAATACAATTAGTGGTTGAAGTTATATTTTGTAGATCGTATCGATGTCCAAAATGGTAGGTATTTGTAACTAGAGGGAGTATATTTTGAGAGATACATCATAAAACATTTGATCATTATTGCAAATCCTGACCATATGTACTTATTCACATCCACCATTCACCAAATCAACTAGCAACCGGTCCTGGACAGTAGTCTTTCAAGATTCATAATTTTTGTCCTACTCGTTGAAAAATCATGTTCATGGGCTCTCTGGGCTCTCTAGAATCCTTAATTATCTACATCTTTTATGTAGATAAATCATCCAAATTGTTCCATCTAGTAATTTTAATATACAGATTAATATATGCTATTAGAAGATGATAAATTTACCAGATAGTAGGATTACAAAATTCATAGCTTAAAATCTATTTATCCGATCAACATAAATAAATATTGTACAGAAAGCTATCGAATTTCTCTACAATTATCCAGTAGATGATATTCCTAAATTACTCTCATACAGTATCCAAAATTACAGAAGAACAATATAGCAGATAAGTCGATATACTAGTCTTTTCCCTAATGAATACTTTCTACTTTGTTCTCTAATCTAAACTCTAGTCTCTAATTAAATTAATAAACGTGGGAGAAAACTAAGGGCCTGTTTGGGACTGCTCCGCTCCAGCTTTTTCAACTCTGCTCCAAACTTGTCTAGCCAAACGGGTCCAACTCCAAGAACTCTACTCCAAGAAAAAGGTGGAGTTGAAGGCCTACTCCACGTTTTTTCTGGAGCTCCTCAAGGGGTACTCCAAAAACTGAAGTTTTGTATCTCCTCATAAAGTTGGGGGAAAATTACCCACCACTGCCATTACACAATTCCTCTCCTCCGTACCGATTTGTTTTTCTTCTCCTCCACACCCACCCGCGCGACTCCTCTCCTCCCCCACCCGCGCGCCGCTCTCCTCCCTCCACCCGCGCCGCTCCTCTCCGACCCCCACCCGCGCCGCCCCTCGTCTCCGCCCCCCCCCCCCCCGCGTCGCTCCTCTTCGCCCCCCACCTGCGACGCTCCTCTCCTCCGCTCCCACCCGCGCCGCTCCTCTCCTCCGCCCCCACCCGCGCCGCCCCTCATCTCCGCCCCCCGCGCCGCTCCTCTCCGCCCCCACCCGCGCGCCGCTCTCCTCCCCCCACCCGCGCCGCCGCTCTCCTCCGCCCCCACCCGCGCCGCCGCTCTCCTCTGCCCCCACCCGCGCCGCCCCTCGTCTCCGCCCCCCCCCCCCCGGCGCCGCTCCTCTCCGCCCCCCACCCGCGTGCCGCTCTCCTCCCCCCCACCCGCGCCGCCGCTCTCCTCCGCCCCCACCCGCGCCGCCGCTCTCCTCTGCCCCCACCCGCGCCGCCCCTCGTCTCCGCCCCCCCCGGCGCCGCTCCTCTCCGCCCCCCCCCCCACCCGCGCGCCGCTCTCCTTCCCCCCCACCCGCGCCGCCCCTCTCCTCCGCTCCCCACCTGCGCCGCCTCCCTATTCCGGCCACCCCAGGCGACGCTCCGGCGAGGTGATGGCTGGGATGGATGTCTATGCCTGTGTTATCATCAAGGCAATTCAGCAAAACAGAGAGATGACCTTTTTCTTTGAAGCTTTACAATTATTCTATAATGTATATGTCATGTATCATTTAGCTTGATCAATAGAGCCAATTCTTATGTCCTGAATCTTTTTTAGCATGGCTTATGTTCTGTGTTGTAATTACATAAAAATAAAACGATTACACATGATGAGGCTGGCAACCGGAGTTTTGTTTTTTCATGACATCTGAAAGATTTGTCTCAAATATGGAGTACAATTGAAATCTTCATACATGAGGTTTGAAAAGCATGACATAACTGGACTTGGAAAAACTTCTGAACATTTGATGAAACATTAACAATGCAGTGCAGTAAAAATTTTAGCTCTGTTCTGAACTTCTAATCATATCAAATAAAATACTGATCTCAAGTATGGGTAGCAATGCAAATGAGCATGCTGGCAAAGAGTAGATTTTGTTCACAGTAAATTCTGAATATTTGAGAAAACTTTGGCAATGCAATGCAGCAACCTTGCCATTACCTGGAAGGCTGCAACACTGAAGTATGAGGCACAAGCTGTATATGTATCTGCAGCAAACGTCAGCAATTCAATTCTCTAGCTTGGAGCTAGAATTATGTATCGGAACATTTGCATTCGTAGTCATTTTGGTTTAAACTACTCTCTAGTTATCTATGGACAATTATTTGTATTCGAATGATGGACTTTGTTAATTATCTATTATGCACGTTGCAATTTATGGGACAAAAAGATGGAATTATTTGACCAAAATATTTGTTTTTTGGTTTTCTCGAATAAATTAATTGCGATTATAATATTTTACATCATATTTCAATTGGCAACAAAAAAAATTCAGTTACATATGCTCCGTAGACATCAAAACATACACCAAACATCATTCAGGGGCACATTGGACCTTTCTCAGGGAAACCTCACGTTCCTGGAGCTGGAGCTAGCTGCGTGCCAAACAGGACCAACCGCTCCAGGAACTCCACAGTGGAGCTGCTCCATGGTGGAGTTGGTGGAGCAGAGCTGGAAAAACTGGAGCAGAGCAGTCCCAAACAGGCCCGACTGCTCTGCTCCACCAACTCCACCATGGAGCAGCTCCACTATGGAGTTCCTAGAGCGGTTGGTCCTGTTTGGCACGCAGCTAGCTCCAGCTCCAGGAACGTGAGGTTTCCCTGAGAAAGGTCCAATGTGCCCCTGAATGATGTTTGGTGTATGTTTTGATGTGTGCGGAGCATATGTAACTGAATATTTTTTTTGTTGCCAATTGAAATATTATAATCGCACTTAATTTATTCGAGAAACCAAAAAACAAATATTTGGTCAAATAATTCCATCCTTTTGTCCCATTTGTACCCTACTACGCTATTGCGGACGCTACTAACGCTATTTAGTACCTTGTGTATGATGCAAGACATGACAATGAAACGATAGGCTGATACTATCCGTAAACATGTGGTGGATCTCAGGAATCAGAGCTGAATTGTAGCATAAGAGTAGTACACAGATGAACTATGCAAGGGATTTGGTGGAACAGTGCAAGTAATTATGCAGACATTGTCGTATTGATTGCATTACATAGTATAGACAGACGGTACCAGTACAAAATGGTGCGAGAATCACTTGTATCACTGTTACTGTTGCATCTGCATTGCATAAGAACAGTAAAGAGTAAAGCCAATGGAGGAGGTGCAAATTGATTTCTATTGAACAACAAGCAGAAACCAGTATCCCATATCATATCTACAATTCTACACCACCTCATACAGTACAGCAGAATCAAAATAAACTAAAATGTTTCCTTCTTGTTGTTTGTAAACTGTACGGGGACATAACTAAAAAAAGATTTAGAAAAGAAAAGAGGAAAAACAAAAGGAAATTAAGGAGAAGAGGATCCTACACACACAGAGAGCATAGGAATCTCTCTGTACACTACCTGTTCATCGTCTTGTTGTTTCTTCCCAAACTTATTTATCAAGAAGAAATTTGTAGATTCTAAACTGTAAGCACCACACCAACCATTGCTTTCTTGGTTTGCTTAATAATTCTACCAATGTCCAAGTAGCCAGAGCAGTGAGCAAATGAGACCTCATCGATCAAGACCATCAAGGCGGGCTCTTGAAGGCTTGCACGACGAGGGAGAAGCCCGGAGCGGCGGCCTCCTCCTCCAGCCATAGCCGGCTCTCGAGCGCGCTGCGTGCCCGGAGCAGCGCCACGGCGCAGCGCGGCGGCTCCCGGAACCACCACCAGTGCAGGTCCCACATGACGTCGACGGGCGCGCCGTCGACGAACACGGTCTGGTTGCCCCTGAAGTTCCACCGCAGCCACCGCGCCTGCACGGCCCGCTTGCCGTCGATGCTGACCCACAGCTCCTCCCCTCCTCCAGAGGTCGTCGCGCAGCCGACGCTGACCTCGTGCTCCGGCCCGGCCTCCGCGAAGCGGACGCGCGCGGTGTGCATTACCACCGGGTCAAACACCACGACGTGCTCCCTGCGCGCGAGCGGCAGGACGTGGGCCTTGGGGATCTGGCCCTCGACATTGGTCTTGACGAACTCGGCGGCCAGGTCGCCCACGGCGAGCATGACCTCGGCGTTGGCGACGACGACGACGACGAAGTAGTCTGGGTGGGGAGGAGAGGAGCGGTGGGTGGGGAGGAGAGGAAAAGAAATCGAATCGGTACAAGTAGAGGAATTGTGTAATGGTAGTGATGGGTAATTTTCTTCCAACTACATGAGGAGATACAAAACTTCGGTTTCTGGAGTACCCCTTGAGGAGCTCCAGAAAAAATGTGGAGTAGGCCTTCAACTCCACCTTTTTCTTGGAGCAGAGTTCTTGGAGTTGGACCTATTTGGCTAGACAAGTTGGAAGCGGAGCTAGAAAACTTGGAGCGGAGCAGTCCCAAACAGGCCCTAAATCGTTACGAGAGGAGCGAGAAAGCCACGATTTCCTCCTCTCTTTTCCTCTTTTTCCCTGGCTCTTCTTCTTTTGCTACTCTTCTTTTCTTCCCTTGATTTGATACTGATTTTTCCCAATCTACTCGCTGCTCCCTTACGCCAATAGTCAGCATTTGGTCCATGTGTGCGTGTACTGAGGCGAAACTGGCGAATCCGGTAGCCCAGGGATGCAGTGGCCCGTACCAAATAACATGCATGACATGTGGGCTTCAATCAGTCTCCCTTTCTTCCACACGAACCCTAGACTGGATCCCAATGTTCAGCACAAGACGCAGACCATCGTCAATATTTCTATCCTTCCTCCTCCTCCTCCTCCTCCTCCTCCCCAAATCCGCAATCCTCACAGCCCAATCCCAAACCACTCTCGTCTCTAGTTCCAGCCCATCCTCTTCCTTGAACTCTTCTCCATATCTCGTCGCGACGGCGGCGGCGGCGGCGGCTATTGCTTCGCCGTTTGTCTCAAATTCTCACGCCAACGTCATTTAACCCTCGAAGCGAAGGAATTCTTCTATCGTAGGCGTCGTCGTCCTCCTCCGCTCTGCCGGATTGATCTCTTCTTTCGCTGGTAAGGAAACCCTAGCTTGCTTGGATTGTTGTTCTAAGAGTGAGCTTTGTCCCGAGGTTCTTTTCTTTTCCGTTAGCAATCTCATCCAAATCTTCCTTTGTGGGATGGATAGTCCAGTCCATGGAGTTTGTGGCGGATTTGCTTGCTGCGTTGTCGAGTACCAGCAGCAGTTTATTTTTCCATATTTTTGGGGGTTCAACTGAACCCCCATGTCCCACGTTAGGTCCGCCCCTGCCGTCCAGGCTGATTTCGTTTGTTGGTACGGAAGCCCTAACTTGTTATAAGACTAATGTTTTGTTCTTTAGGATGACCAATCAAATCCAAGTATTTGTTTCTTGCTGATATGCTTCAATCCGATCCATGCAGTTAGTTTCGTATTTGATTTGATTGTTCTAATAGCAGCAGCTTGTTTTCCCTAAAAAAATGAAGCCTAGACTGCTGCATCTTTACTGTCTTTTGTGTTTGTTGCAGACTTGCAGAGGGTTTCTCAACATGTCTTGGGCTGCAATCGAGAACGATCCTGGTAAGTTTACTTTTATTTACGGCAATACAACAGATGAATGAATTATCTCACAAAAAACAGATGAATGGATTATCTGGTAATTTGAATTTGAACTAGGTTTTCTCTGCACATTCTGTATGTGACGCACGGATAAGGCTCCTCTATGTTCCTTATTGGTGCTTCTTGCCCCTAATTTCACTGAAAGATTAGAGCATTCCGTGTAAACTTTGATGTGTAGAGCATTTATATCATTTTCATCCAATATGGATGGATATGCAGAGTGCACTCTCAAAGCCAGAAACCATCACGTATGAAGTTGGCGGCATCTCACATTGTTAAGTTTGCTTCTTGAACCTTGGTGTTGTGAGCTCTTAGTCAAACTGTTTCTGTTTAATAGTAGGAAAAAGTCCACTTTTGGTCTCTCAACTTATGCCCTAAGTTCGATTTACACCCTCAACTACGAAACAATCCACTTTACACTCCTCGACTATCGAAACCAGAGCAAATCACCGCCTCGCCCTAAATCACCCCGGTTTTGAATGACGTGGCGTTCACATGTGAATGGTTTTGCCACATGTCTCTGCCGTGCAAAGTGTTTGGTTTAAGGACACGTGGCTGCCATATCATCTGAAACCAGCTTATCTGTCAAAACCGCCGCCACATGAGCGCTACATCATCCAAAACCGGGGTGGTTTAGGGCAAGGGGGGTGATTTGATCCGGTTTCGATAGTCGAGGGGTTGAATGGTTTCGTAATTGAATGTAAATCGGACTTGGGGCATAAGTTGAGGGACCAAAAGTGGACTTATTCCTTAATAGTAATAGAGGATTGAGATGTGTGTTGTTTCACCTGTTCCTGATAGTGCCCTGCTGTTTGCTCAGGTCATTTATAGTCATAAGGGATACTTTGCACACTAGGCTCTCGTTTAAACTGTGGATAACTAGATATGAGTAATAAAATAACCACTCACAATTTACGCTTTACAGTACTTCTGTGTCTTCATTTTTTGTTAAGAGGAAATTCCTCTCGTACTAAATTACTCAAGTTTGTATTCTATCTCCCTATCAACAAGTGTCATTGGAATAGGACTAAAAAAACTAGACCTATCTGCTACACATTCTGATGTATGTTAGTTACACGTTCTAACTAGCACACTTTTAATTTCTTGCGTCCCCTGTAAATCTTGGCCTTTATTTTTTTTCCAAGAAAGGAGCAAAGAACCTTTAACCTTTATATATATTGTATGTATAGGTGTTTTTACTGAACTGTTGCAACAGATGCAAGTGAAGGGTCTTCAAGTAAGTAATCACCTACCTCGATTTTGCTTAAACCTGCTCTTTTGTATGCTCTAATAGTAGCAGGATGATATCTGTTTCTTTTTTTCCTTCAGCTATTAATACCTTTATCTGGTTGATGTATTTTTTAGGCTTCCAGTTTTAGCTTAGGCTCACAAATACTGAAACTATGCATTTAAAAAACAACGATGCATACTTTTTTTAAAAAAAAATGGCAGGCCATGCATGAAATGTAATGTACAACAATTTGGTATAAGCTTCTTTCTTCGAAACTTGGCCCTATTGTTACCTCCTCCAAAACTGGTAATGTATGATATTCCATGTTATTCTTCCTTTAACAGGTTGATGAACTCTACTCACTTGATCTGGATGCCGTGAATGCTCTTCAGTATGTTATCCTAGTAACTGCTAGCATTACCATGTATGCCATTCTTTTCTGAATAAACTGTACCAAATTTCTATGTGTGTTTTCCAGGCCAGTTTATGGTCTTATAGTGCTGTACAAATGGCGGCCTCCAGAAAAAGATGAGCGTCCTGTTATCAAGGATCCGATACCAAACCTTTTCTTTGCCAACCAGGTCAGAAGCATTGATATTTTGAGCGTATTTATGCTGCCTTTGCTCCTCTGCATCTTTTTATAATCAAGCCTGTGCTTTACTTGCAGATAATTAACAACGCATGTGCAACCCAAGCTATTATTTCTGTTCTATTGAACTCTCCAGGCATCAACCTTAGCGATGACTTAAAAAAGCTGAAGGAGTTCGCAAAGGACTTGCCACCAGAGCTCAAAGGATTGGCTATAGTCAATTGTGAAAGCATTCGTATGTCCAATAACTTATTTGCAAAGTCAGAAGTCCCGGAGGAGCAGAAATCATCTGGCAAGGATGATGATGTCTACCATTTTATTAGCTATGTTCCTGTGGACGGCGTCTTGTATGAGCTTGATGGACTTAAGGAAGGACCGATAAGCCTGGGGAAATGCCCAGGTGGTGTTGGTGAGATGGGGTGGCTGAGGATGGTACAACCTGTCATTCAGGAACGCATTGATCGGTTCGCTCAGAATGACATAAGGTTCAGTGTCATGGCTATCATAAAGAACCAGAAGGAGATGTACACTGCAGAGCTGAAGGAACTTCAGAGGAAGAGGGAGAACCTCTTGTCACAAATGGGTGATCCTTCTGCCAATAGGCAAGCGCCATCTGTTGAGCAGTCACTCGCAGAGGTTGCTGCTCAGATTGAGGCTGTGACTGAGAAGATCATAATGGAGGAAGAGAAGGTGAAGAAGTGGAAGACAGAGAACATCAGGAGGAAGCACAACTACGTGCCATTCTTGTTCAATTTCCTCAAGATTCTCGAGGAGAAGAAGCAGTTGAAGCCCCTGATAGAGAAGGCAAAACAGAAGTCTCACGGCCCTAATCCTAGGTAAATGTAAAACTTCGAATGTTGCGGTTTCGTGTAGAGATGGCCTCTGTTTTGTTGGCCAGCGTTTGAACTATGTGGTGCTTGCTTGTAGTAGATAGGGCACAAATGTCTACCGTACCATATTCAGGGGAATCTGAAAGATTTATAAGGCGACTATATGCCGTATGTCGCCGTATCAAAATTGTGTGTGCATTTGAGGGCCGTTTCCCTATTTCTTGTCAGACTAACGCCATTTGCTTGATGTTGAACCTTAACCTTCCTTTCTGAAATGTACTAGTAGAGTACAGATACATTTATGAACAGGCCTTTCTACTCTTTCAATTGTTATCTAGTCTCCTCCACACATCGTAGTCCAAGTTGCACTGCACCGCTCTGGCCGGTCCCAACGCACAAGTTGCAGTAATATATCGGTAGATCTGGACGCAGGGAGGCACAGTAGGAATTGCATTGCTTCCTTCAGTATTCATCCTTGTAAAATTCCTACCTTCCAAACTGTCCCATGCATGCAGAGAACGGCCAGGCAGAAATTTCACCAACAATTTCCACGTATCAAACAGCAGCACACTGACACTTCACACTTGCAGTTGCGACTAATCGTCGCTGAAACGTTTCACGGTCACAGATTCAGCAGGTACTGCCCTCGCCGACAGATCCTGACCGTAGAATTCCAAATCAACAGACGAATACCACACCCAATGAGGCATATACGTTTTACGGTCACAGATTCAGCAGGTAAACTGGATTCAGATTTGATACGCCGCATTATCACAAGCACAACCCAAATGAGGCATGGAATGGAACTAACTTGTTTATCACAGCACACGAATACCACACCCAGACCCCAAAAAATACACCATTGCCCCACGTTTGCAGCACACATAACAGAATACACCGACTTGACGAGTTTGGGAGGCATCGACGATTGAAACCACAAGCAGCATGCTCGACTTTGGCACGATAACAAATGGTGAACAGCGCACAGAAGCTGTGCGCCGGGATTTCGCTGTTGCGCCAGCCAATGCCATTGTCTAAGGTTCTCAGGCAGAATATCCACAGCCACAGCATCTGACATACATTTGATATGTACAGTAACGGCTTCTTCACTCTGCCTGCTTATGAAAGCGAATCGTCGCATACTCACCTGCATCAAGAACCATTCCCCTCAGCATCACTGGTCGCAAAGCCTTTCAGTTAACGCCATGAGAAAAGATTACAGTACAGAAACAAAGATGCCATGAAGGTCTACTCACTGAATCTCAGCCTCTTCTGAGCCTTTTGCAGATTGCTCCCCCACGTCGACCTTTTTGTTCTGACTAATTGGCTTTTTGAACTGCACCAAGATCATGGTCATGTTGTCGCATCCCTCTCCACCGATTGTTGATGGAGCCAGGCATCTGTCAAGCACTCTTTCACACACTGCAGAAAGGCTGCTCTCCTGCATTTTTTTTTTGTTTCACACAAGCATTTAATTGCCAAGTACCATAATCTCCTCCAAAGTTCATTGTTGAAATTGGAAAATAACTTGGCACTCACCGTGTGTATATGCTCATGGATGAAATCCACCAACTGTTGGCTTGACATGCAGTCCCTGTTCATCAAAAGAAGTTGTTATTTGTGTCAGAACTCAGAAGCACTACATAAGTTGAGACAAAGCACTTGAATGTGGCTAGAAAGTAGGAATTATGCACTTTAGCTGCATATATAACAGTGAGAATAATATAACAAGTGCGAGTATGAAAACTGCAGGTAGTCTTACCAAATGCCGTCACATGCTACAACAAGAAAGTCATCATCGTCGCAAAGCTCCACCTAAGAACAAGATTATATGATTTTAGGAAATGATAGCTTAACAGGATCAAAGCCGATCATGATTAAGTGCAGAAAATCAAGGTAGCCCCAGCATTCAGAGGGCTTACAATGTTAATGTCAGGATTCGCAGTCACAATTTGCTTCTCAGGAGGCAAGAATTTGTTCTGTTTAAATTCCATATCTCCTACAAAGAGGTATTCCCATACTTAAGGCACAAAGTGGCATGCAACCTATTAATAGAAGAGCATGAAAAATGCATACCAATTGCTCTTGCCAAGTTTAGACTTCCATTTACACGTCCCATATGGATGAAACCCCCTGCTTTTAGTATTCTTTCTCGCTCAGCTTCAAGATCTGGTTTGTGGTCTCTTGATAAATTGTATGCCTATCACAGACATGACATGGAACAGAGGCTCTGACTGTCAGACATATCTTCACGACTAACTACTACTAACAGAAAGAAAAAGAACAGACCTGGCCACCTCTAGAAATAACACACCGGGAATCACCAGCGTTTGCCACAACAAGTTGGTTATTTCTTATTAGTGCTACACATGCTGTGCATCCACATGTTGGCCCAGCAAAATCAGAGTGGGGTCCCTGGTAAAGGATTGTCAATGTGAGATGGCTGAGTGACCTAAATGCTAAACTAAGCATTCATAGAAAGACAGTGAAAATAACAGACTTCTTCAAGACAAAAACAATTAGACTCCTTTTTGTTTTGTCAGTTTGCAGGTTGCTAGTACTTCAATGTAGTGCATAACCTAAATACCCTACAAACAAATAAAACAGAAAACCATCTATGAACCAGTGCCTGATACAAATAATCAACACAAAGAATGTCTGAATAGTCTACCCTTTATCCAATTAGCAATTTGGGGTATCTCTAATTGACAAAGTATCTTCTCTAAAGCCACTACCTTCTCGAGGCAATTCATGGCAAAACAAAACAAAATTTGCACACCAAGAATTGTTGCAGCAAGGCTGTCTGTGATAGAACATTACACTGAGAACTCATATTTATGTTACTGAAGTTGAGATATTTATCATTAAAAAATTCATAGTAGTTTTAATTGCACAGGTTTCCTCTCCCAACACAAAGTTTGAAAATGGTTGCAACTGGCAAAATTTACAAAAAACTAAGAATTGAAAACAAATACCTCCTCAAAAGCCCAATCATCCTGTCCATTGTTTGAATCCCTACCTCTTGGAGACCAAATAATCCCTTCTATCATACCACTAAACTTGTTTATCTTATCTCCAAGTGCAGATAGTTCTCGCCAACCTCTCTGTCCTCGCATCATTTCATCCATTCTGAAGTGGTACAACAACAAACTTAATCATCTTCATGTTTGCAGTAATTTAAAAATAAATGCCGAAGCTTTATAATGACTCAAACCTGAAGAAAGCTCTATGAACAGCAGTGCCTAGGTCACCAGCAGAATAGGCTTCACTTTTGAGAACCTGACAGTGTAGATATTTCGCACAGAATTTGGCAACCACCCTTCCTGAGGAAAGCAAGGAATATGAGGGTGTTCAACATTTGAAGTACTTGTGGTTTACTATTATGTGCAACATTTAAGTACTAGTTTACTAATACGTATCCTTGCAAGTACAATGAGCAAACATGAAAAACACTTTTTTTGCAGGTAGTGCTTACCACCGTGGCCATCGAAAACACCAAAGAATGCAGTTTCGTTGTCAAGATCAAGCAATGCTGAATGCTGCAGAATTGCACAGGACATAAAACATTGCTTGAGAAAAGGATTTCAGAAAAGTATGGTTAAGTGAAATCAACAAGATTGCAGCATTTAAAAGTAACAACAATGCATTATATAGTGCAACATAGCAGTTCATATTACTGTGCTAACGCACCAGCATAAATCAAAAGCATATCACCTATTAGTGCAATATTGATTCCTTGAATTGAATAAATTAACAGATTATGGACAAACTGATAAAGGGGAAATTATGCATCCATGACAATGATGGTTATAAAGCTGAAACTATCGCAAAATTTCAAGTCATAGCAAACCTATTTTATGTCAGTTCACTGAATTAACAAATGTGGATATTAGAATTGGTTCTCATTTTTCTGGGCAAAATTAAACTCATGTGTTACTTCTTTCGTGTGCCACATTGACCTAGGAGTCCTCACTGTTAGATATGTGTATAGTCTAGGGGTCTCTTTGCATATTGTACATGGATATATATATTGGCCTGTTGGGCCCTTTGGTAATATAAAGCCTCATTCTTACATGGTATCAGAGCACGGGGCAAGTTCGGCAAACATCCAGCCCTAGAGAGTCAAGCTGACGCCATACCTCAGACATTTGCTAGTAGAAGTCATCGATAGTGGCATCAAGCTGCTGAAGAGAATGTGCCCAGTGCACAACTGAGAGATACATGGCATCACTCGTTAGCTGGTAATGAGCTCGGAGGCGCTCCCACACAAGCTATGCTGTCGGCAGCTCCACCACATCCATGGAGATAGCCACTGTCATGCTACCTATCAGGATTGTAGTAGCATGAGCCTCGGCATTCTGTCATAGCTCGTAGGTGTGCAGCTCAGACTGGTAAAGCTCCAGAGCCGCCTCCAGTGCAGCATTGGCCTTGTTCTGAGCTGCCTGATTTGCATTAGCAGGGAGAGCAGGCTGGATAGGTGGTGTAGGACGAGGCGGGCAGGGGTTCTCTCTAGTGAGATGACCCCAAAGCCGCTGGCTGTTGAGGTGAATCCTCAAGTGAACCGCCTACTCCCGGAAGTTTGTCCCGTCAAAACGGATAGCGGGGAGCGGGATGGTGAAGGAGCTACCGCTGGTAGCCATCTGGAGTAGATAGGACTAAGAAAACAGAGCCGGGATGCCCAAAAATGGTTTGTGTGGCCGGGAATGGCCGGGCGACGTCGACCAACTGGTGGCGGCGGCCGGAGACGGGCCGCGCACAGGCGGCAGCGTGCCAGGCGGGCACGCACATTAGCAGGCGCGCAGGCGGGCGCACAAGCATGGAGACGGGCCGTGCACTGGCGACGGCGGCCGGAGACGGAGTGCGCACGGACGGCAGTGCGCCGGGCGGGCGGGCAAGCGTGGAGACGGGCCACGCACGGGCGGCGGATGTGCCAGGCAGATGGTGGACACGCAAGCGGGGGTGGACACCGACGGTGGCGGTCGGATCCGGCAGGATCTGAGGCGGCGGCGGCTGTTCTTTGCAGCTTCAGGTATACTCTGATGCGACCTGGGGTAGTGATTCTTCTGATCGTCGGACTCTTTTTTCCTATTGTGTTTTCCTTGGTTCCTCCTTGATTGCCTGGAAGACCAAGAAGTAGATTGTTGTTTCCCGTTCGAGCGTTAAGGCTGAGTTAAAAGCCATGGCGTCGTTGACAGCTGAGATCACCTGGCTTCGGTGGCTACTTGAGGATTTCAGTGTTTCCACTACTGCACCGACTCCTCTCTTATCAGATAGTACCGGCGCGATCAGCATTGCTCGTGATCCCGTGAAGCATGAGCTCACCAAGCACATTGGAGTGGATGCTTCATACATGCGATTGCAAGTGCAAGAAAAAGTTATTGCTCTTCAGTATGTGCCCTCGGAGTTTCAGTTAGCAGATTTTTTTCACCAAGGCACAGACTAGAGCTCAGCATCGGTTCTACCTATCCAAACTTAGTGTTATTGATCCACCATGAGTTTGAGGGGGTGTTAGATATGTATATAGTTTAGGGATCTCTTTGCATGCATATTGTGTGTGTGTGTGTGTGTGTGTGTGTGTGTATATATATATATATATATATATATATATATATATATATTGGCCTGTTGTACCCTTTGGTAATATAAGACCTAATTCTTACACTCACCAAGTCACTGCAAGAAGATACATAGTAGTGCTTCTATGCTCTCTCTGGGACTAAATCGCACAAATCCTAAAGGAGTGTTGTTAGTAGTGGAGTAGTGGGTGGTTGCCTATCAGGCCTTTAATTTATTGTGCTTTAAAATGTGCACTTTTCATTTTTGGGAGAGCACATAAGCACTACTCAAAGTTCAAATCTAAAATGTATATCCCCACCAGCCTCAAGGGTATCAGCATTATTTTTGAGGAAATAACTACAATCATGGTAAAAAAGTTGGGCCATGCTATCAAGGTTTCCATTAAGGAAATGAGCTCAATGCTCAATAGTGACAAGTGACGTCAAACAATGATAATAGCCTTGGAGTGGGAAACTCACAGCATCTTCCATGCTTGCACGCCATCCTTGCATAGACGAAAGACCAAATTTAAGTTTATCATTTTCCCCGTCATCAGATAGCTTATCTGTTTTTGGAGTACTGAGGTAAGTACCCATCTTGATAAGCTGTAGTGCTGTACCAAAGGAACTTATAAGGAAAGAAACCTACATATCATCAACAAATGGAAATACAACAGAACAATTAGACACCAGAAATTAATCGGTCGTCAAACGACACTTACACCAATAAGCACACTTATCAAGAAAGCTATACCTCTGGCAGATGATGGATAAAAGAGTTATATCAAGTAGCTCTGAACCTTCTTAACAACATTCCAACGCATAAGCTTCGACGAAAGTTCCTTAGTAAGCTAGAAAGATCTTGAAAAAAAATCAAGATGACAAGAGTACTCTATCAAACAGAGACCCAAAAGAAGCCTCTTATAACGAACCCAAATAGCAATGCAACAACAAAAGTCGGTGCAACAACACGATGAACCAAACAATCGAGAGTGCAACAACCCAAATTACTACATAACAGCTTTGCAAAGTTCCAATGCGGATAAGTGCCAGCTAAGTGCCATCTACTACCAGCTAGGAGCCTAGGACACAGAAGGATATATAGGTGGTGATCGGTTCGGCTGAAAAGCTCGTGGCTTATAGCTGAAAACAATGTAGCTGGCTGAAAAAAGCGGGAAATTTAACTTTTTGCCATCCTTATCGTTGCCACCTATCCAAATGCCATCCTTATCGTTGCATTCAACAATTTGCCACTCTTAACATGTGCTTGACTCATTTTTTGCCACTTTTGAGCCCAGCAGGCGCCAAGTCCACTGCCATGTCAGCGCCCGCGCCATGTCAGCAAGCCGCGCCGCCGCCCGTGCGCGCCCGCGCCGCCGCCGGCCTCCCCGCGCGCGCCTGCGCCGCCGCCGGCCTCCGCGCGCGCGCCCGCGCCGCCGCCGGCCTCCCCGCGCGCGCCCGCGCCGCCGCCCGGCCTCCCCGCGAGCAGGCTGCGCCGCCGCCGGCCTCCCCGCGCGCGCGCCCGCGCCGCCGCCGGCCTCCCCGCGCGCGCCCGCGCCGCCGCCGGCCTCCCTCCCCGCGCCCGCGCCTGCTCGCGGGGAGGCCGGCGGCGGCGCGGGCGCGCGCGGGGAGGCCGGGCGGCGGCGCGGGCGCGCGCGGGGAGGCCGGCGGCGGCGCGGGCGCGCGCGCGGGGAGGCCGGCGGCGGCGCAGGCGCGCGCGCGGGGAGGCCGGGCGGCGGCGCGGGCGCGCGCGGGGAGGCCGGGCGGCGGCGCGGGCGCGCGCGGGGAGGCCGGCGGCGGCGCGGGCGCGCGCGCGGAGGCCGGCGGCGGCGCGGGCGCGCGCGCGGAGGCCGGCGGCGGCGCGGGCGCGCGCGCGGGGAGGCCGGCGGCGGCGCGGCCTGCTCGCGGGGAGGCCGGGCGGCGGCGCGGGCGCGCGCGGGGAGGCCGGCGGCGGCGCAGGCGCGCGCGGGGAGGCCGGCGGCGGCGCGGGCGCGCACGGGCGGCGGCGCGGCTTGCTGACATGGCGCGGGCGCTGACATGGCAGTGGACTTGGCGCCTGCTGGGCTCAAAAGTGGCAAAAAATGAGTCAAGCACATGTTAAGAGTGGCAAATTGTTGAATGCAACGATAAGGATGGCATTTGGATAGGTGGCAACGATAAGGATGGCAAAAAGTTAAATTTCCCGAAAAAAGCACGGTAGCTGACAGAGGCTTATTTAGCATAATTAAATTTAAAAAAATTTAAAAATAAAAAAAATATGTTAGCCCATTACGTATAATACAAACAAATACGGGAAAAAAAAACCGGCAAAAAAGCTCAACAAAAAGCTAAAAGTTCAGAAAAAAACGAAACTTATGAATAGTGAAGCCACAAGCTGAAGCCGAGTTGATCGGGGCCTAGTCTTCCAACCCCTACTTATCATTAGCAAATTTCAAGCCCCTTTATTAAAAATTCAATCATTGTACGCTACTTCAGCAATCACAAGAGACAACTGCAAAACCCCAGTTATACCTACACAGCAACAGAAGTAGCCTAACCACCATGCTAGCATAGAAAGTAGGACACTTTAGCCAACCACCACCCATAATTATCACAATGAATGAGATGACAATTTTTTTTAAAAAAATGTAGCACACA
Organism: Dendrocalamus latiflorus; assembly: GCA_017311315.1. Taxonomy (NCBI): domain Eukaryota; kingdom Viridiplantae; phylum Streptophyta; class Magnoliopsida; order Poales; family Poaceae; genus Dendrocalamus; species Dendrocalamus latiflorus. The sequence goes on along the minus strand of CM029640.1, from coordinate 4,101,560 downwards.
GATCAAAATGAGACTAATCCGAATTTTAAAATACATCCTGCGAGCAAAACAAGGGGCCATGACAACATGGTAACCTCTTTTTTCCTTAAACCCCCGACTTTGGTGAGGTCTCACCATCGAACAGGTAGTCTAAAACTAGATAAGTTTCTTTTTGATAAAATATGCAATCACCTGTACTGCTTCGTATGAACCCCCGTCAGCAAACACGTTCTTAAGGTAAAATTGGTGCAAATTTATCGTGAATAAACAACAAAAATGACCTGTGACGACCAGACATGCACATAAACCATTCCCAGCTCAAATCTACCATCTCCACACCACTTCCTAGCAGCTCCCAATGCAGACATACAATCAGACTCCTACAGGAACCCCAAGATCGACTGAGATAACAACAGCCCACCTCCAAATATCCAATGTCGGCAAGAAAAAAATTTGAAGTATCCCAAAAGACACCAGCCAAGAAACAACATCAAGAACCGGGCGCAGAAAGAAGGGGGCTCTGGCCAAGAAACGAGCGAAGATTTTTTATACCTTGCGCTTGCGCTCGCCCAGAGAGACGCAGCGGAAGGCGGCGGAACCGGCCGGGGCGCGCGGTGGATTCTCGGGGGAGGAGGAGATTCCGATTTGGAGCTTTGGAGGCGAGGCGGCGGCCTTTGATATCTCGAAGGGGCAGGATTACTGTCGAGCGTGAAATGGATTTGGGGGAGGGTGGTGGTGTCGTTGCTGCTGGGGTATTCTGCATGCATCACGTTGCTGTCACAAGACTTTGGCTTTCTGGGTTAATTGCTATGGGCACTGCAGGGCATACCTGACAGGTTTGTTTCAGGCGACAGCTTCCAAGAGCGAGCAAATGTGAACCTATCTCACCAACTTATAAATAAGATTACTATCTGTTAGATCTTACTAGTTTCTGTTGGAGAAGTGAGAGGCCAACTTCTCAAAACGGTTTCTTCGCTCCTTTTACTCCTACCTCGCTCTAATGATAAGTCAGGGATCACAGACGCATCATACACTACATTCCTCTCATTCCTATCAACAGAAACCAATATGAACAATGTAAATGTTGATGGTATCGCTACGAATACAATTCATTATTGTGCCAATAAAAAATCAAAACCAATTATAATTTATGAGGTAAGTGGAGTTAGGCGCTAGCTCCTCGGAGTTCAACTCAATTCATCAACTAAGAATGGTATTATCATCCACAGAGGACTAGTTTCCCAACTCTACCACACTCACTCACCCTGGATCATAATCCAACGACCCACCGACCTCCATACCAATGCTGTAGATCCCTTCTTATCAAGAAATACCAACGCTATAATCCTTTGCCGTCAAGACATATGTTTATCTGTGGGGAAAACCCTCTCGGGGACATGCACAGTGCCACACGCACAAACGGTATATGTTCCATGTAGAAATCAGTGTGAGGAAAGCATTTTCCTGGACGCGGTGTGAACACGAGCCTACATGGCCCCATCTGCATGCACTTTTATCGTGGCGCTGAAGACTTTCTCATGCTTATCTTTTCTGCTAATCTCTCTTTCGTAAGAGGACTAGCTCATAAATTCTGAAAAAGAAGAAAATGTTTCTCTGGCCTCTCCTACTATCTTGTTCATTAATGTGTGTATGTGTAGTCACTAGTCAGCGTTAACCTCGTCATCGTGCAAAGGTAACTGAAGTGAAAACTGAAACCGACGGGGAGAAATGGCAGAGGCAGAGAGGATTTTTTTTTTCATGCAGAAGAAAAAGGGGTGGCTACAATGCATACAACCTTTTTTGTTAGAACCGCTCTCACTCGTCCGATCAGCGGTGAACGGTGAGAAAAGCGTATGCACGGTGGTGTATAATACAGTAACTCTTAAGAAAAATCACAGCAGAGGAGAATATGGAACCTGCATATGTAACGCAAAACAATCGGCTTTGCTTCTCGATGAGCTTGCTTACCGGAATTGGCTTTGATCATGGTTTCGTTCGCCATAGCTTAGCCTGCGAGTGACACAGGTTTCGTGTTGGTGTTCGTCTTGTCTTTGTTGGGGCGTCCCAACGGTTCGTGCTGGTTTTGGGCAACAGCTATCCCTTTATCTGTGGAACGGAGCTTTCCTGTTTTCTTCTCCCTATTCCTCTCGACGTGGCAAAAATCCAGAGCATTCTTTTTGTCCTCTTCATATTCCCCTGGTGCGCGCTCTGGATCTTCGTCATGTCAACGAAAACACAAGGGGATAAGGAGAAAGAAACAGAGAAACCGCGTTCTTATCTGTGGGCATCAGTCCAAAGTTTTGGACCATGCTACGTATACATACACCGGTTGCTGCTTTCGATAAAAGAGATGGCTGCTTCTGATAAGATAACGCCAGTACGCCAACGTCCTAAGAACACTTTCTTTGGAAGATGCCCCAAATCCCCATTAGCCATTAGGTTGGTCCCTTTTTAAGGATTTGTTAGAAAAGATGCCACTTAGGTTCCTCATTCCTTTCTTAAGGATTTGTTGCCAGCCACACATCAGCGGTGCACAAACTGCTCATTCTCTCGTGCCCAGACATCATGACACATCTTCTTACATTGGTCCCTGCATTACAAGCTCGTACGCCGGCATCCACAAATATTACGTTCATGCCAGCGGTGCCGTCCAATTATCCATGGCAGCAGCCGTACCATCCTTGGCATAAGCACATCGTTTCATAATGTATAACTGCTGCGCCTGAATGGAATGGACCATATAATAATTTACAGCCGTAAACAATGTCATCAGAGCGAATTCCTTAGCTGCAATTGTCATCAAAGCAAGTTCCTTAGCTGCGGTCGATGACCATAATGAGCGGCATTTCGCTGTTGCTACTTCAAAAATGTGCTTACTCCATTTCATGTTTCACAATTCACACACACTAATTTTGTTCTTGGAACCACAAAGCAGTTCCTCTCTGAGAAGCATCACCTTTTAATCCTCAAAACTACCCATTACAAACACAGGTTCTTGAAGGCATGGAAAACTCCGTTTAGATGCAGCAGATATCAGGTGAAGATTGAAGCATGGCACAAGAAAGATAGGGAATATTGAAGAGAAGATTTGACAGCGATGACCAAGACTACGCTCATGAAGTCGAGATACAGAACGGTCAAAGAAGCTGGGTGAAATGGTTAAGCTCAAGCATGGCATAAGAAAGGTAAGGAATTGTTGGCATAGTCTCACATTGGTTGTGGAAAGGGCAAGTGACCTAACTTAAAAGTGGGAGAGTCCCTCACCTCATTGGCTAGCTTTTGGGTGAGAAGGCCCTTACAATCCAACAAGTGGTATCAGAGCCCAGTTCTAACATCTCTGGCCTAATGGACACTAGTGTGAACGCCTGATGGACTATGACCCTACGGGACCGTCGATGTACGATGAAGGGATCTTGAGGGACCGTTGGTGTATGGTGAAAGGACGGTGAAGGGCTCAAGGGGACACCAATGTGTGAAGGGGGAGATTGTTAGAATAGTCTCACATTAGTTATAGAAAGATAAGGGATCTAATTTAAAAGTGAAGAAGTCTCTCACCTTATTAGCTAGCTTTTAAGGTAAGGATACCTTACGATCCAACGTATGAAATCAGGTTCAGGTACCACTTCCAGGTGGTCAACGCGGTGTACCAATCAAGCGTGGCGAAGTACGAGGTGTGCAGGAGGCCGCTGCGGGGGCGGCAGGTGCAGGAGCGGGCACTGGACATGGCCAAGGGCAACCTGGAACACACATTTCGGAAGCTATCACAGCGGTATTCAGACTTTCTGCGGTGCTTCTCACAGCAGCAGCAGTAGCGTGGGTATGCACACCGATGACCTGAGGAGGTTGGCGGGGTAAAATTTTTGCTTTTTAGCCCAAAATTTGAAAGTTTTTTTACATATGGACCCCTGGAGAAAAGATTTGCAAAAATGGACCCTTCACTCGGCGCCAAAGCATATGGCGCCCAGGGTACATGGCACGGCGCCATATGCTTTGGCGCCGTAAATGGCCATGTAGGATCCACGGTGGCATAGCACGGCGCCAAATCACATCGCGCCGTGCCGTGTAAGTTGGGCGCTAAAGGCCGTGGCGCCGTGCTCTGGGACTTAGCCCGAATTTTGCAGTGCAAATCCAGCTATCACGGCGCCAGATTCTTCGGCGCCGAAAGGTTTATATACGGCGCAATATTCTTTGGCGCCAAAGACCCTGGCGCCGTATATAAACCTCTCGGCGCCAAAAGATCTGGCGCCGTGCTAGCTTCACCTGTAGAAAAAACAGCAAACCTTGCTGTTTTTTTCCGCAAAACATATGCACATACACACATACATATACATTCACACATAAAACATCTGAACAACTCAAATGACAACATCACATAATTATCAAAAGTCTCAAAATATCACATAACATCATATAACTATCAAAAGTCTCAAAACATTACATAACACGTCTCAGCGCACAAAATAGTCACTCTCACTGCCTCTTGGCCTTTCCCTTGCCCTTGGCCAAGGCATCAGACCCTGGAGTGTACGTGCTCGGGGGACGGGCCGAACGACGAGGCCGCTGGGAAGCCTGAGTAGATGGTGCGTTGGGCATCTGCGACATCCCAATCTCGTCGTGGGTAGATGCCTCCTCGTCCTCGTGCTCCGCCTCCTCGTCATCCTGCTCCGCCTCGTCGTCGTCGTCGTCGTCGCCCTGACTGAAAGTCGGAGTGCGTGACGAGCTCCTCGTGGACTGGCGCGTGCCGACGTGTGACGACGAGGCTGCAGCGGCACCCGAGCGCTGGGAGGCCGCCGGTGGTGATGCGACGTCCGTGCGTGCGCGGCAACCACACCGACCTGCCGCCCGACCGAGGCGACGTCGAAGTCTCTGCAAGTAATGATATGTCATAATTGCATACATGCTGAATCGATCTAACCTAACGAATTATCTTCGTACCTGCAGGAAGTCCCTCAGGGGGTGGCTCTCGCTGTCCAGGTGGCCGAGAACATCGTCGATCTCACGCACCGAGGTTTGGAGAGAAGTCCCCTAAAGAAATAAGTAAACATAAGTGCAAGATAAACGTATGGAACCAAAGTATTGCAAATATCATGCTTTCCGTACCACTCGATCGAGAATCGGAGTGGCCTTGACCACTGTGCCCTCCCTCGCACGCCTGTCGTACGCAGTGTCCTCGTCCTCGGACGAAGCGAGGTCCGCGTAGTCGACATCGGTCCACTGCTGCCTCAGCCTGTAGCGCGTGGCAGTGTGGTACCAGGACAAGTAATCCCGGAAGCTGGCGTTACTGTGGGGGTACTGTCCGGCTCGCAGTTGTCCTCCATCTTCCTCCACCACTGCACGTACTGTCGGTGGTGATCAGCGAAGTCCGTCACCTTTCGTTGGTGGACCCTGTCGAACCTGTACATATAGCAGATGTCAACAATAGTTATTAGTACGAACCAAAAGAATTTTAAATTGTTACTTACTTGTGCAACTCAACAGAAGTCGACATCCCCTCTGGGGGGAAGAACTGCACGAGGCCGAACTGCCGCGCAACTCTGTGGGGGAGGTGAATCTCCACGGCATAGAAGCAGATTAACGGACACCTCATCCTCCAAATATGGGAGTCCCTGCGGCACATGGTGCTGAGCGGTAGCGCTAGAACCTGTGGCTCGGAGTAAGGCTCCCAGGACACCTAGTAAGCGAACACACGATTAGCCATGTACAAAAACCAAGAACTGTAGAATAAATAAATGCAGTACCAATTTCTTACCATCGTGGGAGACAAAGTGTCAAACTCGTTGCTGAAATCCACGTACGCCCGCTGAGTAGTCGCGAACGGGACTGACACTGTATCCCACAGGTACGCAACGGTGGGGCCGAGGTCATCCACACCCAGTGGATGCCAAGGCTACGCCTGGAACACTCGAGGGCGCCCCACTGGAATGCGTGTCCACATCCACACCTAACAAGCGAACATACGGGCAGACACACGATTAGCCATGCACAAAAACAAAGAACTGTAGGAAAAATAAATGCATTACCACACCTGCAGAAGGAAGACGCAGCCACCGAGCGTCGACGTGGGCGCCTTGCGTCTGCAGGCCTCGCAAAGCTGGTGGTAGAGGAATGCGAGGACCGCGGAGCCCCAGCTGAACTGTCCAGCGCCCCCCAGTCCTGGAGGCAGTGGATGTACATCCACGAAGCGGCATCCCCTGTGGCGTCCGGGAACAGCACTGCCCCGAACATGTGCAAGACCCAGGCGCGGCAGTGGTAGGTCACTGTGGCGTCGTCCGCGGCAGCAGGGCATTCGCCAAAGGTATTCCGCAACCATCTAAGGTGGACCCCCCGAGACGCGGCCTCGCCTGGCATTATCTGGGGCAGGAGGCAATGGCGTGCCCAGGAAGGCCTCCACACGTGCCCTCCAGCCCTCAGACACCGCCAGGCCGACCACCGGCTGTCCCCTGATGGGAAGTTCAAGTATCATCGCCACGTCCTGCAGCGTGACAGTCATCTCCCCACATGGAAGGTGGAACGTGTGTGTCTCTGGCCTCCACCTGTTAATAGTACAAGGAGAAAAGAATTAGTTACGTACGTAAGAATATAGAAGCGAAAACAAATAGACCTGATAAAGGAAATGCACCTGTCGACAAGTGCGGTCAAAGCTGCGGGGTTGAAAACCGGCATGCCCCGCCGTAATAGGTTAGCGACCGTGTGAAACCCAGCACGGCGCAGCAGTGGGGTATAGCGGTCGTCGTAGCGCATCAACTGGAACTCATCATGGGTTCGAGGACGAAGTATGGGTATCTCCTGAAAATTGCTATAAAAGTTAGCTGCGTGACCATCAAGTTGAACACATGTACATTTCGACCACACACGTACCTGGCCGTCCTCCGTGAGCCTGCCGCGGTGCTCCCTCTCGTAGAACTCGTCTAGCAGCCGGTATCTCGCCATCCTGTGATAAATTTTAGAATTCAATGGTTAAGAAATATTCAAATAAGAAATTTATAAAACATGATATATATATATATATATATAACTTGGTGTAATTGACAATAAGTTGTCTTTTACCACTTGAATTAGACTGCAAATCTAAATTAGGGGTGGTAAAAATATAATTTTGTAAATATAAACAATAATCAAAGCTACTAAGGGTTAGGTGGACATACAATCTTGCCCATGTTGACATGAAATCATCCTATTTGGTATATGAAACCCCAAAAACCTAAAACCGAATACAACCATGTATAAATAATAATCAAACCCTAAAAACATATGTATTTCTAAATCAAACCCTAAAAACATATCTATTTCTAAATCAAACCCTCAAAATATATGTATTTCTATATCAAACCCTAAAAACATATGTATTTCTAAAATGGACCCTAAAAACATATGTATTTCTAAAAATTTAGAAATCTCGCTCAAACCAAACCCTAAAAATATGTGTATTTCTAAATCAAACCCTAAATTTAAACATTCATCAATCTCGCTCAAATCAAACCCTAAAAACATATGTATTTCTAAATCAAACCCTAAAAACATATGTATTTCTAAATCAAACCCTAAAAACATATGTATTTCTAAAAATCCAACCCTAAAAACATATGTATTTCTAAATCAAACCCTAAAAACATATGTATTTCTACTACTCTTACATTATGCATATCTATTGAAAATCCAACCTAAAACCGAGCCAAATTGAAGTAATTTCATCTAGGGTTTGAAATCTTCTCATACGAAATGTACCTCAAATAATCCATATTTATTGCAAAAAATCAAGGGAAAGGAGGGGGTTCACCTTGCTTACTCGATTTGGAAGTAAAATCGCGAGAAAAACGGATGGATTTGAGTTGATTTTGAGGGGGAAGAGAGTGGCGGCGGTTGCTTCGGCTTGGGCAGAACAGAGTGAGGGGGTGGGGGGCCGCGCTCGGGTTTAAGTCCCAAAGCACGGCGCCACGGCCGTTAGCGCCCAACTTACACGTCACGGCGCCATGTGATTTGGCGCCGTGCTATGCCACCATGGATCCTACGTGGCCATTTACGGCGCCAAAAGCATATGGCGTCGTGACATGTACCCTGGGCGCCATATGCTTTGGCGCCGAGTGAAGGGTCTATTTTTGCAAATCTTTTCTCCAGGGGTTCATATGTAAAAAACTTTCAAATTTTGAGCTAAAAAGCAAAAAATTTTCGTTGGCGGATGGGTGCTTCAGCTCACATAAGCGGTTTTGAGGTTAAGGTCTCACAGCGGAAGGCAAACTTTGTGGAGCTGAAGAAGAAGGTGGAGAGCTTGTTTAATGCTATGAGCTCAAGTGCGTGCACGGATCTTGAGGCGCTGATAAAGGAGCATCAGAGAGTCATCGGTGACCAGAGGAGCATGCATCATGCAGTCTCTAAGGTTAGCCTGAGGCACCGAGCATATCTTTTGCCTAGTTATGTTGCTGTTAGTCTGTTATGTGTGAACTTGCTTAGAACTATTCATTACTACTATGTAGCTTGGCTGAATCGTCTAAATTTGATTTGTGGGTATCTTTGTATTGTAAATGGCTTCACTAAACTACGTAGGAAAAATTGGAAATTAGGAAATTGTTTATCATGGTCGAAGGAATGGTCATTGTGTCATGGAGAAAATATGTCGATCTGATTACACATGCTATGCTGAAATTTCAGTTCTTATGATTTGCTTTAGTGATTCGTTGGCAACGTAAAAGATGCAATTGGGTTTATGCTAGATATTACTAGGCGATTATAGGGATATTATATTAGCTATTCTTTATATGCCTTGATGGCACTACATAAGAATTGCTAATCATGAGACTTGTTTCGTTTGCTAAATTATTTCTAGGGATATATTTTTTCCAACAACTGAAATATGCTCGTATCACACTCTGTGCTGAAAACTCTTATGTTACGCAGTAAAGATGTGGATACATCAAAGAAGCTTGTTGATGACTGCTGAATGAGCTCCATGCATTGGAAGACAGAGACTTTGATAACCTGAAACTAGTCAGCGGTTTGGGCCATACAGAGAGGGCTTGTCTTGCTGAGGTAGTACGAAGAAAGTCTTCCTTTAAGTTGTATACTGGCTTGGCTGGACAGCTTGCTGAAAAACTAGCAGCCGAGCGTGAAGAAGAGATAGTTAAGAAGATGAGATGTTTTCTTTAGGACATGGAGTAAGTTCATTCCGAAAGATATCATGGGTTCCATGGGACTGTTTGATTCTCCTAGCCAGTGTGATGTAAAGGTTGCTCCATTTGATTGTGATCTACTTCTAATTGATGTCGATGATGTGGAAAAGCTTGCTCCCCAGTCTTTGGTGGGGTCTTTTCTGAAATCTGAGAGATCACAGCTACCTACGTCTGCATTGAGCAATTCTAGTACCAGTGGAAATTTGAGTAAATCCGAACAAAACCATCTGAATACTGATGATAAAATGGATTTCCAGGGTTTTTTGGGGGGGGGGGGGGGGGGGGGGGGCTGTGATACTGTAGATATTGCAGGAATAAGTAAGCTGGAAGTGGAGAATGCCAGATTAAAAGCAGAACTTGCTTTGGCCATTGCAGTTCTCTGCACTTTTGGTGCTGAATATGGATGTGAGTCTATTGATGAAGGGGAAATTGAGAATGCATTGAAAAATGCGAGGGAAAAATAGCGGAGGCATTTTCTGCAAAGGACGAGTATCCTAGTCAACTTCGGTCAATGCTGACGGCAAAGCAGGAACAATGCCTGTCCTATGAGAAGCGTATCCAGGAGCTTGAGGAACGATTAGCGAACCAGTACATACAAGGGCACATGGTTTCAGGAAGCAAAGACACATCTGATTCCCTCCTTTCTGCATTTAAAGGTAAGGACTGCAACCTGGATGTATCTGGAGGCAGGCAAACCCAATTGCGCGACGAATCAAGTGTAGCCATGGATGAGACCTCTTCAACATCTGAACAGCCATCTAAACAAACAGAAGGTGGAGATGAGAATATGACCGACATTTTGGGGTGCACTGAACTTGCAGTTACTCGATTCAGCAGCATGCAATAATCTGGATGCTTTCATGGCAGAATTGCTACGTGATAATGAACATAAGATTATCAACATAGATAAGGGAGAATGTTGACTCAACTCACTATTGCTAATACTTCTGAATTTCTGATGCTCCTACAGAAGATTCTCGCCGCTCAGTTCAACTAAAATAAATTGGCTTATGGTTTATTTTGCACTGTAGCTGATGGTGGCTTATTGACATAATTAAATTTAAAAAATTTAAAGATAGAATTCAGGTTAAAAATTTTAAAAATAGAATCATAGACAATACAAACGAATACGAAAAAGGCAAAAAATCCAAAAAAGACAGAAAAAGATGAAATCGATGAATAATGAACTAAAAGCCAGAAGTTCAAGCCGAAACGAGTGAGGCGTTAGTATCTTAACCTTCATAACTAATGAAGGAAGTAAAACTAGCTGCGTAAGCGCGGCAGCACGCCACGCTAGCTACCGTGTGGACCGAAGTAAAAGAGACGATAATTCGCGGGGAGTTTCTTAAAAAATCGAGGACACATGCGTAATTTTGAAAAAATCAAAGGCCTTTTTCGCAAAAAACCGAGGACGTGTAAGGACCTGTACGTAACTAAATAAGGACTTATACATAATTTTGGAAAACCGTGGGGTGCTATCTAACAAAGAATACGTAATTTCGGTGAAGTGGAAGGTGCTTTCCGGAAAAAACCTAGCAGGGATCTTTTTTTTGAGAATGGAGGACCTTTACGTAATTTTGGAAAATACAAGGAGTTTTTCGCATAAAAGCTGACGTGGCACGCGGGAAGTCCCCCGGCTATAATATAGGTATGATATATGGGATCTAGGATAATCTTCAACCACTACATGCAAATCGCAATCGTTTCCTTTTCATGCTCCAATTTTTCTTGTTTCTTTTACAAATTCTGATATAGATGAACTGTGCGCACCTGGAGAACTGCTCACATGAGGCAAGGAAGAGGCTCGTACCGACCAATGTTCAGCTGACAGAAGGGCTCTTGAATATGATGCTCTGCGGTCATCTGCTCTGATTATACATGGTCTGTTAGACAGGCTAAATAACCGTGTCACTGCACCCGGCATGTCTGGCCTTGCACACACTCACTGCGTTCTTTAGCCCTAATCCTTGGCAAGGTATCGCGTTGCTTTCATTTGCATTAAGTTACATATTTAGAGCAAGACTAATAATACAGCCTTCAGCTGGCTGTATGGATACTTACAATCCACTTATCAGCTCATTCATACAGTAGTTTACAGCCAGCTGAAGGCTGTATGACCCACCCCTTTCTCTCACAAAGCTTCTTGGTTCTTGTACTTCAGCTGGCTGTAAACTTACAGCCCACCTCTCTTCTCTCTCCTCCTCTCTCTCCTATACCTCAGTATACAGCCTACTACCAGCCTCTTATTATACTTACTCTTATACCAGCCAGTACATCCGTACTAACTCGCTAGCTTTGGATATTGGTATCGCCGATGTCTAGTTCGGTGAACTAGTAGATGGTGGATAAGCACACACTCAAAGCAAGGCAAAGTGCCTTTTGACCCTGGTCTAAAAAATGGGGGGAAAGAAAATGAAGAATCGGATGTCTCTGTCCATAGCCACAACAAAAGAATGCAATGCCCTTGAGAAGGTTTGGTTTAGAGAAGTTAACGAAGCTAGCCTATGAGTGGAGGTCACGTAAGTGTTCTTGATTAGCACTAATTGTTGCAAACAGTTCGAAAGTCTACTCTGCCACTCTGCCCAAGTAGAGTAGGGATAAATATCGTCTGAAATTTCCAAATATAGAATCAGAAGCGGGGCGAAAATAAGCGGCATGCAACCAAATGGATAGTGAAGCGAACCACCCAGTCTCACTTGAGAAACTAGACCTTGAGTATTACTGAGTGTGTTCTTTTAAGCTGATAATTTATAGCTTATGATTTAAAATATTTAAATTCTGACTATTTGTAAGAGACAGTACATACAAGAAAATAGTCGTATGTGATTTTAACCGGTATAGCTGAGTTCATTATATTTTTTTACTATAATTTTTCTATTAACTCTGTCTAAAAGCGTACCATTTAAAAGTTAGTTATTATAGATAGTACAAGTATAAGTTAATTTTAAGAAAAAAAATCCGGCCAATTTATCACAGTGTAATTGAGAAAACAAACAAGTCCACGTGGAACACGATGGGACAGCCAACAAGTTGTAAGTCGGTTCATTGATCGCACCGACCTTAAAACCCTTGTGATGATCCAAGCCTTGCCTGCCACGGAACGTCACTCCATATATTCCCCACCACCTCCTATCTCACACCAACCAGGCCAAGCCCAAGCCTAAAGCCCAATTCCAAGAGACTCCAAACCCCCTGGTGGTCCCAATGGCCGCGACCGCCGTCTCCTACACCCTCGTCGGCCCACCGGAGGCCCGCCACGCCGCGGCACCAGCCACCGCTGCCGCACCGCTTGCTTCTGCTGCTGATACTGCTACCGCGATGCCTACCGGCGACGCGTCCATGGACCTGACGGACGCCAACCTCAACAAGGAGACCGGCGCGGCGGCGGAGGGGAAGGCGCTCACGGAGAACCTCTCGCCGACGTTCGTGTCCACGGGCGACCCCTGCCTCGACTTCTTCTTCCACGTGGTGCCCGGCACGCCGGAAGCCTCCGTGGCCTCCCTCCTCGCCAGCGCGTGGGCCGCCGACCCGGCCACCGCTCTCCGCCTGGTCGCTAACCTCCGCGGTGTGCGGGGCTCCGGCAAGTCCGACCGCGAGGGCTTCTACGCCGCCGCGCTCTGGCTCCACGCCCACCACCCCAGCACGCTCGCGCTCAACGCCGCGTCCGTCGCCGCATTCGGGTACCTAAAGGACCTCCCCGAGCTGCTCCACCGCATCGTGCACGGCGGCGTCTCCACCAGGACCCCCGGAAAGAAGGTCCGCCTCGCCGCCGAAAACGGCGGCTTCGTCAACCGAGGCCGCTTCCGCAGCTTCCGCAGCCGCAAGCCGCGCCGCGAGGACCGTGCCCCGCGCTTCGGCACGACCGAGGAGCGCGTCGCGGCCAGCCTGGAGCACGACCGGGCTCTCTCGGCCGCGGCGGCGGTGGCACGCCGGAGGAAGAGGGCGGAAGCCGCGGCGAGGGCGGTGGAGAGGTACAGCCGCGACCCCACGTACCGTTTCCTGCACGACCGCACGGCCGACTTGTTCGCCGACCTCCTCGCGGAGGACATGCGCAAGCTCTCCGACGGCAAGGTCCGGGAGTTCTCGCTCGCGGCCAAGTGGTGCCCGTCGCTGGGCTCGTCCTACGACCGCTCCACCCTCCTCTGCGAAGCTGTCGCGCGGCGCCTCTTCCCGAGGGGCTCGTCGCTGGAGCGCGCTGCGGACCTCCCGGATGCGCACTACGCGTACCGCGCGCGCGAGCGCCTCCGCAGGGCGGCGCTCGTGCCGCTCCGCCGCGCGCTCAAGCTCCCCGAGGTCTTCATCTCGGCGCACGCGTGGGAGTCCGTCGTGTACACGCGCGTCGCCTCCGTGGCCATGAAGAACTACAAGGACCTTTTCCTCAAGCACGACGCCGGGCGCTTCACCGCCTACCTCGCCGACGTCAAGTCCGGCAAGAAGAAGATCGCCGCGGGCGCGCTGCTCCCGCACGAGATCATCAGCTCCCTCGGCGAGGACGGCGGCGTGGCCGACCTGCAGTGGCAGCGCATGGTCGACGACATGCGCGCCCTCGGCAAGCTAACCAACTGCGTCGCCGTGTGCGACGTGTCCGGCAGCATGTCCGGCCTGCCCATGGACGTCTGCGTCGCGCTCGGCCTCCTCGTGTCCGAGCTCAGCGACGACCCGTGGCGTGGCCGCGTGATCACCTTCAGCGACCTCCCGACGATCCACAGGATCACCGGCGGCACCCTCTCCGACAAGGTGGACTTCATCCGCGTCATGGACTGGGGCATGAACACCAACTTCCAGGCGGTGTTCGACAAGATCCTCGAGGTGGCCGTGGGCGCCGGCCTGGCGCCGGAGAGGATGGTGCGGCGGCTGTTCGTGTTCAGCGACATGGAGTTCGACCAGGCGTCGGCACAGCCGTGGGAGACCGACTATGAGGCGATCGTGCGCAAGTTCACGGAGGCCGGGTACGGCGCGGCGGTGCCGGAGGTGGTGTTCTGGAACCTGAGGGACTCCAAGGCCGTGCCGGTGACGTCCGGTCAGAAGGGGGTGGCGCTGCTCAGCGGGTTCTCCAAGAACCTGCTCAAGCTGTTCCTCGACGGCGGCGGTATGGTCACCCCGAGGGCCGTCATGGAGAAGGCCATCACCAGGCCGGAGTATGACAAGCTCGCCGTGTTCGATTGAAGACTTCTTGCCGGTGGCCTGAATCCAGTATTTCCAACTTGGGTTTTCCTCAAAACTTTTTTGCTTGCTCCACAACTCAAGTTTGGAGAAGTTTGTAAAAACGAATGAAGCGAAATGTAATTTTGTTGGCGAAGTTTGTTGTGTTCTATGGACGTTCTCTCTGAACATGGCTGCACTGCATTACCTTTAAATCTCGAAGTTACAACTACAACAATTATCAGACCAGAAGAAAATGCTACAATCTGAGGACCTCTTTATTTGTAGGGATTTCGCAGGAATTTAACAGAAAACAGTTCAATTTTCACAGGAATCGGGAAAAATTGCCGTGAATTCAAAGAGGCCCTGAAACTTCCAAATTCCAATAAATCTGGGGGCACTAAGCAGTGCAATCTCATAAATCAATCTTCATCATCAATTGCATTGCATAGATCAAATCACAAGTTCGTACTGCCTGTAAAGCCCAATCTATGCTTACTAGTTACTACTCCAATTTTGCCTATGAATGATTGTTGAATCAAACCAATGGCATCCACTCTTTGGCTGTCCATGAATTAAATTAACCACCCTGTTTGTTGCAACCTATGCTTAGCATGCGGCGGCGGCCACCTTCTGCCGCCAGTCGAGCAGCACGGCGACGGCGACGTAGTGCGTGACCGCGCCGACGAGCACGAACACGTGGAAGATCTGGTGGCTGTGGCCGACGACGTCGAACTCGCCGGGGCGCCACTTCTCCGGCACGCGGCTGACGTAGAACCACGCGCCGGTGGCGTAGGCGAGCCCCATGGCCACCTCCAGCGCGAGCGCCAGGTAGCACGCGGCGTGGCCCCAGTTGAGCCAGAGCGCGTGCACGGCCGGGACGACGCCGGAGAGGCCCATGGCCAGGAACAGCAAGGCGCGGAGGCGGCGGAACCGCGGGGAGGAGCAGGACGGCGAAAGCAGCGCCGTGACGACGAGCGCGCCGAGCACGGTGATGGCGGAGAGGTAGGCGACGCGCGCCGGCGGGTGGCAGAGGAACGCGTAGTACACCGGCGGGACGAAGGAGGCGACGATCATGACGGAGATGCCGGCGTAGTCGAGCTGCCAGAAGACAACGCTGGCGCGGCGCGAGTGGCACGCAAGCAGGTGCGCCGCCGCGCTGACAGCCAGGCACGACATGGCGCCGAGGAGGAACACCATTAGCGGCCACCGCGGCACGCCGTGCTCGTCCAAAACCGCCGCCGCGTCCTGGCTCCGCAGGTCCTGCACGCAATTCAATGGCAATGCACATCAGTGTTAGTGCTAACTGTGCTGCCAATGCCACAATTATGAATTACCATGCCTGTCGATGGATTATCATGAGCCTAGCACCTTTTTCACCATGTTAATGTCCAAAATAATATTCTTTTTTGACTGAGAGAGTACTAGTAAATCGCTATAAATACTCTCAAATCATATATCCTACAGAGGGTAGAAAAACGCTAAAATACCACTAATCTTTATTATTTAAAAAAAGACGAGGATAATGTCAAGAAGTGATTCAGACAGATTCGTTGCTAGTTGCTGCGTACGGAAATCAACGATAGGATGACTACACAGATCTGCCACTTGCCTTGATCACCGGAAAGTAGTCACTATCTATGACATCGTCACTCGTAGTAGCTAGTTAGCCTGACCTTGGTGCGTGGATGGATCACACGACCTTTTGCTAACAAGAGCTAGGATATTCATACTATGGTGATTTCAAGAAACAAAAGCTAGGATATGCATGATGCCGTTCTTTTTTCTGACTAACTCTCGAAAAAACCAGGTTGAAAAATAAAAGTCTATGATACCTTTACAAAAATTAATAGTCAGATTTTATTTCTACTAGCACCTTTCTACTACCAGTATAATGTATTATAAAAAAATCCATGAAAAAAACAAGTGCTTTTGGCAGGTGCCACTCTTCAGGGAATCATCTGGACTTCTGGAGCAAACGTGCAAAAAGTCGCAAAAGCATCAATGGAACACATCACTACATCTACTCCTATTTTACATGTGAAGGGAACAAGGCCAAATGCTGTGGTTGTTCTGAACAAAGACTCGCTACGTTGCAGCAGAAGGTGAACAGTCTCGAATGGTACAAGACTACACATGGCTGGTTGGATTCGTCGTTTGGCTGGTTGCTCGGTTGGAATCGATCGGGAGGGTCGCGGGCCTACGTACCTGCTGTTGCAAGCCCAGCTTGGTTGATCTCGACAAAGTGCTGTAGCAATCAGACAAGTGTGGATTCGAATCCCCAACCTAAAATTATCGGTCGTTTGGTTTACAAAGCGTCTCTGTGCTAGAGTCTTTCAATCCGGATACGTTATGCTCATTTCAGTTAGGACCTAAGGGGTTTGTGTTTGGTTAACAAGGTTAGCATAATAACCTATGGCAGTTTCTACAAAACTTATGGAATGGCCTCAATACATTTTGCTACGATTCTTTGGTTAAAATTCCACGGCTCATGATTCAAAGTCGGCTAGAGAGCAGAGAGAAGAACCAAGGATGACCTTGCCGACTCAGCTCTCATCGGCCACACCATTCCTTGTTGTACATACATATACTTTCTTGTACAGTTGTGGTACATCGCCAGAGGCAGGGCATCTCCAACTGTGGTGTCCTATACTGGTGTCCGTGCAGGCCGCAGAGCAGGAGGACAAGGCTGATCATGTGGGTGTGCCCCCCGCTAATCCCCCAGGTTAACTGCACATGAACAGCCAGCCCATACGGCTGTCCATGCATGTCTCTTTCCCTCTTTCTTTGTGTGGTGGGACTCAACTAGATTACTAGTTTAATTACTACTACTCATTGGTGTAATCATACATTCATATATACTTACTTGTGGTACACTACTATCTGGATAATTGTATTCTGCTGGTACACCTCATTGCTCATTCCAATCATCTTTTATAGGACCATTGGTCTAGGAATCTTGGTTATATTAAGCTTTCTTCAGCTTTGCGTACCGAAGGCCCCGCATAAAACGCGGAAAATCCTTCTTTCCGGGAAGGAAATACTCACTCTCACTAGATATAGGATTTACTACAAAATTTTGTGGGATTATGAGTTCCAAATGGGCCCTAATCATAAATCCTCTTAATCTTATCTGGTTATATTAGGTACCAATTTACCGGAGTTCACAAATATGACGAACATTTATGCATACTACATGGATCTGCTGGCATAATAGAGTGAAACATGTACTACCGAAAATGACATGAAAAATAGTGATACCCGTATTCTAGGATGTATAATTCTTACCGGATGGTCGCTCTGCCACGAAGCATTAGCTGATCCCACCACAAGCCTGCAAAACGAATGGCACATAATCAAAGGACCTTTTGCATAAAGAAAAGTAGTACTAGGTCGGCACCTTGGTGGAGGAAGGATTTCAAGAAAAGACCATCTCATTTTTCCCATCGAACCACCCAACAAATTTGTAACTTTCACACATCAAATCCATTGCATATGCGATTGCGAAGTGCTAGCCTCGAACTCCATAAATTTTTGCCGACATGCATGAAGATAAAAAAAATTGGAGCGGATAATGTACCTAGCCGCACCTTATGTCCTTATTCTCGGACCTCATTCGTCGGATTCGCACACGCTTAGAGCATTGGGTTCTCATCACATAGGCAGCATCTCACAAAATCTTACTTCCGCTGTCCACAAATGTAGATCACCGTGGGATTGTAACACAATTGTCAAGTTAAAAGGTAGAATAATCTAGTACTGTGTGGCATCAATAATTCGCCATATGTCTCGGAACCGTAGAGAGTTCAACTACAATGATCGATACTACACTTCATGTATACGTGCGAGCAAATTTTGTTTGCGCATAGTTTGCAAAACATGCCGTAAGAGTTACCTTACTTGTGATTAAATTTGTCTATACGTAGAGATTTTCCGAGCTAGGTACGATCGCGAATACAACTAATTTCGAGGGTATCATAGCAAAATCCGATGGACTCTTTCAAGAGTCTAGCACCCGCTAATCGCGCGTAAGAGTTGAAGAAAGAATAATTTTCTAGCTGAGATTAAACAAGAACAGTACTTAAATTTTCTTTTTTAAAAATAAAAATAGTGGAAAAGGAATGAAGAGTCGTGTGCGGCGTATGTATGCAAGATGTGTGTACCTCATGATCCCCGGTGCGACCTCGTCGACGGCCTCTCTGGCCCCTCCGGCGAGGGCGAGCGCCGAGAACAGCAGGAACCCGCCCAAATGCCTGCGAGATGTAACGTACGTCAAATCAATCGACAGCGACAGCTCCAACCGATCGGAATCGGGGGGAGGAGGAAGGAGAAGAGAGGCGGATCGATGGATTTTTCACCCACGTCCAGACGTTGAGCGTCTCGTTGTGCCAGGCGAAGGCGCTGAGGAGGGCGTCGCGGATGGGCCACTCGGCGCGGTAGTGCCCGCGGATGTACTCGTTGTCCTTGAGGTACTCGGGCAGCTCCTCGTACCCCACCAGCCGCAGCCTCCGCCTGCCCGCCTCCGCCGCGCCCGACGACGGCGCCATGGCCGCCCCCTTCCTGCCGCCGTGGCTCCGCCTCGCCGCCGTCGACTGCGCTCCCATGCGACCCGGTGTGGGTCTCCGCGCTGGACTGGTCCGCGGCTCGTGCGGGGGAGAGGGACACTGGGAGAGGCGCTGCAGGGAGAGAGGCGGGGGCTCCGCTGCCGGCAAATCTTGGCGGGGAGCGGTGACGATGTTGGTGGCGTTGGCAGCGGCGAGCAGGGCACATGGATTTCTCTGTCGCACACGTTTCACTGTGTTTTACTCGTCTTATAGGGAGTCCGGGGCTCTTTTTTTCCCTTCTAAATCAGTTTTTTTTTTCAACGGGATAGCTAACCATCCATTCATCCTGAGCCAGATGGCCGCACGGGGTTGCACATTCGCGGCGAGGTAAGTGTTGAGGAACCGACGCTGGAGACCAGTCCGAGCGATTCCTCTGCTTAGAACAAGAACGAATCAATCACAGAATCACAGAAGAATAGATTGAACACACAGAGAGATAGAGAGAACTCCTGGTCTTTCTTTATTGCTTTCATTCATGTGTACATAATGTGGAGGTATGACTCTCTATTTATAGACTACAATGAGGTGTCCACCATGGGCCCTGGGCTGCCGGCCCAGGCGCAGGTTTCCTAACACTCCCCCTTGGGCACTCATCCGACACGTTCATGCCTCACTAAAACTCCATAAAAACCCAGTGGGAAAAATTTGGAGAAAGAGCACATGATACATGTGATGCTGCGATGCACGAATTGCCTCATTAAAAACCTTGGTCGAGAAACTTCATGGAAAACTCGTCAAGGGAAAAAGAGTACAATTCACCCAATTTCATTTGGTCTTCAGGACTTTATTCTTTGGGTACTTGATCTTCATGATCAAGGTTTATTAGCGGGCTTGAGAGAATTCTCCCCCTGAATTCTGCACTTCTCTAAGTCTCATCATTCCAATCCCTCATACGCACTTTTCAAAGTAAGATGCGAGGAGTGACTTAGTGAACAAGTCTACACGACTTAGTGTGCAGTACTTTAATCTTGTTCATCTTTGCAATTCATGAGCATAGAGGAACTTGGGGTTGATATGCTTACATAGCTCGTCTGCACTTGTGTAACGCAAGCTGCATTATCTTCATGGATAATTGTGGGGATTTGCACAATGTTCATTCCACATGACTGCTGGATGTGGTGAACCGTTCAGCGGAACCAAGCGCACTCTCATGCGACTTCATACAGTGCTATAATTTCGGAGTGGTTCGTCGAAATAGCTACAAGGCTTTGCTTAGACGATTTCTAGGAAATTGCAGTTCCACCACATGGAAATACATAGCCTGTTTGCGACTTAGCGGTATGCGGGTCAGACAGGTACCCAGCATCTGCATAGTCAATCAAGTTCAAGTCTTGATTCTTTCTGTAAGACAATCCAATGTCTTTGTTTCCTTTGAGGTATCGGAAGGTGTCCTTTATGCCCTGCCAATGCCTGTTGGTGGGCTCTGCACTGTACCTTGCCAACAGGTACACGGCAAATGCAATGTCCGATCTAGCGCAGTTTGCTAAGTACATAAATGCTACCACTGCACTCAAGTATGGGGATTCCGGTCCCAGGACTTCCTCCCCCTCTTCCCTAGGTCGGAAAGTACATTTTTCTTGCTGTAAAGACCTCCCGATCATCGGTACTTTCGATTGGTATGCCTTCTCGAAATCAAGCCTTTCTAGCACCTTCTGGGTGTAGGCCGACTGATGTACCAAGACTCCTTCAGGGACATGCTCAAGCTGCAGGCCTAAGCAAAACTTGGTCTTGCCCAAAACTTTCATTTCAAATTCTGACTCCAAGTAGGAGCTTACTTCTTTTATGTCTTCGGCTGTCCCGATGATATTCAGATCATCTACATACACAGAGATTATACAGAATCCATTCTGGGATCGCCGTATAAATACACAAGGACAGTCTCCATTGTTCGTGTAGCCTTTCTTGCAGAGAAAGTCACATAAGCGATTATACCACATTCTTCCAGATTGTTTCAGTCCATACAGTGACTTTATGAGTTTCACACTATACAGATTTCTATTTGCTCTGTCTTGGTTCGGGAGAGATATTCCTTCAGGGAGTTTCATATAAATCTCCGAATCCAAGTTACCGTAAAGGTATGCAGTCACAACATCCATCAATTTCATTTCTAAGTTCAAGTTCACTGCCATTGAGATCAAGTATCTAAAGGTAATTCCACTCATGACCGGGGAGTAGGTTTCTTCATAATCAACTCCAGGACGTTGAGTGAAACCTTGGGCTACCAGCCTTGCTTTGTATCTCACTACTTCATTTCTTTCATTTCTCTTTCGAACAAATACCCACTTGTGCCCAACGGGGTGTATGTGGGGAGGTGTGCGGCATACGGGCCCAAACACCTCTCTTTTATTCAGAGATAGCAATTCAGTTGCTATTGCCTTCTTCCAATCTTCCCAATCTGATCTTTTCTTACATTCAGCGAGCGATGCAGGCTCAGGATCAAGATCGATAATGGTGGCAATTTTCTTTGCGAAGTAGATATCGATATTAGCTGTTGTCCTATTCAGGGACTCTCCCATGTGCACATAATTTATAGCTATTTCTTCATGAGTTGCTTCTTCTGGAGCGATTGCTTCTGCTAGAGTTTTACCTTGCACATCGCTTCTTTCAATTGCGGTGGCAAGTCCCTTTAGTTTTTCGGCTCCGATGTGTGCGCACACATCCATGCCGATGGGGATATTCAGATCCGGTATGCCCTTTTCTGAAGGTGTCATACTTGTGGCAGGTCTCAACTGGCTCCCCTTCTCATTCTGGGGGACTTCAATGATCGGCTGTGATAAATCTCTCTTATCCTTTTTCACCAGGCGTCCCCGGTTACTAAGGATTTGAGGAACCGGAGTTCTCGTCCTCTTTTTTTTTATTTTTCTGAGGCCTCTGGACGAGATTAGGGATATCTTCTGCTTTCTTTGGTATTTCAACCCTCTCCGGTGCAGTGTGTGCAGGCACATACGACTTAGTCACGCTCTTCAAATCACTACAGCGATCAGGCAGTTGATTTGCTAATGCTTGCAAATCTATTGTCTTCTAGACTTCTCTTGTCTTCTGGACTTCTCTATTCGCTTCACTAGTGCGCGGGTCATCTACATGGGTTACCGTGGCTTGCCACGTAATTTCCCGACATTCTTCACCAAAGGGTTGATTTCCTCCCCCTAATGTTGGGAAATTTTCGGTGCTGACCCTTGCGCTAGTTGCATAGGTGAATGGATGTTGTAGGCCGAAGGTCTAAGGTTGATGAGATTCGCTGCATGAAGGACTGCGTGTCCCCAACATGTAGCTGGCAAATTACTTTTATGCAAGAGGGGTTGGGCAATAAATTTAATTCTTTTGATTAAAGCCTCTGCCAAACCGTTCTGGGTATGGACATGCGGTACCAAATGCTCAACTGCAATTCCCATCGCCATGCATTAATCATCAAATGCCTTTGAAGTAAATTCTCCGGCGTTTGTCCATTCGGATGGACTTGATATGATGATCTGGAAACACATTTCTGATGCGAATGATCTGCGAGATCAATTTTTCAAAGGCGAGGTTCCTTATGAACAACAAAACCCACATATGACAACTTCGAGGAAGCGTCAATGAGCACCATGAAATTCTTAAATAACCCTAAGATGGGCTGAATGAGACCGCAAATGTCTCCCTGGATACGTTCCAGGAATGCAGGGACTTCATCCTTCACTTACAGAGTGGAGGGTCTAGTAATTAGTTTCCCGGTGGCACATGCAGGGCACACAAAAACTTCATGATTCGGGAAATTCTTCACATTAATATTATGCCCATGCGAGTTATTATGTTTCTCATCATCCTAAGACTTGGGTGGCCTAATCTGTCATGCCAGAGACAGAAGAGTTAAGAGCTTCTAAACACTGTTTTCAGAACAGTGTACGCTGCAGGCGCTTTAATGTTGGTATAATATAGCCAGTGAAGGAAGTTTTTTCTAATATTCTTTTGTCATTCTCTTCGCGCTTCATAATGAGCAGGTATTTCTTACCGTACTCTTCTTCAGTCTCAACGTGGAAACCATTTGCGCGGATATTCTTAAAACTTAGGAGAGTTCTAGTCGATTCTGGGTACAATAAGACTTCTTCAATAACCAAAGTTGTGCCCATTATGGCTCTTCCTGAACCAATTATACATCCATCGCTTCTGACGATTGTCGTAAGGCTGCCAGTGCTCTTACAAATCGACTGAAAATACATAATCTCTCTTAAGATGGTATGTGTTGTGCCGCTGCTAGCTAAGCACACTTCCTTCATAGGGTGCTACACGTGTTCTAATATAGGGTATTTTATTAATATGCATGAGAAGGCAATCAACACATAAATAAGATACACCAATATCAGAACTTATCATGCCATCATAAACTGAATAAATGAATGAATTCATCAAATATCATCCAACCATCACGAGAAAATAACAATTCTTAAGTATCATCCATGCAAATTCTAACATATTCTTCCACACAAAATAAATGACAATTAAAGTCGAAATGCATTCAGTGCACTAGACTTCTTCTGCTATTTTCTCGGGGTTGACATTCTCTTCAAGAGAAATCATGGCGTTAACTACTTCTAGGTCGAGAGGGATTACTGCTGTCGTAATGGTCTCAAACACCATCAACGCAGGCAGCTGTTCAGAATGCTCCCCCTCAACCGATGCAGAGTGGGCTTCATGTGCCCTTTGCCATCCCGTTTTGGCTTGTTAGCCTTATTCTCTCGTGGAGCATCTGATTCGCCTTTCTGGGCTGCGGTCTTACCCTTCCTGCCTCTTTTCTCTATCAAGGGCTTTCGCACCTTGTTGCTCCCAACGTTGGCTTCACGGCCAGTGGAGCTCCCAGATGGCTGAGTGACTTAGTTCTTGCGGAGAACTTCGTCCTGAGCCTCCGCAACCTGCATCATATCTATCAATTCGGCATATTCCTCATAGCCGTCTTAACGATAATTGCGTGCGGATTGTACTTCATTTGGGTGGAAGGTTTTTCTCAATTTTCTGTATTGGGATACAAATCCTGTGCAAGGCAGAATTGTATTCCCCGACCGTCTTAAAGTCGGCAAAACCTCAGTCTGATCCACTCTCGCTCTGTTTGAGGAAGAATGGTGTACTTTAGCCTCTCAAACCGCTTCTGGAGTGCGGTCCAGAGTGCCAGCGCGCTCTTCTCCGTCATATACTCATTCTTGAGAATGAGGCAGAGGTGGTGCCTGAGAAAATGAAGTGCCTGATCGTTCTCCTCAGGTTTGGGTTGAGCGTCATTCAGTCCGCCAATCCCAATAGCAGCGCAGAGCTTCCTGGCTCCAAGCACAATCTCGACATCGGATGCCTACGTCAGATAGTTTTGGCCATGCTAAGCCAGCTCCTCGAACTTCCAGTTCGTTATGCTAGTCATCTAAATGTGTATAAGTCTACTGCTGGTAGACATGCACGGAATAATTCACTGCATGTAAATAAATAGTACAAAAGGTTCTCGCAATGTTTCATAATTTTCTGTGCATTTTCTATAATTTTACTGCTAATTTCAGAGATTAAAAGCAATTTAAACAAATACAATTAACCAAAAAACAGTAAATAAATACAGAAAATACAGGAAGTAATAATGGCATAAATAAATAAACTTCAAATGCAAAAAAAATGATGCAAAATTCGGATTCCCGAGGCCCTTTTATGCAAGAATATGAAATTTCAGCAAATTCTGCAATTCCAGAGGGTTTTTATGCAAAATTTCAGTTCAGAGAAAAATTTACGCAATTTCCTGATTTACAGAGGAGTTTTCTGCAAAAATCTGGACCCACTCGTAAATTTAAGGGCTTATTCATAATTTTCGGAATGACAATGCCTTATTTGCAAAATTCTGGACTTATATTAAAGTTTCAAGGGCCAATTGGTAATACTCGGAAACCCGGGGGCCTTTTCAAAAAACGGCCTGCGCCCCCACCGGCCACCCCTTTTTTTCTTTTTCCTTTTTTCTTCGGCCGAGCTTTCCCCGGCCCACCCTCCCCCTGGCCCATCCCCCGCGGCCCATCCCCCGCTTGCCCATCCGACCGGATCAAGGAGAGCTGCAGGGGTAGGGTTTCCCTACCCCTGTTTCACGCGGGTGGCGACGGCATTGCTAGGCGCGCACGCGCGCGCGGGGCCGGCGGGGTTGGGGGCCGGCACAGGCGGCCGGAGGCGGCGGCAGGGAGGGCCCGGGCGAGCGCGTGCAGGCGCCGGCGGGGTTCGCAGCTGGCGGCGCGAGGAGTCCGGGCGGGCGCGTGCAGGCGGCGACGCAGGGAAACCGAGGCGGCGGGGCCGGGCGCCATGCGGGGCGGTGGGAAGGCCGAGGCGGCGGGGCCGGCGCGCCATGCGGGGCGGCGGGGAAGCCGAAGCGGCGGCGGCCTGGCGCATCTCCACGGGCGGCGGTTCAGGCCGGAGTGGCGTATGGCCGGGGTGGCTTCGGGCCGAGGCGCGAGGCGGCGGAGGCGGGAGGAGCCCGAGCGGCGGCCGGCGCTTGCACGTGCGGGTGCGAGTCGGCGGCGGGCTGCTGGCGCCGTGCGGGCAGGCGGGCCCGTGCAGGGGCGCGCGAGGACCGAGGCGCTTTGGGTGGCGCCGCGCCGGAGGTGGCCGGCCGGTGGCGGCACCAGCGCTTGCAGGCGCGGTGGCCGGCCGACAGCCAGCGGCCATGCATGGCCGTGAGCCAAAAATCCCCCCCTTTTTTTCTCTTTGCAATGTTATTGATGATGCCGTGCAGAGAAAAGGAAGATGCAATAATAAAATTTTCCAATCTGCAATGCTGAGCAGAAACATGAAATCATTGCATATATTTCTTGTGCTCGTGATCATGCAGGATCAGACAACACTATGCAAAAATTTCTAATCTATGATGCAATCGACATCTACCCCGTTTCGCAATCTACCGATCGACATTGTGCCGGCGATTTCAGATCTGCTCGCGGTAGATTTAGGGCGGATTTGCATCGTTCTACAGTACAATCAACATCTACCCCGTTTCTCAATCTACCAATCGGCATTGTGCCGGCGACTTCAAGTCTGCTCGCGGTAGATTAGGGCGGATTTGCACCGTAGAATTTCAATCTAGAACGCGAAAAGAAAATACAGATTCAAAAGCGATCTAGAAAATTCAATCTGTGCTTCGATGATTACCTCATTCACCGGAGCGAAGTCGTGCTGATAACGTGTTGAGGAACCGACGCTGGAGACCAGTCCGAGCGATTCCTCTGCTTAGAACAAGAACGAATCAATCACAGAATCACAGAAGAATAGATTGAACACACAGAGAGATAGAGAGAACTCCTGGTCTTTCTTTATTGCTTTCATTCATGTGTACATAATGTGGAGGTATGACTCTCTATTTATAGACTACAATGAGGTGCCCACCATGGGCCCTGGGCTGCCGGCCCAGGCCCAGGTTTCCTAACAGTAAGGTGTCATCGCGATCGTGTAGTGCGTCTCGTTCGCCAACATCGTCCAGGGTATCTCGCGGTTTGTTATCGTCTAGTGCATCTTGTTGTCATCGTTATAAACTACACGATGGAAAAGCGCAGCGGCGACGAATGGCTATGGAGCAAGTATTTTAAGAATTGATCTTTTTGGTGAATTTCATTTGGTTTGAAATTTTTTAGTGAAACTTTGCTGGAGCCCTATGAAATCTTTTAGAAATTTGTTGAAAATTTTTTGGAGCTTCTTGAAACGTGTCGAAACTTGCTTGTAACTATTTCATGAAACTTCGTGAAACCTATATGAAACTTTCATGAATTGCGATGAAACTTTTCTGAAATTTGATATTTACTTTTGAAACTTGAATGAAATTGATAAATTTTCCTATGAAACTTGTTGAAACTCTCTGAAACTTTGAACTTTATCTTTTTGAAATTCAATTGAAATTCTTCTTAAACCTATTTTTAATCAAGTTTCAAATTTGAAACTGCATGAAACTTATAGTTTGGATCTTGAACCAATTAAAATTTGTTGAAAACGTGCCAAAACCTTATGAAACTAGTTTTAAACGACTTTTGAAACTTATGAAATGTGCTCTAAAACCTTATGAAACTTCATGTTTCAATTTGACATTGATGTTTTAGATTTGAAACTTGGCGAAACATTAAGTTTCATATTTGAAACTTACGTGACAAATTTTAAACTTGCTTGAAACTCAAAGTTTCAATGTTTGAAAATGGAAACTCATCTTTGGATCTTAAAGTTTCAATCTTTAAATACTCAAAAGCATCTAAAACTTAATGTTTCCAGTTTTTGAAACTCTCGAAAAACATGTTGAAACCTATTTAAAACATTATACTTGAAATCTAAAACCTTTGTAAAGCTTTTGTGTAACTGAAACTCGATAAAATTTTATAAAACTACTATACCATTGGAAGTGTATTCTAACGGTATAAAGTTGGCTAGCAACTTCCCCTTTTTTTGCCCTTCGGTAGGGACATCGGGGCGATCTGTGCATGTGAGAATTTAGTGGTTTAACCGTTCTAATAGTCACCGTGTCGATGCTACGAGTGGACGATATTGATAATCCTATGGTTTTTTTGGGGAGGTAGACGTGCGTTTTTGTATTTAGTTTCGGGTAGTGACTGTGATGGATGTGCTTACACATAAAGTCTTTGTGAGCAATATCCGCATGATAGATAGATCCAGCTCATGGCATGGCAATTTTGTGGGTATATTATTTTATGAGAATTTAAAGCAAAACATCTGGAGATGGATTTCTCCCACACAAAAAAACATTAAATGCAAGTCATGTTGTTACATGCTCTGAATTGTCATCGTGTGAATGATACGTGTGGATGGTGTTTGTATCTTATGGGTTTTTTTTCGAAGGAGGTAGACGTGTGTTCTTGTATTTAGTTTTGGGTGGTGACTGATGATAGATATGCTTACGCATGAAGACTCTATGAGCGATATCGATGTGATGGATGCAGCGCATGGCATGGCACTTGTGTGTATGTTGTTTTATGATAATTTAAAGTTAAACATCCCATTAAACGCAAGTCATGTGGTTGCAGGCTCTGAATTGCATAAGGTCATGCTCCTCGTGAGACTAGCCTATCAATGTTGGTTTTCTATGGTTTTTTTCGTTGGAGGTACATTGTGCACTTTCGTATGTTGTTTTGGATGGTGACCAGTGATAGATATGCTTACCCACAAAATATTTGTGCGCAATAGATGCAGCGCGTAGCGCGTGTGACATCTGTGGGTCTGTTGTTTTATCGAGAATTAAAAGCAAAAAACCCGAAGATAGATTTCTCCTAGTAAAGGCCCGCCAAGCGTAAATCATGTATTTTACATAGTGTAATTATATATATTTTTTGAATATATCTCTTATTGATAAGAGAGAGCAGAGAGGTTTCATAGGATGGTCGTAAGCTTTTCTACCACCACATAGTTGTGAGTTCTTCCACGACTACTCCTCAGTCGTAAACTTTTCTACGACCTTATAGTCGTAAGTTCTTCTACCACTACCTCATTGTCGTAAGCTCTTCTACAACCATATGGTCGTAAGTTGCCATGCGATCACCTCGTGGTCATAGACCTTCCTACGACCAATCTATTTTTGACTGGCTTGTCTATGACAACCTACTACATCATGGGTCTGTCTGATAAGGCGGTTAGAACGTGCGCTTATTATTAATAACTGCACATAATCTCTTTCTGACAACAATTGCCGCACGATGACGGGTCACCATGTCTCTCTGACAATAACTTCCGTTCGACGGTTATCACTCGAAGCATTAAGGCGTTTTTGACACGAGACAATGGCCGCTGCTTCGCCAACTATATAAAGGTTGATGTCGGAGATGAGAGGAGATCGGATCCAGTCCAAGTTAGACATATTGTGGGGCAATTTGCATTACTTTCTCAGTTGTAATCAATCCACTGAGTAATAGCTACATAGGACGTATGGTTGTTATTCTCCCAGGAGAAGGCCTGAATCTATATAAAAAATTTCGTGTCTCTACTCTGCATGATCATAATCTGAGTCTTCTAGAGTTTCCCCGAATCCAAATAAATCATACGTAAGATCGGTATTAAAACACCGACAGTTGGCGCCGTCTATGGGGATCCTTCTTCCAAGACTCCAGTAATTTCTTTATCGGCAAGTTCTCTTCCTTCTAATGTCCTCATGGCAGGACAGTGAAACGAGGAGAATTGGTTCGATATGGCCGACTAGCAGATCTCAACATGGATGCCTGTTACGACTATGAGCAGATGATGCTTGCTTCCGATGGTGAGGTTGTCTCCGGAGATCCATCCCGAGATCTCGAAGATCGCACCGCGGGAAAGGTTGAGGAGGGATCCATATTCCCCACAGCAGTACGCTCAACAGAAGAACCAGTTTCTCCAAATGGTAAGGGTCAATCTAACCATAAACAGGGCTCACAACACGACAATGGGCCTGCCCCCAAGTGTTCGAGTCCCCCAGCGACTGCTCGATCAAGCTCAGCGAGTCTCGGAATCCCACATTCCAGGCACTGTCGTCACCTGGTGGTCGTAACTCTCTGGTGAAACCTGCAAAGAGAGTGAGTGGGCTCACTGTGAGTTCACCCATACCTACGCAGAGTAGTGATCCAACCAGAGACTGTTATAACTCATACTTCCCTTTCCTGGTGGGGTTTACTCCATGTCGCGATGCGCTCTCATTGGAGGATTCTTCAAGCGAGGGGCCCTCCATCAGAAGTGGAGATTCTAGACAAGAGGTCCTCACCTTCCCCGTAGATTCTAATCACTCTCTCGGAGGAAGGCCTCAGGATGCTCCTCGCCGATCACACACTACCACCTCTCGTGAGCATGGTGAGGAGACCTCCAGTGATGAACCAAGTTAGTTCTCTGATGAGCATGGGAGAAATCATAGAAATAATTGCTCTCCTTTAAGGTAGCCTCAACTAGCCTCAGACATTAAGGATCCTGAGACCATTCAAAGGAGATGACTGGCTGCCCAGAGATCTTTGCCTGGGCATGCCCAGTACCAGTCTGAAGAGGCTCGAGAGCTTCAATGTATCAACAACTTGCTTGAGAACTCGACTCAAGAGCTTGCTCGAGCGCCAAGCTACGACCACTTTACCGAAGGGATTGCGCGAAGACTCCACAGCATGATGACTAGATTCGAGTGGCCTTGCCATCATAACTCCGGGAGCCGGACATGTATGACTGCATCTAGTCGTTCACAGAACTCACCTCGTGGAGTTTGACATGATGACAGGTCACGTCAGTCCCCTAAGCACAACTCCAGCCAGAGGAGAGTTCTCGAACTACTCTGGATCGATGAGTTTACCAAGGAGGTGATCGATCACCGCTTTGAGCAAGGAATCTACAGTAGTAGATGGAGTACGAGGAGTACTACCCTCGTATGCACGAGGCCTACTACAGGTTAGCTCCATCAACTGTCGGGCATTATCAAGTATGATCGCCTAGTGATGCCAACCACCCTTTCCCACAAAGGAGGCATCACAAACTAGTTACCGAATGTCGGGCGTTCATTCCCGAACTTTGAGCAGTGCGCTGGCCACCATGGTTTCGACCGGTAAACATGGAGAAATTTGATGGGTCCCAAAATCCCATCGAATTCCTTTAGACTTACATGATCGCAATTTAGGCAGGAGGAGGAGGCGAGCATGTCATGGCAAATTATCTTTCGATGGTGCTTAATGGATCTGCTCGATTGTGGTTGCTCAATCAACACTTCAAGTCGATCCACTCCTGGCAGCACCTCTGTGATCTTCTGTTGGCCAACTTCTAGGGCACATACCACCGCCCTGGGAAAGAGGATGACTTGCACTAGATGCGACAGAACAACAATGAGACTCTATGGCAATTCATCAGACACTTTAGCCAGGTTCGTAATTCAATTCTGGAGGTCTCTAATGCTTCTATCATTAGGGCATTTAAGCAGGGGGTCCGTAATAGGAGGTTCATAGAGGATATCACCTTGAATCCTCCAACCACTATCACCGAGCTCTTTGAGATGGCTGACTGCTATGTGACTGCTGTTGAAGTAGTCGAATAGACTAGAACCATTGATCAGATCAATCGAAATTCCAAAGAGGAAGATGAAGGCAGTAATAGGAAGGAGAAGGCCAAGAAATCCAAGAACAAGCCTAAAGGTCAAATGCCTCACACCGAAAGTTGAAGGAAGTCTTGGCCGTCGGCGATAAGGAGCCATGGATCCCTAAGCAATACTCCGATTAGGGCAAGAGCAAAGCACCCGTGCGAAAAGACAACAAGCCTAGGTGGTGTCCCTTTCATAAAAGGGAGGGGCATGACCTTCGCAATTACCAAGTTTTCCAATGAAAACTCAAGGACTATTATTCTAGCAAAGGGCTATTCCCTACACTTACAAAGTTAGGCAAACAAGTGGTCAGAAGTAATCGAAAGATGATGAGGAGATACCGTTTTAGAATCTGAAGCACACCATCGAGCACATCTACGAAGGATTCTCGGTATACGAGTCAAAATGACAATACAAAGCTGTCGAGCGAGAGGTAAACTCCATTGACCCTCCTTTTGTCAATAATCTTCCTAAGTGGTCAGAAGTCACCATCTCATTTGAGAAGAGTGACTGTCTGATCCCTTCTACTCGATCAGGTCGGTTTCTGATCATGGTTGAACCCACCATCAATAATTGTCGAGTGAATCACATGTTTAAACATTTTATTTGTAAGTGCTCTGGATGAGATGCAAGTTCCTCGTACTAGAATAAAGTCTGTGTGATAGTCATTTCATGGAATCATGCCAGGATTTTTAGCCAAACCCATTGGCCAAGTTTCTCTGCTTGTTATATTTGGGTCTCTGTGCACTTCGAGACAGAGAAAGTCTCCTTTGATGTGGTCTTTAACGTGGTCGACTTCGACACGACGTATAACGCCATACTTGGATGACCAACTCTGGCACGTTTTCTGATTGTCGCTCACTATGCATACCAATATCTTAAGATGTCAGGTCCCAAGGGAGTCATCACAGTTCACCGTGGTAAGAAAACGACGCTTTCATGCGACCACAAGTCCCTTGAGATGGTGGGCTAGTTACCGACTTGAGAAGTCACCAAGGCACAGCCTTCGACTAAGCACTTAAGCCTAAAACTACGCTGAAGCGAAATGAAGAAGTCAAGGAGGTTCCTCTAAACCCAGCGGAGCCTTCAAAGACTGTTTGAATTGGGGTTACTTCCGGCCCCGCATAGGAATACACCCTCTTCACCTTCCTCTGGGCAAATGTAGAT
Source organism: Dendrocalamus latiflorus (assembly GCA_017311315.1). Taxonomy (NCBI): domain Eukaryota; kingdom Viridiplantae; phylum Streptophyta; class Magnoliopsida; order Poales; family Poaceae; genus Dendrocalamus; species Dendrocalamus latiflorus. The sequence continues at coordinate 4,069,461 of CM029640.1, read as the reverse complement.
GTGTTTGTGTGGCAGCCCTCCGACATGCCCGGGGGTCCCCAAGGAAGTGATCGAGTATAGGCTAGCTCTACGGGTTGATAACAAGCCCATAAAACAAAAATTACGGAGATTCACACCAGATTGACAGGAAGCTATCAGATTAGAATTGGATAAGCTACTTAAAGCAGACTTTATAAGAGAAGTCAATCAATTAGAGTGGTTGGCTAACCCTGTAATTGTAAACAAGTCTAATGGTAAATGGCACATGTGTATAGACTATATTGACTTAAATAAAGTTTGTCCAAAAGATAATTTTTTGCTTCCTTGTATTGATCAGCTGGTTAACTCTACTGCTGGTTGTGAAATATTAAGTTGTCTAGATGCATACTCTGATTATCACCAAATTAGTATGTCTTCAGAAGATGAAGAGAAGACCACATTTATTACTCCATTTGAAGTGTTTTGCTATGTCAAAATGCCTTTTGGCTTTAAAAGTGATGGTCTAACTTTTCAGCGTTTGATGTAATTGACTTTTATTCATCAAATGGCCAAAACTTGGAAGCCTATGTTGATTATCTGGTCGCAAAAAAGTATCAAATGACTTAATCATATTTTAGACCTACAGAAGGCATTTGACAACCTCAAAAAGCACCGCTTAAAACTCAATGTCGAGAAGTGTGTGTTTAGAGTTTCTTCAAAAAAGTTGCTTAGGTTCCTTGTTTTGGCAAGAGGTATTGAGGCAAATCCTGAAAATATCAAGGCCATCAAGCAGATGCACCCTTCGACCATTAAGAAACAATTTAAAAACCTCACTGGGTACATGGTGGCTTTAAGTCATTTTATCGCACGTTTAGGAGAGAAATGACTCCCTTTCTTCAAGCTTCTAAGGAAACACGAGTATTTCGAGTGGTCGAAAGAGGCTAATGATCTCTTCGAGGATGTCAAGAGATATCTTACGAGTGCTCTTGTTTTGGTTTCTTTGAAACTAGGTGAGACACTCTTAGTATGTATATCTGCCACACCACAGGTAGTAAGTGCAGTACTAGTCGCAGAACGCGAAGGCGTCCAACAACCAGCCTACTATGTAAGCGAAGTCTTACATGGACCTAAGAAACGCTACCGTCATGTCCAAAAACTCTTATATGCCCTCCTCATGTCTTCGAGGAAGCCGAGACATTATTTTTAGGCGTACAAAATTATTGTGCCGTCTAAATTTTCCTTAGGAGAGGTCCTCCAGAACAGGGAAACAGTGGGACGCATGGCCAAATGGTCAGTTGAACTTGGAGCATTTGACTTCTATTTCATGTTCCGAATGACCATTAAATCCCAGATCTTGGCATACTTTGTCACCGAATGGACAAATCCTGAATTTGTTCAGGATCCCCAGTATGCTTCCTACGACCAGTGGACGATGTACTTTGACGGGTCGCTTACTCTTAGTGGCTCAGGGGTTGGGATGGTCCCGGAATCTTTCGCGTATGTCATTCAACTGCACTTTCCAGTCACTAATAATATAGCTGAATACTAAGGTTTGTTGGCTGGCATACGAGCTGCGAAAGCATTTGGAATTCGTCAAGTACTTGTGAGAGGAGACTCTCAACTAGTCATGAATCAGGTCGAAAAAGTATCAATGCTCTAGTACGACCATATCTCAGTACTTATCAGAAGTCAGAAAGCTAGAGAAACATTTTTTGATTTCGAGTTACAATATATCCATCGAAAGGATAATTTTCTCGCTGACCAGTTGGCTCGACTAGCTTCTTTCCGATCACAAGTACCACTAGGAGTCTTTTTGGAGCAACTCCAGAAGCCATCTCTAGTTGAAGTACCGAAGATAACTCCTCATGAGACAGCCTCCCTCGAGTATGAGGATACCTGGATAGAGCTCATTTACGAGTAACTTTAGAAGGGTTCAGTATTCCACGACAATCTCGAAGTAGATCGTTTATCCCGTAAGTCCAAAATGTATACTTTGACCGATAAAGTGCTCTATAAACGAAGTACTCAAGGATTCTCATACGATACATATCGCAGAAAGAAGGATTACAACCTCTAAACCGACCTCTAAATTGCTCATGGACGGGCTAGGTCTTCATGAGGCCAAGTATATCAATAACTGTTGTAAGATCAATACTCTTTTTACAAATACTAAGGCTTTGTTTGGAAGGCTTGCCCCCCTGATTAGTTGCCTTAAGGAGATCCCGACACCACGGTATCACAATTCACAAGTGTGTGGAGTGCACGCTTCAAATGAAGCTCAAGCGTCATCTTTAACCCGGCAGGCTTCACGCTTGAACCACTGACCGTTCACCAAACTCTTCGAGCAAAGGAAAATAACTTCATGCTTGGACGAAAGGAAACAAGAGAAACGGCATGAGCGCCACGTAAGAAAACGATGGATGCACGGTTGCTAGCTTGTACACTTGGCCGGTCGAGATGGTAAGAGACGTCGCTGGTTACTTGGCGGCAGGAGAATCCCAAGTTCTCATCAGGCACGGCTCACTTGTCGTAAACCAATTTTAATTTGAAAACAACACAATGCTTTGCACGGTCAAGGAAGCAAAACAAATTCTTTATCTTAGGTGGAATGATTTGGATGATTTGCACATAAGAGCATCTCCAATCGGTTCTTTATCCTGCTCTTCATTGTATATTTACCTATTATGACTCAAGAAATGGACTCCAACCGGTTCTTTATCCTCCTCTTCATTTTTATCGAGTCGCTATTTTCTCCCGGCCGCTAGCTAGATTTGGCGAGCGCCTTCTCACTCGCTTCTCAAATAGCTAGACAATTGGAATGCTAACTCAAATAGAGAGCTGAAAATAATAGCTAGCCTCTTCATCCTAGGAAATAGAGAGGGAGAAATGACTAATGGGATGGAGTTGCTCTAAGCACGTCGCTGTAGAGCGTGGAAAAACGCCTTAAACGTACATTTCATGGCTGGGATGGTTGAGTAGTTCATCTTCAAACAGCATCTAACGACTAACGCATGTCCGTTGATTTCGCCACCAGCAGATGCCAACCGCCCGCACATATGTCGCCAGCAACCTCTTCTTCCCTTTCGCTGGCGACCACACCAATACCATGCCATCGTCATCCAAAATCTCACTTGATCATCCGTTCCATGTGCGAAAACCTGGCTCCCTCAAGGCCACCCGCCACAGGGCACAAAATAGAATTTCTCATTGATAAGAATATAGGCAATATTTTAATTTCAAGTTTTACTAGAAAACAAAAACAATAAACTAGTGATACAAAACTCATAACTAACAGCAGACTACTCATCATACTTCAGAATATACATAAATAAATTATATTAACAAACTTGAACAAATGCAGGAATGACTTACAATTGGGCTTGTTGAAGAACAGGAAGCAGTGCAGGTTTGATGCAGTGGAGTGAGCGGTCGCGCAGATGTGCGCTGCCGAGAAACCTTATTGCCGCCCCGTGCAGAAACTCCCTGTGGCAATGGTTCGGAGATAGCCGCCCTTCCTCCTTCCAGGTGCACGCTAGGAAGAAAGGTTGGCGAAATTCAGATGGTGCAGTACAAAAGCACAAGATCATATAGAGGAAGGAAATAGAGGCAGTGAGTTTCTCACACATACTCTGGACGTCTCCAGGCATATAAATAGACAGACTGAAAACTGACATGATTAAAATAGCCATTTACCCTTTGATAACTGACCTATTTAACCAGCTATTTACCCACTGGTAACTGCCTGTCATCAAACCTAATAAAGCCTCATTCAAATGTTTGAATCACATTCAAAACAAAGAGAGTGGTGCGTGCGCATGTGTGCGATTAACCATAGCCCTCCTCGTGCCATCCCCATCCATGTGTCACATGATTCAAGGAGTGGCAAGAGCTTCACTTTATAAATTAGTTTCATCTACCTTACCTTAGCAATATGGTACTAAACTGTGCATGATTTGGAATTAAGGAAATGGGCATTACTCGCATGGGTCAATTTCTAACACTCATCATGGCTTTAGGTCTGACTAGTTAGAACTGTGCGCTGCGCTGCGCCGGTCATGAGATTATTTGTTTTGTGACAATGAAGCAGTGAAGTTCGGGAATGAATAGGGCAGAAAATGGGAAGGAATCATACACAGATAATTGATAACAAATCTTTAACTGCATAACATACGAATTTCACCCGTTTCAAACCCACAGACAAAATAGGTTTGATGTCGAGCTATAAGCACACAAGGCTCCAGCTAATATGGAGGTGGTAGAAAGTGAAATACAAATTATACTGAGCTTTTGATTCAGGCACTAATAATCCGAAATGTGAATAGCGAAGGCTGGGATCATGAATTGAAGGCCGGGAGTGCAGCATCTTAAAATGACGCAAGTCTTTCCATGTAATTGCACAAATTTGGTACCTGAAGATGATCAACAGCCGAAGTACACAATGCTTTGGTTCTAGTCCACGAGGTTTTCGCCAATTTGTTTATGAAGAGCGGCTAGTCTACAACACACATAAGGAAAGTACGTATTATAATTTAAAAAGGGGCATAATGCTATTGTATTTCTACTCAGCAATCTTTTGTTGAATATAAAGAAATATCTGAAACGTATGAGATAGGAGGACGATTCACACGTAGCTTGGTAAAGTACTGAAAAAGAAGAGTTATCGATTATCCTGTGCAGGGTAACTCCTTGGAATTTGGGGCAGTAAAAAATTTGAAAACTCAAGACCCCTACGAAGATCAAGGAGGGTGAATTGACCGGACAAAATAATACTGAGGTTGACAAGTCATTTTACTCTTCTATGCCTAGTTTGGAACGTGATATTTTTATCCCACGTCTCTTTGGAACTGAACTACTCTTTCCTATGAAATTCACATGAAAATTTTACATTCCAAACAAGACTTCAAAACATTTTCTTCTTGGGTTGGTTTCACCCCCTGATATACAACCCACCCCACTCATTTCAGTTTCTAACTTCTGACTTTTAATTTACTATTTCTTTATTTCACCTTCTTTCACTTTTCCCTTTTTTTCTTTTCTTACTTTTCTGTATTCTTTCATATTGTCCGTAATTGGCTAATATATTTTTTCTATTTTTAAATTTAATTACACCAAATAAACCACCATTAGCTACAATAAAAAAATAAACCAACTACAATAAAAAAAACCCTATAAACCATGGTCAAATTAAGCACCACCGCAATATACATCGGAACTGTTGGTTTTGCCCCTGAGATATAAGCCAGACTAGTGTTGAACATGTACATCATCGAAACTGATGTTTGCCGCAATTGACATAGGGCTTATTTCTATCGCTGCAGATAGCTTGTAGCTGAAAATAAATTAACTAAAAAAAGTGACTTCTAAAAGAAGGTGGAATATGATGTATAATCCACCTGTAACCCTCTATCTTACCCCCGAAGTGAGAGGAGAGGAAAAAGTGGGAAAGCCGCTTAGGTAAACCGGATACCGAATGTTCATATTAACAGGCCCATAGAATCAGCTAATGACAGGAAACAACATTTCAGTACCACTCCTCCATTCAGATAGCTCCCCATAAGAAATGCTAGGCTACATGTCCTTTAAATGCATGAGGCAGCAAGCAACAACCTACGTCTTGTACAAAGCGATAATCGATTCAACTGTGTTAGCTCCATCTCAACTTGTGTAGTCACCTGGAACACAGTTATCCGCAAACTTCCGCGGTCTTGATCAATTTGGGTCAGATGTGCAGAACGAGCTCTGTCATTGTCCCGCAAACAAAGCACCATCGTTAGTGCATACATTCCTTCAGAACTATACTAATGATGGCAAGAAGAAAATCAGCCAGAAGATGACAGAACTCTCACCGAATGTAAACTATTCCCTCTAATCTTCGTCAGCGGCATGCTCAAGAAGATAGTTTACAGCTAGTTGCTCATTCCTGTCACAGGCGAAGAATGCTTCGATGACACGTGCTCTGTCAAACCCCATGGCCTCAAGCTGAAATATGAGAACATAGCCAAACGTGATGATAATGTGATGCGATGCATGTATTTATGAAATGAGAAGCAAGTTAACCATGTCATACATACCCGTCCTATTGCCTCTTGCTCTTCTGGTGTGACACTGATAGCATGAGGCATCTCATCCTGGTCAGGTTGGTCTAAGAAGTCCCTGGAGATGTCAGGGAAGTAGGGCACGTAAGCAGATGAGATATCACTATAGATTCATAGTGAAATCCAGGAAAAGGAATTATGAGAACAAAACACCACAGTTGGTTGTCCACAGAATCAAGAACAAGCAACAGAGGGAGAGAATGCAGCAACTAATTGAAATATGAGAATAAAGTAGCAAAGGCACCATGTTTGCTAATATCATCCCATATTTTGCCAGAATTTATTACCAAGATGGCATACTTGAAACGTAAAAAAAAGTTCAATGCAAACCTGAAAAGTAGAGATACATGCAGGTGATGATAAAATAGGATCAAATCAAAACCAAAATTGACAATGATTATTCAATAAAATAGGAACGAATCAAATCAAAACCATCTGCTGCAAAATCTACACCAACTGGCAAGTGGCCGTGAAGCAGGCAAAGAACAGATGATTGAAATTTCAATGTTATAATTAAGAATGCAAATTTAGTACTAACGAATCCTGTACCCAATCAAAAACCAGAAAATTGAATCATGGCAAGTGGTGTTGAAGCAGGCAAATAACAGAATGATCATATTCCAATTTTACAATTAAAGAATATAAATTTAGTACTAACAAATCCTGTAGCCCAATCAAATGAAACCAGAAAATTGGATCAACCAAATAAAGAATCCTTACCCATCACCACCTTCAAAGGGCTCATTTAGTAATTGAAGGAAGTCATCATGATTCTCCTGAATCAACCTCAGAAGTTGAGGATTCTGCTTGCTCAATTCCTGTAGCATAGGCTACAACATGATACCAGCACAAAGGTTAGATAAGTAATACACAATAAACCATAGCACATAAGTCGAAACAAGAATACAACACCTGCAAAATTTGTGGATTTGTATGGATCATTTCCCGAAGTGCTTGAAACTGCAAAATAATTAAGATAAAATTATTACTTCAATAATTAGAACAGCAGCAGGTATAGTGAACGGAAACTTCACTCTATCAAAATAAAGCGTACGGAAATTTCCGTTTACTTTGACTGGAAATAGGTACTAGTTCAGAAAAAAACAAAACGGAGTTACAAAGTTGATGCTCACACCATATTTGGTCAAGATCTGTTCAAGCGCAAGATGATAGGGTATCGGCTATCAGGATACCCAAAATAGATTAGAAATAAGGATACAATAGTAGCAATATTGAAAGGGTCTATCATGGTTACAATAGTTATTTTGCTGCTTAACAAAAAGTTAAAAGATAATATCACAACAGTGAAGGACCATATGAAAGGGTCCAGAACTATATTGTGATGAACCATTGCAATTTAGGAAGATCGAAAAACTGGAATACAAATTTGTCAGATTTTTCAGGCACTTTTCAAACTGGCTGAAGAGGAGGCGGTCTGACCGGAGTTCATCACCGGTTAGACCGGTACTGCTTTCTAGTTCAACCGGTTGTCCTCAGCGGTCTGATCGCTACATGGGTGCGGTCAGACCAGTTGGAAGGTGAGCCTTGTCAAGGGTTTTGATTCTTGTGGTTTTGAGTCAGAGGATGAGTTTTAGTGATCTAGGTCTAGGTTTCTAGGTGAATATCGGGGCTACGCTCAGGGAGGAGAGAAGCCTACAACGATCAAGAATGCCAGGTAAGATGGCTGAGCTCAAGAATGGCACGAAAAAGGCAAGAAATGTTGAAGGGAAATTCGAGCGACGGGTTACACCATGTGGTTTGATCGATCCAAGTGAGACGTAATCCGGTAGAACCGAAACTGGAGAGACTTACCGATGCATAGCAAGCCAGTGACGCACCTACATGTTACAAGCATGGCAATTGCTTGCAACGGAAGGAGAAGACCGGGTGAAGAAAGGGTATTTTGGTAGTTTGGCTAAAATATCAAAAATTAACTTGGAAGAAAAACCACAGTGTTTGGAAGTGTGATTTAGGTCAAGAAGAAGTTGAGTAGATAAAATTGGATAAGGCTAAGGAATTAGCGGATTCGGGCTTATGCGATTTGAAAAACGTACATAATAGTATATGAGTTAAAACTCGTATGTCTGGGGTTATCGAATTCCCCCATTGTACTATGTGGATAGTATCCACGAAGGGTTAGATGGAGCTGCCTAATCCATCTATTTAATGGATTAGAATGAAGACTTTCCATTCAACCATGCTCTCATTGAGACCAAGTATTCTAGAGTTAGAGTTTGAGAAAAGTTGTGTGCTATGGGGTTAGAATTTGAGAAAAATTGTGTGCTATGGCGTGCTCTCTTGTTCTCTAGGTGGAGTGGTTGTAAAATCTTCATCCTCAAGTAGCAATACATCAATCTTTATTTATCTCCATGAATCTCTCTTGTGTTAATTGATTTGCTCTTGTTTTGGATGATTGATTTACTGTTGTTTTGGTTGATTTTAACTCCTCTTCCCACTTCTTGATCTTGCTATACCAAGGACATAAGAGATGGAAATAACATGTGTTAATCTCTCTTGTGTTAATTGATTTGCTCTTGTTTTGGATGATTGATTTACTGTTGTTTTGGTTGATTTTAACTCCTCTTCCCACTTCTTGATCTTGCTATAGTAAGGACATAAGAGATGGAAATAACCTGTAGAAATCAATCTCCACCCATCACGCCTCTTTTATGGCAAGTTCGTGAAGAAAACCAGTTTTGCTTGATTTTGCCCTCATCGAGTGATTTCGTAATCCGGGGGTCATGGGCTTGATTTTGAAGGACCGTGTGAAAAGATCAATAGATTTATATGAACCATTGTAATTTTGGAGCGAAAATTTGGAATTTGCAAGTTTTCTGGATAGCTTGCAGAAATGGATGATTTTGGGAAATATGTCATGGGATGATTTGGTGACCTAGGTCAATGGCTATAGGTTGCATGAGACATGTTTTTGCTAATGTGGATCAAATTATGAAGAACTTGTACCTAGAAACGATTTCTTTGTCTTCAGATGTGCAGGGTCACTTGGAGTCAACTATGTTCAACGGCGAGAATCGTTGCTACGCTCATGAAGGAGCCGAGGCTCAAAACGATCGGCAATGTCGGATGAGATGTTGGAGTCAACCATGTTCAACAGTGAGGGACATTGAACCGAATGTTTTCAGAATTTTGGGTTCTTAATCTTCATAGTTTCTCATAGCAGTTGATGTGAAGAATTGGCGAGTATTTGAGGGAAAATTTGAAAACATCATTCACCCCTCTGTTACCATACCAGTCCTACGGATTTATTGTATTCTTGCTTACTGTGACATGTGGGAATACATCTAGAACCATTTTTGCCATCTTCTACCCTGAGCAAGTCATATTCACCGTTTTCCTATTTTACCTGGATTTGGTGCATACTTGCTTAATTTTGAAAAAAAAAATCTGAACTTTGATATGGATTTCTACGATCCATAGATGAAATAGGTTTCTGAGACCTTAAGCAAGATGTGTGCAAAGTTTCATAGAAATTGGAATTGTATTTTAGAAGTTGCATCAAAAGTAAATTGCGTCAGGCTGTTTCTAGACCAAAGGGAGGTCTGACCACCAAACCCTAGCGGTCAGATGGGTGGAAATTTCCGGTCATACCGGCCCATGGTAGAGGTCTGACCTCCAGGGCTTCTCAATTTTTAGAAATTGATTTCTTGAGCTTTTTGCTTCAAGTTTTTGGCTGTTGATTCTAGGCTTCATAACTCTGCAGATACAGGAGTAAAGAATCAAGAATATTTGCGGGAAAATTTTGGACGGCACCATCGCCCCTATTGCCTGTTCGGTCCTACAAGCAGAGATGATTTGGTCCTCAGGGGTGTGGGAGTGCTTATTTGCAGTGCCCATTCAAGTAACTGAGATTCATGCAATCAGTGGAGAACATTTTTATGATTATTGCATGGTCTGAGATTATTGATAACGAACTTGTGAAACTACAGAAATACGAGGCTTCACTTCTACTCTGTGTTTTATACCCAGAAGTATGGAGCATTTCACAGGTGTGCATAAATAATAACCAAGTTGTTCGGATTGTAAGTGCAATGATTAGTGCAAGATCCTATATCTCAGTATAATGCACAAAAAACATCCAACAACAACAACAAAACCTTTTGTTCCAAACAAGTTGTGATAGACTAGGAATAAAACCTTCTCAAGATCAAAGAGTTGAGAGCCTTGAAATAAAAACCTACAATGTTAAAACCCTAAGCCATACATCCTGCTTTCTGAGCCGAGAGGCTAAAACACTACCCCTAACTTTCTTATGGTTCCGGTACATGGATCGCTAACTTCCATGCACTCATATTCAAAGCTAATTCTTTAAATACATTCCAATCCCTCAAGTCTCTTTTAACTGTTTCCTCCCATGTCAGCCTTGGTTGACATCTGCCTCTTCTTACGTTTTCAGTACGCCTTAAAATTCCACTAAATACCGGTGCCTCCGGAGGCCTTGGTTGGAGATGTCGAAACCATCTCAAGCAGTGTTGGACAATCTTCTCTTCAATTAGTGCTAACCCCACTCTATCACGTATATCATCATTGCGGATGCGATCCCGCCTTGTGTGACCGCAGATCCACCGCAACATTCTCATCTCCGCTACACTCATTTTCTGTATATGTTGTCTTTTAGTCATCCAACATTCTGCTCCATATAGCATCGTGGATCTGATCGCCGTCCTATAGAACTTACCCTTTAACTTTTAATGGACTTTTTTGTCACACGGGACATAGATGTTTGGCACCATTTCACCCACCCCGCTCTTATCCTATGGCTTACGTCTTCATCAATCTCACCGTTCCACTGTAGCATCGACCCCAAATAACGAAATGTGTCATTCTTAAGCACTACTTGTCCATCCAATCTAACATCTCTATCATTTGCCCTAGCACCACTGAAATCACACATCATATATTCAGTTTTAGTCCTACTTAGTTTAAAGCAAATAACTATACTAAATACATTAAATGCTATCCTACTACAACTTCTCCGTTCTTGACATACCTACACAGCTACACGCAACACTCAAACTCATCCAGGCACACGTTTTCCTCTACCATAAATGATATGGATGTCTCTAAAAAAAGATATGGATTTGAGTATGTACACGAACAACTTCCAGCGTTTACACAACCCAAAAATTATAGTAATTGAGGTTAGGTCTGGTTACCATCGAATTATAAGTTCACGCACAAGTGACAGCGCTGTTCTACTATGTTAGATCATCACCTATCTCGATGAGAATTGATGGCAAAAGAGAATGAATTGGCACAAGCCCATGGGCACCATTGTATTTCCAAATATCGTCTTTTTGCTCAGGAAAATCATAAATAACAAAAGAAAAAATATTAAGTGACAAAACAGAAAGGATGACAACCTGTTGGCTATTTCTAAGAAAATCAAGTGGTCCACCACCAGCACCACCTCCAGCATTGGAACCACCCTGCTACATTGTTCAATTGGTCAACACATGCTCCAATAGGCAATGGTAATGAACGAACCAAATTAGCAAACAAACCTGTGGGAAAAGATTTAATGGAGCTATGTTTGGAATTCCAGAGAGACTGCCTTCCCCAGTAGGAGCTGGCTCAGTTGTGATTGCCCCTTGACCACCAGCTGGAACAGCAACTTCTGCTGTTACTGGAATACCCTGATGTTTGGGATAAACAAATATCATCTATTAGCATCAGAAAATTGGATCCAAAATCAATATTTACATGGGAAAAACTACACACAGAATATAGATATTCAACGGCACGCTCTGGGTTGTTGTAAGCGGCACGGAGAGCCCTTTGGACTTTATCTCTGTCCCAACTGCCACCGCCCATCTCCATTAGCTGGTTAATCATTGTGTCGAGATTGCTTGCCGACAGTAAATTTGATGCTGCATGACCATATGTGTTCGAAGAGGCCCTAACAAAAGGAAGCGAGTAAAGAAAGTTACTTAGTAGAACAAGTAGATTTAATCAAAAAGGAAATGGTGGAGTCCATATTTCCCAAAATCCAGTGGGATTGAGGCCTAACTTCCCGTTGACCCACTCGGAACAGATTATGGTACTTTCATTTTAATAAAAATGGAACAGGGGTGCTTTGCCCTATGTTTCTAAACAAACTCCCTGTTGACCAGCTCAGCGAATTGCTGTTTCACTGACTTTTCATTTTCGTCCATTCCGGAGTTTCACCTAATTATGTTCTATGTTTCTAACTTTCTATCTAGATTTGCTGTTCATTGACCATTCACCTGATTTGAACTCACTGTTTCTAACGTTACTGGGCCATGTTACATACTTACATGTTCTTGGTGAAGTTGGAAATTCGTTTTTTTTTTATCTTCTCCCAGGCGAACCGCAATCTATTAGTTGACCCTACTGCTTGTGTGTGTCTGGCTGTCCGCCACTCTTCACAGTGACCTTTGCCAGCTATGCTCATTCATGCAAGGTTGCATGCAATAATTATGGAACAAACTTCAGAAGTGTGTGCTGTGAAGGTTAAAGACAGTTTTTCTCCTTGGGAGGGGTACATAAAGAAACATGGATTTTAACTTTTAAGTAGTAAATAAAGACCCTAAATACAAATATTGGCAGACTGCAACCGTACTCTGCAGGTGGTCTTTCAGGCTGAGAAGTTGTAGTCGGTGCAACCCTGCAGAAAGATGACACATCCAGCTAATTTAAGCAATTCCCTATGTAAATGAAGGAAAATGCAAAGAAGAAAGCCAGCAAGGGACTCACAGGGGTTGAGGAGCTTGTGGTGGAGCATCTAGAGGAGGCACTTGCCTGGTTGCAGGAGTGCTTGAAGGCTGGCAATAGTTCACGCAGTCAGTAAATAGGCCCAGTATTTCCATTTCCATCCCTAGAGAAGAATTTTTTACCTGGGCAGATGAAGCTCCACTAGAACCAGAAGCTTTACTCTGCAGAGATTTAAGTAGATACTCATATTGTAAACAACAAACATTGTAGATGCATTATTCCTTGCAACATTCATATTGTGCAAGGAACAGCCAGAATCAGAAAGAGTGCTGTCAAGTGTCAACTATTTTTTGTACTGTGACATAAAAGGAACATTGTATAGTATAGCTTCTACATAGGAAGAATACTATTAGCCTATGCCAGATGATCAGCAAACTGCAAAGCATCAAAGAAGGCCATATAATGTTCCAGGCATATTTGTCGTAGGTGAATAACTGTTGCATTTCACATGTTACTATTTATGCTATTTATATGGGTAAATTCTTCACCAGATTTTCTTACTAAATCAGGTTATTACAATTATTCCACCAAGCGTTCAGTCAGTCAAATAATTTGATAATGCATATCAGCTATTAAGTAACTGAAATCACTCCTATTATATAGAGCATATAAGCAGGCTACCTTACTGAGCATGACAACTAGAAACCCATCTTCACTGACTTTATTCTCTTCCAGTGTAGTTTCATCTTTCAAAACCTTGCCATTGTGAATCAGCAGTTGTTGGCCCCATGGATAGCTATCCTTCCCTTGTATCTCTTCAATGTTTTTCTTCACAGCCATAATCTGACTCAACGCGAACAGTTAGCAAAATCTTGAAACAATAACAGTTTGCAAAACAATCTGTATAAATCTACGCCCCGTTGCGACTGCACCCCTCATGGCCAAAGGGAAACGGAGGTAGAGAAGAACAGGGTACGACGAGGCAGTCAAAAGAGATGGTGGCTGCAGACGGAGCAGCACCAACAGCACTCCCAAATCTCCTCCACATTGTGACACCAAATTGAATTCTAGACCACGAACTACACTTGGCATGGACATAAATCGCCGATTGCTCAATCCTCCCAAGACCACAGCCCCTGCACAACTCATCATCACAGGCAGCATCTCCATTTCATTGGAAAGGGAGGAAGCATAAACAGATAAACATTAAGTTCTCTATCAACCCTGTTCATTTGGAAAATTATTTTCCTACATTACCACCGCGACGCTAAAACCCTGATAACGCGACCCATCCTTCCTGAAAACTCATCCCAATACTTATCCCCCCCCCCCCCCCCCCCCCAACACCCACACACAAACAACTGCATATCTCCGTGCTCCCGGTCGGTCACAAGTAATCCGAGGACACAACGCAAACAGCATCAGGAGCAAATGCCAGAGCCAAACCTCCCAATGGCGGCAGCAGCACATCCAGATCCTTACCTCGCCACGCCACACCACACCGAACCAAACGGGCTAACCCCACACCTCCCCCAAAACCCCCAATAGAACTCAATGGCCTCTACCCACTCTAAACCACAAGCCCTGCGCAGCTAGCTCGCCATCGAAACACCTCCATTGGTCGAAAATGCCAGCAAAATCGCCGCGAAGCGCCACGTACAGTGAAAATCACGAGCCGCGTTCGAGAGAGAGAATTTCGGGGGATTTTTTTTTTTTGAAACGAAATGGGGGGAGCGGAGGGGGCGGCGGATCTCACGGTGTCGGCGGGCTGCACCCGGATCTCGAAGTGGGTGCCCTTGAGGGTCTTCACCGTCAGCTTCATCGTGGCGGCCGGCCGGTGGATCGCAGCCGCGAGAGGCTTCCTTCCCTCCCTCCGCGGCCGCTGCTCGGGCTAGGGTTTTGGCAGGTGGGCGTCGCGCGGAGTGGGAATCGGGGGAACGAGGACGCGACGCCAGATTAGTCGGGGCTGCAGGTAGAGATGGCAACGGGTAAATACTGGGTGAAAACGGATCGGATTCGGACGGATATTGTTGTTACCATATCCTAACCCATATTTTTTCTCCGGATTCGGTATCAATCGGATTCGATACCAATCGGATTCGGTGTCGGATCGGTCGGGATTAACCCAATTCGTTTGCACCCCTATTTGTTTGTAAGAAATGCATACAGTGCAGTAAATGGAGTAGGACGCACTGACTTGATGTTACTATTTAATAACTAATGTGGAAGATTTTATTTTACCATTACAAAAGAAAATGAAACGTCAAATAGTAGCACTAACCTGAAATCATACTTGAAGACGTATCGGATTTGGACGGATATTCGGATTCGGACGGATATTGCTGTTACCATATCCTAACCCATATTTTTTTCTCCGGATTCGGTACTAGTCGGATTCGGTGCCGGATCGGTCAGGATTAACCCGACCCGTTTTCACCCCTAGTAAATACCCATCGGGTATTGCCATTCCATACCCGTACCCGCTAGGTGTAAATTTACCCGTCGGGTTACCCGTATCCGCACGCGGGTAGAAAAATTTACCCATACCCGTACCCGCGCGGGTATTACTACCCGACGGGTAACCCGTACCCGCAAGCATACCCGGTTCAACACATAAGATATCATCAATTTAGACATTCATTAATCATATATGCCAAGTACAAAAGCGTCTAATAATCAAAATTAGTACATCACATAAACATACTTGACATGACCATATCAACATATGACAAACAAATAAACAATCAACAACAAGTAGATAATAAAATTAACATTTGAGTGGGATGTCTAGTTGTCTAATGCGGGTATTCATTACCCGCGGGTAGGCGGGTATGGGTAGTATATACCTACACCCGCACCCGTCTACCCGACGGGTAGAGGATTTCGCCCAATAACGTACCCATGGGTACATAAAATTTTCCATACTCGTCTCTTTATCGGGTAAAACCCGTCGGGTATTCGGGTATCAGGTACCCATTGCCATCTCTAGCTGCAGGTGCGTTGCGGCGGTAGAAGTGTAAGTGGGCCGGAATCCCCCTACCAACGCTCGGCCCAGGAAAAGGAGTGCCCACAGCCCACGTCCGTGTGGCGCGAATGCTGGAGAAACTGTTTTCGGCCCTGTTATTTTGGATCCGTTTGTATTGAGTTTAGACTTTCCGAAGCCAAAGCAAAGTAAAAGGCCAAAGTTAATATGAACGCCTTAATTTCTATAAATTAGTATTATTTATCAGGCTTTTACATGTTGGAACGTACTGTGCATTTTATTATGTCATAATTCCATAAGACACATGACGGTCTGAATGCTATCGTGCCTTACATTGTACCGTTATTTACTCTTTTTCTTACATGATGCACTCATCAAAAAACCATAAGCCAATACGAACGTCCTAACTTCTATAAGCCACTTCTATCAACCATTACTATTTATCAACCACTACTATTTATCAACCACAACCAAAAGCCAATATGATTGATGGCTTATAGTTGTGACTGATAGTTTTTTATTCTAGCATAAGTGTTTGTAAGAATGAACCGAATATTGATAAGCCGTTAAGTCAACTTCGAAAAAGTTGTTCTGATAAGCCGCTTCGAAAAAAGGCGAAAAACTGTCTCATTTTATTTGTTTAGAAAAAACCATAAATCATAAGCCATAATTTGAAAATAATAGGGCTCCTTTTCCTCTCCTTTGTGCCAACGCGTGCCATCACCCCCTACTTCTTCTTCTACCTCCATTCCATCACTCTTATTTCATGTTTTCTCCCTTTGCTCCTGTCGAGCACCTTCTACCTGCGGCCAACGCTGCCCTAGCTATTTCTTCCATCCTTCACTGCTTGCCACAGTTGTCACCCTAAAAACCTAAATTAGTTGCTATATCTCATCGCCGACGACCACGCCCACCCACTAGTAGAACGGTAGTTGTCAGTGCCCTAGCTACCCCACCGATAGTTGCCTCAACTAGCCACCCATCCAGTATATCAGAAAGCGATCACCGTATGAAAATTAAGAAGTTAGAAGCCAAAAGCTAAAACTCTAATGAGTGGCACCAAAGTATGCAGATGCTAACGTGATGTTATGTCTGTTGATGAACGCTACTACAATTTAGGTGATTGGAGGTGCCACCGAGAACCAAAGTGCCTACTTACTCGGAGACCAGGGGTGTATTCTTTTTCGACTACGGTTTATAGGTTATGTCTTTTGAATTCTGTCTGTTCGAGAGAGTACGTGGAGAAATAATCGTGTACGATTTTGACCAGTATAATGAAAGTCGGTAGCATATCTGCTACAATCGATTAGTAGACCTTATTTTAAAAAGATGATTCATTTAAAAGATAATTATCAAAATATATATTATAAGTTGAAAAAAAAATGAGACCCATGTCCCCGGATCCAAGGGCAAACTATATATCATAAGTTGAACAAAACGAGACCCATGTCCCCGGATCCAAGGGCATGCACCCGGAGTACGATTCGGGCGTACGGACGACACCGTTGACGCTGGTCGACCACAAGAAGATCCCCGTACGTGAACTTTCTCATCCATTAATTTATAACCCCACTTGGCGATGCTAGTACTTCATGCATGTACCATCGATTTCAGCCTTCCTCCTCAATCTGATTCTCCCTTTGCAGAGGAGCTGTGAGCAGAGCGCGGCGAGCTGGACAGGGAGTTTTGGACGAGCCTCCGCCTGGGTTGTTGTTTGCTGCACCACTCCTTACGGCTTGTAATATGGACTTGTTTTTATTGCATGATGTATCTCTTTTCTATTTTCGCATCTATTTGATTTGGAGAGGTATTTGTAATTTTGTATAGCTCTTGCTATGGACACTTTGGTTATGTACTAGTCTGGTACCAGGCCCGAATTATGCACGGAACTTGTGAAGATTTGAAGTGGCTAGCAAAAGTCAGTACCATTCCTCTATCCGAAAACAATAATGCAAATTGCAACAACTGAAACGATGGTACTTAATTGCCATGAGATACTGTACTGGTACAGTGCTTCATGAATTAATTGAGTTTACATCACGAAGAGGCTGCTGGTGGATCCGGCATGCCGAATGCAGGTAAGCAACAAGATCTTGTCTTGACAGGGGCAACTACAGCAAACAGAACTCCTTAACCCTCTACAACTGGCTGATCTGGAGCTTTAAATATTGCGAGCCCGATTTGTCTCATAGCTAAGAAAGACTGCAAAAGTGAAGTTCAACGATAGAGTTATCTTTGAAAAGGAAGCGCCAAAAAGGCTTGTCATTTGATCAGTTTAGTTCACTTTCTTCTTGATGCGATCTCCGCTGCCCATGCTTTTCCAATGTCTGTCTGAAATTTTCCTGCAAAACAGTTAACCACAAAAATAAAGATAGTTTTTGTCAACTATTCAGAATGCTCATGCAGTATCAACGAAAATATATTGCAAGATTGAGATCTCTGCAAGGAGAAAATTTGCCAGAAAGAACATATCAACTCATGTCAAATCACTTTGGAGATGTTAGTTTCAACTTCAACATTAATCATTCAGGCTTTAAAATGTTCAGTGATCAATAGTTTAGATCATCTCACAGAAACATTTTTCCATGTGTAAGAATGAAAAGAATAAATGAACAACCTACACAGTTTAGATGAAGTGTTCAATTGAATATGCTGATTGCTGAATGCTCAAGGAAATTGAGTTGCAGAATCTGATGTAAAGAGGGGAAAAATGTACAACATACCAGCTGTTGATTGGAAGAAATCTTCTAGGTCCAGCCCTTGCTCTGAAAAAAATACAGATACATAGGTGTTACCGTGTTAGTGTGATATTGTAAACACCATCTCATGGTCAATAAAAGGCGTGTAAGTGTGTTATATATTACTTCTCACGTTCCATAGCGTATATTATTAATGGCTTAATGCTCAAATTACAAGATGTTGCAAAACATAACCCATACTTGATACCTGAGCTGCGTTTCCTCTATACTTATTTTCATCTCAACAAGAAGACTTGATAAATGCACAGGGAAAAGGCTGAGTACATCAAAATATGCGAGAACCAGTATGTGCTTACCCTTTTCATACTCCAGTGCTTGAAGTATCATCTCAACCTTAAAATAGAACATAAAGAAATGAAAGGTTACTTCTCTGTAAAGGAAAATACCATATTAGCTTCTACAGCAAAGGGCTTTTCTACAATATCTAGCTTTCAAACGCAGTGTCTTTTCAAAACAGGGTCTACTAGTCGATTGTAGTACACATTATAGTAACTTCATGTATATCAACCAAAATTGCACACAAGTTTCTCTCTCTCCGTATGGCTCTGTACAAGTTGTTATTATTCATAAACTAAAGCTAAAAACCATCAGCAAAATCCAATATGAACGAACCCTATATCCAAAAGTCAATGTACATCTAGGGTCCTATTTGATTTTCTACTCTGGGACCCAACTAAGTTATGTACACTTTAAGTTATAACAGTGCCAGTTTAATGATCTCACAAACTGACATCTAATAGCCTGGAACAAACGTTTTTATTATGTCAGTAGGTCTCCTTAATAACTGCTTACCTTCTACCTGTCAATGCATTAGCAGGTCAACAGTTGATGGTCCAAGTACATTGCCACATAAAGATACACATCTATGACCTCTTCTTTTTAACTTTTAAAAGTTGTTTTTCGGTTTTTCTACATTAACTAACTTTCAAACAGAGTGTCTTTTCAAGGCGGGGTCTACAAGTTGATTGCAGTACACACTGTAGCGACTTTATTTATATCGGTCAAAACCACACATAAGTTTCTGTTACTCCATTATCTCGCTCACAAACAGCCCAAAAGTCATAAGCCGAAACCAAAAAGAACAGGCCCTATAACGATTTGCTAGGTAAAAATAATGACATAGTTGGACAAAAAATTGTACCTTGTCAAAATCTTTGACAACCTTTGCTTCCAAAGAGGCATTCTCCTCATACTCCATCCATAGTTCACGGATTTCTTCGGCTGAAAAAATAACATGCTGATAAAATTGATGAAGCCTATGATTAATGCGTATCAAATGTATAGAGGCAAAGAACAATACCATAACTCGTTAGTCTGTCCACTACAGAAAACATTCCTTATCTTGCATAAAAATAGGAACTGAGCCTAGCTCAGTTGGTGGGAGGTGTGGGTGTACAATCTCACCACCCAAGTTCGAGTCCTCTTTGGCTCCGATTTGGGTGTCTATTTCTTCTTAATTAAATCAATACCTAGTTCCTCCTAGGTATCCCGCATTTGATGCTAGTTTTCTCCTAGTAGGATGCTGTTGTTTTTGCCTTCTATTTCCAGCTTAAGATCGGAGTGCTTTTGTTGTTGTTTCTTTGAACTCCTCTTTTAATGGCGGAGCTCCTGCCCGTTCTTTCAGAAAAAAGAGAGAATAGTGTCCCCAAATGACAGTGTCACTTTTAGTTTCAAACCGTTGCCTTAGGCACCTAACTAAGGGTTGGTCTCCAATGTTGCCCAATTATGTTTTTGTAGTGTGAGAACACATGCTGCTCAGTGGACCTTTATGTCCTAAACTACTTTCCTGATGGCAGTGATAAAAAATGTCGGATGGTAAAATATGCCCATTTAAGCAATAGCAACAGAAGGATAATTATGGCTTAAAGGATAACAAGCATTAGAGATGGAATCAATATTCGTAGCAGCCATTTACTGGAATAGGGCATTCAGAAAATTTATAGACATCCTTATTTTGTTCTCTTCTCCTTGGACTTTGCAAGATTCCTAAGATGCAGAATGTTAAATGTTTTACTTTTACATATTTCGATATTTACCTCTTGAGCCTCCACCAAGCAATCCACACATATGGTCCAAAGCTTCTTTCTCCCTGCGGCTCTTCTCTTCCTTGGGCACACCATCAGAAGGGGTGATATCGCCAACTATAGCTGGGGATGCATCAAAATGGTTGGAATGAGTACAGATGTTTAATCCTGTTTGTACCAACGCCATCACAGGATGACGCCTGATTGCCCTCACATTCATAATCCCAGTTTGATGCAATCAGCTTCGAAATCCAACAAAGACTCATTGTGGAGTACCTTCGGCTATGTCGTGCACAATTGCCATCTTCACACACCTGTAGAACAGAAACTTAAATCACATCAAGCAAAGGATGATACTAGAAGAACGAAATCCCACCTCGCAAGAGGGGGGGAGGAAACGGCCGGGTTTCACACACCTGTCGCGGTCGACACCGGGGAGGTCTGCGGCGACGAGCGCCATGACGCCCATGCGGTACATGTGGTCGGCCACCGACTCGGGCCCCTGCACCCCGCGCCTCACCCACCCCGCCCTCTTGGTCGTCTACATCACGAATTCACGACACATGCCTCGCATTATGAACGGAAGCAGCAAGCAGAGATTGGTGGGGCACAGGAGCAATCAGCACTCACCTTGAGGCGGTAGCAGAGCGTGAGGAAGCCGATGGCGGAGGACGCCGAGGGGGCCGGGACCGCGGAGTCACCACCTGCGGCGGCGGGAGCCGGGGCGGGCGGCGAGGACGACATGGCAGCGGTGGCGAGGCGGAGCGGGAGGGGGCTGGCGCGGTGGGAGAAGAGGGGGGATTTGGTCGACGCGGCCGCGGTGGCGCAGAGGGAGGAGAGGGAAAGGGCTCGGCTCCCACCCATCGCTGGGGCAAGTATTGGGTGAGGTGGGGTGAGCACCGGTGGCCGTCCGGGAATGCCGGGGTGCTGCTGCTGCGGTCCGTGCGCGAGCGAAACCAGCGCGTCGCGGGCCACCGCCGGGTGGCCCAGATTGGACCGTACTTTTGGGCTAGCACACGGTTGTTTCGCCCAAAATGGCCCACGGCACGGCATCGCATGCCTCCACCTGGTGAGGCCTTGCATATTAGTGCATTGCATGGCATCCACGGTTGGCGTGCGACCTGTCGAGCTTAGGCTCCTCGGTAGGCACTGCCAAGTCACAGTAGTATGGCAGGCTGGTAGGGCTCATCGCTTATCATTCGCATCGCTGCTATGCTGAGCTCGAGCGCCTTTTTGTCGAGCTAAGGGAGCGCGACAGGGGTCATATATCATCTATTATGGTTACCAAGCTTAGGAAAAACTAGATTTGTAAAAATTGGTGTGAGAGAAGTAAAATTGAAAAAACATCACTATAGTACCGTATATGCGAAGGATTCCCACCGGGTCCGTAGGTTGTTGGGTTCGGACGTGCGTGGGACTGGGATGTGTGTTATTAGTGTTGAGGAATCGTCGCTGGTGACCAGTCCGATCGATTCCTCTGCAATGCAAAAGATATATCAATAACAGAAGATACAAATAATAGATTAAAATACAGAGATAGGGAAAACTCCTAGTTTTTCTTTATTGCTTTCTCTTTCTCATGTGTGTACAAAATAGCCAATAGCACTTCCTATTTATAGCCTAGTGGTGAGGTGTCCACCATGGGCTAAGGCTTCAAACTCAGGTCCAGGTTTCCTAACACTCCCCCTTGGGCACTCATCTGACATGTTCATGCCTCATCAAAACTCCATAAAAACCTAATGGGAAAAATTTAGAGAAAGAGTACATGATACATGTTATGCTACGTTGCACGAATTGCCTCATTAAAAATCTTGGCCGAGAAACTTCAAGAAAACTCGTCAAGGGAAAAAGAGTACAATCCACCCAATTTCATTTAATCTTCAGGATTTATTTTTTGAGTACTCGATCTTCGTGATCAAATTTTAATAACGAGCTTGAGAAAAATCTCCCCCTGAATTCTACACTTCTCTAAGTCCCATCATTCCAATTCCTCATATGCATATTTCAAAACTAAATGCTGGGAATGACTTAGTGAATTGATCTGCCAGATTTTCACATGACTTAGTATGCAGTACCTTAATTTCGTCTATCTTTTGCAATTCACGAGCATAGAAGAACTTGGGTTGATATGCTTTGTGAGATTTTCACATGACTTAATATGCAATACCTTAATTTTCACGTAGCCCATCTGCAATTGTACAATACAAACTGCATTATCTTCATATATAATTGTGGAAGCTTGTGTGATATTCATCCAACATGACTGCTGGATGTGGTGAATCATTCGTCGGATCCAAGCACACTCTTGTGTGGCTTCGTACATCGCTATGATTTTTGAGTGGTTTGTCGAAGTCGCTACAAGACTTTGCTTAGACGATTTTCATGAAATTGTAGTTTCACTACACATGAATACATAGTCTGTTTGTGACCTTGTGGTATACGGGTTCGACAGGTAACCTGCATCTACATAGCCAGTTATATTTAAGTCTTGGTTCTTTCTATAGAATAACCCAAAATCCTTGCTTCCTTGGAGGTATTGGAAGTTGTCCTTTATTCTCTTCCAATGCCTTTTGGTAGGTTCTGCACTATGCTTTGCTAATAAGTTTATGGCAAATGCAATGTCCGGTCTAGTGCAATTCGCTAAATACATAAGTGCTCCTACTGCACTTAAGTATGGGAATTCCGGTCTCAAGACTTCCTCCCCCTCCTCCCTAAGATATGTCGATCATCGGTACTTTTGATAGGTATGCCTTCGCAAAGCTGAGCCTTTCTAACACCTTCTGCGATAGGCTGATTGATGTACTAATATTCCTTCAGGGACATACTCGAGTTGCAGGCCTAAGAAATATTTGGTTTACCTAAATCTTTCATTTTAAATTCTGATTCTTAGTAAGAACTTGCTTTTTTATGTCTTCCAAGGTCCCGATGATATTCAGCTCATCTATTTATATTGAGATTATACAAAATCCATTTTGAGATCATCGTATAAATACACAGGAACAATCTTTCTTGTTCACGTAGCCTTTCTTGCATAGAAAGTCGCTTAAGCGATTATACCACATCCTGCTGATTGCTTGAGTCCGTACAATGATTTCCTGAGGGTGTGTTTGGTTCATGGATGGAGGTTGTATCGTATATCCTGACTGAGTAGATGCAGGCTGAGTGGAATCGTATTTCAGAAAAAGAAGATGTTTGGTGAGGTTGCATGAGCGGATGCAAAAAAACCGAGATGTTGTTTGGTTGCCTGTATGAGCGGATGCAGTCTACCAAACCTGAGAGGCTGACACGTGGGACCGCATAAGATACACTGCATCAACCCATCCAGGATGGCCAGTGAAGCTCATTTTGAGTGTATCCACCCATCTAGGATGAGGGCGTATTTTTGCATCCGCTCATGCAGGCTGCATCCACTCATACAGGCAACCAAATATGCTCTTTCTCAAATTATACGGATCCACCCAGCCAGGACGAAGGAGATTCAGGCAACCAAACACACCCTGAGTTTCACACTACACAGATTTCTATTTACTCAGTCTTGGTTCGGGATAGGGATACCTTCAGGTATCTTTATATAAATTTCTGAATTCAAGTTTCCATAAAGGTATGCAATTACCACATACATCAATTTCATTTCTGAGTTCAGGTTTACTGCCATTGAGATTAAGTATCTAAAGGTGATTCTACTCATGACTGGGGAGTAGGTTTCTTTATAATCAACTCCTGGACGTTGAGTGAAACCTTGTGTAACAAGCCTTGCTTTATATCTTATAACTTCATTTCTTTCATTTCTCTTTCGAACAAATACCCACTTATGCCCTACATGGTGCAAATGGGGAGGCGTGCGGCTTACAGGCTCAAACACCTCTCTTTTATTTAGATATAATAATTTAGTTTCTATTGCCTTCTTCCAATCTTCCCAATCTAATATTTTCTTACATTCAGCGAGTAATACAGGCTCTGGATCAAGACTGATGATTGTGGCAATTTTCATTGCAAAGTAGATATCAACATTGGATATTATCCTATTCACGGATTCTCCTGTGTGCACATAGTTTATATCTATTTCATCATGAGTTGATTCTTCTTGTGTTTCTATTTGCTCACCGCTCCTTCCAGTTTTGGCGACAAGTCCCTTTAGTTTTTCAGTTCCGATGTGTGCGCACAAATCCATGCTGATTTCTCCCTCCATGGAAATGTTCAGATCCGGTATGCCCTTTTTTTGAAGGTGTCATACTGGTGTCAAGCTTCAATTGGCTCTCCTTCTGGTTCTTGGAAACTTCAGTGATCGGCTATGTTAAGTCCATCTTATCCTTTTTCACCAGACGTCCCCGGTTACTCAGGGTTCAAGGAGCTAGAGTTCTCGTCCTTTTATTCTGAGGCATCTGGACGGGATTAGGGATACTTTCAACTTTCTTTGGTATTTCAACCCTCTCCGGTGCATTATGTGCAGGCACATACGACTTGGTCACGCTCTTTAAATCACTAAAGTGGTCAGACAGTTGGTTTGCTAATGATTGCAAATCAATAATTTTCTGAACTTCTTTATTTGTTTCATTAGTGCACGGGTCATGTGCATTGATTCTCGTAGCTTGCCACGTAATTTCCCGATATTTTTCATCAAGGGGTTGATTTTCTCCCCCTAATGTTGGGAAACTATCCTCATCAAATATGCAATCAGTGAAACAGGCAGTGTGCAAATCTCCTATCATGGGTTCTAAATACCTGATTATGGACGCTGTCTCAGAACCAACGTATATCCTAGTCTTTCGGAGAGCACCCATTGCAGTACGCAGTGGAGGGGGTATAGGTACATAAACCTTGCATCCAAACCTCCGGAGATGAGAAATTTTCGGTGCTGACCCTTGTGCTAGTTGCATAGGTGAATGGATGTTGTAGGCCGATGGTCTAAAGTTGATGAAAATTGCTGCATGTAGGACTGCGTGTCCCCAACATGTAGCTGGTAAATTACAATTCTACAAAAGCGGCCGGGTAATAAATTTAATTCTCTTGATTAATACCTCTGCTAAACCATTCTAGGTGTGGACATGTGGTACTGAATGCTCAACTGTAATTCCCATTGTCACACAATAATTATCAAATGTCGTTAAAGTAAATTCTCCAGCGTTGACCATTCTGATGGATTTTATGTGATGATTAGGAAAAATATTTCTAATGCGAATTATCTGCAAGATCAGCTTTGCGAAAGCATGGTTTCTCGTAGACAATAAACATACATGTGACCATTTCGAAGAAGCATCAATGAGCACCATAAAATATTTAAATGTCCCTCATAGTGGTTGTATGAGACTGCAAATGTCTCCTTGGATGCGTTTCAAGAATGCAGTGACTTCATCCTTCACTTTCAAAGTAGAAGGTCTAGTAATTAATTTTCCGGTGGTACATGCGGGGCACACAAAATTTTCATGATTTAGGAAATTATTTACATTAATATTATGTCCCTATGAATTATTAATTATATTTCTCATTATCCTAAGACCTGTTTGGCCTAATCTATCATGCTAGAGACGAAAAAGTTCAGAGCTTCTAAATATTATTTTCATGGCAGCATAGGGTGCAGGTGCCTTGATGTTGATGTAGTATAGCCCAGTTTCTAATGAAGCAAGTTTTTCTAATATTCTTTTTTCATTTGCTTAATGCTTCATAATGAGCAGGTATTCCTTACCATACTCTTCTTCAGTCTCAACATGGAAATCATTAGCGCGAATATCATTGAAACTTAGGAGAGTTTTAGTTTATTCTGGGTACAGTAAGGCTTGATAACCAAAGTTATGCCCATTGGGAGTATAATTGTGGCTCTTCCTGAACCTATTATACAAGCATCGCTACCGGTAATTGTTGTAAGGCTGCTAGCATTCTTACTAATCGATTAAAAGTATTTTGTCTCTCTTAAGATGGTATTCATTATGCCGCTGTCGACTAAGTACACTTCCTATATAGGGCGCCACACATGTTCTAATATAAAGTATTTTATTAATATCAGAACATATCATGCCATTATGGACTGAATAATTGAATGAATTTTTCAATGGCATCCAACCATCACGAGAAAATAAAATTGTTTGGGTACTATCCATGCAAATCCTAACGTATTCCTTCCACACATAAAATAAGTGACAATTAAAGTCTAAATGCATTTTGTGCATTAGACTGAATCTGCTAAGAAGTGAGAGACTTCGGCTATTATCTTTTCGGGGGTGATATGCTCTTCTAGAGAAATTATGGCGGTGCAGCTGCAATGTCAAAAGGGGGTACTGCTGCTGGAATGGTTTCAACCTCTATCAGCGTAGACAACTGCTCAGAACTCTCCCCCTCAATAGAAGCAAAGTGGGTTTCATACTGCCCTTTGTCATCCTTCTTCTTCTTAGCTTGGAAGGCATCGATGACATGCTGCGGTTCTTTACAGATCCGCTACCAGTGCCCCCCACTTGCCACACTTGTAGCAGGATTGGTCTTGCTGACCATAGGACTTGACGTCCCGCTTTGGCTTGCTTGTCTTATTTTCATGTGGAGCATCTGACTTGCCTTTCTAGGCTGTGGTCTTACCCTTCCTTTCTCTTTTATTCATTATGGGCTTTCGCACCTTGTAGCTCCCGGTGTTGGCTTCACGGCCAGTGGAGCTCCCAGGTGGCTGTGTGATATAATTCTTGCGAAAGACTTCATCCTGAGCTCAGCAATCTGCATCATATCAATCAATTTAGCATACTCCTTGTAGCCATCTAGACGATAGTTGTGTGTAGACTATACTGCATTGGGGTGGGAGGTGGATAGAGTTTTCTCAATCTTCTACTCATCTGTGATCTAGTTGCCACAAAGTTGAAAATTAGTACAAATTCTATGCAGAGCAGAATTGTACTCCTCGACTGTTTTGAAGTCAGCAAACCTCAGTCGGATCCACTCTTACTCTGCTTGAGGAAGGATGGTTTACTTTAGCCTCTCGAACCACTTCTTAAGTGCAGTCCATAATGCTAACGCACTCTTCTTTGCCATGTACTCAGTCTTGAGAGTGAGGCAGAGGTGGTGCCTGATGAAGTGAAGTGCCCGATCATTTTCCTCAGGGGTGGATTTGGCATACTGAGATGCACCAGTCCCAATGGCAGCGGAGTTTCTTGGCTCAAGTACTATCTCGCCATCGGAAGCCCAAATCAAGTAGTTTTGGCCATGCTGGGCCAGCTCCTCGAACTCCTGGTTCATGATGCCTGTCATCTACATGTGCATGAAAGGAATAAATAAGTTTACTGCCGGTAAACATGCATGGAATAAATTTACTACAGGTAAATAAATTTGATAATGGTACAAAAGATTCTCGTAATGTTCCAGAATTTTCTATGCATTTGCTATAAATTTTACTGTTAATTTCGGTGATTAAAGGCAATTTAAATAATTACGATTAATTAAAATAGGAAACAAATACAGAAAACAAAGAAAATAATAATGGTAGTAGTAAACATGCTTCAAATACTAAAAATAATTCAAAAATATGAATTCCCGAGGCCTATACGCAAATTTTCAATTTAAATTTTTTTTGCATAATTTTCTGAGGGCCTTTCTGCAAAATCCAAGACCCGTCTGAAAATTCTGAGGACCCTCCCGTAATTTTCTGAGGGCCTTTCTGCAAAATCTAAGACCTGTTTGAAAATTCTGAGGACCCTCCCGTAATTTCCAGAATTCTAAGGGCCTGCTTCCCCTTTTTCTTTTCTTTCCTTTTCTTCCAGCCCATTCGGCCCACTTGGTCGTCTCAAAGTAGGGCGGGGTAGGGTTTCCCCTACCCTGGTTCCTCTCCTGGCGACAGTGGCCCGGCGGCTCGGGAGGGCGGCTGGTCTCGGCGGCGAACTTCGCCGGCACTCGGGGCGCCGTCAACCGGCGGCTCATGCTAGAGCAGGGCGGCCGGGAGCGGCGGCAGTCGGGGCTCGCATGGGTTTCCATGCGGGGCTGTGGTCGGGCGCGGGCGTCCGTGCGGGGACGTGCGCAGCGCGGGGACTGAGGCAGTGTAACATCCTGAAAAATATAAATATTAAATTGTGGAGTTTTTAGATTATTTTATTTGTTTTCTGTTTGGATTTGGAGTTTATGGAATTTTTCTGAGAAAAATTGATGGAGGTTCCAAAAGTTAAAGGAGAAATAAACATGTTTAAATAATAGGAAGTTAAAATCTAAATTAAGAATCTGAAAAGATGATCCAGAAAATAAAGGGGAGAGAAATAAGCCTAAAATATAAAATCTTATTCTTAATAATGACATGAGTAGCAAGGGAAGTAAATAAAGTAAATATCAACAATAGTTGAAAATATTTTTGTTAAGTCCAAAATGTCATCAGGAACTTCTGTGAATGTTCCTGAAATTTTTGGAAGTAATTTCATATTTTTCTGAGACTTATTCAATTAATTGGGCATTTCTAAAAATCTTTAAAAATAAAAAGGAGAAAACCCTCACCTCCTCCTCTCGGGCCACCACCTGGCCGTCCCCGATGCGCGACGCGTCGCCCGCGCCCTCCATCGCGCGGCCCAGCCCCGCGGGCGCAGCGCGCGCTCGCCCAGCCTCTGCCACGCTGGCCCGGCGCTCCTTCGCTCCCTCTCGCTGCCCGATGGACCGCGCCCCGCGCCCCGCGCCTCGCTCCCGCACGGCCCCACGCGCCAGAACCCCTCTCCCTCTGACCGGTGGACCGCCGCGCTCGCGCCCCTCTCTTTCTTCTTCCTCCCTCCTTCTTCTCCACGCGGCCGCGCCCCTCGCACCCGTTCTCTCTTGCGATGGCCGCAGCAGATCTCTCCCTCGCTCTCTCACACACCGCGGGCAGATTCAAGGCACCATTCGCTCTCTCTCTTCCGCAAAATCTCAGGGAGATTTGGTTCTTCTCCCCTCTCCCAGCAGCAACAGAGCGGCGGCCTCCGCCACCTCGCCGCGCGTCCCCCTTCCCCGGCTATAAAAGCCTCTCCTGGGAGTCCAGAACACATCGCAATGCCCTCTTCTACCTTCCCCTGCGTTGAATTGAACCATATCGCCCTCAATTGCCACCGGCCCCCTTCTTCTTCCCGAGCTCCGGCGACCAAGCCGTCACCGATTCCGGCCGTCCCCGAACCCCTCCTTGCTCCCAGAGCTGCGCGGAAGCCAGGCGAAGCCAACCCCCTCCCTCACCGGGCCTCCCATCGCGTGAGCTTCGCCGGCGACGACCGCATCCCCGAACCTCCGCCGCCGCACGCCGCCGGCTCGCCACCGTGCTCCTCCACCCCGGCCGCCTACACCAGAATACTCACCTTCACGCGGAGTTTACATATCACGAAGCTCCCAAGCCTCCCGACCACCGCTCGCCGCCGGCCACCGTCGCTTCCGACTTCCTCTTCCCGGCCCCCTCAGCGAGCTGACTCAAAGGGATTTGTTGCCCTTATATGGTAAGCATCGCTCGGCTCGGCCGAGTGGCTTCCTGTGCCATCTCTCCCTCCCACCTGCTCCCGCGTCGCGTGTTCGAGCCCGGCTCCGCGCGCGCGGTTGAGCATTTCTTTTGATTTTTCTCTCAGGCTGACAGGTAGGCCCCACTTGTCGGTCACTGTAACCAAAGCAGCCCGCTGACCCCTGGGTCCCACATGTCAGCGGCACAGGAAGTAAGAAATTAAAATAAAAAGATAATGAATTAAAAACTCCAGTGAGACCCACTGTCAGAAATTTAATAATTTTGGGATTTAACTGAACTGAAATATTCAAATGGGCATAACTTATTCATTTTAACTCCAAATTAAGTGAGACAAATTTCTAAATTCATATAAATTCAAGATATGTCCAGTGGAACTGAAACCATAAATTTTAGAGGTCCATTGAATTTTTGGTGATATTTAATGTGGTTTGCATAAATAAATTGAAAAGACTAAATATTAGTTAAGACGTTGATAAAGAGGAATAACTTTGGCTAAACATCTAAACTTAGTAAAGATGCTCTTAAATCCTAATTAAAATATAAGTTCAATATTTATCATAATGTCACCTAATAAATCTCAGTGATGTACCATATTAAATAGAATAATAGAGTACTACCTTGTACAGAGGTCTCTGCCTAGATTGTAACACCAGCTTATTTCGTATATAACTATAGATTAGTTATCACCTATAAATAAGTAATATTTAACTCAAGGACTAAATGTTAATTAAGGGCATTAGTAAAGAAAAATATCTTTGGTTGGTATTGAAATTTAGCAAAAGGATGTCCATTGAAGTTAGAGACATTCATAAGCAAATGAATATAGATAAATAGTTAGATGTTGATGACATATATGCGCCATTAGCAATTATGTTAATACAATTTTTGTACACCTTAGACCCTATTGAAAATATAAACCCTATCATTAGCATACTGCCAACCATAAAATCTTAAATAATAGCCAAAGTAGGAGCAAGCTAATAATAGTGTAATTAATTAGGTCTTGACACTAGCTTTGGTACATGGTACATAATAAACATTAAGTGCAATGGTATATAAAGCAAGCTAGGATTCGTACCAATGGATCTTAATTTAAATTAAAATTAACGATAAACGAAGATACATAAATTGGTAGTAACCTTTAATCAAAGGGTGTCTTTTGAGTAGAAATGTCTATATATGCGTGGCAAGTATAATAAAGTAACCCTTAGGACATCAGGTGCTAAAAGCAATCTACCTAATGTAGCGGTGTGACTAGTAATCATCACAAGCATGCCATCAACAAATAAATCCCAACCGTAGACTCGGTAGAATATTGATAGTAAGGTATGACCTAAGTATAGCATGCTTGGTTCTAGATAAATAAATTTACATAACAATAATAATAACGTCAAACACTGTAATAATAATATACGCAGAATATCTACGATACCTAATCTGAAGAGCCTCTTTAATTAAAAAGGTCATGTTGGAGTACCTACAAAAATCCCTATGTAATCGGTAATTAAAATAATTTTACCACCTCGTATTTTAATGAACAGGGTAATATTAGAGCGACCTAAAAATAAATAAATACATCTCAAACCGCTAAAAATATAAGCTATAAGATTAATTCAACAAACCAGAAATCATATACATTGTGTATGTATCTCATGCCCTAACTCTTAGAAAGTTAATATTGGACAAGGCACTGCCCTACACTCCACTGCAGTCTTACGTCTACCCATAGGTTTAATATGGCTCTTGGAACCTCCTTGATAAATATAAAAGTAATAAAAAGAAGTTATTAAATAAGATGGGTTAACCCGTGGTATTCGGTGCCATCCTCAAATCCAAGGTAAGAATAACATCGTCAATATCCCTGTATCCCGAACCCTCCTTAGCCTCTGCTTAACCCAACCATCACTTTGCCCCAACCTCGTGTAACCCCGTCAGTCCTCTGCACCCAATCAGCATTGCCTCAAATCACCCATTAAATCATAACAAAACTAAATTGAGTTTATTCCGAGTTATTTGGATCTTTTGAGTTATTTGCTTTCTTTTTGGATTCAGTCGTTTGTCGCGTAATTAGAAACTGAAGTCCGAAGATTCCACGGATCAAGCGAGATCAAGAGTGAAGTGAAGAAAAGATCTGAAACTCAAGAGAAAGCATTGTGTGAGCTCAAGACCGCAGCAAACCGCGCCAGGCGAGTCAATACTTTGATCATGTTGAACCCACATTTATGCAAATTACTTTGTTTTAAATTAACAAAATGCATGCTGTTATTTTTATGCAAATACATGCTAAACTTGGTATTCTAGTTATATGCCAATGTTTACCTTGAATAGTATTACCCCTCCTTTGGAATGATTGAATGCGTAAACCTTGTCGCCCTAGCAAAAGTATAATACTAATATTTCGAAAATAAGTCCCTAATGATATGCTATGCTTAGTGTTGCATTAATACTCAGGGGGCGCTGAAATGCCCCATACGTCATGATCACTTTTAATAATGAGAAAATGGTTTGGGCAGTCATGGTGGGAATGACTGGTATATTTGACATGACTATTTTATACCCTCAAAATCCCCAACTTGCTTAAATATCTGGGCGGATTGGTTGGATGGTGTGAGTGTGGTGCAGTGGAAGCACAAAAATGGGTTAGTGATAGACCGCCCAGATACCAATAAGGACTGAATCTTGTCATGACCTCCCGGGTAAAACAGTACAACCACAAGTCTGTAAATTACAACTTGGCTAGGTAAATTTATCGAAACTCCGGACTCATCTCACTGGTAGGGGGGTGAAGGGGCTACGCTATGGCAAGGGGGCCTGAAG
Organism: Dendrocalamus latiflorus; assembly: GCA_017311315.1. Lineage (NCBI taxonomy): Eukaryota > Viridiplantae > Streptophyta > Magnoliopsida > Poales > Poaceae > Dendrocalamus > Dendrocalamus latiflorus. Next base: position 4,036,708 of record CM029640.1, on the reverse strand, counting down.
GGACACCAGTGGAGGGTGAAGTTTCCCAGCTGTCCTACGTTGCGGAGAGGTAGAAGTCCGGCTGCGTAGTGGCTGGGGGAAACATCCCGCGCACAGATGGGACCCACCGCAAGTGGGCAGTCTCCCATAAAAGTGAGATGACAAAAGGGTCTAGATACTTTGAAAAGTCACTGTGATGGTCTGCTCAACCACACGTCTAAGGAATCGTGTGGGGCAACGAGTTGATTGTCTCTTGTGGTGAAAGTGTACAAACTCTGCAGAGTCTAAAACTATTCGAATAGCCGTGCCCACGGTCAAGGGCGGATATGGGAACTTAACCAGATATAGTTCTATTTCAAAATGCTTTATGATGGGTTGGAAAAGTGGAAGGGCAGTGTAAGGCCCTAGTTTGGAATTGTCCTGGGTGTCGTCCCAGTGGTAAGTTAAGCGGCTATAACGCTGAAGAATTGCTATATGGTGCAGATGCCATGTAAAGGTGGATGGAATCTGAATCACTATTAATATTGCATGTTCTTGAACAATATGCTTTTGTTCAAAATGCTAGGTCTTACGGATTTTTATATAATTGTATTCAAAAGCACTCTTCGCAAAAGAAAATAAACTTAAGCCATCCTTGATTAGCCATACATGTTATATACTGCACTCTGTGTGTTGATTCGCTGAGCACGGGGTCGGAGTGCTCACGCTCGCTTTTGCGGCAAATTCAGAAGCAGGAATCGGATCACTACGCTTCAACAATACTTATGGATCCCGATGGCAAAGAGGATGAAGATGTCAAGAACTAGGCCGCGAACCTCCAGTTGGCTGCTTGTGGGCATGTCCTGAAGGTCCCACCTGTGTGCTTCGTTCTTCCGCTGCTGCAATTGATTGATTTCGGCCTAATCGGCCCATGAGTAAGTTTATTATTTTAATTACGTTTCCGCATGATATGTACTTTGATATTCAGAACTGTAACTGTGCGCACTATCTACTGATCCAGGGAATAGTGCAATTAAACACAGTAGATTCCGGATTGTAAAATCTGGGTCTGACAGGCAGCTCCTTCCGTTACTTCGGCCAGTGGCAGCTGCAACGCTTGAAGGCAGCGGTAGGCCCGGGCGACCGGCGGCCCTGAGCGGCGTCTTCGGGAGGCGACTTCGGGCAACTGGCGGTGTGCGGGCCGGCGCACGAGGGGAGGCCAGCGGCTGGCACCCGGCGGCAGCTTGAGCCGGTGCGAGTGAGGAGGCCGTATGGGGCCAGCCGTGTAATGTTTTTTCTTTTTTGTTTCAATCTACAATACAATCAACATCTACTCTTTCATGTAATCTACCAATCGACATTGTGCCGGCGACGTCAAGTCTGCTCGCAGTAGATTGGAGTGGATTTGCACCGTAAAAAATAATCTAGGAAGTGAAATCTACGGAATTTAAAGCGATCTGATGTAGACAATTCAATCTACTAATAATTCGATGATTACTTTTCGATTCATCGGAGCAATTCATGTTGATAACATGTTAAGGAACCGTCACTGGTAACCAGTCCGATCGATTCCTCTACTATGCAAAAGACATATCAATAACAAAAGATGCAAATAGTAGATTGAAACACAGAGATAGGGAGAACTCCTGATCTTTCTTTATTGCTTTCTCTTTCTCATGCATGTACAAAATAGCCAATAACCCTCCCTATTTATAGTCTAGTGGTGAGGTGCCCACCATAGACCAAGACATCAAGCCCAAACCCATGTTTCCTAACTATTAGACGTTCGGTGCCTAGCTTTTTCCAGGCTGCCGCACGGTCGAGAGCTCCGTCCGGCCGGGCCTTCTCCTAAGGAAATTTGCGACTGTATGGGTCCAACCTGGGTCTCGACCAGTCGTGCGACGTATACGTTGACTGTATGTTTTCTAACTCCCGACGTATACGCTCGATTTTCTCATCGTTGCGATGCTCCTCCTCTCGGATCTCACAGGCCCTTCTGACATCTCACTCCTCGAGGTCGAGAGCCCACTGGTCATGTGGGTGGATCTCTAGGTCAATCCACTTGTGGTAGCCACATAGCATTTTCAGGGACTGCAGGTAGATGTGAGAGGTTGTTAGTGCATACTTTAAAAGAGGAATAGTAGGGGGAACACACTGTAATTAATCCTTAATGGCTGCTGATAGCTGCTCATGTCCCGACGACAGTCGGGATAGTCACAGGATAGTCATAAAGTTTCTCACAAAGTGAACTATTTACTTCGTAAAGAAGTATTGACTAAATTTTGAACAACTATAATTTTCTACGGATACTTATTTTGTTCGTAATATTCACTATATTTTCTACAACTACAATTTTCTACGAATTCTAATTTGCTATGGATGTTAATTTTTTACAACTATAATTCTCTACAGATGCTAATTTTCTACAACTATATGTTTCTATGGATGCTAATTTTTTATAACTATATTGACTACATTTCCTATGACTATGTACTTCATACGAAAGTTGTACTATTCTTTTATACAGCTATAATTTTCTACGGATCCTAACTATACACTAAACAAACTATTTACCTCATACAAAAAATATTGACTACAATATACAAAATTTTAGCTCGCACAAGTAGTGAAACCTCTCCTTTCTCTCCCTTTCCTCTCCTCTCATCTCTTTTTCTTCCCTCCCTTTCCTCTTCTCTCTTTCCCTTCTCGTTTCTCTCTTCGTGGCGCGGTGTTGGCGATGGAAATGGCGGGGGGGGGGGGGGCGATTTATATGCACGTTCAATCGTCGAACGGTTGGGCTACTGAAATTGCAGTTGCCCAATGGTTGGGCGACTAGTCCCAGTTGCTTGACCACTCGACGACTGCAATTATATTGTCCAATGGCCCACGGATAGCCTCCGTGTCACGCGACCGTTGGGCAACAGATTCCAGTCGCCCAACGGTTCGGTGACTGGAGGTGACTCCAATAAAATTTTTTTGTGCGGGTATATTTCTATAATTTCAATTAAAATGGATTATTTACAAAAAAATGCTGCATGAAAGACTCAAAATGGGACAAGGAACTCAAAGCGACATAGAAATTAGCAATGTGGTGTGCGCTAAGCTTTTTTTAGGGTTGTTGTGCTAAGCTGGTACGGTTAATTGGGTGCATGAAACATTAGTTTAGGAGGATAGAAAGTACTGTTGTCAAATCAAAATTGCACGATAGAAACAAAGAAACCTATTACAAAAAGTAATACACTTTCAATACGAAACATGCTTCCAAAATGTTGTTTCAAGAAACTTGGAACTCTAAAACCACTAAACACTCTCAAGAAAAATGCAGCCATAAACAATATATATGTATCTTCAAAGATCAAGGAGCTAGGGTTACATATTAAATCCATAGCTAACTTAGTCCAATCTACCTTTGTCGACTGTAAGTACACTATTAATTTCAAACAGATTACCATTATCTATCTACAACAACACAATAACAACAAAGTATTTTGTCATAAACAAATTGGAGTAGACTAGAAATAAAACCTTCTCAAGGTCAAAGAGACGAGATCCTTAAAATAAAACCTATAATGCTAAAACTCTAAGCCATACATCCTGCCATCTGAGTTGAGAGATTAAAACACTACCCATAAACCTTCTTATGGTTTCGATACATGGATTGCTAACTTTCATGTACTCCTATCCAAAACAAATTCTTTAGATACATTCTAATCCTTCAAGTCTCTTTTAACTACTTCCTCCCACATTAGTCTTGGTCGACCTTGCCTCTTCTTACGTAATCTCTCTTCGAAAAAACCTACCTTTTTTTAGAAAAGAAAATGTAAGCTACATATAGAAAAGAGAGACAATGCACTAATGATTTCTAGCAAACACACAAGTACTTAAAGAAATTGAGAAATATGCATAAAGGGAACGTAGTACACTCTTATGACAATACAATCTACACGCATCATTGATGTTTCCTATTACAACAGCCATCGCCTAGAGTAACAATGGCTTGTACTTGTACTTTGCTATTGTTGTTGAGCGCATGCAATTGCTCCTTTTGCCTCTGCGAAACAACATGCCAAACCAAACATAAACTAGTAATTTTAAGTCAAATTAATAGAGCATAAAAGTGATATTTCAGAATAACAATGTAATTACCCTTTGCTTTAAGCCTCTCAACTTCACCTTGGGTAACATGGATCCTACAATGGCATATATAGTTAGACTACAAAAGATTATTTTGAGAAAAAATTACTTCCGCTTGAAACTAGAGGAATATATAAGTTGGTGATAAAGTTATTTCAAAATCATAAACTTACTTCCATTCCAAACTAGCAATATGTTCCAATAATTCCTTTTCTCTTGGTGTAGCCACTTCTAGCTGCAAAAAAAAAGAGAAGTTTATCAGAAATTATTTTGATAAAAAATATGATAATTGTTTAACAAAAAGTATTATATATGATAAATATCCTACCTAGATGACTATTAGTTGAATAATGAAACCATGCATGCGTGTGTAATTCATCAGATACCTTTATTTTTGCTATAAAGCATTTTCCATACATAAATAGAGTATATACACAAATTATACTATAAAAAGTGGACTTTAATGACATTTTTCATAGAACTCACTTTGGAGTATCTTATAATCATTATTAGAGTATATTCAAAGTGATAAACAGGTATAACAACATTATTTAAGTGGTATATAAGAAGTGGGAGTACATATTCCTGGGAGTATAAAATCATTTTCCTCTCTATACATACACACACAAACACACTTTTCCGTACTCTCTAGAGTACATACTCCCACTTTTAATATACGATACGTTATACCTCTTTATCACTTTCGGTATACTTAAATACTAATTCTAAAATACTTCAATGTGACTTGATTGAATTTTTTTTATCAAAGCCCTTTTTTGCTATATATTTTTTCCATGCATAAAAGGAGTATATACACAAATTATACTATCAAAAGTAGACTTTGATGAATTTTTTATGGAATTCACTTTGGAGTATCTTACAATAATTATTACAATATGCTAAAAAGGATAACGAGGTACAATAACATTATTTACATGGTATATGAGAAGTAGAAGTATGTATATATACATATATGGCTATGCTAACGAGCGCGTGCGCACACGTTATACGTGGGTCGCTGGCTGGATTCCTTGTGCGATCGGTGTGTAACTTCATGAATTATATATGCTAATTTTTTTTTGCAGGAGATAATAGCTTTGTAATTGTAAGTAACTTGATGAATTATCGATGATAACTTTATGCTCAGGAGATAGTAACTTTCCATAGTATTGCAATGTGAAAGTTATCACGTGAGAACTGTAAGTAACTTTGTGAATTATAGATGATAACTTTTTGTGAATGAGATATTAACTTTGCCAAATATAAGTAACTTGATGAATTATAGATAATAACTTTATGTTCAGAAGATAGTAACTTTTCTATAACTAACAACCCCACTAAATCCCAGAAAAGGGCACGTAGTATCGCTTGCGAAGGAGGGAGGGGGCCGGGGGTCTAACGCGCGTAAGAACTATAAGTAACTTCATGAATTACGGATAATGACTTGATGTGCATATGATAGTAACTTTACCATAATTAACAAACTCTAGTAACCGTTCTGTGGGGTGAGATGGTGGGGCGTTGCCTGATTGGGTCGATCAGGCTCGCGCACTTATTCTACGCGTAGCCACTGAATAGTACTTCTACATACATACATACATACATACATACATACATACATACATACATACATACATACATACATACATACATACATACATACATACATACATACATACATACATACATACATACACACACACATATACATATACATATATACATACATACATACATACATACATACATACATATATGTATATACCTACATATTAGTCAGGCAATGCAATGCAAAAGGGTTGACATTGTGTAGAATACATTCTAGAAATGTTATGAATGGTACAAAATAAGATGTTAAACATTTTCATTATAGAGTATAGGATCCACAAATACCTAATAGATTTACCTCCAAGTATTAATGACCGCTAATAAGCATGCGAAGTTGTCATCATGAGATTAGCTAATATGAAGCAATAACTGACACAAATAGTATCGTTGTTAATAAGATATTACATAAGTTTTGTTTCATGATTATGTCACATATTGTGAACTTATCGAAAGCATATGATAGTACTGAGAAACGACTATACAATAAATACAAATGATACCTTCTCGAACTCGATATCTTCCCTTGTTACTTTAAAACGACCCTTTTGAATGGCAGACTTTTCGAGATATTCGTCAATATTCTTACAATTGGAAACTGCATAAAATAAATTAATCTTACTTGTGTTGATATAAGTCAATTTATTCCAAATTTGATGTTATATTTATAAAACAAAGAAATGATATATGTAAAAAAACAAGAAGAATAACATGAAGTAAATAATGATGAATAAGGATATGTTAAAGTGTTCTTCATAATACTCTATTTATGATATTTTGCTTTCAAGGGTAAAGAATTCTATTAACATGCCTGCTCTTGCGAGTTGCTTAGCAGGTAATTTGGAATGAAGCTCAAATGACTCATGGCGCACAAGGCCATTAGGGCTTCCTTTCTCAAGCTGTTTCACACTGATGGAAACAACTAAAGTTAGAAAAATATTTAATTTGAAGTTTTGAATAATTATAAAATGATGCATTAGCTCATTTGATATTTTATGAAATAAATCAAATTTATACTTAAATACATTATGGAATCCTCTGGAGCCATTTTTAGAATCATATACAACCACGAAGAAAAATAGAGTACTCGTATATAGACATACCTTTGTAGTAGAATAAGTGGAGTAGTAGATCAAATTACCTCAAGTATATTGAGCTCAACAAATAATATTGACAAAACAACCAAATTATGTAATGTAAACCTAACATATATATGAAAATGTAAAAACATTTTCTTTAATTAATAATAACATGTTTGGTACAAAAAAGATTAAATGACACTAAAGTTGTGCAATTTACGTAGAAGTCATATTTGAAGTAAACCTATTAGTGTAAAGCAATATTCACTGGTAACTCTAATAGAAAAATATGATTGTATTAGTGATAAACAATAAGATTCAACAAGTTAAAGTTAAATAGCCGAACCTTTGAGGCATGGGCATTGGATTTGTTGAATTGAGTTTTTCCGTGACTTCATTACCTACATTCTGAAAGTGTAATATTAATTGTTAAAGAAACCACATTTAACATAATCTTATGACTAAAATACTAATTACATATACAAGAACTAAAATTACCTTTTGATCATCATTGGTATTTCGATGAATGTCTTGTAGTGGAGCAGTTTCATCCACAGTATCAAGTTCAAATAGAAAACGCAAATACTCATCTTCATCATTGTCATTCTCATCTAGGTACTAAATTGAAAAAATTATTAACTCCCTAGAGTTAAACATCATAAAAATCTTGTGAAAGCTTATTATATGATTATTTTCATACCAACTCAGCTTGTGCTTTTAAGTCTGCAATGTCAAAGTTCCACTCACTAACACCCCTCCTATATTCATCCTGTTCAAAATGTTGAAAATGTAAATCAGTACTATCATCTTATTGTAGTACATTTTAAAACACTATCATGCTCTAAAGATAGATCAAAATATGAAGTACATCTCGATTTGAATCAATAATAAAAAGGTTTAATTACATCACTTCTTTTAGACACAAATTTTGTTAAAAAATTGTATAGTTAAAAGATAATTTAATAGAATGAGTAATGAAAAGAAAATTTTGCTAATCTTAACTAAAGAATAGATAAAATTTAAACCTGTGATGCCTTCTCTTTGGTTTTATCATGAGGTTTTTTCTCTGCTTGCAACTTTGCTTCATTCTCCTGTTCAAAATAATTCACACCACACTAATATTATGCATGCGCATTAAAATGTCACATATATAAGAAAATATGTAAGGCTCATACCTTTATAGTTAGCATTCGATCAACCAAAGATGGCAATTTATTTAGGATGCATTTCAACACATTATCTTCTAACTTCACTTTTTTGAAAAATGGATGTTCT